>CM031235.1:546881894-548081894 GCA_018340775.1 Taxus wallichiana var. yunnanensis | reverse complement strand
CTGTATATAGCAAGAGAATTATCTCTTTTGTATTTCTATGTTTTAGAAAAGAGATAAAGGATGTGAAAAAGTCAGAAAGTATGATCTTTCAAAGTAAAACTAGCGAGTAAATCCTACCGTAGTTTTTTGGAAAAGAAAACAAGCCATCTAATCATAACGATGTGGGTTAAATAGAACTATATATTGTTAATTAAATACAATAATAATGCAACTAAGCTATTTGTGTGAGGTGACTAACTGGAAACTAAATTGGAATTCAGAATTTTTAAATGGAAAATAATAAGCAAAATTGCATGAACCATAACTTTGTGTCAAATAACATTACATAGTCACTGATTGAACTCATTTCTGAAAAGAATGAAATATTTCTATAAGATTGATTTGCATATTTTTGGACTATAGTATAGTTTCATGAGATTTTTTTTATAACAAGATGCAATGGTAAAGTGATTTGAAGATAGATTCAGGAAAATACATCCTTATGATATCCTTACAGGTAAAAATAAATCTATGTAGGATTCTTATGTGTTATGAATGGTGCAACCTTGACTGGTTGTGACAAAATAAGATTTTATGGATCTAAAATTGGAATTTAGTAGAATTAAAGGATGATCATCAGACTAACTACAAATGTAAGAGGCATGTTTTAAACTTGTATTGTGGATATGTAAAACTTTCACTCTCCAAATTGGATCATATACCTTCTTAAGGTAAAAAGGGACTGTTTTACATTTGATTGTATTATAACCTTAGTTCTTAAGCTTCTTAAGGGATGAAAGTAATAGGAATAGATATTAATATAACTATATAATGATATTATCATTATTCGTTTTGTTACCCTTGTGGAAGTGTGTGATTTTTGTATGACCACTCTATTAATATACTACTTGGATTATTATGGCCAAATAAGTCTGGCTAGTTTACTTAAGTGTTATTGAGTAAACACTCTTCTAGAAGATTGAATGATAACTATGTTATTTACCTTTCCTGAGATGCTATGTAATCTTGAAATATCATACAAGGACATGGTACTCATTGTTATTGCAGAATTTTCTGCAAAAAAATTGATACCTTGAATTGAATTTAAAGTGTAATAGGCCCAAATAATATTTCACGGGCTGAGACAACATTGTCAGGTTGGTAAAATTTCAAACCTAGTAGGAATCTAGAGGTTGAAAAGTGTAACGAAGAATCTCAGGTATGTAACTTGATATTCATGATTCCATGGGAATATGTAAACTAATCTTCAAGGATTTAAAGTCAAAAGTGTCCTTAAATTTAATATTGTTATCAATATTATTTTCCTAAAATGGTAAATACAACTAGCCTAGTTGTAAAAAAGGTAATTTAAAGCTAACAAGAGTTACAAGATTGCAAAAGTAAAGCTTACTTAACTCGCGTCTTTGAAGTTTAAATATGGAATCATTGAATTGGGGTGCCACATTTTGAAATGTTTCATAAGGTTTTGTTTATCCTTTTAACAATGTGATCATTTTGTAGGCACTCTGTCATTTATACTACTATTACTTGATTACATTGATGAACTCATAACTTACATTATGAGATGACTGGTTGACTGTAGTATGTATCTTTGTCTCATGATTCAGTGAAGTATAACTTATATAAAAAAGGGATGCTTAGTCCATACATGTTATGGAAACTAAAGAAGTATATACTCATATTGTTATGATAAAGTATCAAATGTATGACCTTACTTGAAATATTAGTCTTATTATGATGGAATTGTAATGAGAGGTAACTCACTATACCATGTTGTATGGATATCATACATGATTATATAGCAATTTAAGAATTATTTATCTTAACTAATTTCATCTAAGTTGTTTGTGTATATAACTCAAGGATATAAATATTGATATTCTACTCTATTAAGGTATCGATGGACTAATATATTATAATTGTTAATGAATTCATGTTATACAAATGTAAAGGAAATAGAATAATAAGATTACAGTTATTTAAGTATGGGCTTATATGATTGTAACATTATTATTCTAGCACCACTTGAGCTGATTGTGAACAGTTATGTTGGATTGATTACTTATGTTTATCTTGAGTAAATGCTAGTTTTAAAGCTTGTCAAAGTATGAGTTTGGATTTCTTTTAGAGGTAGAGTCTGATTAATATGACCTTAAAAGAAAAACTCCTCATGAATAGTCTTGCATGTTGTAATACCTTGATGTAAGATAGCTGTGACTAGACTTGTCTAGTTTAATACAACAGTGTCATGTTGCATTAGCTTGGTAAAGCTAGATTCTGGAGAATACCTTTTGTATGTATTACATAATGTTACATGAAGAAAACTACTAAAGAGATAGAATCTATGACATGTTTCTTTTAGTATAATGGTTTACTGGTTGACAAGTAATGACATCCGGTAAATGTGAACTTATGAGATGTGAAATCGCAAGTTCCGGTGAAGATAATGACTATACACTTGAAATTAAAAAGTGTGTAATTTGTATATAAATGAATTGACTATGAGAAATGAGATGAAATTATCACGATGATGATTCATTATGGGGGGAAGAATGTAACACCCCATAAATTTAGTTCAGGATCATAAAAGAGTTGAAGTTATCCTTGGAATGATATAACTAAGTCGAAGGATTTAATGCAACGACTCCTAGATTCTAACGTGCATCTTCACTTACCACAACATGTTTTCCATAACAAGTTATGTGGATAATGCCAACCATGCACTAAATAAAGGTAGGAAGTGTTATGTTGCTCTTACTAAAGTGATGGGAATTGGGTATTTTTAATAATGTTTAATTTGAACCCGATTATGTATTTAAATTTTAAGATTGCAATTGCGAACAACATTCATGCGATCAAGATAATTAGTTGGTAACTAAGATTTGAATAAAACTAGAGTACAATATTTATAAGCTATGAATAATTAGACTATGACGTGTTAATTAAATCTCGTTCGAGCTTATACCTTATAAAAAGGATTGTGAAATTAATTGGCACTTAAATGTTAAACTTAGTCACTAATGGCTTAATCGATAAAAAGATAGGAATGGAATATCAAATCCTCAATGGGCGAAGTTTATTAAAAAGGGTAAAATAACTAAGGTCCTACAATTAGGTAATTATATTATATATATATTAGAAAACATAGAAGGGGATAATGATTTTGCTTCCATTATACCATTCTTGACAAGATGCTTGCATTGGGTTATTGGTTATAAATCTTTAAAATAAATTACTTAATATATATATATATATATATAATACTAGGGAATAATTATGGCAATTATAAGTTATCATGTTTTTATTTTAAATAGATTTTAGGTCAAACTCGAGCTATGAATAAGAGCTTTTAAATAGTGATATGTCAAATAGAAGTATCAACCTCGATACTTCTTGGGAATCTATGGGAATGAAACACTGTGATACGTAAAATTAAGGGTAAGGAATCAAAGGGGCTTCCTTATTTTAGAAAGGAATTGATATATTTTTGATATTTTTACAAGGAGAAGCAAGAAATTGAGGTGATGAGGGAGGGACTGCATCAATATGGATGGATTTTATTTGTCCGCCTGAATGAGAATCTTCTCATCTTGTAATGCAATGGAGAAAGCCATAGGAAGACTGATTCCCCCTAGAGACTGAATCAATACAGCTAAGTCAACATCAAAGGACCTAAAATATAATAATTCCATACCTTGTGAGGGTGCGTGTTCTTGAGGGATTTAGTGCCAAGTCCTTGTGAATTTGACGTTGAATTTTGGGATGAACTCCATCAAATTCAATTTTATTTTTCTAAGATGTTCTATGAGGAAAATAACATCTACATCCTTCTTGAACCAGTTGCAAAGTTGTTTTCCCAGATGATTTCATGTGGAGATGGATCATGGTGAAAAATTATTGTACCAATTTTTTTATTTTCCTTTGAGAGATGCAACTAGAAGTCTGAGGCAAAAATTCTCCTCCATGATGGTATGAATGACACAATGGTTGGAAACATCCTGAATGTGATCAATAGGGGATTGATCTCCATTTCCATGAAAGAGAGGTAGATTCTTCAGGGCTATCTTATGGGTAACATCCCACTGCTACAAGTGAAGGGGACTAGAATTGAAATGAGGGAATGGAAAAGCTCCTTGGAGAGCCATGACTAGAGAGGAAACATTAAAAACAAGTCTGCAATAAGAAATGATGGCTGCTTGAATTATTGGAGTTGCTAGATATTCTTGAGAGTGCTTCCAAAGGATGAAACCTTTACCAAGAGCACATCAAAATTGATGAATTGAAGTGGTAAAGTTCTTTAAACCTATCCCTCTGGACGTGCCAAAACTGTTAGTGCAAAATTACAGCATGCCCTAAATGGCCTAATGGTTAATGGGGCATTTGGTGTAACCTACATAACATGGGTTCATATCTCAAGTTATGGGACTTGCAAACTTGAGATGGACCTTTGGAGAAGGTCGACTTCCTCTACCTAATCCTAATGCTAAACTACTCCTAATGTATAAAATATGCCTAACTACACCTATCCTAACAATGTCAAGGAGATAGAGAAAATGCATGAAATGGGAAATCCTACACTAAAGGGGGTGATAGCACCATAAAAGGGGTGAGATACTCTACTGAGGGAGGAAGAAGAGGAAAACATAGAACTAGACAATGTCGAATAGTGGTGACACAGACCCGACCTCCATCTTCCATCTACTCTCCATGAAACACAACATCTTATAACTGTAAATATGAAATACATTCAAAGAAAACAAACATGAAATGAAGATGCATAAAGAAACAAAAAATCATGAGAAATGGTTGAAAAACACCAAAAAAACATGATTTTATTTCTATATAAGGTGCATAGACCATTACATTGATGTTCAAAGGAATAAATGTGCTTCCCAAGCGCAAGAGAAGGCTTACAACTCAAATGAAGTTGAGGGAAAATTTTGAAGGAGTTTCCCCATCTCCCAGAATGTCTCCCCAAAAATAAGGGGTTTGATTGCATTATATAGCCATTCTTCACCCACCCTAATTAAATATTTATGGGTACCCATACAATTTCTCTTCCCAAAGGTACCTTTTATAGAAAAATACATGGGCTCCATACTACATTAAATATGGTTTTTAGGATCTCATTTGTTCACCTACTTTCACCTATTTGGGACTCATGGCTTTCCCAACCATGTAACTCAACCAACCATGTCGTATCACCACCTAGGAATCCAACTTCATGACTTGACTAACTATGAATTTCTTGACTTTGACCGTCACTATGCGAGCCGTACATTTACGTGGTTACTGAGACCAACCTCGGTACTGCCTAATACGGTGATCCAACCAACATGTGCATCATAAAAATATGAGGGTTACAATAAGAATATAAAAATGTACGTATGATTTGAAAAATGTGACCTAACCAACCTCTTCATACCATCCAACTTGGGTGACCTAACCAACCTCGGTGTACCGTCCGACTGGGTGACCGACCAACCTTTGTGTGTCGTGTAAAGAGAGGGGTGCGATGGGCATCTAAAAATGTCTATACACATAAAAAAATGGGATGCAACCAACCTAGGCATCCATCCTATCCAAAAACCCAACCTGACTAACCCAACCGACCAACCCCAAGCATCCAACCCAACCGACCAACCCCGAGAGGCCAATTTCCGATGGCAATATCTTGAGCTCTGGATAAGTTTTGGGGTGCAATTTTTTATGATTTCACATGGAAACAACCCAATGAATCCAATGGTGGTGGTTTTAAGATATAATTTTAAATTTATCACCTCTAAATGGGTCATCATATCTCTGGATTACCTATTGCACGCGGAAGAATGAACTACCTTGGGAAGTGTATGATGCTTCAAGATGTCTCATATTTTCCACCATGTAGGGAATGGAAAACGAATTCCTTAAGAAAATTTTAGAATTATAATTCCTCATATGGCTATCATAACATTTTGTTGAATCTTAGGTCCTCTTTCATGTTGAACATTCCTTAAGGCACGAAATCACCTTCGATGGATGGCCCCAAGAACTCTGAAACTTCCTTGAATCACTTGTAATGCTTCCCAAAATTGAAAAATTAGTTGTATCATTCCATATTGCTAATGAATAACTTTCCAATTCTCAGAATCATTCTCCCAATTTGTCTATTTTACCAAGGAGGTAAAAATAGATAACATTTATACCATCAACACTAAAATATCTATAGTAACAAAATTGAATCCATGTGAATCTACCCAAAATACATGTAATTCCATAAAAATAATAAGTCGATACTAGCAACTATCTATAACGAAGCTAGTGTTTAACTAACACATTTTGATTATGTTGATTACAACTATAAATATTCACTATCCAGAATAATTAAAACATCAACGCCCAAAATGGATATAGTCAAAATTTGAATCAATGTGAATCTGTAAATTCTATCCATACACACTAAACTGTAAAAGGATAGATCAAATTGTAACTGTGCTTACCCAAAATGGTGAACTGCTCAATGCTGCAAATGATCACCAAGCATACCTACACACCAGCTTGTTAGTGCAAATAATGTACACTTCAATTATGACTACACAGAGTAGTCACAAATACATGCCCTAAAAATAAGGGTAGTCATGAATGTGCAATTACCCTGTGAAGACACAGTTGATTTGTATATTACCTACAAAATCAAAAAAGTGTCATAGGTTTGCACAATGACATTTAACAATAGTACTAAAAATGCATTCCAAAAATAGACATCATTCATAACATGCCCACTAAAACTGCATAACTGCTACTAAAAATAGAAAATGGTTTAGTGTAATTATTTAAAAAGTAAGCAGTTAAATATGAGAATTTTAAACCTGTCTCCCAGATCCTCTTATAGGTGACCCCAATTTCCAATATCAAGGTAATTAAAAACCATTTCAATTAATCCTTCATCATACACTAGAAATCCCTAAATTTTTTTAAGCTTCTCAATAAATATTGCATTGCAAAAAAACCTATCCAACTCACATGAGCCTACATTTTATGTATCAAAAAAATGGACTCATAAGTGATTCCCAAAATACATAGCTAAAAAGTTTGGTTTAAGAACTATGGTTTAAAAAGTTTTTACCAAAATATCCAACTTGTCTTACCATACACTGGATGGATTGTTGGATAAATTTTCCATCAATTATCAACCCGATGCCTCATCTGACACATCTACAACTACCCATAGTGCACTGTACTTATTCAACCACTAGACTTACCTACACCAATGAATGAATCTTTGTTAAATCAGATTAAAATGGAAGCAAAATATTGAGCTAGAACCAACTCTGATACCAAACTTGATCCGAAAATGGTACTATTTTTTTTTGTACTTTTCAAATTTCTGGATACTAGGAACTCAACATCAAATTATTGGTTCAATTACCCCAAAATTGATTAATTCCTTTATCTGATTTGCACCTCAGTTTGAATTTCATTCACCACACTGAAATGTGCATTTGTGGATTATGGATACTAAAATTATCTTAAGTCCATTTTCTCGTTTGTAATGATAATTGCTTAATCAAATAATTAAAATCCATTTGATTGATTTTTATTTGATCAAAAGCTTCATTCTTAATAGAATTAAACATCCACAAACTGAAATCAAATCCACAACATGAGATTGATAACGGAGTTCACCTGAAGGCTACGTCTCTCGGATTCTTGAAAAGAGAATCAATCTATTCAACATCCAATGAAGTATAATTAACCCTTCAATATTTAATAATAGACATTTATACCTGTAAATGAGCTAATCTAAGACTCAAGGAACTCTGAAAATAGTACAAAATGTCCCTACATCGATCCATGGCTTTACAAAGTGTCTCCTTGGTGAGTTTCCTATGTAATTGAATCTGAAACATTCCTACAAATTGAAATGTACAACACCTCCATGAAAAATATTTACATTTATTGAAGATAGAGGAAATTATGTGCAACTTTCATTTTTACACCAAGTCCAAATTTAGATAAGAACTACCTCCAATTTGAGCTTAAATTATGGTTCCCTATTATGGTCTCCCATAAACCCTATCTCGAGCTCTTTAAATACAAGTTAGCTCATTGTATACTCTTTTGAGCCCATTGGGTGAGTTGGTTAGGCAAGCATGACTTCTCGGTGAGGGGTTCCATGTTCTAAACCATGTGGCATAAATTTTAGTGGGGTTGTTTTGCATTCAAAGTGGGATATCCCACATGCACCGGTGGACAATAGTGGTTTAGGTTTAAAAATAGGCATGGAAGCCTATAAAACTATGGATTTGGCCATGTATAACCCTTTTTCTTAGGCTCCCCAACTGTCGGCTCAGCCTTGTCCATTGAATGTCAAGTTGTGGGTATAAATTTACATTGTTGTTTGAAAGCATCGAGTTATGTGTGGGTTTGTATGATGATTCATTTAGATGAGGTAAGTGGGAATAGGTCCTGAGCATTGTGGTTTGTTTGATCGCTACACCCAAGGTGATAAGCATGTCGAGCTAATAGTTATAATTACCGAGTTGGTAATATAATCCCAAACCATAAGGAATATAAGCCCAATCATATAGGCATGTGATGTGATCAACTTGGTGGGGAGTTGATCACCCCACCAAGCTAAAAAAATAGCTCACCTAAGTTTATTCAATCCTACAATACACAATACAAATTCTCAAATAACAATAATCACACATGGGAAATGTTAGAGAATATGTGGCCTATAAAATCGTAAAAATGATAATAGTAATGTGAAATTAAAGGTGGAAAAGGCACCCCTCCTATAAAAGAGTGTGCCAAACCTAGCTGAGGGCCCTCACCGGTAAATAGCGGGCTCTACCAATTTTTCCTCATTTTTGAAGATCGATGGTCAAAATAACAACACTTAACCTTTTCACCTTTTTCCAAAAAAATGTCACGTGTAAATGTGTGATTCGTTAGTTGACCAAATTGGACCGTTTTCAAACCTAATCTTTGACCTGTGATAACGTCTACATGATGCATTTCTAAAGTTTTGTATACCGTCGGAAAGGCTTGGGAACAATATATAGTGTGGTAATGTTCTAGGGAGGTTTAGGAAAATTCCAACACCAGAAAAAACCTCTAGATCAATAAACCTCACATCATACACACTTAAAGCTCTATGCTTCATGATACATCTTTTCTAGAATTTACTTTCATGCAACATATTCTATGGTTCATACTTCAATATTGAAGGAAAATATATAAATTAACTTCATCTCACACATAAATGCTAGGTGAAACAAGAGTCCCCCTATCTTCACATTGAAACACATCATCACACTCGCACCGCATTTACATATTTGGTTGCATTTCCTCCTGTTATCTTATTCTAATTACATGTTAGATTTTTTTTTCTATGTTAGATAGATTCTCCATATGTAAGTATTTTTTCTATATACACATTTTTGTTCACTTTGTCTCTTGAGGTGAATGTAATACCTTTCAAAAATTCACACATGATGTATAATGTATGACACATCTCTTTACCGGTCCACTTTGAGGCTCTTGAAGGCATCTAATTTTGTTACTTTTATACTTCATAAATAAAATGTTCTATTGTCAAATTATTTACTAATTCTAATTATTTCACTGAATTTTTGTAGATAATATAACCGATGAAGGTAAATAGGCCAAGGAGGAATACTTTTTGTCACATGGTTAAAGGTTGAGTGCACGCGTTTTGATTTCCAATCCAAAAGGAGTATGTGAGCTTCTTTTTGGCTAGGAGGAACTATCTATACTACAAAACAAGACCACAAGATACGATTAATAGAAAATGTTATTGGATTGCCTAGTGTGAGATAGATACAGAAGTGTGATACTTCCTTAACATTGTCAATCCACTTATATATAAATCAATATAAAATAACTAAACATGAAAATAAAAGAATCTAACGCTAGTGTTCTATATTTAGGTATCTCATATTACTATCCATGTATATCTAATTAAATTCTTAGTAATTAAATTGGTGAAGGTTAGGGTAAGGTTGCAGGTTGGGTTAGTGGTCGAGGGTCACAAACAAGGTTTGGGTAAGATTTGGTGTAGTTTGGGTCAATTTTGGATGATTAGAAATATTTTTGGTTAAGTTTGTTTACCAAGAATAGAGACTGATGCCGTTAGAGTGTGACCAATGATGGTTGGGATGACTGATATCGATTCTTGTGGATAATGGAAGAATGTAAAAGGTGCATGTCTAGGCTCTCTCAATGTCTCAACAAAGGGTTAGGAAGGTTTGTGGCGAGTTAATAGGTGGGGTAACAAGTTTGGGTGAGGTTTTAGAGGCTATTAGGGGAAATTAAACACCAAAGTCTCGAGATCAATCATGGCTAAGGTACACTGAAGACTTATAGACAATCTTTGTCAACAAATGATAGTGAATTGATTTTAATTTTTTTATCTCATCCAAGTGGAAGGCTCTTCTTGAAATGAAATTGAAAATACCATTAAATTGTCACAGGGATGATATCCTATGTGATTTCACAAAGATTTCAATGTAGGATTGCAATAGGAATGAAAGAAACTATTTATAGACATTCTGAAACAAAGAAGACACAAATTGCTAGAGATTGGACACAAATTAATTTCAAAATTGTTTAAATTCATCATCAGGGGAAAGCTTCTAGAGAAATCTTAATGCTCATCAATGGCTATACATCTATAACCAAATTGACATGATAGAAAATCTAACACAAAGGAAATTAACTAGGTATCTCAGACGAGTTTCTCAGAATACGGCTTTCTCAAATTTTCTCTAAGGAATGAAAAATCTAACCATTTTCAAGAGTATTCTCATTGCATTTATACATTTTTCTCACTAAATTTCCCTCGCAAAAGAGAAGAATATTTGAGGGACCTTTACTTCTTACCTATTTGTTTGAGATAATGACGTTTAAAAATTTAGATCTGAAAGCTTCTAGGTGGACGAATTATTAACCCGATCATGTTTCTTGGGCCCTCAACTAATGATAAGGATGTCATGCCACAACCTTTAGGAAATCCTCCTAATCATTATGATTCTGTCATGCGATAAATCCCCTTTTTAATCATTTTTCCGAAGACTCTTCACAATTTGGATATGACAAGTAATATTTTTGCTCTCGAGGCAACACCTTTTCATCTTTTACACACTGCACTTTCATCATTTCATCCCTTTTCCCTCTCTTTCCTCTGCAATTCTTCCTCGCATCCATTTCCTCTTATAATTCCTATTTTTGAGAGTGCCTGAGCAATTCCCACTTCAAAATATCGACCATTAACAATCCTTGGACTCATAATTTAAGTTTTAAATCCATTTAATGCCACCTTACAAATAGAGATGACAAGGAATTTCATCAAGGAATGATGAAAAATAGTGCGTATTGATGTCTCTAGGAATCTTGGAGAAAAAAAGGGAAAAAAAGGTGAAATGTACAACAACCATTCATTTTCCCCTTTTCCACTTTATATTATAGCCATTGATGTGTTTCCTTAGTGTAACTAGAAAATGAGAAGCACAAAGTCAAGTGACAAACAAGCGCGGGCCTTCCACATGCCCTAGGCCCAAGAAAAACACCATTTGGACTTTGAAAAACTTTAGTTTTAAAAGGATCCAATAGAAGCCTCCATGTGTCTCAATGGTGCATTTTGAGATTGTCCCCAAAAGTGGAGAACCCAAACAAGTGTGGCATCAACACATGTCTCATCTCAGTAGATTTTTAAAAAAAAATTAAAGGTTCAATGGAAAGAGCCATGTGTCTAGTGTCCAATAAAAAAATTTTACCGTTGAAAATTCCAAGCAAAGGGTAGAGTGAGTGGAAGCCTTCGAGTGTCCTCCTGATGCTTCTATAAAATAAAACTTAGGGGATAGTTACCAAATAGGTGTGGTACCTCCATGTGTCATAGGACTTTTGAAAGTTACTTGAAAATTCTATGTATGGGAAGACCCAGTGGAAGCCTTCATGTGTCTTCATGGCACAAATTCAAGATGGTGCCCAAGAGCGGAGACCCTGAAGAAGCACGGGCTCACCACATGTCCCAGGCCTTAGAAAATTTCTTTGAAAAGTTTAAGCACAAAGTGGAGCTGGTGGAAGCCTCCACATGTCTCCCTATCACAATTGTTAAGGTGAGACCCTAAGGTGGATCCTCAAATGAGTGTCACCCCTCCACGTGTTCATGGTCTACCAAAACTATACCGGATGCATGAAAACATTGTCTAAGTCTTGGTAAAGTAGTAGAAATCTCCATGTTTCCCCCTTGACGTAACTCTAAGGCCAAACCAAAACATGAATTTTCAAATGGGCCTCGTTCCTCCACGTGGAAAAGTTTTAGGTGTAAGCGAGCCTTAGAGTTTTTAAAGTGCCGCACCATGCCGTAATTAAATAAACCTAGTTTTTAAAATTTTCGTGATTACACGAGAGAATGGATGGAGGATGGTTGGGTTTGTAATAAAGTCATGAAGACTCAAGAATGCCTAAAGATTTAGTATGGAGAGCCAAAAAGTTGTGGATGGTAGAAATTTGGGTAGATTTGTAAAAGGTGGGATGGAGGAATAGAAGAAAGAACAAGATCTAATAACAAAAGATAAAGAACCTATTAATTTAAGTGATTATTAAATGAGGAAAATAAAATACACTTGTATTTGCAAGTTTGGTTGGTGAAGGATGGTAGTGGTTGATCCGTGAAGAATTTTGTGGTCGGTGTCACGGTAGTACTTCCCAAATTGCTCCCATGAATAATAATTCATCTAGATAAGTATCATATGTTTTCTTGAGCTGTGATTGAGTATATTATATCGTTTAGATTGAGAAGTCTTTGGTTCCTTCTTGAATACAAGAGATATCCCAAAACTTAAAATGACCAACCTCAGTAAAAGGTTACAAAATTGTATATAAGGTAACTGAAAATGGTTAGAGTGGTTGGTGTCGGTTGAGGGTTAACCGAAGTTGGTTATGGTGGGAAATCCTAGGTTTTCAAAAAATAGGCAAATCCTTGCAATTTTGGTGTTCTCGATTGTCAATCCGAGTCTTAAGTGAGAGTTAGAATTTAGATAGGTGGTATTGTTGTTGGAGAAGGAATAAGAATTTAATTTTAGGGTTAGACTAAGTCCTAGTTGGTTAAGATAAGTGGAGACTCAGTCTTAGTTAATTAATAGACTAAGAATAAGTCCATGATGAGGTGTCTAGGTGAGGTGTAAATTAATTTAATTAAAGTAATTAAATTAATTAATAGTGTGAGGATGAGAATTAATTCAATTGTAAGTAATTAAATTAATATGAATGTGGGGTAAGGGGTCATGGTTAGGTGAATATGTTACGTTAATTAATTAAAGGGTACCCAAAGGAGTGTGACCCAAATTTGGTGTCTACATTTGCCCCTTTTTTTCCTATAGCTTGTATCAGTAAGTGATGTTGAAAAAAGCACAAAGTGGTTGCCCCAAATATAGGTGAGAGTGGGGTTTACCCAAGTAGGGTTGAAGATGAGGTTGCACTTATTGTGGGTGGAGGTGATCCCATTCAAACCAAGAGCTAATGAGGTGTTAGACAGAGTTGGTGAGTTATTTGATAAATGGGTAAGTGATGAAAGTGAGGTTAGGGGGTTGTAGGTAAGAGTATGGTCACCGTGAGTAATGGGTAAGGTTCATATTGCGCAATGGGTAATGGTAATCAAACACACACATATGTATAGGTTACAATACAATACCAAGTGGAAATTATTGCAAACCCTACATCATCCAAGGTTGATAATTGATTTAAACGTGGTTAAAGTGATTCGGTATCCATGGTATAGGATATGGTCCAAAAATAAAACTTAGGTCAGGTGTAGGAATTTTTAAGTATGATCCGGTACACCAAAGGTGTTGTCGGGATAAACAACATGACAATAGGCAAGGTAGGGTCATTAGGCTAAACAACATGGGTAAAAACATTGCAAGGTATAATGAATATATAAATTCATATTGACATTATGGATACATATTTTAGGTCATGGTATGTTGGGTTGGGAACAAGTAAGGATGAGGTATAGGTAAATAAAAAGTCCCTAAATGCAGTTAAGGAAATGTACAGGTAATGTAGGCTTGTGGGTAGGGTGTAATAGGTGTTACTAAAGGTAAAAGGTACTAGGACCGATTGAGTTTAGGTCAATTATGCATGGTGGAGTTTAGGTAAGTTAGGCATGATTTGGTCATGTTTTTGGGTTTGATTTAATTTCCAAGTGATTGGTAGTATGGAAAATAAATGATGATGTATATGTATGTTGTGGTGTAAATTTCCAATTGTTTGATATCATGGAAATGTGAAATGATGAATTGGATGTTTTGATGATGTGATAAAATGGTAGGTATGCATGTTTGTTGAGTGTTTAATTTCCCAGTTTTTTGTAAAGTGGAAAACAAAGGTAGCATGTGAATAGAAAAGGGGGAACATCTGTTAGGGTAAAGAGTGTCCAAGCTAACCTCTAAGGTCCCCATGCCCTCAAAGTGCTGCCTACATAGCCCCAACAAAAAAGGGGCCTCAAGTTGATGTCGTTATCCCGTAATCTATGAAAGAATATGATGAGTTAGAGGGATGGGTAGGTAGGTTGTAGGAATGATTAAGTCTAGGTCAGTTAGGCACGGTTGAGTTTAGGTCATTTAGGCATAGTTGAGTTTAGGTCAGTTAGGCATAGTTGAGTTTAGGTTAGTGAGGCATGGTTGAATTTAGGTCATTTAGGTATGGTTTAATTTATATGTTGAAGTCCTTGTCCTGTATAGCATAATCAACAAGTAATGAAGGTGACAAAAAATCAGCCTAATTGACAAGAACCATAACAAGTCTATCATACCAAAGATGGGATTATAAACGTAAGACCATAAAGGCATTGCATGATTGACTATTCTAAGGGTGAAGAAAGTCACATGATCATGAAATGTTACATTTACGACATGTCCCTTGACTGGGAGGAAATTAGGGTGAAAAGGCAATGAGGTGAAAACAATTTTGTTTTAGCATAACTGGTGTGAGACAATATTCCTATTTAGCAAGAGACCCAAGATCAAAATAGGCATTTCCATGACAAAAAAGTTATCTTTTTTTCTTTTTCTTTAGTTTTATAGATTGATCGATGTGGGAAACTTGAATATTTTATTTTATTTTTGCAAGAATAGTCTTCTTTTTGTGATAACTATGTACAATATGGCTAGCTTTGTATAGATGTCCTTCGAGGGATCAATTTAGTTATAGCAGGAAGGTAGAGAAAAGTAGATTTCCTTTTAGGGAGTCATATTTTTTGTGAGAAGTTTGACTCAAAGATTTTTTAATTTGAAAGTCCCATATATTGGTTTTTGAATTATTGTTTTGGACTTTTAGGTCATGGACAAGACTGTAAAGAAGGATAGGTTCCTATTATTAATAGTACACAGGGGTTAGCTATGAAATATGGGTTTTTAATTGATGAAATACCATGGGATTCCATCTCGTAAGCAGTACGAAAAGTATCCATGAGAATCATACCATGAGTAGAGTCATGGTACTCATATTTAAGATAAGGTTAAAAGTGGCAATTAATCACATGATTATTTTTTAGTCATTGATCCTTAAAATAGGTAAATGGAAGGTGAGCGGTGCTCAAGGGATGAGCGTTGAAATAGACAGAAGGTGATATAGGACTTGATTAAACAATATAATAGTCAAAGATGTAAGGAATTAAAGGGATCAGATTCGAGTTTACTCGAAAGTGAAGACAAATGATAAGCACCTAATCTATAGGTAAGACTAACGATATAAAATCTAAGACAATTAGGATTAAATTTTCCCCATTTACTTTTCTCCTCTTTTATCACATGTTGATTTTCCTTCAGGTTGAGGTCACCCTGGAAGGTTTGTTCGTGGACATGTTTATCATAGGATCGTTTGATATGTTTTTGGTAGATTTGGAGGTGATCAAGAGAATTAAGATGATGATCATCTAATAATGTAATTCCCACTTCAAACTACCACTTGAGACCAAGAAACAAACTAGGATTAACTAGGAAAATTATGGAATGATTTTTTTTATTTAGAGTGTTTGCAAAGAGGGTTACAAGATCACAGTTAGTACAAACCCAATAAGGATTAACCAGAAATACTAAATTGAAACAAGTACTCAAAGAAACTAATAACAACAAGGCACAAGGGCAAAACAAGAAGTTAAATTCATCTTTTAGGTTAGGAGAGTGAAATCCCTCTCATCTCTGCCCAAACAGGCCTATAGGGTTCACTTGATTTTTCACACATTGAAAGTCATAATAACTTTCCTAAATCATATCCATTGGATAGAAAATTCTCTCACCTTTCCAACCATATAAATAAGTCCTCCTAACTCCTTATAAATCTCAAGTTATGGCCCGGAGGAGTTTTGGGGAGAAATTTTCCTTTGGGGAGTCCGCGGGCCTAGGGAATTTTTTTCCCTTGAGCGGGTTTGGGGAGGAGGGACACATGTCACTTCCCAATTGGTGTGGGGAGAAGTGGACCGGAAGAACAAAGGGAAAATTGAGATTTTATGAGTTAAAATCTCAATGGAGAGAAAATCTCTGCTCTCCCGTCGATGTCCAATTTGCCACGTGTCAGCACGTGATTGGATGGGGTCGGTGGGTCGCAGGGGAAAAATTTGAAATTTTCCCAAGGTTCAAACAAACCCAAATTTTCCACAGAAAAATTTACCTCCGCCTTGCACAAAAAGGCCATGTGGCGTCTTCTAATTGGATGCGGGCCTACAGAGCAATGGAGTGATTTAGAATTTTATGCCCAAGGCGTTCAAAGGTCAAAAAGACTTGCGCGGATCTCGTGTGTTCATTAGGACACGTGTCGAGTGCCTCGATTGGCTACGGGGTTTAGGGCCATAGAGGAAAAAGTGAAATTTTTCCAAAAGAGACAAAGGGTTAAATTTTCAAATTTAATCTGCGTACCATTCATGTCATATGTTAGCACGTGATTGGTTCATGGGAACACAGGAAAAATGGGAAAATTTTCCAAAGGCTTTTATTTTATTTTATTTAAAGTTAAGTTTCAATGAGATTCACCCCTCCAAAGTGCCACATGGTGAAACATGATTGGCTAAGAGATTTTTGGGGTGTGGAATTTTTGGGGAAATTTTTCCAAAGTTCAAATTTTGATTTTAATAGAGTTAGATTTATTTTTCGATGGCCATTTTGAAGTAAAACTTCAAATGGCCATAACTTTTGATAGAAAAGTCAGTTTTAGAAAAACAAGGACTTTATAGAAAGATATGAGAGTCCTATTTGCACATAATATCATAAATTTTTGATTTTAATGAAGTTTTGGGGTCAATTTTAAGAAATGGATCTGTAGGGTTTTGCATTTAAAACTAACAAATTTTCCAACTTGTAAGATTTGTTCAATTTTGATTTTTCTTCTTCTCAACATGTAAAATGAACATGGAGGAATGATCTTGGGTAAGTTTAAGAGTGTTATCAAGGTTTAATTTTTTAATTGAAGTGCATTTCATATTTTTACACTTTTTGACAGGAAAGTGGTCCAGTGAGTTCTAAAATTGATTTTATGAAGTTCTAAAATGTCTTTCTTTGATGTTGGGTCAAACTGAATTAATTAGAGCTTATTACATTCGAATTGCATTGTGTCATTTTTTAATTTAAGTTGCCAATCTAAACTATACATTTATTAAATTATTTTCAAATTCTAGATTTATAAAAGGAATAGAGTTCTTTCATTAACAACTATAATAATCCATTCGCCACTTCCAAAACATGAAAATCTTATCAAATCTTGTCTAAAATATTAATTTGTCTATCTTCTCATTCAAAAACAATAAGGCAACATTTGATAATTAAGATTTTAATAAATACAAGGAACAAAATGTTGTCTCTTTCTCCCACACGTATTTTCCTTTTTCAACAGAGATTTTAAAACACAACAGAAATTAAATTGCATTGCAATAGTACAATTTGAGAAAGAGATGTTTTTCTTTCATTGATTTCAAACAACACATTACAACTTCATCCTTTCCATAAATTTCAATTTACAAAATACAAGCAGATCTCATTCTGTCACATTATTTTCAAATAGAGAATAGAATAATACATCTTTACATTTCCCAATGGGTCTCAATCTTTTCCTTTGTAATACAAGTAACTTCACATTTTTAAATAATGATACAATTCATCCACTCTAAGTGGGAAGATAACAATGAAATTTTCTCTAAGGAAGGGACTGGCAAACTGTATTTTCTCCAAGCTCCAAAACAACAACATGCTGATTTCTTCATCTTTTCATTTGATCACAACAAGGAAGGGGAAAGGCAATGCTCTCCACCCAACCAAGACATCCAATGGGAAAGGAGAAGCCATCTTTCCCCATTGGCCCCCGAGCCCCAACCATATTGAAATGGAGAATGAACATCAACACATGGAAACAAGGCTTCTTTCACAACAAACAACATTTCTTTCTCATGCATAGAACAACAAAATGCACAAAACAAACAAAGACAATAGTTCACAACTATAATATAAGTCATACACACAACACATGGGCTTGACCAAGCAAGCCATCAAGAGCAAGAACTATGGGGAATCTCCTTATGCCTCCAAATTTGGAATTGGGCATCTAATAAATACATACCACCAATAACATATCATACCCATAAACCTTATATCTCCAAACCCCTCCTTATGTCTCCACCAAATTTATCCATTATGCCCCCCAATAGTAAGAAATGCAAGCAGTTTCTTTTCCAAGGTGGATCCTAAAAATAAAACTCCCTCCATAATAGAATAAGTTCCATTGGCAATCCCTTATACCCCTCATATAAGACCCCATAGTCTTCTCTTACACCTTTTCCTAAGAAATCTACCCAACCAACCATGAATACATAACACATTCACTATTTCATTCATGCAAGAGAAGGGAAAAACAACATATAAAAAGGATAAGATCCTACCTCTCCATAATGGAGATTGTTTTCCCACACAACAGTTCCTTCACTACTCAAAATGTAGTCCAAAATAGTAAAACCAAGCATGCAAATCAATTTCCAAACTCCTTCCACAATGCCAAGCTCTAACAAAAAAATTCAACCCAAGAAGAAAGAGCAAAGTTTCAACAACCATAAACAAGGGAATATTTGAATTTTAAAGGAGAGGGAGGGAGAGGATGGTGTAGATTCCAAGTGGGATACCACATCATTATTACTCAACCCCAAAAAGAGAAATCCAACCTCATAATAAATCACAATAAATGGAGATGACAAGCAACTTACACACTCAAAATTAACCCATACTTTAACAAGGACTGAATTAAAAATTTGTAAGTAAAGTGTAATAAATACTTACACATAGTCATTCCAAAATACAATTAAAAAGATTAATTTTGATTCCAAAACCATGGGTATGGTTGGTGGATGATTTTAACAGGTTTGGGACAAGTTTAACTTGTCCCACAAGCCTCAAAATGTAGCCCTCAAGGACAAATTCGAGTTCTATTGAGGATGGAGTGTTCTACACTCCAAAATCTGACTTACACAACTTACACATCACTTACACATTCTTACAACATGCATTAACACCTATGACTTCATTTATTACATTCTTTTAACATAATGATTTATTTATTTAACCTATGGTTATACATAACATAATTCCAATTTAATTAATAACTAAGACAACAACTTTATTACATACATTCCACATCCCAATTAAATTAAATTAAATTTAACTATGTGACTCTTACATTAAATTCATCACATTTAAATTAATTAAAAAGAAAGGACATATTACAACTAAAAATACATACAACAATAATTAAAAGGAACACATACATAAACACATACCCCATGGTCACATATAATGGAAATCCCCCCATGGGAAATCCTAACACAACACAACACACAAACAATTACAGTTGCCATGGTGACCCCATTGAGTTCATCCAAAATTTCAATATGGTTAGTCTCCAGTCCCCCGACATTGTTGTGATTGTTAACCTACAAAAATGTAAATACCTCCTTCGGCCTCAAGGCCACATCAGACATCCAAAATGATATAAACAATATTTCAAAATCATCTAAACACACAAATCCCAACATCATTAATTTAACATTATCATTTTTAGTAAAATAAATCAACTATATCATCATCAAAATTCCACCATACCATATCTACTCAAATATACAATATCATAAGTCCAAATCAACATCTATAATATGTCCATGTCATAACAAAGTATATCATCAACCATATATAGAAATTTCTTTGGTAATAACCAATCATAATAATTGAATCCAGATCAATACTAGTCCATGATATAACATCTAACCATCATACTAAAACAAACATAATAGTGTCCATAATATGATCAATAGTATCAATATCAAAAAGTGTCAAAGGGAAGTTGGCACTATAAATAACTTGACTTGTGCCAAACGGTATTGGTGAAAGTCATCATCGTTGAGCATCTCTTTGAGTGAGATACGAAGAGACATAATTAGAATTAAAGAGATAAAACAACCTCTATACCGTAGACCAAAGATAAAGACATGGTAGTAGTTGAGGTATGAATACTAGTGTGATAAGCCCATAAGGAAAAAGGAATGTGCGTATGCCAATACTTTCCAAAGATCATCAAATAATTTTATAAAAGTTTTGTTTAAGGTTTGCTTGGTTGATTCTACTTAGACATTGGTTTAAGGGTAATAAGGTGAAGAAAAGCTAGGTTGAATTCGAAGGTATCACAAAGTTTTCATAGGGTTTTTTTTGAATTATTTTCCATTATTAGTGATGAGGCGGTGAGGAACACCAACGCAACAAATTATGTGATGATTGATGAATTCACATATTTTCTTGACTTTTGTAGAAATAAGAGGTATGGTGTTAACCCATTTAGTGTAGTATTCAGTAGCGGTAATAATCCATTGATGATGTTGTGAAGAATGAGGATTGATCTCTCTGATAAGATCTAAACCCCATTGAGTGAAAGGACAACAGTCTTGTGTGGCTTGTAAGGTGTGACTAGGTGTGTGATGAATAGTATCATGTTGTTGGTATTTCACACAACATTTGAAATTATCACAAAAATCACAGTTTAAGGTGGGATAGTAATAGCCCAGGAGGAGAATGAATTTAGTGACAGCTAAACCACTGAAGTGAACTCCAAAAATTCCATTGTGAACTTCCTTTATGTTGTAGGAAAATTATGAACTTGTAAGATATCATAAATGGATACCGTGAAAGACACATTTATAAAGAATACCACCCATGATGACATAGTGAGAGATAATTTTGAGAAAGGATCATTGTCCATTGTGAGTAAGATCTAGAGGAAGAATGGAAAGGGAAATGTAGTCAGCAAACTACTAATACCAAAGGTCATGTTCAATGGTTTTGACAAGGTTAATGTCTCGAAATAGATAGGAAGGTGATTGTAGCCTTTGTATTGTGACAAAAAAATTGATTTAGATGGCGAAGCGGGTATCCGAGAAGTAAGGAAGACCATGGCATCTACAAATTTTTAGTGTAATGCATAATTGTTTAAAGTTCAAAATGGTCAAAGGTAGTCAAAATTATGTCCACATGATGCTTATACTTTTAAGTATTTCGTTATGACACTGGTATATACCATTCACTTGGTCTATAAACAGTTGGGAATTACCAAATATATTAATTGATTTAACATTTAAGGTGATGGTGGCTTGATGACCTAATACGATTACTTCATATTTGGTGATATTGTTAGTAAAATCAAAATCTAGTTTGAAAGATAATGGCATAAGCTCACTATCAAGAGGAATGAGAATAAATCCAACACCACACCCACGCTGACCTTTGGAACCATAAAAAAATATCACCTGGTAAATGGTATCATCTAAAGAGAGGGTAGAGATGGATTCATCTGTGAAATCGAAGTTAGAGGATTGATTTATGGAGACGGGTGCGTCTTAAAGTTGGTCAACGATGGTTTTTCCTTTGAATTTTCTTTTATGGGTGAATTCAAGGCCTAGGTTTGTAAGAAGCAAGAGCCAATGTGAAACACATTGATGTTGGTAGGGCTTAGCTTATATGTAATGTAAGGGGTCAGTATTGGTGACAACAAAGGTTTTGTGGTTAAGTAGGTAATGGCGCAGTTTAGTGGCAACAAAAACTAAGGCTAAGAAGATTTTTTTGGTGTGAGTGTATCTAGTTTCGTAGTCTAAAAGTGTATGAATTATATAATAAACCACTTGTTCCCTATTTTTCTCATCACGATGAGCGAGCATGACACCTAAGGAATGGTCAGTGGAAGAGATGCAAAGGTAAAATGATTGGTCATCCTTACATGGAATGAGCACATGTGGTTGGAGGAGATATTTTTTTAAGGAATCAAAGGATTTGAGGCATTCATCATCCCATTTGAAGGAGACATCATTTCTTAGGAGATGTTGAAATGGGTGGCAGTGGTGGGAAAACTGTGAAATAAAGTGATGAATAGATTGCAACTTGCCTTGCAAACTACAAAGTTGACGAAGGTTAGTAGGTGGAGGCATTTCGAGAATAGCCTTGATTTTAGTGGGGTCAACTTCTATGCCATGTAAATAAATAATAAAACCAAGGATATTTCTTGAAAGCAAAATGAAGACACACTTCTTGGGTTGAAGGCGAACATAATATTTGATGAGACAAGTCAAAGATGACCTTAAGGATGGTAAGGTGTTTGGAATGATTTTTGGATTTGGTAAGAATATCATCAATGTAATATTCCAATATGTGATGCATAATGTCATGAAAGATATAATTCATAGCCTGTTGATATGTAGCACAAAAATTTTAATGCCAAAGGGTGTGACACTTGTTGTCCACTCAAAATTCCCCTGCTTTTAAGAAGTTGAAAATTAAAATTTTGAGGTTAAGTGTCTTTTCTGTTGTCCTGGTAATGTGAAAAGTCAGAAATTGGGAAAATCTACTTTTTTGGGTCATTTTGTGTGTTTTTCGGGCCTGTCGGACATTTTTGTCCCACGTGTCCCAAGTTCACTTGGGCTCTCTATTCCCCAATCGGCCGGTTTACCCGAAGTCCGTTCTTTTCGGGCCCGTCGGAACTTTTTGTCCCACATGTCCCAATTTCACCCGGACCCGTTGTTCCCTTTTCACCCGATTCGGTTGATTCGCGTATTCCACGTACTTTCGTCCTGCATGTCCCAAAATCATTTGTGCATCTTTTCCCGCATCACCTGAATCATCCGAATTGCGTACTTCATGCTTTCACGTCCCTCGTGTCCCAAATGAACCAAGTGCCATTCGTGCTAATTTTTCCCGCTCTACCCGAATATCTTGCTTTTCAAATGAACTACCCCCTATGCGTTTTTACACACTGCTTTCATGCTATCTATTTCTTGAACCCTTGTAACCAAAATTTCTATGCGTGTATCCATTTCCCTTGTGATTCCATCCCAAGTCTAGCTTGCAGCTTTTCTCTCCGAGTTACTATCAACATGAAGATCAAATTCCAGGGGTAGGAACAAGTTTCACCACTCGAGTCTGTCATTCCCGATATCGGGGATAGTGAAGTTCGCCACCTTGATTTTGGGGATTTTTGGGCAAGGATGACAGATGCAAACCCTTCAGCTATGGCACAGATGATTCATGACAGTGGCTTGGCATTCGCTGGTGGCTTCCCAATTTCAATACAATGTGCAGACACTGTACTCGCTTGCAGAGCTCATTTCAGTCCCGACTCAAGCGAACTAATGAACGTGCATGGAGAACTCATTACCAAGTTAGATGCCACCACCAACACATCAGTCCCACATGGCAGAGACATAGCCAATGCGTTGAAGAGATTCAGACAACGGATCCTTAAATCAGTGGGTCCCTCCCAATCTTGAACGCTTGTCTTCTTCTCCTGATTCTTCTCCTTCTTTCTCTCAGATTTGTTGTAATTAGTTGGGGTATTGTGATTTGCAGCCCTTTAACTAATCATTAGTTAAAAGAAGTAGTTACCAGGAGTAAATAATTTGTAAACTATATAATGGCCTCTCCTCACCATTTTGAAAAAGGAAGAACTTGGCTTATTTCTGAAAGTGTAAATAAATCCTAAAGAAATCAATGCAGAAGGATTTTTCATTCTTTGTCTATCTGGTTTCCTTTATTCCTAAGCTATTCATTTAATCTTGTTAGATCATTTTTCTGTATTATGTTGAGAAGCCTTGTATTCTTGTAGATGTTATTTACAGAACTTTGTGTCTTTTCAAATTTCATCTTATTAATGTGATACAAATGATCTTATTCTAATTCGCTATACCCTCGCATGCATAAGGAATTACTCTGTCATCTATAATTCTGAATGGTGCCTTTCTACTCATTCTCACATTCTCATTCCTCAGTCCTTTTGTGATTGATGATCCTTATAGAAAACACTTTCATAATATCCAAGTTCCACAAGAAAATTATGCTTTGTATATGTGTAAATAGGTTCATTTCTAAATAAGGGAACCTCTCCCATTAAAGAGGAGGGACTTCTTTTCCCCTGAGTGTTGCTCTTCTTGGAGTCCTTTTTGACGACCAAAATTTTTGGTGACTCATTTGGGAATCATATTCCAGTTCTATAATCATTTATTTATCATCTTTTGATCTGTTGACTCCTCATTTTACTCGAGGGAGAAGGGCCCTTGGTATTGAAGATTCTCAGTTTCAAATTTTGGAACAGTAGGGTTTTCCTCTCCCTTCAACAAGGAGAAATAGAAAGGCTCATTCAACAAGCACTCCACCAATCCAAGATACAATCCCTACGGGTGGTATTCCTTCAGAGCATATCAGTCCTAATCTTCGAGCTCGATTCTTGTTGGTGTTTTAGTTCCACTTCAAGCCATTTTTCCAAGAATGGCGGTACCATTGCCCCAGGGCCATTGTGTTGGGCCTCTTGCCCTTCCTCGCCTTTGCATGAGTTACCCGTGAGGCAAGCTGGAAGAAATTTCCTAAATTCAAGGGCGATGGTAAAGTACATCCCGATGAACACATCACAGACCTTCATAGTTACATGCGGAGTTCGGGAGTTGAACATGAAGACATCTCCGTAAGACTTTTTGTTGAGACTTTACAAGATAATGTTGCTGATCGGTTCTATCACCTTCCGGCCGGAGCTATCACTAGCTGGAACACAATGAGAACTAGGTTTGAAAACCATTTCAAACCGGCGGAAGACGTGCATGCTTTTCTAGCCAAAATTTCTCAAATAAAGAAGGAATCACAAGAGCCCATGAGAGAATTTTTGGCTCGATTCAACGAGTTGATTAACAAAATTCTACCAAATACTCAACTTTGTAGATCAAATTCAAAAATGCTTCTTCCTAAACGCCCAATTTCCTGAAGTTAGTTATGCACTAAGAAGGGCTAATCTCGCAACATTGGCCGAGGATCAAACTCTTGTTGTTAGTGTTGAAGATGATTTAATCATGTCAGGGAAGTTGAGGAGAGACCCTTCCAAATCTAAGCTGCTTCTTCCTCTTCCACTCTTAGACCTAATACTGATCCATTGGTACAAAAACTTGCAAATGATCTCATCGCCATTAAGAAACAATTGGCTCAGCATACTCCATATGCAGACGTTCCAAGGAGGAATTTTCAGCCCAGAAATCATTTTCCTACTTCTCAAACAAGGCTAGTGCTTGAAGGACCTCCTATTAAAGTTCCTGTCAATGTAACCTGTGAAGTTGAGGAACCAAAGGATGAGGAGGTTAATGAAGATTGTGAGGAATTTGTTGAAGAGGTTGATGATGAAACAAATGAACTTGAGGGATCTCGAGTTAATTTCTTCACCACTGAAGGCATTGATGAAGGAGATGATGATGATGAAGTAGTAGCAGACATGAATAGCGAATCATACACTGTCATGACTCGAGAGCAGACAAATTAGAGGGAGAAAGTGATGTAGCCCACCAAGAAATCTAAGGAGTAGCCGACAACTATCCCTGTAATTGTAAAAAGAGGATCTCCTATCCCCATTTCATCTACATCAAAGGTGAGTCATGTCAATCCTGCTACTAAAGCTACTTATTTTTTCCCTAAAATTGATAAAACTAGGATCTCAAGTGATGATAACCCATCCACTTCTGGGTCTTTCGATATTATTGATCACTTAAAAAAGACTAAGGTTCAAATCTCAGAGGCTGAATATTATCAAACTCATCCCAAGGCTTTTACTAAAATGATTCACTTTGTCAATTACCATTCTAAAACTACCTCTAAAGTCCTTTTGCCCACTCTTGCTTCTACACCTCACCCTAATCTGTAGCCATTGTCACCTCACCCAATGAAAAAATCAAACCATTTTATGTAACACTCCTTATAGCTGGCCATAGGCTCAATAATTACGTCATAGACTCGGGAGCATTAAACAATGTAATATATACCAAAGTAGCTCATTCCTTAGGCTTAACTCTCACACGCACTTATGGATCTTGTTATTCCATGGAGAGTAAGGAAGTGCCCTTGGTCGGAAAGGATTAAGGATGCACAAGTGGCTTTTGCCACTTTTCCGAGAGAAGAAAGTTTTGGCTACTATTCTAGTAGCGAGATATTCCTCCTTCATACGGGATCTTTGCTAAGTAGAAACGTCTGTAAGGATGTGGGTGGAGAAATTCAAATGGATTGGTAACATGCCCTCATACTGTTAATGGGTAAATGAAGAAGCTGCTTTGCTGAGAAGCGATGCACGAGTATATTGTACAAAAAACTGATGATCCCAAAGCACAAATACTCTATGAGGATATGGGGCATGACAACTACATGATTATGTCTCCAGAAGAAATCCAACTCCCCAAAGTGTCACCTAAAGATCCTAATGGCATTTGGATACTTGAGTTTGATGGAAGTTTTTCTCAAATTTGGTTCTAGAGCTGGTGTCATATTGGTGTCGCCTGAAGGAAGCATTCATCCTTTCTCATTCAAGTTGTAGTTTGAAAATACCAATAATACAGCAGAGTATGAAGCTCTCATTCTTGGACTCTAGGTGGCAAAAGAACAAGGTGTAAAGAATCTTCTAGCTCGTGGGGATGTGGAGTTGATCGTCAAACAAGTTAGAAACCTCTTCCATGTAAAGAATGGAAGGTTGAAACATTACCGAAATCAGGTTTGGGACTCCAGTGAATTTCTTGATGCCTTCTCCATCAAAGCAGTGCCTAGGGAGAAGAATACCAGGGCTGATTCACTAGCAGTCTCGGGAGTCACTTTGCTTATACCTCATCTGTCTTTTCTCAAGATAAGTTCACCATTGAAATGATTCATAGACCTAGTGTACCTGATAATATAACTAACTAGCAAGTTTTCAATAACGATCAACACTTACTTTCTTTCTTAGAACTCAAGGATAATTTTGAATAGTTGTACTTTGAAGGAAGTGATAATTTACCTCATGAAAGTGTGCCCTTTAACAAAGAAGCTACCCAAGAAGAAGAAGCGGATCAGGATGGATGTATCAAACTCAAAGGAAACAAGATTCCAAAAGGATTGGTGAGTTTAGAAAAACTATTTGACAAACACGACAGGTATGTAAAGTTTAGAGCTTCTACTAGACCCCAACAATCAGCCGAATATGACAAAATCAATATTGGGAGTTCTACTGATCCTAAACTCATGAACATTGGAAAATGTTGCACCTCAGAAGAAAAGAAGAAGGTAATGAGTCTTTTGAAAAAGTATAAGGATGTTCTTGCTTATTCCTATGAAGATTTAAAATCTTTCCAACCAAAGGAGATGCAACATTTTATCCCTCTCAAACCTGGGATTAAACCTTTTAAACAGAAGAAGAGGAAATATAATCCTAAAATAGCTGACACCATTTTTCAAGAAATACAGAAGTTATTGAAAGCCAAAATCATTTTTCCTATCCATAATTCAACATGGATTGCCAATATTGTGCCCGTTAGAAAGAAAAATGGTGAGATTCGTATCTGTGTTGACTTCAGGAATCTAAATCAAGCTTCCTTGAAAGATAATTATCCCTTACCTATGATGGATCAAGTCTTGCAAGATAGCAGGATTTTAAATATTGTCTATGCTTGATGGATTCTCAAGATATAACCAGGTAGAAGTTAATACCACAGACCAACACAAAATGGATTTCACTACCCCTTGGGGTACCTTTGCTTACAAAAGGATGCCTTTTGGGCTCATCAATGCCAGTGCCACTTTTCAGAGGGCTATGGATTTGGCCTTTGGAAGTTTGAAAGGAAAGTGTATCATTGTATACCTTGATGACTTGACTATATTTTCTAAAACAAGGGCAGATCATTTCCAGCATCTAGAGACAGTTCTGCTAAGATGTAGAGAACATGGGATCTCTTTGAATCCTAAGAAATATGTTTTTTGTGTCACGGAGGGGAAATTATTGGGGCACGTTGTCTCCAAAGATGGTATAAAAATTGATCCTGAGTGCACTCTTTCTTTGGTAAGATCAACTTTTTGAGAAGGTTCATCCCTGATTTTGCAGAGCTAACTTTGAATATCTCCCAAATGATGAAAGGAAAACAAACATTTGGTTGGTCTCCTGAAGGGAAAGAAGCCTTTGAAGGTATTAAAAGGGCCATTGCTAAAACTCTTGTTTTAGCATGTCTAGATTTCAACAAAGATTTCATTATCTATTGCTACGCCACGGATAACACCTTGGCTGTTGTTTTGACTCAGGAAGATTCTAATGAGCACGAACTCTCAATTGCATTTATGAGCTATATTCTAAAAAATCATGAGTTAAAATACACCATAATGGAAAAACATGCTTTTGCAGTGGTTAAAGTTGTCAAGCAGATTTCGTTTTTACATTCTTAACTCTCACTCCATGGTATTGGTACGAGATACAACTATCAAGTCAATTCTCACACAGTTGAAGAATTTGGATCAAGAGAGGGAAGCTGGGTGGCCAAGGTTCAAGAATATGATATCGACATCAAACCAACCAAGCTCGTCCGTGGAAAAGTTCTGTGTGAACTCATCGCTGAAGGAGCTAAACATGAGTTACTAGAGGATAAAGTTGGTCTTCCTACCGTTCTGTTTCTTAGCTCAGTTGATGAATGGTATGCTGATATCACTCACTTTCTCACCTATGGAGAATGCTCCTCTCATTTGGTCGCCAAAGCAGAGAGAGAGCTATTAAACTAAAGTCAACCCAATATGTGTTGTGGGAAAATGCTTTGTTTAAACGTGGGTTAGATGGAAGGTTTTTAAATGTGTGGACAAGGAACAATGAGAAGAAGCTACTCTCAGCTTTTCATGATCGAGGCATGTGGAGGGCATTACTTGTCAACCTGTCACTACTCATAAAATACTTTGTGGAGGATGTTACTAGCCTACCTTGTTCAAGGATGCATCAAAATGGGTTGATAAATGCGAGGCTTGTCGGACTTTCGTAAGGCGAGACCCAAATTGGCCTCCTTTCCCCTTAAACCGGTTGTGATCGAAGAACATTTTCAGCAATGGGGTTTGGATTTCATTGGAACACTTAATCCTTCTTATAGTGCTGGTCATACCCACGTATTAAGTGCCACAGATTAATTCAACAAATGGGTAGAAGCCATTCCAAAGGAAAAGTACTACTTGAAGTAGTATGCGGTTTTATCAAAGAAAACATCTTGGTAAGGTATGGTGTGCTAAACAAGATCGTGACAGATAATGCTTCAAAATTTTCTTCAACTAAGATTATGGATTTTTTCTATGGATATGGCATCTCCCTAGATCACTCCTCAGATTACTATCCTCAGGGAAATGGACAAGAAGAATCAACAAATAAAAATCTAGTGACCATAATAAGGAAATTAGTCAATGAATCCCAATGGAACTGGCACAAGAAACTCTATGATGCTCTTTGGGTAGATAGGATCACACCTAAGAGAGCCATTGGGATGTCTCCTTTTAGGTAGTATATGGAGTGGAGGCCCAATTGCCAGTTACAGTGGAGCTTCCAGCTCTGCATTTAATGAAGGCCGTTGAAGATACTAGTTTCAATGATTCTTTGGATAAGAGAATCATGTATCTTCACAAATTGAATGAGGACAGATTGGAAGTTGCTGATAGGATATCTACTCACCAACGAAAGGTAAAGGTATTTTTGATAAGAAAGTCAGGTTCAGGGATTTCAAAATTGGAGACACTGTTTTGTTGTGGGATAAAAGGCATGAACCTCATGGCAGCCATGGCAAGTTTGATTCCCTTTGGCTCGGACCTTTCAAGATCGGGCACTTCACTTTGGTAATAATTCTTTTTACCTTTATTATATGGATAGTTCTTCTCTCCCACTTCCTTATAGTGGGCAGTACTGAAACTTTTTAAGTAATAGGTGATTAGGGAGTCCTGTGTATATCTACGTATAGTGTGTGTCCTCCTTTCCTTACCTTGTGTTTGTGTGTTGTTTGCGGTGTTGTCTTCTCGTATTGATTTGCTTTTTGAATCCATGGCCCAATGGATAAGGTCTTGGTCTACTTCCCATGTTTTTCTAAATTATTGCCTTTTATAATTCTTTGAATTTATGCCAAGTCATCCCGGAAGGAGCCGGCTATTGTCCACTCAAAATTCCCCTACTTTTAAGAAGTTGAAAATTAAAATTTTGAGGTTAAGTGTCTTTTTGTTGTCTGGTAATGTTAAAAGTTGGTGTTGATGCAAAATCACAAAGCACCCCGAATGTCTATCCTAATCTAACTACCGAGGAGACAGGAGAGAAAAATGCATAAAAATAAACCTAAGCTAAGGAGGTGATGCAGGAATGAATGAAGAAACTGTCTTGCCAATAAACACGAGACCATTAAAATGCAATGCAAGATTCACAGTGAAAAGATCAAGGGGATGCAAATGAATACAGAGAGGGTTGAGAATCATCCACATACATGCATTAATTTGCTCCAAATTGATACAACACCTGCTGTAAAATGCAAGAGGCAAGGTTGCATTACAGTTTTAGATAGGAGGTTTGAACTCCACAGATTCACCTGCCAAAGAGAAGAAGGGAGGGGCAAAACAAGAATTTCCAACCTTTAGAAAGAAGCCCCTCCTTACAATTTATAGGAAGAATGAGAGAGAAAAGAGAGAGGAATTCGAAATCTGCCCCAACCACCTCCAGAATGCACTTAACTCATCTCATTATGATGGTAGGTGAGAACCCAGCGAACCCAAAAGTGGCGAACTGTATTTTGCATTTTTAAGAATTTTTTCTCACCCAATTAAAGATATCTAGTTGTAGTTGGATAGAGGACCTCGTAAGCTTTCCAAAAAGTCCAACCTTGCATGAATCGAGCTCCCAGTCAAAAGTTATGGCCATTTGAATATCTGCGTCAGGGTCTGCTTCCTGTCAGCGCTCAAAATGTTGCGCCTCCTGAAGGTGCGCCATAGGCGCATCCATGTGTGTGTCGACATCCTCTTACGTGTGCCAAGGGTGCATCCTTTACCTGTCGACACTCTGTGTCGTGTGCCACTTCTGTGCGCCTTGGGCGCACCATTTCCTCTGTCGACACTCATTGTCGTGCGCCACTTCTATGCGCCTTGGGCGCACCATTTCCTCTGTCGACACTCATTGTCGTGCGCCACTTCTATGTGCCTTGGGCACACCATTTCCTCTATCAACACTCATTTTTCGTGTGCCATACATGCGCCTTGGGCGTACCATTTCCTCTGTCGACACTCATTTTTGTGTGTGCCACTTCATGTGCTTGGGCGCCACCATTTCCTCTGTCGACACTCCGTGTCGTGTGCCCATTCTGTGCGCCTTGGGCGCACCATTTCCTCTGTCGACACTCATTTCGTGCACCACTTACGTGCGCCTTGGGCACCATTTCCTCTATCGACACTCATTGTCATGCGCCGCCACATGTGCCTTGGGCGCACCATTTCCTCTGTCGACACTCATTTTCGTGCACCACTTCTATGCGCCTTGGGCGCACCATTTCCTCTGTCGACACTCATTTTCGTGCGCCACTTCTGTGCGCCTTGGGTGCACCATTTCTCTCTCTCAACACTCATTGTCGTTACATGCACCTTGGGCGCACCATTTCCTCTGTCGACACTCATTGTCGTGTGCCATTCTGTGTGCCTTGGGCGCACCATTTCCTCTGTCGACACTCATTGTCGTGCGATATTTCTGTGCACCTTGGGCGCACCATTTCCTCTATCGACACTCATTGTCATGTGCCACTTCTGTGTGCCTTGGGCGCACCATTTCCTCTATCGACACTCATTGTCGTGCGCCACTTTTGTGCGCCTTGGGTGCACCATTTCCTCTGTCGACACTCATTGTCATTCGCCACTCATACATGCGCCTTGGGCACATGATTTCCTCTATCGACACTCATTGTCATGCGCCACTTCTGTGCGCCTTGGGCGCATGTCAGGGATTTGAGCTTCTTTGATTTCTCCATTCTTCTGCTTGTCTATATCTACCCGGGGAAAAGATATATACAACAATTTGGTGACTCAATGGGATCACCTGCCTGCTAGGTAGCAGATTAGTGGCCTTTTAGCAATCCATTGGGCATGGAGTCATAAGCAATAACCTGAAACCAACTTGATATCTGATCCCAAACCTGATACCGCAACTTCTTCTCTGACAGCATTCTGAATTGTAGAAATCAACCTGAGAGCAACAAAACCTGTGCCGAAGCACTTAGGGAAACAAAAACCTAACTACCACAAGACAATGTGCATACGCACTTAGAGGAATTTAAATCTAGGCTAATATTTACAAGGGTGAACCTTTTCCTTTTAGTAGCAATGTTTAAGATAGATTCCGTTAACCGGAATCGGGATTTCTCCTCCATCCAAAGTAGACAATCGGAAGGCATTGCTATTCTTACATCCTGTGACCATGTAGGGGCCACTCCAAATGGCATCAAACTTTGAATGCCTTCCTGGCTTTGCCCGATCTGCATCCCATTTCAGAACTAGGTCTCCTTCCTGGAAGGTCCTTGCTCTCGCTTTCTTATCAAACCATCTTTTTACTAAGGCCTGATCCTTTTCAATCACCTGAACTGCATGTTCTCTTATTTCTTCCAATTCCATCAACTCTGCATACCTAGCCTCCATTGGTTCGAACTCAGACAACTCCAACTGCTTCATGAGCTCCAATGCTGGCAATTCTAATGATATAGGCAACACTGCCTCTTTCCCATATACCAACTTGTAGGGAGAATTACCTGTAGATCTCTTTGGCGTTATCCTGTCAGCCCATAATGCTGATTTTAGCTTGGTATGCCATGTCCTTTGGTTTTCATCTAGAGTCCTTCTGATGATTCTTAACAAATTCTTGTTCGTGGACTCTGCCTGTCCATTACCCTGCGGGTAATAATTTGAAGAGGTGCTCAAATAGATTCCATTCTTGACAGCCCATTCTGTAATCTTGGAACCTATGAATGCCAATGCATTATCTGATATGATAGTGGCGGCACACGAACTGGTCAGTCACTATTCCTTCATAAAAGTCTAGTATGTTAGACTCATTTGCTTCCTTGAGCGCTACTGCTTCAGTCCACTTGGTGAAATAGTCCGTTGCCGTGAGAATCCACTTGTGGCCTTGGCTTGAGTTTGGATTGATGACCCTGACGAAGTCCAATCCCCATTGCATAAATGGTTGGTCAACCAGAATTGGGTGCGATGGAAGTCTTTGCTTGTCTTTCTTTGCACTGTGAAGAGTGCACATTTCTTGCACTTTCTTATCCATGTATAGCAGTCACTAAAGACTGTCGGCCAATAATACCCTGCCTTCATTATCTTGAGAGTTGTTACTCGTGGGGCAAAATGTCCTCCAGAATCTCCATCGTGAAAATCTCGTAACACCCTCTCAATTTGACTTATCCCAATGCACCTCAATAGAACTCCATTGATGTCTTTCTTAAACAAAACACCATCAACAAGCACATATGGAATGGCTTGTAATCTGAAGTATCTCCTCTTTGCTTTGCTCATTTCTGGAGGGCATAGGCCTATCTGTAGGAAGTGTATCATATTTTGAGTCCAACAAGGAGTAGGCACGTCATCATTTTCTTGTTCTTGATCATCCTGTAGTACCAAGGTAGTCTCCTTTTCATCACCAGCTTCAACTTGTTGACTCAAGGCTAGCTGCTCACATAGTCCCTTCCCACGTACTAGTTTGGTGACCTTGATCTCGATGTCATATTCCATGACACGAGTTATCCATCCTGCACGTTTCTCATTCAGATCCTTGTTTAGAAGGAAGTCCTTGACTCCCGCATGAGAGACTAATAATTGGATCTTGTTGTTTGAGACTAGGTGCTTGAATTTCTTTAAGCTTCGATTCGCATGAGGACATGCTTTTCAATGAAAGAGTACCTAGTTTCGTATTCCTCAAGCCCTTGGTGAAGAAAGCAACTGGTTGTTCTAATCCTTCTTTGTTTTGTTGTACCAGGATTGCAGAAATCGTGTCCCCACCACCAAAGGCATATAGCACGAAGTCCTTAGAGAAGTCTGGATTGACGAGAGTTGGGGCTTGAGATATAGCCTCTTTTATTGCCTCAAAACTTGCCTTGCCTTCAGATGTCCACTTAAATGCCATGCTCTTCTTTAACATCAAGCGTTATTGGTTTTACAAGAGCTGCAAAATTTGGAACAAACCTGCGGATGAAATTGATCCTTCCTAAGAAGCTTTGAAGAGCCTTCTTGTGATTTGGCAATGGCAATGCTTGAATTGCTTCAACTCTTTCTGGGTCAATTGTCAACCCCTCCTTTGAAACAATATGGCCTAGAAGTTTTCCCTCGTGAGCCAAGAATATGCATTTTTTGGGATTCAATGATACCCCAAATCTTCTACACCTCTGAAATACTTGCCTCAAATGATAGAGGTGATCCACTGCATTTTTTGAGAATACAGTGATGTCGTCAAGATATATCAAAACTATTTTATTGATCAACCCCTTGAATGCCATATCCATTGCCCTTTGGAAAGTGGCCCCAGCATTTGATAGCCCAAATGGCATCTTCTTGTAGGCATAGGTCCCCCATTTGGTGGTGAAAGCCGTCTTGAATTGGTCACCTTCTTTTACCATCACCTGATTATACCCTGAGTAGCCATCTAGGAGAGAGAATCTCTCTGAACCGGATACTACTTGCAATATTTGTTCCATTGAAGGAAGTGGGTAATGATCTTTGAGAGATGCCCTGTTGAGGTCTCGGAAATCTACACACAACCTGATTTCTCCACTCTTCTTCCTGACCGGAACCAAGTTTGCAACCCAGCTTGAGTGCTTGATCGGGAATATAATGCTTGCCTCTATCAGCTTATTTAGCTCTTTCTTCATTAGAGGCTCCATGTGAGGGTTGACTGGTCTCTGCTTCTGCCTAATGGGCTTAGCATCTGGATCCAATTCTATGGTATGTTGTGCCAAATTTGGATCGAATCCTCTTAAGTCTTCATAGCTCCAAGTGAAGACATCTGGAAATTCTTGGCAAAGTTGTACGAAATCTGATTTCTCCTGTTCAGTGGCCACTTTGCCAATTTGAAGTGTTTTGCCTTCCCCAGAGGAATTGGCTCTGAATCTTCTCTCTTAACCTGTATGTTTGCCTTTTCCTTACGAAACTAGTCGTTAGGGTTGAAGATAGACTCAATGTTACTAAACCCTTAGGAAGCTTGTTTGTCATGCTGCACTACACGATCCCCATCTCTTGCTGCTCTAATCATCTGATTCCTAGTGAGAATTCAGCCTCTTCTTGTAAGAAATTGACGATCGTTGATCGTTCTCAAACACACTGCCCGACTTGTGTTATTATCTGGGCTGCTTTGGCCTCACAATCACATGGATATGTGGCTGTGTTTTTCCCCTTCTGATGTTGTCAACCACATCAAACGTTGCTCCAACTGCTGCGAGCCTATCTGCGGCTTCATTTTTCTTCCTGGGTATGGACACAATGTTGAAAGCTTCGAAATCCTCAATGAGGTCCCATACCCTATTTTTGTAGCTCTTTAGCAGGTCATTCTTTGTGGCATGTTGTCCCCTAACTTGGTTGATGATTAGCTCGCTATCTCCAAACACCTGCAAGTTCTTTATGCCCCTTTTCCTGGCCCAATGAATTCCATGAATCAATGCTTCGTATTCAGCCGTGTTGTTTGAACAGGAAAAGCGGAAAGCGAAAAGCTGAAAAATATTTGATGTCTTGTGGTGAAATCAACATTGCACCACCTCCGGACCTGTATGCGCTTCTCGAACCATCGAAAAATAATTTCCAAACTTTGTTTTCATCCTTTTGTTAAGTTGAATGATGTCGGGAATGGGTGAATTTTCTTCGTGTATACAATACACGCCCAATTCAGATTCTTCAATTTCCTTGTATGGGTCAAATTCATGACTCTTGTTTTCCCATTCATCCAAAGTTAAATCAGGAATTCCCTCGACCTTAGTACCTGTTTCTAGATCACTTGAACACTCCTCTTGATCAAAAGCCGAGCAATTTGCATTGATAGGATTTGGTACATGAGGCTCAATATGGAAATGGGCAATTGGTTCGACCCTGATTGTTGCTTTGGCTCCATACCTTGTCCTAAAAATCATGTGTGACCAATCTGCGAGATAAATATCCACCGATTTTTGCAGTGAAGTCTCTTGATAGACACAACGCAAAGAGTGGCGGAAGGTCAATCACAGACACATCTTGCAAAACTGTAACATTAGGACAGGAATGTAGAGTTAGGCTTAACCCCTTGATGACTCCAACAGTTCCTACTGCCGTTCCATCTAGTTGTACTACTCCTTTCAGCACTGGCTCATATTTCAAACCCAGCTGATCCGCTATTTGCTTCGGCATCACTGAACTACTTGCCCCAGAATCAATCATGCAATTGTGTACTAATTTATCCCCGATGATTAATGAAATATAGAATGGAGGGGGTTTCAAAACTTTACCTTGTTGTCCTCCATGATTCCCTTCAGGCTGAGCAGCATTCGTGAGGACCTTCTCTTGCATATGGGCCTGTTGGTTCGAAGTTGACCAATTCTTCATGGCAGCTTGTAGAAGATCTCTTTGTCCTGGGATGGATAAAGATTCCCACATTGATATATTCACGTTCGTCTTCTTCATTTGATCAATGATGTTGAAAGGGGATGAATTGTCCTTTTGATGTCCCTTACTTGGTGCAAACTTTTCTGGAGCTTGAGCATGTGCGTGTGTTGCTACAACAGGTACCTTGGGTTGATTTTGCACATTTGGAGCTGCGTTTGGTCTACTGACCCCTTGTTGTGTAAGAGTGGGTTGAGAAACAACTGGATTACACGATTGTCCCTCTCCTATATTTCTCTTCTTTGACCGTGTGTTGGCAGCCACGCCTTGAAAAGGCTGTTGGTTAACTCCACAGAAGTCTTCTATTTGCCAATTTGCCAATGTGGTTTCTGTTGGAGGTCCTTCTTGTTGCGTTTGTTGCTGTTGATTCTCCTCCTGGCTTGGTTCTTGAGCAACACCAATGGTTTGCACCATCAAGGCGATTCAGTGCACCATTGAAACATGTTGATTGATTGTGAGGTAGATTGCAAGGGTAACACGGTCGTACTCTGTGCCATGTTATTTTGTGTTGGACCAAAGCTCTTGAGGACGTCGTTGCATTTGGATCATACGGTCGAAATGGCCTGGCAGCTTGAGGTTGTCCTTGGTTTTGGTTTTGATTTGCAGCCTGAGGTGGTGGTCTATTTTGTTGGTATGGGGGCCTAGCTTGAGTGCTTGTGCTTGAGGGCGATATGGTCTAGCACTTTGAGCTTGCTTTGTCTTTTGATAGTCACTAGCTCATTTCCAAGGTTTTGCAATTGTTTCATGACCTCCTGTAATTCCTTTGAAGTATTTGAAGAAGTCGACGCCTCATTATTGCTTTGATTTCTAGGAGTTGGAATGGGATTCAACTCTGGTGCTTGGTAGTTGTAGGATTTCCCATATCGGATAGAGAGGCATTGGTGGCCTTGGTGCAAGCTTGCCGGCTTGGATCAAACAGTTCTCTGCTCTGATCAGTTGTGTCATAGGCCCCTGGCAGCGTTGTCCCTCCCATTGATTGGATCATCATGGCTATGTCTGAATTTATAGCCTTTAAGAAATAAAGGAATGCTCCTTCGGCGGTTGGTCTAACAGCTATTGGAATCTGTCCCATGTCCATTGGAATCTAAAGTTGAAATCTGCCATTTGTTCATTAGGAGCCCTTTTGATTGTTGTCGGTTGTTCGATAAAGATAAATTGTCGCCCTCTCCCGAATTGGCTGAAAAGCGAGAACAAAGTTGGTTCCGATTAAGTAATAGAGCTCTTTGTAAGGCTCCTAAACCATTGTAAGGCCTTGCCTTTGAAAGATGAAGCCAACAACTTATTTGAAACATCCATTTCATTTATTTCGTGGATTGCACATGCATTAGCAATATCTGGATGTGATCAATAGGAGTAGTATGATTTTCTCTGTAAAATAGGGTATATTCTTTAGTGCTGCAATTGGAATTTGATTTTGAGCATTTAGGGCAAGTGGACTACTACCCAGTGAAATTGACAAAGGGATTCGGTGGTAGATGTGCCATTATGATTGGCCTAAGAACCCCAGTCGATGCGAGAAAAGGCCTACCAGGTGGAGGTGTAGACAAAGTCTTGTTAGGTGGAGATGGTGATCTTTGTGGTCTTCTTCCTCTCCTTCCTTCCTCTGGTGATAGTTGCGATTGGACAAATAGCCCCTCTTCTCGAGTATTGGACCTGGTTGAATTCTTCTCATATGCAGGCAACTTTTCTTCTTACACCGCTGAATTCTACCCCTCGGAGTCGCGGATGTGTTAGAAAGTGAGCCTCAAAAAGGCTAGATCTGCCAAGTTACACACAAACTGTGATATTTAAAAATGGAAAATTGAAAGACCTGTATTTTTGATATTTTAGAGTTTGGAACTTGATTCTGGAATGACAGTCCTGAAAACCCAAAAATGCCAGACTTCCGAAAACCTGAAATCCGAAAATCAAAAAACCATGAAATTTTGAAAGTCAAAATCTCAAAAATCTAAGAATACCCTTTTGAAGATTATCCCCCGATCTATCAACTGGTGAAATTTTGACTTGTTTCGAGCGAGTTAAGTCCTTAAAAATTGATTTTAAAGTTCAGCCTGGAAGGTGGAAAAAACTGAACTGTAAAACCTGCAATTTTTAAGTCGAATTTCTTGAAAGTTCCTTCAAATCTGTGGAATGACCTCTTGGTCCCCCAGCGTGCCAAAACTATTGATGTGAAATCACAGCACCCCCGGGACTTCTGTAACGCGATGGGTTGAGACTCTCAGTATGATTGCATAACATGGAGCTTTTCCCAAGTGTGGGACCTTGCGAAAATGGAAAAGCTCTCCGGATGAAGGCCGGCTCCTATTCCTCTGTTCGGATGCACCACATAAAATGCGAGAGGTTTACCCAAAAACCTAATCTAACTACGAGGAGACAGGGGAGAAAAATGCATAAAAATAAACCTAAGCTAAGGAGGTGATGCAGGAATGAAGAACACTGTCTTGCCAATAAACACGAGACCATTAAAATGCAATGCAAGATCATACACGAGATAGCTTGATTCACGGTGAAAGATCAAGGGGATGCAAATGAATACGAGAGAGGGTTGAGAATCATCCACGAGACATGCATTAATTTTCTCCAAAGATTGATCTGACACACTGCTGCAAAATGCCGAGGCAAGGTTGCATTACGGTTTTAGATAGGAGGTTTGAACTCCACAGATTCACTGCCAAAGAGAAGGGAGGGGAAAAACAAGAATGTCAACCTTTAGAAAGAAGCCCCTCCTTATAATTTATAGGAAGAATGAGAGAGAAAAGAGAGGAATTTGAAATCTGCTGACCACCTCAGAATGCACTTAACTCATCTCATTATGATGGTAGGTGAGAACCCAGTGAACCCAAAAGTGGCGAACTGTATTTTTCATTTTTAAGAATTTGTTCTCACCCAATTAAAGATATCTAGTCGTAGTTGGACAGAGGACCTCGTAATCTTTCCAAAAGTCCAACCTTGCATGAATCCGAGCTCCCAGTCAAAAGTTATGGCCATTTGAATATCTGCGCGAGGGTCTGCTTCCTGTCAGCGCTCAAAATGTTGTGCCTCCTGAAGGTGCGCCATAGGCGCATCCATGTGTGTGACATCCTTTCGAGGTGCATCCTCTGTCGTATGCCCATGTGGGTGCATCCTTTCCTGATGAAACTCATGTGTCGTGCGCCACTGTGTGCCTTGGGCGCACCATTTCCTCTGTCGACACTCATTGTCATGCGCCATACATGCGCCTTGGCGCACCATTTCCTCTGTCGACACTCATTGTCGTGTGCCACTTCATGTGCCATTTCCTCTGTCGACACTCATTGTCGTGCCACTTTGTGTGCCTTGGGCGCACCATTTCCTCTGTCGACACTCATTGTCGTGTGCCACTTTGTGCGCCTTGGGCGCACCATTTCCTCTGTCGACACTCATTGTCGTGCGCCCATTCGTGCGCCTTGGGCGCACCATTTCCTCTGTCGACACTCATTGTCGTGCACCACTTCTATGCGCCTTGGGCACACCATTTCCTCTATCGGCACTCATTGTCGTGTGATACTTTTGTGCACTCGGGTGCGCCATTTCCTCTATCGACACTCATTGTCGTGTGTGCCACTTCTATGCGCCTTGGGTGCACCATTTCCTCTGTCGACACTCATTGTCGTGCACCACTTCTGTGCGCCTTGGGTGCACCATTTCCTCTGTCGACACTCATTGTCATGTGCCACTTCTGTGCGCCTTGGGCACACCATTTCCTCTGTCGACACTCATTGTCGTGTGCCACTTCTGTGTGCCTTGGGCACACCATTTCCTCTGTCGACACTCATTGTCGTGCGCCACTTCTGTGCACCTTGGGCGCACCATTTCCTCTGTCGACACTCATTTTCGTGCGCCACTTCTGTGCACCTTGGGTGCACCATTTCCTCTATCGACACTCATTGTCGTGTGCCACTTCTATGCACCTTGGGCGCACCATTTCCTCTATCGACACTCATTGTCGTGTGCCACTTCTATGCACCTTGGGCGCACCATTTCCTCTGTCGACACTCATTGTCGTGCGCCACTTCTGTGCGCCTTGGGCGCACCATTTCCTTTGTCTACACTCATTGTCGTGCACCACTTCTGTGCGCCTTGGGTGCATGTCAGGGATTTGTGCTTCTTTGATTTCTGCATTCTTCTGTTTGTCTATATCTACCCGGGGAAAAGATATATACAAGATGGGAAATGGGAAAATCTACATTTTTGGGTCATTTTTGTGTTTTTCGGGCTGTCGAGACATTTTTGTCCCGCGTTTCCCGATTTCACTTGGGCTCTCTGTTCCCCGATCGGCGGTTTACCCAAAGTCCGTTCTTTTCGGGCCCATCGGAACTTTTGTCCCACATGTACCAAGTTCACACTGGACCCATTGTTCCCTTTTCGTCTCGATTCACATATTCCACGTACTTTCATCGCGCATGTCCCAAAAGCATTTGTCGTCTTTTCCCGCATCGCCCAAATCGGCCAAACCACGTACTTCACGCTTTCGTGTCCCTCGTATCCCAAATGAACCAAGTGCCATTCGTGCTAATTTTTCTGCCCTACATACATGAATATCTTGCTTTTCAAATGAACTACCCCCTATGCGTTTTTACACACTACTTTCATGCTATCTATTTCTCAAACCCTTGTAACCAAAATTTACGTGTGTGTATCCATTTCCCTTGCGATTCCATCCCAAGTCTAGCTTGCAGCTTTTCTCTCTGAGTTATTATCAACATGAAGATCAAATCCTAGGGGTAGGAACAAGTTTCACCACTCGAGTCTACCATTCCCGATATCGGGGATAGTGAAGTTCACCACCTTGATTTTAGGGATTTTTGGGGCAAGGATGATAGATGCAAACCCTTTAGCTATGGCACAGAATATTCATGACAGTGGCTTGGCATTCGCCGGTGGCTTCCCAATTTCAATACAATGTGCGGACACTGTACTCGTTTACGGAACTCATTTCAGTCCCGACTCAAGTGAACTAATGAACATACATGGAGAACTCATTGCCAAGTTAGATGCCACCACCAACACATCAGTCCCACGTGGCAGAGACATAGCCAAGGCGTTGAAGAGATTCAGACAACGGATCCTTAAATCAGTGGGTCCCTCCCAATCTTGAACGCTTGTCTTCTTCTCCTGATTCTTCTCCTTCTTTCTCTCGGATTTGTTGTAATTAGTTGGGGTTTTGTGATTTGCATCCCTTTAACTAATCATTAGTTAAAAGAAGTAGTTACTGGGAGTAACTAATTTGTAAACTATATAATGGCCTCTCCTCGCCATTTTGAAAAAGGAAGAACTTGGCTTATTTCTGAAAGTGTAAATAAATCTTAAAGAAATCAATACAGAAGGATTTTTCATTCTTTATCTATCTGGTTTCCTTTATTCCTAAGCTATTCATTTAATCTTGTTAGATCATTTATACGTATTATCTTTGAGAAGCTTTGTATTCTTGCAGATGTTATTTACAGAACTTTGTGTCTTTTCAAATTTCATCTTATTAATGTGATACAAATGATCTTATTCCAATTTGTTGTACCCTCGCATGCATAAGGAATTACTCTGTCATCTATAATTCTGAATGGTGCCTTTCTGCTCATTCTCACATTCTCATTCCTCAGTCCTTTTGTGATTGATGATCCTTATAGAAAACACTTTCATAATATCCAAGTTCCACAAGAAAATCATGCTTTGTATATGTGTAAATAGGTTTGTTTCTGAATAAGGGAACCTCTCCCATTAAAGAGGAGGGACTTCTTGTCCCCTGACTGTTGCTCTTCTTGAAGTCCTTTTTGATGACCAACTACACTTTGTAGCAAAACGTCCTCAAAGGAGTGATGAAGGAATTTTGTGTTGATCTTCATTGGCAATTAATATTTGGTTATAACCCAAGAAACCATCCATAAGTGATAGCATCTCAAGGCCGGTGGTGAGATCAACTAGTTGGTCAATAATAGGTAGAGGAAAGTCATCTTTAGTGTAATTTAAGTTAAGGTTGTGGAAATCCATGTAAATTTAGACTCCCCTGTTGCTTTTGTGACAGGAGCAATGTTAGATATCCATTGGGGATAATCAATGGGTAGGATGAATGAAAGCGAAAGAAGGCATTGGATTCTTCTTTGGCAAGAATGGAAATGTGAGGATGTATTTTCCACACTTATGTTTCACATGTTTTTCTTCAGGAATAGTGATGATATTGTGGACCACAATAATTGGGTCAATACCGGGCATATCAAGTGTATGACCAAGAAAAAGCATTTCTATGATCCCGAAGGAAAGAAGTACAACTTTCCTAATCTGCAACATCTAAAGATTGGCCTATCTTTAGCTCATTCAGTCATCCTAATTGTTAATATTTATTTTGATGGTTGACTCATTTAACATGGTTTGTGTCTTAGAAGGTAACGAATTATAGATGAATGAATCTTCGCACTAAGGTAGGTGAGAATAGAATCATCGTCATGATATTGAAAGACAATAATAAAAGGTGTATCGTCATTGATTATGTCGGGATATCGGAAGGGAAGACAAGAATGATCTTGGATATCTCATTGATAAGTTATAGGTATAGGAGAAATTATATTCACGAATGTTTTTTTTGTGAGGAATGAATTCTAGATCTATTGACTTTGTAGGTGAAGGTGCTGAAGTTGGTGAATGGGGTGAAAAAGGTTTATCATCCTCAATGAATCTAAATCGGGCCTTCTTAGGAGATGGTTTAGTAAATCCAATACCACCTTGTGATCTTTATGTTTATGAGTGGTTCACGGGATGACATGAGATGGCAGCCTTCTTCATATAAACCATAGCGAAATCCCTTCCATGCACATTAATGGAGGAAGGTATCAAAGCAAAGTAGCGGTTCATGAGAGATTGAAGGTTAGATGAAAATGGTCAAGTTTGGGAAGGTGGCTCTGGCAAGTAAGTAGAAGTATCAAGTCACCCATACATTAAGTTGGTGCAAAGGTAGGGAGGACCATAAGAAAAAACCTTTCCTCTACGGTTATCATATTAACGATGTTGGTAAATGTTACCATACTCTTGAGGAGTAAGGAATGTGTTAATGTTTTACAGGTGGTACTCCCCTAGAGTGAGGCATTGAAAAAATCCTTCTAAGGGATCGCTAGTCAAGTATGTGGGTAGTGGAAACGGTTGAATTACTGGGTGGTGAAGAAGAAGAAGCATTAGTTGGTTGAGAAGTAGATGGATAATTGGATGGGTTATTTGTCAGAGAGGTTGTGGCTACATTGGGAATAGAGGAGGTATGTGTGGGAGAGGTAGTGACAATGTTGGTGGATAGGGTCCTGGGTGAAGGAGAGGTGACAATGGTGGTAGATGCCTTAACTAGTATGAGGACATCATTAGGTCAATATAACATATTACAAGTCTTGAATGGTGAAGGGTCAATTGGAATGGTATAGTTATGTCCTTCATGTTAAAATTTTAAATAGTGATGTAAGGTTAAAATAACATAAACCATCACTTGAATCTAACATCAACCAAGTAACATGTTGTACTAGAATTTCTCCTCTAAGATAGAATTATTTTGGAATGGTACAGGGGCCCACACAAATGTGTAGAATGATGGTGCCAAGGGTTGAAAATATGGAATCATTGAATGAATGCAACATAATTGTGTTATTATGCATGCAATTGGCAAGGCTGTACATTTAGTTATAAGGATGGGAAGAGATAATGTTGATGTTGGAACCACCATTGATCATAACATGTTAAACACGTATATTATCTATGTATACGAACATGAATAAGGTAGGATCAGAATCATCTATTTGGAGAGGTATAATCTCATCATCAGATAAATTGAGAGAAACTACTTGATGAGTGGTAGCGAGTGCGAGAGGAAGGGGATGAATTGGTGAGAGAAGCCACAAGGTGAGGAGTGATCATGGATGTCACAGAGTTGGGTCATTAGGTAAAACATCAATAGATTATAGAACCTCTATGAGGGCTTATCATTGAGACTCAGAGGTTTGGACAAGGTTGTACAATGAAAATTTGAGAGGAGATAGGTGTAATTGTTTAATAATTGTACGATGGGTGACCCCATTAGAAATAGGGTATGTGGGTCCCCGAATGGTGATTCTTAGTGTGGGTGTAAATGTTATATTTGATACAGGATTGACATATGGGATGGTTAATTTCTCCTTTCCTTTGTCTCTCTGGGTATGATTGGAAATGTTAACCATATTAATATGGGGTGAGGGAGTAGCTGAGTCATGATAGGTGTAGTGATAGGACGAGCAATAGAATGAAGGACAATGTTTTTATGAAAGAAGTTAGCTGCACTAAAATTTTTGTGGGGTTTTGGTAAGCTATCTTATGTAGACCGTATTGATCTTGAAGGTTAGAGGTGGATAAAAAGGTTGTGGAGGTGGAGATGAAGGTCTCCGATAGGTAAGGAATGGGTGTGTGTGGTGATAGATGAAGGTGGAACAGGGTCCTTGTCTAAAAGATCATCATCATCAAATTTTTCTTCAGGAGGACATAGTTGGAGAAGAATAGTCTTAAGAGCCTTACAATTTTCTACATCATGCCCTGACACATGATGGTAGGCACAAATTTTGGTATCATCAAACCCTGCTAGTTTAGGTTTGAGTGGTTTGTAAGGTCTAAGTGGTGGAAATGTGATGACAACGGTCTCTAAAAGGTTTTCTAAGATGTTGGCATAAGACCCTGCTAATGGATCACAATGGGAGGTAAGTGTGGGTATGGATGGAAGTGTGGGTGATTTTTGTGGGAGAGGTGCTACAGGAGGTGGAATTGGAAGTGGAATAGGTTTGACCACTATTTTGGTAGGTAGTACTATTTTGGGTTTGTGTTGTACCTTCTTGGGTAAAGGTGTAGTGGATGAGCTAGCGGTTGAAGATGTTGTAGGTTTGACTAAATCTTTGGTGACTAGTGGGCTATTAGATTTTGGTTGCACCTTCCGGGTAAAGGTGAAGAATGTTTGCATGATGTATAAGGGAAGGAAGATGGATGAAGGGGATGGGTTAACCAAGGTGATAACAAAGGTGCGGCAAAGGTTTTGGAAGAGGAGAGGTGGAGGGTGTTTGTTGAAGAGTGGGAACACCATAGGTAGGGAAGAGGCTATTAGAATTGGTGCAAGTATAGGTGGTAAAAAGGTTGTAGGTGATAGCAAAGTTGTACTGTGTAGGTAAGTTAGGTATAATAGAGCCTTGTGATGAGGAGATGGGCTGATGTGTTTTTAGTTTACCTTAGGTAGGAGTATATTTGGATAAGGTAGATGGGTGATGTCCTAGGATAGATGGAAGTGATGAAGGTGAAAGAAGGGTAGTAGGAAAACTGATGTATGTGGCCTAGAAGGTTGGGTCTTCCTTTTAGGTGGACGAATGGTTTTTGTGTGGGATTGTGAGGATGTGGATAACTCCAATTTGACAGGAGGATGGACTAGGCTTGATATCGGAATGACACCCAATGTAGTAATGGTTCTAGATGTGGGGAAGGTATGGGTGATGGAAAAGGTTTAGGTGTTGGTGAAAGTTCAATTTTTGGTATGGGTTTAGGTGTGGGACGAAAGTGATGAAGAAGAGGTCATTATGACCTGTATGGGCATGGTTGGTTTCATTTTCTAAAACACCTTTGGATAAATCCACGGAGGTATCGGTGATGAAATTTGCATTTGGGTTGAAAATATAGCCAAAGCCATCAACGAGAACATGGAATTATTAACATAATCCAAGTGGTCACTAGGTGTGAAAATGAAATATTTGTAGGAGGAGATGATGTTGACTTGGTGGTAATCCCTGTAAAGAATGTTTGTGAGATAGGGAACTAGTTATCTTCAAAATCTTTGGGTAAGAGAGCCAAGAGAAAATAAATAGGATCCTAGAAGGCTAATGGGGAATTTTCACCAACAAACAATGGCGCTTCTAAAGTATCTCTGATGGGTAGGGGAGATGATGGGTGGGATGAAGTAGGTTTCTCTTTTGGTGGAGAGGAAGGTGAGCATGAATCTACCATGGGTAATAGATTTAACAATATGGGTTGTTCATTAGGTTAAGAGGTGTGTCAGGAAATGACATCATACCATATTGTGGACTCCTTCATGGGTAAAGAGGGAGATAAGGGAGACACCTCTATGGGTAAACAAGTAGATGAAATAAGCTCCTCCACGGGTAAAGGATCTTGTGCAAGAATCTCTAAGATAGAGGGGATAGGAGGAAATTGAGGAAGGGCTGGTACAACTTTCAAAAAACATGAAATTCATGGACATTATTTTCATTAGTCAAAGGTTCTTGATTTAGTTAGATGACGGGGTATGATTAGGAAATGACTTCTTGAAGATATGCAATTTTTATTAAGCTGGTGTGTTTGGGTTTTCCAAGACGTGCTCTCCATTATTTAACATTTCATGGAAAATGTTTTTAAAGGTTACAAAATTACCATCATTATGACCTTTAACGCAATGATAGTTGCATTAATCATTTTCCTTGTACCATGCGAGGCATAGGACGAGCAAGGTCAAAACTAGTATGTGGTTTGATGGATGGAAGAGGAATTTCTCCATATTTAAGATTTTTTTCTAAAACTCGAAGAATAGGGCTCTCTTATAGGAGTGTACTTTCATTACTCCCACACGAACCGGAAAGCTTGAATAGGAGAAAGATTGGAAGTAGGCTTTCATTGATTGAATGGGTGAGATAGGCCATCTTTTAAAACTACCACGTTGGCAAATCCTTTGGTTTTGGAATAATTATTTTGGGGTTTGGAAGAGGAAGAGGCATCATTTGAGTTTAATACAACATTTTTGTTACGTAATTGAATTTTATTCTCTTCTATGGCACATATTTCAAGTTTTCTAGCCCATGGGAATGTCTCATCGAACGTCACAAAAGGTTTGAACTTGGAGAGTTGGTGAGATTTGTTTGAGTACAAGACCTAGTAAAAAAATCTATAATCTCTGTTTGAAGCAGTTAGAATGTGAGTAGGTTGATGAGGCTTACCTACCGAGTGAATTTTTTTGATAGATTTGTCTTCATATTGTCATGTTAAGTACAAGTCGGTCATGATGACCTTTTGATGATATTGATTGAAAAATGGTCTAGGAAGGCTTGAGCCACTTGGTTGAATGAGTAAACGGAATGTATAGGTAATCCTCTATACCAATCTAATGTAGGTCCTATCAAGGACATTGGGAATGTCTGTAAGAGTAGAGTGTCATCATGAGCGATTAGATAACACCCATGTTTGAAAGACCACAAGTGTTGCTACGGGTATTCTTTTCTATTGAGGCTGGTTGAATTTGGGCATTTCTAATGCGTAGGTGTTGTCACCGAAAAATAATCTACATTTTCATACCCAAATTCATTTTTTTGAGCTCATGTCCTTCATTGGTGTTTAATCCAAGTTAGAGATTCAAGAAATTAGTAAAATTTGTTCCCTAGAGCTGTTTAAACCTCTGTTTTGCTCGTTTTTAGAAATCCTCCATTTCCTAGTACATTGCATGTAATATCCTCTTTGTAACCTCCATTTTGATCGAAAATTTTCAGTTGTTCTATGGCCTAGGGAATAAAATCATTGTTTTCCTCCATGCCTCTAGTTCGAGAAGGAAATTTGAAAATTGGACTCAAAAAGAGGAAGTTTTCTTCCTCTACGTAATTTCCACTGATCGGGATGATGGGCATCTTTTCCCCATAAAATTTTTACCCCAATGAATGCAGGTACATGATGAGATCCTATTTGATGGGGAGGAATGGGAATTTTTGTGAACTTAACACTTTTGGTCACTTTTGGTAAAAATGGTAAATTTTCCCCGTGCCCTAGAAAGTTTGAAGTTTTCAATTTTGGTTCATTGTGGAAAAAGTGGAAGTTTTTGTCCTAGGCTACACAAGTTCAATTGGGACACTTGGGACCCAAAAATCTGAATCGGCCGAAAAATTCAAAAGCGTGAGAGTGGGCCGGTGGAGGAAATTGAGTTTTTGAGCCTTTTCCAAAAAAGGTAAAATGTTTAGAAAAGCGCCACAACCCCATCTCCGACAAGAATGTGCCATGTGCCTAGTTACATCGAGTAGCAGACCGGTGGAGAAAATTGTGTTTTTGAGCCTTTTTCCAAAAAAGTTTAAAATGTTTAGAAAAAAGCCACGACCCCATTTCCAATCGAAGATACCACATATTAAGAGTTTAACCAAAGTAGTGGGTAGGAAGATAAATTTGTGTTGTTAAGCCTCTTTGCAAAAAAGGTGAAAAGTTAAAAAGTGACCCGCAGCCCCGATTAGGCTTTTAAGGGAAACAATCAAAGTTGAATCCCACAGAGAGAAAGTCAAAGGTGAAGCCCGTTGTTAAAAATTCATAGCGAGAGAGTGGAATGGTAGAGAACTTTGAGTTTTTGAGCCCTTTTCCAAAAATGGTTAAAATGTTGAGAAAAAGGCCATGATCCCATTTCCAAAAAGAATTTGCCACGTCTCTAAGTTGAAAATTCAAAGCGGGGTTACGGGCCAATTTGTTCCAAATTGCCAAATCTCATGAAAAAATCACAAAATTCAAAAGTCTTCCCCTGTAACAGCTCCAATCCCTTCCTACCACGTGGATGGCCCAATTTCAGAGTTAGAGGAGCAAATCAAATGGTATATATTTAAATTGGAAAATTAAATGTAACAATTGCTTTGCAAGATCTAGTTTTTAACCTACCATGAGTGTTTTCTTCACTACAGAGGAATTTGAAAAGGTGTTGAGGATTTGTGAAGTTGTAACAGTTTCTTGTGAAGAATATAATGGCTTCTCGATGTCATTCCAAGGGCTAGTGATTGATTTCAAAAAGACCAAAGTGCTCTGTACCTAGAAAAGATAGAAAATGCCATACTTCTTCTATTTTCCCTTCTCCTTAGATTTTCCTCTATTCTCAAAGCTCAGTAAATTTCGCTTTATCTTTAATAATAAAAGAAATATTTTTTTCCTTTTGATTGAGGGATTTATTGGTACCTTGTGACCAATGAATTTCACTTGGTCTTACAAACTTCTCCTACGGATTTTTTTCTTATAACTATAAGTGCATGTAAAACAAATTTCTAATTAATGAGTGTGGGAATCGATATTCTACTCACAAAAATATTTTTCTCCTACCTCCATTTCCACTCCCCTTTCCATTTCCAAGACAAAGTTTCTTCTCTAGTGAGACATTGATAACTTTTCCATAGGGTTAGTGGAGTGCCCCCTGTTGGATCTCTGGTTGAAAGGAAACCATTGAAATCCATCTTTTGCATGCATCTACTGAAGCTACACCATTCAAGTAGAGGGACTTAGATTCCCATAGCATTGGCTTGAAACCCACAAATCATCCACAAGAAAAATTTCTCGCTAATAGTTTTGGAGCCCACCGTGGGGTAAATTTTGTAGCATCTCGCACCTAAAAACAACCTCGGGGTCATAAAATACAAAAAGATTCTAGAGGAAAAGTTTCTTGAAATTGAATAATCACACTTGTAAATTACATGGATGTAATTCATGGCTATTCTAGGAAATCCTCTTGCTAAGAGACTGATTTACTCTTTCACATCCAAGAAGACATTGCTTCTGATCTAAGAGAAGTTATTTGACATAATAGACAAAGTGACAATCATTACTTCATTACCATAAGGATTCTGGACCTGGAAGAGGAACGTGCTATCAACTTGGAAAGGCAGAGACAAATTCCAACACCCCAGAGAAGAGCATAAAATTTCAAGTTGGATGATAGAAGATACACCCAACAAATGAGACAAGGAGGACAAGTTGATCCCACATTTGAAGAGATTGAAAGAGAGGCAAGAGATGAAGAGGAGATAAGGGATCAAATTTAAGAAATAGAAAGACTCCAAATTGAAGTAGAAGAAAGAGAAGCAGCACAAGCATCCTTAGCAATATCGGAGGCTAGAAACAAGAATAGAATGGGTGATCATGAGAATGGAGTAAACAGGCCTAATGTACCATGGGGAAGAAATACTGGTCCACTTGCTCTTCCACAATCACTTCATGAGCTCCCAAGAGGTTCAGGAAAGAACTTCCCAAAATTCAAAGGGGATGGTTCTCAGCTCCTAGAAGAACATGTGGCAGCATTCATCATTGCTTGTGGAGTGTTGGGAGTTGAAGATTTTTTAGTTAGGATCTTTGTGGAGTCACTTCAAGAAAAAGCTACTTGAATGTTTCTACATGTTTCCCGAAGATCTGTCACATCTTTGGGAAGATATAAGAAGTGCATTTGAACATAGGTTTAAGAGCACAAAAGATTGTTAAGAATTGTTGGTCCAATTGTTTTAGATGAAGAAGGAGACCTCCGAATCAATGAGATATTTTGTAGCAAGGTATGATAGGTTGACAATAAGGATCCTAGAAGATGTCTTACTCTCTAAAAACAAATTGAACAGGTTATTCATTAGCGCTTTACCATTAGAAGTTGGTTTCTTCCTCGAAGATCCCAACCAAAACATTGAGGGAAGCTAAAGACTTTACAATTGAGACCGATGATGATCTAATTATTTCTCATGCAAAGTGAAAGGACCAAGTGGGAAGAAAAAGGTCAGATTTTAAATTCAGTCATCACCGATTCAATGTTCCAAAAATGTAAAATGACCTAGTTGCTTTCAAGAAGCAACTATAAAAATCACAATGAGGAATGCTCCAAGGAGACAAAATCCTCCCGATAGACCAAGAATTTCTCCACCTCCTCATAGGATTTCCTTGAAGAACCACCAGTCAATTCCATCTGTGACAATAGGGAATTAGAAGAAGGAGCATACATTGAGGAAACAAAAGAAGAAATCATGGATGACTATTAAAACTATCTTGAAATTGAAGAGGTTGGCATGTAAAATGGCCGATTGAATACGTGGTTGATGAGGAAGAAAGTGCTGAAGAAGCTCTAAGTTTTTCATGTGTTGTTTTCACTCATACACAATCCAAGAATGGTGTTTTAGCCTTAGAAGTCAGTAAGTCGAGAGTAGGAAGAACAAAGAAGATAGCTCTCCAAAGCCTCCACTAAGCAAGATTATCAATAGGGGATCACCATTAGCACCTTCCATGGAATCAGCTAAAGAGAAATTAGATTCACTAGTTGTCAAGGATCACACTACTATGCCAAGTAAGTTATCTGATTCTTCTCCCAACTCAAAAGTTGTTAAGAGAAATTATCTTCTAAATACTGGTTCTACAAGAAAATATAAATTCCAATCAAAGGATACAACCCCCATCTCCTTCCAAGCCAATTGCTACATTTGAAAAGAGAACCCAACACCAAAAGTAATGATGCATCAACCATTTAATTCATCATACACTGTTGGAACCTCTTCCTCCTCTACCATAACTTCATTTGACTTTGTAGAGGATGCTAGCAAAACCAAAGTCTAGCTCTCGAAATTGAATACCTTCAATCACATCCTACCCAATTTGACTGATTCATCAAGGAAGTCTGGGGCCTTAACTCTACATCCCCAATATCTAATTCTAAAGGCTTACTTCCCACACCATCCACACCATCTTCACAAAACATGCTGGCCCTCAATGCCTCCACCACCAACAGAGTTGAGCCTTTTTACTTCTCACTTCTCATCAAGTGGTTTCAAGCTGAACAATTACATTATAGATTCTAGAGCCTTAGATAATGTGTTACTAGAAAAATTTACAAATGCTCTTGGCCTCACTTTGACCTAGGTAAATGGCACATGCTACTTAATGGAATCCAAACAAGTTCCATTGGTAGGAAGGATTAAGGATGCTCAGGTTGCACTATCTGATTACCTTGACAAGAAGATACTCCTGACCATTTTGGAGGTAGACATCCCAACATATTTTGGTATGCTATTGAGTAGAAGTTTTTGCAAATATCTAGGTGGAGAAATAAAAATGGATTGGTCATTTGCAACTATCCTAGTGAAAGGAGAAATGAAGAAGCTACTACCATTCAAAAAATGAAGTTCAGAGTAAGGAAGTATGATGATCCAAGAGCCAATATCCTTTTTCAATATTGTGGGCTTGGAAATTACCTCCTTACATCACAGAAGGAAGAGGACTTTCCACTTCTCTTGGAGGAATAATAAGACCAAATCGGGACAATGTATTTTGTTGGAATCTGTTCAGAGTAGGTTCGGGAGCTATTGTAGCATTATAATATCCCTCTAATGAGGTATATCCTTTTTTCCTACAAGCTGAAATTTGACAATACAAATAATATAGCAGAGTATGAAACATTACTCTTAGGAATGAATACAACATAGGACATGGGAATCAAAAAGTTGAGATGCAAAGGTGATGTAGAGGTTGTGGTAAAGCAGGTCCACCAGCAATATCAGGTGAAAAACCCCAGACTCAGGCACTATAGAAACAGAGTGTGGGATTGCATTGAATCCTTTGATGCATTCTCCATTGAAGCTATCCCTAGGGAACATAATGAAAAGGATGATTCTCTAGAAGTTTCAGATTCCTTAGTGACACCTCATCCTTCTTTTGGAAAGGATAAAGTGACCATTGAGATGGTGTTCAAACCCAACATACCAGACAATGCAAATCACTGATAGGTCTTCAATGATGACAATCAGATCCTAGCCTTCTTAGAACAAAGGGATAACTTCAATAATATTTTATTTGAAGGAAGTGAAAACCCACACCATGAATCAGTCCCCAAAGAAGAGAAGGAAGGAATTGAGGGAATTGATGAAGAGGGAGTAATCAAACTGAAAGGAAACAAAATCCCCAAAGGCATATTTTCTTTGGAATACCTCTTTGGTAAGCATGGTGAGTTCATCCAAGAGAAAGAAAAATAGTCTTCTCAGTGTCCATTTGATTTTGATCAAGAAAACATTGGCACTTCAGAGAATCCAAGGATGGTTAACATTGGTAAATGCTTCTCACTAGAAGAGAAGAGAAAGTTTGTTGCTCTGCTAAAAAATTACTTAGATGTCCTAGCCTATTCCTATGATGAACTCAAATCTTTTCAGCCAAAGGAAATGCATCACTCCATTCCTTTGAAGCAAGGAGCAAATCCCTTCAGGAAAAAACAAAGGCCCTACAATCTAAAGATTTTGATTATATCAAAGAAGAGATGACAAACATGCCCAATGCTAGAATCATCTTCCCCATCCACCATTCAACATGGGTGGCTAACATTGTACCAATAAGGAAGAAGAATGGGTAAATAAGGATTTATGTAGAGTTCTAAAATTTGAATCGGGAATCTCTCGAATGAAAACTACCCTCTTCCAATCATGGATCATATTTTTGTAAGCAATCACCGAATCAAATGCTCTATTTTCCTGATGGATTCTCGTAGGTACAACCAAATCAAGGTGGTAGAAGAGGATTGCAACAAAACAACCTTCATTACACCTTGAGGAAATTTTTCCTACAAAGCATTGCCTTTTTCTTGATCAATGTTGGGGCCACTTTATAGAGAGCAATGGACTTGGCCTTCAAAGATTTGAAATATTGCATTGTCATTTACCTTGATGACCTCATGAGTTTTTCTAAAGAGGAGGGGAGATCATATCTGTCACTTGGATCAAGTCCTTGCAAGGTTTAGGAAACATGGCATTTCTCTAAATCTAAAGAAGTTCATCTTTGGAGTCACAGAAGGTAAGTTGTTGGGACACATTGTGAACAAACATGGAGCACACATTGATCATGAGAGGATCCAAGCTATCCAAGCACCAGCCTTACCAACCAGTAAGAAGGTATTTCATTCATTCTTTAGAAAGGTAAAATTCCTTCATCATTTTGTGCCTAAGTTTTTTTAACTGACTAAACATATAACTTCCATGATGAAGCCTCAATCAATTTTCAAGTGGAATAAGGAAGGAAAAACAACATTTGAGGAGATCAAGAAAGCCATTGCCAAAGCTCCAACTCTTGTATCTCCAGATTTCAACAAGGATTTCATCATGTATTGTTATGCATTAGAACATACCCTCTCTATTGTTCTTGCTTAAAAAAATGATGAAGGTTTGGTAGCACCCATTTCTTTCATGAGTTGTCCTTTGGAAAATTATGAGCTAAAGTATAACCAATTGGAGAAACATGCCTACATAGTGGTCAAATATGTTAAAAGTTTCAGATTCTACATTCTCAATTTCCATACAGTGGTAATGGTCCTTGGAATTGTAATCAAGTCCATTTTGACTCAACAAGATCCTAGGGCTAAGAGAGGAAGTTGGATTACAAATACCAAAGAGTATGACTTGGAGATTAGAGCATTTAATCTGGTAATAGGAAATGGTTTGTGCCATCTAATTGCTAAAGATGAAGCTCTCAGGGCTTAACAGGGAGAAAAGGATGGTGTTTGCTCAACCTATTCAAGAGACAGTCCACAAGTGCTCTTTGTCACCACTACTGATGAGTGGTATGTTGATATTGCTTACTACCTCACTTATGGAGAATGCCCTCCTCATCTTGATTAAAAAAAGAAGAACCCTCAAGCTGAAAGAAGCCAAGTTTTTGATCTGGAATCATGCACTTTACAAGAGAGGTTTGGATGGTTGTTTCCTCAGGTGTGTGGATAAGGAGCAACAACAAAATTTTCTCAGGGAATATCATGATCAAGCTTGTGATGGACATTTCTCACCAATGGTCACTATGCATAAAATTCTTAGGGGGAGATATTATTGGCCTTCCATCTTTTTAAAAACTCAAGATTAATTTTCCAAATGTAAAGCATGCCAACAATTTGTTGGAAAACCACAACTAGTTGCATTACCACTCAGGCCTATAGTGATTAAGGAACCATTTCAGCAATGGGGGCTGGATTTCATTGGTGTTTTGAATCCTCATTCAAGTGAAGGGCATAATTTTTTACTCACTGCAAATGATTACTTCACTAAAAGGGTGGAAACCATTCCAACCAACCAAGCCACTTTGAAACAGTCTACAACTTTGTAAAGGAGAATATCATTATCTGTTTTGGAGTACCACGAGAAGATTATTGTAGACAATGCCACCTATTTATCTTCAAAGGAGCTCATAAATGTTTTTATGGTTTTTGAATCTTCTTATCTCATTCTTATGACTACTATCCATAGGAAATGGGTAAGTTGAGTCAAACAACAAGAAAATTATGACCATTATTTCAAGCTGGTAGATGAGAATCAAAGGGCTGCACAATAAGTTATATGATGCATTGCGGGCCGATAGGATCACTCCTAAGAAGGAAATAGGTATGTCACCTTTCCAAATGTTGTATGGAGTTTAGGCAGATATTCCTCTCACAATTGAGATGTTAGCTCTCAAGTTTTCGCAAGAAATAAAAGATGGTCAATACAAAGAATCCATTGACAAGAGGATCCTCTTCCTAGAGAAGCTGGAGGAAAGTAGATGCCGAGTGGTGAATAGAATTAAAGAACACCAATTGAAAGTGAAGAAGATCTTTGACAAGAGGGAAAAGGCATTAGAATTCAAGGTTGGAGAATTTGTTCTGCTATGGGACAAGAGAAGAAAACCAAAGGGTAGTCATGGAAAGTTTGATTCATTATGGCTTGGCCCATTTCAAATTCATGGAGCTTGTGGTGAGAATATTTTTCTCCCCTCATAATTGGATGGAACACCATTGGAATCACCTCAAAGTAGGAAATGCTTAAAAATATATAATTAGTGAAAGTGGGTTGTCCCCCACCTTGTACCATAGGTGTTTTTGTAGTTGTGTTTTTCCCTTTTCTATTGTGTGTTTTTGGTTTAGTTTTGTTTGGTTTTTGTTGTGTGTTTCCTCCTTCTTCCTTTCTTTCTTAGAATTGTACATTAATCTGTAAGGCTCAATGGATAAAGCACTAATCAATATAATATGTTTTGAAACTTGAGATTCTGGATCCTCATGTTGTGCCCTAGCCATGCCCAGTTCACGCCATGTCCCCAAGCTAGAGCTAGTTGTTGTCTCTTCAAAACAACTCTACATTTTCATAGCCAAATTGAAGTTTTTTGAGCTCATTCCCTTCATTGGTGTTTAAGCCAAGTTAGAGATTCAAGAAATTAGCAAAATTCGTTCCCTAGAGCTATTTAAACCTTTGTTTTGCTTATTTTTAGAAATCCTCCATTTCCCAGTTTGTGCACATAATATCCTCTTTGCAACCTCCATTTTTATTGAAATTGTTCACTTCTTCTATGGCCTGGGTCGTCAAATCATTTTTTTGCCTCCGTGCCTCTGGTTCATGAAGGAAATTCAAAAATTGGACTCAAAATGATGAAGTTTTCTTCATCTACATATTGTCCATAGTTGGAATGACGAGCATCTTTTCCTCGTCAAATTTTGACCCCAATGAATGTAGGTACATGGTCAGATCCTATTGGATGGGGAGGAATGGGATTTTTGTGAACTTAACACATTTGGTCACTTTTGGCAAAAATGGTAAATTTGCCTCGCGGTCCCAGAAATTTTGAAGTTGCTGATTTTGGTTCATTGTGGAAAAGGTGAAAGTTTTTGTCTCGGGTAGAACAAGTTCAATTGGGACACTTGGGACCTGAAAAGATGAATCAGCCAAAAAATTTAAAAGGGTGAGAGTGGTTTGACAAAGGAAATTGAGTTTTTGAGCCTTTTTCAAAAAAGGTTAAAATGTTTAGAAAAGATCCGTGACCCTGTCACCAACCAAAACGTGCCACATGTCCCGGTCAAATCAAAGCATCAAGCCGATGGGACGAAATTGAGTTTTGAGCCTTTTTCCAAAAGGTTAAATGTTTAGAAAATAACCGTGACCCATTTTTAATTATAAGATGCCACGTATCAAGAGTTCAATCAAAGAAATGGTTTAGAGGAGAAATTTGTGTTTTTGAACCTCTTTGCAAAAAAAGGTGAAAATTTAAAACGTGGCTCTGCAGCCCGATCGGGCTTTAAAGGGAAAAATTTAAAGTTGAAGCCCATAGGGAGAAAGTCAAAGGTGAAGCCCACCATTGAAAAGTCAAAGAAAGAGAGTGGAACAGTGGAGAACTTTGAGTTTTTGAGCCTTTTTCCAAAAAGGTTAAAATGTTGAGAAAACCGCCGCAATCCCATTTCCAATAAGAATGTGTCTAAGTTGAAAAGTCAAAGAGGGGCTACGGGCTAATTTTTTCAAAATTTCCTAATCTCACAAAAAAATTAGAAAATGTGAAAGGCTTCCCCATAACCACTCCAATCCCTTCCTACCATGTGGACAAACTGAATTTCAGAGTTAGAGGAGCAAATCAAATGGTCTATATTTAAACTGGAAAATCAAATGTAACGGTTGCTTTGCAAGATCTGGTTTTTAACCCACCATGAGTGTTTTCTTCACAATAAAGGAATTTGAAAAGGCATTGAGGATTTGTGAAGTTGTAACAGTTTCTTGCGAAGAATATAATGGCTTCTCGATGTCATTCCAAGGCTAGTGATTGATTTCAAAAAGACCAGAGTGCTTTGTACCTGGAAAAGATAGAAAACACCATACTTCTTCTATTTCCCCTTCTCCTTAGATTTTCCTCTATTCTCAAATATCTATACAAATGTTGCTTTAGATTCAATAATAAAAGAATAAATTTTCACCTTTTTTGATTGAGGGATTGATTGATACCTTGTGACCAATGAATTTCATTAAGTCTCGTACCTTCTCCTACGGATTTGTTTTTATTCTAACTATAAATGCATGTAAATGAAATTTGTAATTAATGTGTGTGGGCATCTGATATTCTACTCATAACATTAGTTTTCTCCTACATCCATTTCCACTCCCCTTCCCTTTCCAAGACAAAGTTTCTTCTCTAGTGAAACATTACTAGCTTTGCCACAGGGTCAGTGGAGTGTCCATGTTGGATCTCTAGTCAAAAGGGCACCATTGAAATCCATCTTTTTGCATGCACCTATGGAAGATGGACCGTTCAAGTAGAGGGACTTAGATTCCCATAGTGTTTGCTTGAAACCCATAAATTTGTCCACAAGAGAATTATTCTTGCCAATAGAAGGGTATGGATGAATGGGAATAGAAGGATGAATGGGATCATTGCATATTTCATTGTATATCAAAGAGTTGCGAGAGCTAAAACCGATGCTTCAATTTCTGCATATTTTCCATAATCATTTTAATAAGGTCGTTGGTAGGTTGTAATGACTGATCCCCCTATAGTATAAGTGGGTAGATGATGGATGTATGATGAGGATGGCATCCTAGTATATGGTGGATCGAGTATGAGAATTGTGAGGGGGTAATAGATGCAGGTGGAAAATATCTTGAAAAGGTGATAGATGAGATATAGGGTTGTTGGTGATATGTGTAAGTAGGTGGGGTGGATGTAACAAATCTTGTAGTGATTGGAGGTAAAGACTGTGGGATGGAGAATATGATGTTTTGGAATGGATTATGAGTTTCCAACATGATGGGTGGTTGTGATGTAATAGGTATATATGAGATGGTGGGTACAGATGAGGTTATTCTCAAGGTGGATGATGAAGGAATGGTTGACACCATGGGAGCAACTAACATCAATGGTGTGACTGATTTTGTTGGGTCAAGTTTTAACACCGCATGGTGGTAAGGTGGAAGAAAGTAATGCCAAGCTAGTAGTAGCTGACACGGAAGTGGGGGTGAGGTTAGGGAGAATGGACATAGGCATGTTGTATGCTAGTTTTCCTTATGAATCCCGAGTAGATGAATGGTATAAATAGTATTGTAAGGCATCGATATTTTCATAAAGGATTCTTACAAACTCCTCATCACTAGTACTAAAACTTATGGGATGACCGGGATCCATAGGTGACAATATGGAAGGTGGCGATGGGCTAGGTGGGAGTGGTTGAAGGCTAGTGTGGAACACAAGGGCGTTGGCTTGGCTACGAGTCAAAACCATGTGAGTTAGCATAGAACTGGTAATCTGATCTCTATAAATGACACAAAGGCACAAAGGAAATGGAGAAAATATGTTTTAGGAGGTAAAACTGGTCACTGTTTTAATTAAAAATTAAAACATAGGTACTAACGATAGTTGGGTTAACCAATGACGATGATAGAGGATGACCAATGATGGTTAGGGTGATCGATACTGGTTACTATGGAATAATGAAAATTTTGATAAATGTGGTAATAACTAATGAAAATGAGACAAAATATGGATTTGACAATGATTTTATAGGTCCAAAGGTATGACGATTTATCCGAAAAACCCTAGAAAAAATAGAAATGTGATGAGTGTTGTTTTTTGTAAAATGACCAAAAAGAGGTAACCAACCATGGTCAGTAAATCAATGATGATCAAATGATTAAATCGACGACATTCGTTGGATCGATGCTAGTCACTGTGAAATTTGAAAAGATGGAGAAAGTTGACTTTAGTGACTTAGATCAGATAAAATACCAACCCAAAAACCTGAGTATGGTATTGATGGACCCTAACACACTCATAAAAAGTTGGAATACACCAACTATAATTGGGGAGTGTGAAAGGAAGAAAGAAAAAATGGAGAACATCACGTTACAAATAAAAACACAAATCAAACAAAAGTTAACAAACATGAAATCTTATGGGTGAATTTTATTTTCCATCTTATGCTATTCAGATCGACTTGTGCCTAGAACAGATTTTTGGTTCAATAAAAGGTGCCCTAAGAAAACCAATATCTAAGGATGGTTTCAGGTAAATTTTTGATAGGGGTGGTCCTTTCTTTGAGATAATGACTCGCATAGAGAAACTCCGCTAGGCACCCACTATCAATCCTCTAATTGTGTGATTGTTAACAACTTATTCTAGGTAAGATGATGTTTAAGAAGATGTGTAAATTATTTAAGTGGTTTGGTATATAAAGCGTGCAAAGTGAACTATAATTGAATTATTCAACCATCGGTGGGCATGAATTCTAGCATATAGGTTGCCCTCAATTGATGTGAGCTATAATGCAACAAACCAAAATGAAATGAAAATGTTTTAAGCCCAAATCCACAATTACATTCGATGTAGAAAATGGAGAAATAGAAGAGGAATTCTCTTTCACTAATTCAATGCAAAGAGAAAGAAAGAAAGAATATTTTTAAAGCACCAAAAGCATGATTTATTTTATAGAATAGAAAGAAGTAGAAGATTCCAGAGAAGAAAATTAATGTGAATATTTTTCAAAGGGAAATAAACACAAAATTGTAACCTAGAAATGAACAAATGCAAAAGAACCCCTGATGCATCCCACTGGGTGTGCCAAAAATGTTTTACCAAATCGTTGTAGATAATGAAAAGATAAATTTAAATAGGCCAAGGATGAATACCGTTGTTACGTGGTTGAAGGTTGAGTGCGTGTGTTTCGATTTCTAATCCAAGCTTATTGTGTGACCTTCCTTTTGGCTAAGAGGAACTACTTGTAATACAAAAAAAGACCACAAGGTACAATTAATAGAAAATGTTAGTGGTGTTGTTATCCAAATTTGTTCTCCCTATCATGCAGAGCAGCAACACTTGTACGTGGAGTTTAGAGGAAGATAGATCATAGTGTGTGTCATTTTGTAGCCAAGGATGAAATCTAACTAGCCCTTTGTTACTCAGATTTTTGGAGAGATGGATAACACCTTTAAGAGGATTTAACCTGTCATCACTACTTTAGGCCGTGCCTCTTTGACCAGGGTGAGAGGACCCTTAGTGTAACCTCTTTTTGATGAAGGAGATAGAGCTATCCTTTGTCTGGAAAAATTTTATGAAGAAAACCTTGGGAAAATATGGTCAATACTCCATAATTCAACTCATAAGAGTTGTCACTTCTAAACGATGGAGATACTTTCAACACAAGGCTAAGGTTCTCGAAGCCATTAAGAAATCCTTAGTGTTCGCATATTTTAGTAAGTAGATTTTGTTCCTTTGTTGATATATGTGGAAAAAAGGAATACTTAAGGATGGATCATTGGTTTTGAATGATTTTGGTGGGAGATGAAGCAGACAAATTTGATTATACCAGAGATATTTGAAGGGGCTTCACAATAATGAACAACTCAACACCAAAATACTTGTAACAATTAAGACATTCCTTCAACAAGAAGGTGTTCTTTAATGGAGGCCCATATTAACATGTTTTCACATAATCTTTGAGACTCTAACACGAAGGATTAAATTGAAAGACTCAATTAAACACAAAATTCTCTGATCAATCACGCATAAGGTACACCCAAAGACTTATAGACAATCTTTGTCAACAAATGATAGTGAATTGATTTTAATTTTTTTTATCTCATCCAAGATGAAGGCTCTTCTTGAAATGAAATTGTAAATACCATTAAATTGTCATAGGGATGATATCTTGTGTGATTTCACAAAGATTTCAATGTAATATTACAATAGGAATGAAAGAAACTATTTACAGACATTCTGAAACAAAGAAGACACAAATTGCTAGATATTGGACATAAATTAATTTCAAAATTGTTTAAATTCATCAGCAGGGGAAAGATTCTAGAGAAATCTTAGTTCTCGTCAATGGCTATACATATATAACCAACTTGACATGATAGAAAATCTAACATAAAGGAAATTAACTAGGTATCTCGAGATAGGTTTCTCGAATACGGATTTCTCAAATTTTCTCTTAGGAATTAAAACTTTGACCATTTACAAGAGTATTCTCATTACATTTATAAACTTTTCTCACTAAATTTCCTCCCAAAAGAGAATAATATTCGAGGGACCTTTTCTTGTTACCAATTTGTTTTAGACAATGACGTTTAACAAATTTAGATCTGAAAGCTTCCAAGTGCACCAATTGTGAACTGATCATGTTTCTTGGGCCCTCAACTAATGACAAGGATGTCATGCTACAATATTTTGGTAATCGTCTTAATCATTCTAATTCTATCATGTGAGAAATCCCCTTTTTAATCATTTTTCAGAGAATCCACACAGTTGGATATGACAGGTAATATTTTTTGCTCTCGAGGCAACACCTTTTTCATCTTTTACACCTGCACTTTCATCATTTCATCCATTTTTCCTCTCTTTCCTTTACAATTCTTCCCGCATCCATTTCCTCTTATAATTCCTATTTTTGTGAGTGCTTGAGCAATTCCCACTTCAAAATATCTACCATTAACAATCCTTGGACTCATAATTTAATTTTCAAATCCATTCAATTCCATCTTACAAACAGAGACGACAAGGAATTTTATCAAAGAACGATGAAAAATAGTGTGTATTCATGTCTCTAGGAATCTTGGTGCAAAAATGGAAAAAAATAGGTGAAATGCACAACAACCATTTATTTTTCCCCTTTTCCACTTTATATCATAGCCATCCATGTGTTTCCTTAGTGCAACTAGCAAAGGAGAAGCATAGAGGCAAGTCCCAAACAAGTGCGGGCCTTCCACATGCCCTAGGCCCAAGAAAAACACCATTTGGACTTTGAAAAGATTCAGTGTAAAAAGGAGCCAATAGAAGCCTCCATGTGTCTCAATGGTGCATTTTGAGATGGTCCCCAAAGTAGAGAGCCCAAACAAGTGTGGGCTCAACACGTGTCTCATTCTAACAAAGTTTTTTTAAAAAATTTGAAGGTTCAGCGGAAGGTGCCATGTGTCTAGGGTCCAAGAAATTTTTATTTGGCTGTTGAAAAGTCCAAGCAAAGGGAAGAGTGAGTGGAAGCCTTTGAGTGTCCTCCTGGTGCTCCTTTAAAATTAAACTTAGGGGTTGGTCACCAAACAGTGTGGTACCTCCACGTGTCCCGGGATTTTTGAAATTTTCTTGAAAATTCTATGTATGGGAAGACCCAATGGAAGCCTCCACGTGTCTTCATGGTAGAAATTTGAGATGGTGCCCTAGAGCAGAGACCCTGAAGAAGTGTGGGCTCACCATGTGTCCCAGGCCTTAGAAAATTTCTTTGAAAAGTTTAAGTACAAAACATAGATTGTAGAAGCCTCCACATGTCTCCCTATCACAATTGTTAAGGTGGGACCCTAAGGTAGATCCTCAAATGAGTGCCACCCTCCACATGTCCATGGTCTGCCAAAACTATACCGGATGCATCAAAATATTGTCTAAGTCACGGAAAAGTAGTGGAAACCTCCACGTGTCCCCCTGGTGTAACTCCAAGGCCAAACAAAAACATGAATTTTCAAATGAGCGTCATTCCTCCACGTGGAAAATTTTTGGGTGTAAGTGAGCTTAAGAGTTTTTAAAGTTCCCACCGAGCCGTATCTAACTAGAAAGGTCCACATTTCCATTGATCCGAGAAGTAAATTTACTAGAAACATACACCCGTCAAACTATAAAAAGTAAGAAAATCAACATTTGAGCCTAGAAATTAATCTTTGTTTACGAATAGAGAATTTGGAAATGTTATAAGGCTCAAATATGATCCTCTCGAGCTATATCCAATCACGTTTCCACAAGTATTTGGGACAAAAATGACAGGGACAACAAAACATGACTATGGAAAATGGAAGGAAAGGAAAAACCTAAGTTTTATGCCCAAGTTATAGACTCTTTCATATGGAAAGAGGAATGAAAAAAAAATTTTGGACTTTTAAGTGATCCTCGACCAAGGAAGGGACTAATCATGGCAACCAAATGGAGGACAAAGTCTTCAAGCATCAATACGGGGAGATAGAAAACATGACAGAGCCCGCAAACTAGAGAACTTCAAGGACAAATAGGGTGAGACTAATTTGAGCACCAACATTGGCTCGACTCGGGGATGGGCACTCCCTGTGAGTGCCACAAGAACAAATAGTAGACCAAGTGCCAAAAATAGACCATTAGGAAACAAAGTCAAAGAATAAGCTTGTAGAGTAGAACAACCATAACCATCCTCAAAAAACGAACCGAGAAACCAACAAAACTAGGTCACCAAGGACCAGAATGAACAAAAACACAAAAGCAGATGAGAACAAAGAACTATACACTATACAAATGGAGTATACCTTGATTATGAGAAATCAATCAAGGAAATGTTTCAAATGCCTGCCATTAATAGGTAATTCAAGTAGTTCCCTATCTAAGTCTTTTAGGAAGAAGGTATTTTCACCAATTTAAATATCAATGGAATAAGGGACCATCCACAATGCATCAAATTTACCATGCTTTCCCTTATCTTCATGCCTTCTATCCCATAAAAGCACAAGATCCCCAATGCTAAAAGCTCTGGGAGTCACCTTTTTGACAAATAAATTCTTTAACTTTTCTCTGAACTTCACATGCCACTTATGGGATTCCCTTCTTTCTTCATCCAACTCAATAATCTGATTCATCCAAGCATCATATGGACTAACTTCTTGATCTTCAATTTGTTGAACAAATTGAAATGAAGACAATTTTAAATGAAGGGGTAGAAAAGCTTGAGTTCCATATACCAACTTAAATGGGCTCTTACCAGTAGCTATTTTGATAGTGATTCTATCATCCCAAAAATCAAACTTCAATTTCTTACCCCACTTCTTTTTGTTTATCTCCAAGGTTCTTCTAACGATCTTCAAAAAAATTTACCTGGTAGACTCAACTTGTCCATTTCCTTGGGGATTGTAGTTAGAATCATATGTCAAAATGATTCCATACTCCTTGCACATTGCCACCAAAGGTTTGGTTATGAAAATCATGGCGTTATCATCAAAAATTTTAGTTGGAACTCCAAATCTTCATATGATTTGATTCAACATGAATTCCATGATAACTTGGTGTGTTTCTTTCTTGGTGGGGATTGCTTCCACCCACTTAGTGAAATAATCAGTAGCTACAAGAATCTATTTATGACCAAGATCTTGGAAGGATCTAAAATTTCACCAATGAGATCCATTCGCCATTGTTCAAATGGGGCTTCAACTAACACAGTTGTAGAGGAAGAGATCTTGAAGCTTTCATTCTTCTAGAAAAATGTTGGCAACTTTCACATTTCCTAACCAATAGATTTGTATCCTTGAAGAGAGTTGGCCCCCAATAACCATCTCTCAATATTTTGTGTTGTAACTCTTCTAGAAAAATTTCCACCACAAACTCTTTCATGGAGATCAAAATTACCTTTGGGGCTTCATCCTTAGAAATGCATCTTAAGAGCACTCCCTCTAGGTTCTTCCAAGCTAACCCACAATCAGTAATGACATACTTTTGAGAGGCTAACTTAAGAGATCTTTTCTGATTTTTAATCAAATATTCGGGGCAGCATAGATGTCCGAGATAAAAGATCATATCTTTGTACCATTCAGAACTTACCAACTTTTCAAGGATATCCACCCTTTATCCTTCTACTCCATTCACCTCAATAGTTTGCAAGTTTCTCTTAGACATAAGCTTAGCTAGGCCTAGACCTCTTACCAATTTTTGGTTTGGATATCCATGTCATACTCTTTGCAACTTGTTCACCATCTCGCATCTTTTGCTTGAGACCTCCATCTTTGATAAGATGTCTCTCACCATGTTGTGGGGAACATAAGCAACAACTTTAGATCTCAAGAAGTAGGGTCTGAAAAAATTTATTGCTTTCACCAAGGAAAATTCTTGCTTCTCCATGATGGTTTACTTCAACTCAACTCCTCGTAACACCTTATTGAAAAAGTAAATTTTTCTCTCAGCCCCTTCATCATCATCCTTAACAAAACATATGAAATGGTGTTTTCTCAAGAAAATTAAAACACTTGAAAAGGCTTCTTGTAATTTGGGGCTACCAAAACAAGGGCATGCTTTAGTGCTTATTTTATCCTATTGAAAGTTTAAATGGAAACTTCTTCCCATTTGATAACTTGTTCCTTCTTCAACATACTAGTAATGGGGATGGCCAACTCAACAAAGTTAGACACAAATATTCTGATAAAGTTAATTTTTCCAAATAAGGATTGAATTCCCTTCTTATTTCTTGGAATTGGAACCTTGCTGATGGCCTCCACTTTCTCTCGCATCAATCATGACCCCTTATTTTAATACAATGTGGCCAATTAGCTCTAAATTTTTCACTCGAAAGAGGAACTTCTTGGGATTCAATGATATGCCATACTCTCTACACCTTATCAACATTCTCTCCAAGTGTTGCAAGTGGTCATTTCTTTTCCTAGAAAACATAGTTACATCATCTTGATAAATAGCAATGAATTCATTGATATAACTAGCAAATGCTACATCCATTGCTCTTTGGAAATTTTCTCCAGCATTCATTAAGCCAAAAGGCATCTTGACATAGACATAAGTTCCCCAAGGAGTGGTAAAGGTAGTCTTTATTATTTCTGACTCCTTCACAACAAATTGATTATAGCCAGAGAAACCATCTAGAGTGGATAATTGAACCAGTTACCAATTATAGCATATTCTCCATGTTTGGCAGAGGGTAATTATCTTTCAATGATGCTTTGTTTAGGTTCTGAAGCCTACACTCAACCTTATATCACCATTCTTCTTTCGATAGGAACTAGGTTTGTAACCCAAGATGAGTACCTTGTGGGCTGAATGATCCCTCCATCCCTCAACTTCTTCAGTTCTTCTTGCATATTTTAAGAAAGGAGTGGATTGATGGGCCTCTATTTTTACTCGAAAGGCTTGACATTAGATTCAAGAGGAATCTCATGTTGGAAAAATCTACCTTGTATGCCTTCAACTCGAGTAATACCAAGCTAGGCAATCTTGATATTTCATCAAAAATTGAATATAAGATTGCTTCTCTTCCTTCACGAGATTACTTCCTAACCATATTTTACGTGGATTTTCCTTTGAGCCAGGTTGTGCTCTTCCATCTCTTAAAACTCGACATAATCCTTTTAATAATGTAATCAACATTATCAAAGTTTGACTCAAGATCCACCAAACCTATGGGAATCGTGTTTGTCTTCAGTTGGATGATGTCTTTTCCAAATAAAGTTTCCTTTCCTTCAACAACACACACCATTGGTTCCCAATCTATATTTTGGTCAGCAAACTCACCTTGGTTTTGTATAAACTATTTCACCTAGGCATCATCATCAAACACTTGCCAATTTTTAACGTTATTAGGGACATATGGCCTTGTTAGTATTTCAACATCATACTCGAGAAAATGGAGACATTGTACAATTCCCAAATCTAGATCCTATAATCGCTAACTTGTTTACAACAACATTAAACTTTCTATCATGGTGCAAAATATTAAAAGAGTTATACATTTCAATCAAATCCAAGACTGCATGCTTGTATTGTTTCATTCTTTGATTTTTAGTAGAATACCATTTTCTAATTTTCTTTATAATCACCTCTGAATCCCCTTCGACAATGATATCCTTTATACCATTTTTCCATGCAATTATCAAGCATAATAATAATTTTTCATATTCAGAAATGTTGTTAGTGCATTCAAAGTTAAGTTTGAAAGAAAATAAAAACTCTTCTTGGCCTGGAAAAATCAGAATAATGCCAACACCATTTCCAAACTTGGAACAGGCTCCATCAAATAACAAGGTCCAAGGTAAACCCACTTGTTCAATACATTTACATTAATCAATCTTATGCTCTTTTCCATTAGCAAACCCAACAAAGTTATCTAGCATCTACATCAGCATACAACACTTCATAAGAAGCATTATTTGGATCTTCAATGAGGTGTAACATCTTTTTATCTCCATACAACTTTACAAGGCTGCCTTCAATTGTAATAGTGGTAAAAGACATATCCATCTAAACACTTTGACCAACACTTTCATCCCACTTTCTTGATAACAACATGCCCCATTTGGCAAGGCAATCAATAATGACAACATCAAGTTTCAAGTTCTTACCCAGATAAGCTACAAGTTGTACCACCAAACCTTTCACACACCCTACAACTGGGACCTCTCTAGAATCCATTATAGTACACTTTCCATAAGTTTTTGTCACTTTAATGTTCAATTCATTCGTGAATTATAGAGGCATAACATTGCATGATGCTCCGGAGTCAAACATACAATTGTGCAAATCTATCTTTAATAATCAGTGTTGTAAAAAATGGATCAACATTTAACTGAGACTCAACTAAAGATGTCCCCAAGTAGACTTCAGGTGGTTCACCTATCTCCTCTAATGTTGGTGGTTTTTCTAGGTCTGCAATAGTTGAAGGAGGAGTATTTACATTATTTATATTCTTGCCTAGGCACTCCTATCTTCCTCCAATCCCAAATACTCAAAATCCCTATTCTTGTGCACAGGAATCCTAAGAAGTTCAACAATCGGGACAAAAATCTTGATTTGAATCAAGACATGGGAAATGTTATATGGAATGTATTTGGGAAAAGCAGCACTTGGAGAAAGGTTGAAAATCTCATCAGATGGCACAAGGTTTTTAAAGTTTTGGGCATGGGTGGGAACACCAGTTCTAATTAAGACAATAAGGCATTTTCCAGATGCATTTTTATTTGGAGCCTCTTTTGGAACATTGGTGAGAACTGGGGTCTTTGGTTTAGCATGAGGCCCTACCCTTTTTACAACTTTACTTCTTATATTATAGTCCTTTTCTTAGGCCACAACAACATTCATTAGCATTTATCTATCCTCTTTTGATGGGATTCCTCCATTGTACTTCTTAATCATTAGAGCTCTTAGGTACTCAAAATCATTATTAGGAAGTTCAAATTCTTGTACCATATCTATTTATAAAGCATGAGAGGGAGGAAGAAGAGGTACCTAGTGAATGCAGTCCCAAAAACTTATAATAGTTCTTGCACTTATTACCTTAGTTGAAGTTGCTCCTTGTTGTGAGCTTGTAGAGTAGTCCACCATGCATGCATCATCATCAAGTGTTGTCATCATCATCAACTTCTTCAACTTGTTGATCTACTTCACAACAAGTGGGGTAAGAAGCATTTTCACACCAATCCATTTGATTTGTCTCTTCAACAACAACAACTCTTACATTTAGAGGATCAGGCACTACTCTATTTTCTATATCTTGGGGTTGTCTATCTCCCATGGGTCCTTTACCTCTTTCATCAGACCTCTGATCATTTCTAGGATGATTTGCAAGTATGTCTTATCCTTGTTGCCTATGTTCACCCTAAGAACCTTGTCCAATTCCTTTTCTCGCCATGGCAGATTGTAAGAGATTTCTTTGTGCCCTAGCCAAATTCCTTTCAACTTTCTCAAGATCCATAGCCTTACTTGATTGAGGCTTCTCAGGGTTGATCAGTTTAACACCCTCCCTCTTAGGAGGTTTTCCAACTGATTTAATGGTGTTCTCAATTTGTAGAGCCATGGTAAAGGCCTGCCTAAAAGTTCTAGGGTTCTTATCCCTTAAATAGTAAACAAAATTCTTATCAAATGCATCGAATACTTTATTAGAAATGATTCTATTGGTATCCAATTTTACTCTCCTTCACAACTTGAACAACATCACAAATTTGCACAAGACACTCAAGGATAGATAGATGTTTTTATGTCATTTGTAAATGGGAAGCACACCTATCCGCTTATTTGCATTCAATAATTGAGGAGTGGATAACAAATTCAAGAGGGTTTTGATCTAACCTCACTATTTTAGGTTGTGCCTATCAACCAAGGCAAGAGAACCTATATTGCAGCCCTTATATGGTAAGGAGATGGAGATATCCTTATGTTTTTCATATGATATAGAAGAGGCTTTGTGAAAAAATGATCAAGTATCCATTATCCAAAATCAAATGAGTTGTCACTACTAAATGATGGAAATGTTTTCAAAACAAAACTAGAGCTGCTAAAGACATGATAAAACCCTAATAAAATTTGTGCATTTTAGTGAAAGGATTAAATTCTTTTTTAGATACACAATACAAATGTAGCGGTATTGTAGGTAGGATGAGTTAGTTTAAAATGAAATTTTGATGAGAGATGTTGGGACAAGAGTAGCTAGAAATCATCACCTTCTTTGGGAAGCTTTGCAAATGAATTACAACACCTAAACAATAGAGATGTTTCAATGAATTTGAAGTGCTCTTTCAACCAGGATGTGTGCACACATGGATGCCCAAATCTACACTATTCCATACAAAATTTGATAACTTGCCACAAAGGCTTGAAGAAAAATATCAATGAAGCATTTAGAAACCCTTGTTAGATCATGACCTAAGGTACACCCAAAGGTTTACAAACACCCTCAATTTACAAGGAAGGTAAGATGAATTTAAATTTGTTTATCTTCACTCAAATGAATGCTCTTCTAAATGGAAGATTACAGATGCCTTCAAAGCCTCTATAAGAAATGAGACCATGTATGACCAATAAAGATCCCAAGAACAAGATTGTAACATGAGCATGAAACACAAATTGAAAACATACTTGAAATACACGTGTATGCAAGCTTTCCCAAGAGACAAAACTAGTTAATCCAAGAATTTGGTCAAATATATTAGCAAGGGAATGTTATTTAGATAATCTCAAAGCTTGCTAATGGTTTTATAGCTGAAACCAACTCAAAATGATGAATATTTGATGAAAATAGAAATAAAAATGGCTCTTAGGCAGTTTCTCCAAAAGAAAATGGATTTCTTCCAATTTTCCTTGTGAATATTCTTCTCTCTTTCTCAAAAATTCTCAATGACCCCTTTAAAAATTCCTCCAAAATACATAATATACCCTATTCCAGCTTGGATCCTTACATCGCAAGTGAAGAATATGCCAAAAGGATCAAATTTGTTGCAAAACCCTATCCATCTCGATGAAAAATGATATAAAACTGTAAAATAGCTTGCCAAATGCAAAAGGTGCACAAATATTTTAAAATATTGGATGGACTCAGATCCTTATCCACCCCAGGATCATGTTTTTATCATTCCACTATTCCAGCATGTGTTTGCAATCATTTTCCACCTTTTTCCCTCATCATTTTTAACTCTGCAACTTTAATTTTTCACTTTTCATGTTTTTACATGGGCTGAGAAAAATATTTCATGAAAATCACTATAGGGCACCAAAATAGCTCAAATGAATGATGTCATTACATCCAGAAGGTCAGGGGATGCGATTTCATATAAAATTTCATGTAATTTGGTGCAAAAATGATGATTCCAAGCATCCTGGAGCTTCCATGGTGCCCAAAAACAACAACTCTCAGCAACCGTTGATTAAAAATCAACTTTAAATTTTTTCCTCCACGTGTCTTGATGAAATTCAACATGTAGGCTCAAAAATATCTTCTTTGACTTCATATAAGGTGGACACATGTCCAAATACCATTGGACCAGGCCTCCAACCTTAAAAATGCATTTTGAACCTTTTTTGACCTCGGGAAAATTTTGAAAATTTTCCCGCATGCCCCTTGGACCCGCCACATGTCCACCTGTGGGCCCCACCAAGAACCGTGGGCCAATTCTATGAATTTTTCTCCTTTTTTGAAAAAAGGAAAATTTTCTCCAAAACCTCCGTGGGCCCGAACACCTGCTCCATCTTCTCGTCATGTGGCGATCTTCCATTCGCAGAGAGCCGACCCTCCAAATTTTCCTTCAACCATCCACGAGCACAAAAACATTTGCGGGCCCACACTCTCCCTTTTGCCCTTTGAAATGTGCCACGTGTCACCCCCTGATTGGATGTGGGGCACACCTCCAAATTTTCATGGATTCATTTTTTCACTTTGAAATTCTTTGCCCAAAATTAGTTAAATTTTTCAACATTTCCTCTGTGCTCCAAATCTCCGCCAAATTTGGGACACGTGTCCTCTTCCTATTGGATGTGAGTTCTTGGGCCAAATTTTTCCATTGGCATTTTGAAGCAAAAAAACTTCAAATTTTTCTAAGTATCGTCTTTTCCATCTGAACTCCTTGGACACCTATCCACTTTTCATTGGGCGCAAGCTCATTTTTCAATTTTCACCCTGCAAACATAAAGGCAAAAATTCATAAAATTTTCCTTTTGCCCCTATTCCCATTTCTCCTCCTAGACACATGTCTCCTTCCTTCTCGTTATGGGCCTTCGGGCAAAAATTGATTTTGAGACATTTGCAAAATGAAGGAAAAAGTCTAAGTGTGACCCGCGACCCACTGATCCTCCAACCAATCACATCGTGCCACGTAGGCATTTCACTCAGAAGATGCAAGGCGGCAGGAAAATGTTCCCTTGGCAAAAACTCAAAAACAACAAGTTATAACATTTTTCCCGTGGATCCTTGCCTAATAGGAACCTCCCATGTTAGCAAAGATGTTGCAAAGATAATTTGACGGATTTGGTGACACCGTTTACCCATCAAAAGCGTAAAAATCGAGAGAATGCCCAAAATCAGATCTTTTCACAAGGAATGTAGATTTCTCATTTTTAAATAAAGTGAAGCATGATTTTATATTGATTTTTACTAGGGGAGTAGGGTTTTTAACATCAAATTACTCGAAATCAATTGACATCGATTTTTTTCATGATTTGGCAAAGGGGAAAACGACTCAGTCCGTGTAAAATGAAAAACTTAGGACACAAAAAAGGAGAAACTTGGGTTTTTCTTCAATTTAGGGCAATATGAGGGCACTTTCAATGCTTCCAAATGGGAAACATGAATTGCAAGCCACTAGATAGAAAAAATGAACGCGTTTTGGAGGAAAAATGGGACAAAAAGGATATAGAAAATTAGGGCAAATAGTGCAAAGTGAATATTTGCACCAATATTGGCTCCTGTTTGGGGATGGGCACTCCCAACGAGTGCCAAAAGATCACAATGTAGACCAAGTGCCAAAAATCCATTGGGAAAGGAGTCTAAAAATGGAGAGCATCCCAAAAACCAGAATTTTCACCAAAAAGGACAGAGAAAACTAGACCAACAATGGTTACCAAGGACAAAAGGGCAAACCACAAGCCAACAACAGCAAGAACAAATCAAAGACAAAACAAAAACAAGGGCTATACAAAATGTACAACTTGTGCATACCTCCTTTGGGGATTTAATCCAAAAAGTGTTTTAAATATCTGCTATTAATAGGCAGCTCGAGCAAATCCCCATCCAAATCCTTGAGAAAGAATGTATGCTCTCAAATGCTGATGTTAATGGCATAAGGGCCCATCCATAGGGCATCAAACTTTCCATGCTTGCCCTTATCTTCATGCCTACTATCCCATAGCAAGACCAAATCTCCAACATTAAAGGCTCTAGGATTAACCTTCTTGTCAAACAACTTCTTCAACTTCTCCTTAAATCTGACATGTCTTTGATGAGAGGATCTTCTTTCTTCATCCAACTCAATGATTTGATTGATCCTTGATTCATATGGACCATGTTCTTGATCTTCTAACTACTGGGAAAACTGAAATGTGGACAATTACAAATGTAAGGGCAACAATGCTTGTGTTCCATAGACCAATTCAAATGGACTCTTACCAGTTGCTCTTTTTGGAGTGATCCTATCTACCCAAACTACAAATTTCAATTGCTCTCCCCACTTCTTCTTGTTGATCTCTAAATTCCTAATAATATTGAGCAAGTTCTTTTTACTTGACTCAGCTTGTCCATTACCTTGTGGATTGTAGTTTGAAGCATAATATTCATTGCACATTATGATCAAAGGCTTGGCTCTAAAACACATAGCATTATCAGATACAATCTTAACTGGCACTCTAAACCTACAAATGATATGATTCAACAAGAAATCCATTACCACTTGGTGTGTTTCCTTTCTAGATGGAATGGCCTCAACCCACTTTGTGAAATAATCAGTTGCAACAAGGATCCATTTATGACCAACACTAGAAGGATTTGAAATCTCACCTATGAAGTCCATTCCCCATTGTTTGAAAGGGGCTTCAACTGATATAGGCTGCAAAGGAAGGGAGCTTGAAGCCTTCAATCTTCCTGAGAAACGTTGGCAACTATCACATCTTCTAACTAGTTGGTTTGCATCTTTAAAAAGAGTTGGCCACCAATAACTAGCTCTTAAAATCTTGTGTGCTGTCACTCTACTAGAAAAATGTCCTCCACAAACTCCCCCATGGAAATCAGCAATCAAATTGGGAGCTTGATCTTTAGTTATGCATTTCAAGAGGACACCTTCAGGGTTCTTCCAAGCCATCATGAGGGCTCTTTTCTAATTTTTATTCAAGTGAATAGGAAAACATAGATTCTTGAGGTAGAAGATCACATCCTTGTACCAATCAGAATTCATCAATTTTTCAAGTAGATCTGCCCTTTCTTCCTCTAGCTGATTCACTTCTACATTTTGCAAATTACTCTCAGCCATGATCCTGGCAAGACCCAAACCTCTTACCAGCTTTGTAGTTTGAATTTTCATGTCATATTCTTGAAGTTTGTTAACCCACCTACATCTCTTGCTTGATATTTCCATGTCAGATAAGATGTCTTTGACCATTGTATGAGGAACATAGGCAACAACCTTTGAACTCAAGATGTAGGGCCTGAAAATATTTGTTGCCTTCACCAATGCAAACACTTGTTTCTCCATAATTGTGTACTTTAGTTCAGCTACTTGTAAAGCCTTGCTAAAGAAAGCAATAGGCCTCTCATCTCCCTTTTCATCCTTTTGTAACAAAACTGAAGCAATAGTAAATTCAGATGCAAAAGAGAAGATTTGGAAAGGCATCTTATAGTTTGGAGCTGCCAAAACAGGTGCATGCTTGAGTGCATCCTTTATTCCTTCAAAAGCTTGGATGGCAGCCTCTTCCCACTTAATAACTTGATCCTTTCTTAGCATGCTTGTGATTGGGAGAGTTATCTCAGCAAAATTGGAAACAAACCTTCTAATGAAATTGATTTGGCCAAAGAAAGATTGAATACCTTTCTTGGTTCTTGGAATGGGCACTTTGCTGATTGCTTCTACTCTCTCCAGTCTATCATAACACCTTCCTTGGACACAATATGTCCCAGCAACTTGGCCTTTTACACACAAAAATGACACTTCTTTGGGTTAAGGGAAATGCCATACTCTCTACATCTGATCAACATTTTTTCTAGGTGTTGCAAATGATCTCCTCACTGTCTTGAAAAAATAGTCACATCATCTTGGTAAACTGCTATGAATTCATTGATATAACTAGCAAAGGAAACATCCATTGCCCTTTGAAAAGTAGCACCAGCATTCATCAATCCAAAAGGAATCCTTACAAAAACATAAGTCCCCCAAGGAGTAGTGAAGGCTGTCTTAAGTCTTTCTGATTCTTTGACAACTACTTGGTTGTATCCAGAGAAACCATCCAAGGTAGAAAGCATATCTGACCCTATTACAAGCTGTAACATATTCTCCATGTTTGGAAATGGGTAGTTGTCCTTCATAGATGCTTTTTTAGATTCCTAAAATCCACACAAAGTTTTATATCACCATTCTTTTTCCTAACTAGCACAAGGTTGGCAACCCAATAAGAGTATCTAGTAGGCTGAATGATGCCACCATCTCTCAATTTATTCAACTCTTCTTGTATCTTCATGGATAGAAGTGGATTAATGGGCCTTTGTCTTTTTCTAAATGGCTTAGCTTTTGCCTCAAGAGGAATCTCATGTTGGAACAAATCTTCTCTATATGCCTTCAACTTTGAATAAGACCAAGTAAGGCGGTCTTGATATTCCTTTAAAAGTTGGGCATAGGACTATTTTTATTACTTGCTGAGATGGCTGCCCAACCAAATCTTCCTAGTTTATCCTTTGTTTCCAAGTTCTGCTCTTCCACATCCTTGAAGCATACATCTTTCTATTTATGATGCAATTAGCATTGTTAAAATTGGATTCAAGTGCAACAAGACCTTTGGGAATGGTGTTTGTTTTCAATTGTATAATATCCTTGTGAAAAAAGTTTCTCTACCTTCATTCATGCATAAAATTGGTTCCCAATCAATATTCGACCAGTAAAATCACCTTGTCATTGTAAGAATCTCAATACTTGGGCATCATTATCAAAAATCTAGCAATGTTTTACATTAATTGGAATAGCTGGCCTTGTTAGTACTTTAATGTCATATTCACAAAAGGGTGAAATGGTGCAATTGTCAAATCTAGAGCCAAGGAAAACCAACTTATCAGCAAAAGCATTAAGATTCCTATCATGATAAACAATGTTAAAGGAATCAAACATTTCAATCAAGTCCCAAACAACATTCTTATATTGCTTCATATGCTGATTTTTTGTAGCATACAAATTTCTTACTTGCTTCACCACCAACTCTGAATCTCCCTTAGCAACAATATCCTTCACTCCATATTTCCATGCAATCCTTAACCCTAACAACAATGCTTCATATTCAGCTATATTGTTAGTGCATTCAAAATTGAGCTTGAAGGAGAAAAGAAATTCTTCCAAACTAGGAGAAACCAACACTATACCAGCACCATTTCCAACTTTGGAGCAAGCTCCATCAAATAGTAATGTCCATGGAGAACCTATCATACAAAGGCACTCTAATTTTTCCATCTTATTCTCCTTTCCATTAGCAAAACCAATGAATTTATCAACATCTACATCAGCAAAAACACTTCATATGAAGCATTATTGGGATCTTCAATCAAGTGCAACATCTTCTTTTCACCATAGAGTTTGACAAGGATGCCCTCAATGGGAATGGTGGTGAAATACATGTCCATTTGAACACTACCACCAACACTTGCAACCCATTTTCTTGACAAAAGCATACCCCATTTGGCAGGGCAGTCAATAATTACAACATCAAGTTTTAAATTCTTACCGGATAGGCTACAAGTTACACTACTAACCCCTTCACACAACCAACAACCAACACTTCCCTTGAATCCATGGCTGTACACTTCCCATATGCTGTTGTCACTTTGATATCCAACTCATTCATGACTTCTAGAGGCATGACATTACATGATGCACTAGAATCAAACATGCAATTGTGAAGCAACCTATCTTTTATGAGCAAATTTGTGAAGAATGGATCAACATTCAATTGGAAATCAACCAAGGATGTCCCCAAATACACTTCAGGTGCCTCTCCAAGATATTCCATTGGTGGTGGTGTTTCAAGGCCAGCAATGCTTTGAAGAGGATTCTCAACAACATTTACATTTCTACTTGGGGTAATCTTTTCTTCTTTCAATCCCAAGTACTCAAACGCTCTCTTCTTGTGCTCAGGAATTCTAAGCAATTCAATAATTGGAACACTCACTTTAATTTGGCTCAAAACCTGGGCTATATCATATGGAACATTCTTTGGTAAAACAGCATTGGAAGGGAAACAAGAAGGTTCATCAGATGGAGAAGTATTCTTGGTAGCCTGGGCATGAAGAGGACTGATATTTTTGCATGGGACAGCAGGGTTCTTGGAAATTTTTTCTTTTCTAGGATTGTCTTTGGGAATGCTTGTGAGCAAGGGTGTCTTTGGTTTGGCTTGAGGACCAGCTCCTCTAACAACTTTACTTCTAGTATTGTACTCTTTCTCTTGACCAACCACAACATTCATTAACAATTGTCTATCTTCCTCCGAAGGAATACCACCATCATACTTCTTGATCATTAAAGCCCTTAGATATTCAAATTCATTATTAGGAATTTCAAAGGCCTGAACTACATCTACATCATGAGTTTGAGGAAGAGAAAGAAATGGTACCCTCTTTATGCAATCCCAAAAGGTTGCAATAGTCCTTGCACTTATCACATCTGTTGATGTTGTTGCTTGTTGTGAGCTTGAAGAGCTTCCCATCATACAAATGTCATCATCCATTTCATTCTCATTATCATCATCAATATCTTTCTGGTCCATTTCACATGGAGGATGAGGAAGAAAACATCTATCACACCAATCCATATCAGCAATTTCTTGAACAACAACAACTCTTGTAGTCAAAGGGTCAGGCACCACTCTATTTTCACGTGCTTGGGGTTTTCTACTTGTATATCCAACATGCCCTTTACCTCTATCATCTTGTATTTGATCACCCCTAGGATGATTGCCAAATCTATCATGGTTTTGAGTTCTTTTCTGTCCTTGTGAACTTTGCCCAATTCCTTTCTTAGCCAAGGCTAACTTGTAAGAAATTTCTTTGATAGCCCCTACCAAAGTCTTGACAACATCTTCCAAATTAGCACCCTTTCTAGCTTGAGGCTTTTCATGGTTTATCAGCTTTACACCATCCCTCTTAAGTGGTTTACCAATAGCTTTAATATTATTTTCAATTTAGAGTGCCATGGTGAAAGCTTGCCTCAAGTTTGTAGGATTTTTGTCTCTCAAGTAATAGGCTACCTTTTTATCAAATGCATTTGCATATTTGATCAAGCAAGATTCATCACAAGGCCTCAAAATGACAAGCATCCTTCTCAATGTTTTATTGAATCTTGTATTGAAGTCATGGACTATCTCATTCAGGTTCTTCTTGATATTTTCAAATTCAGACAAAAGAAATCTAGGATCAGTCTTGTCACCATACTGTAATCTAAATGCATTTTTCATCTCAGTCCATGAATCAATAGAGTTATCAGGTAGAGCCTTGTACCAATCCCTAACATCTTCCTCAAGTGTATGGATAAACAACTTGATATACACATCCTCAAATTCTATCTCAAAATCTTCCATCATATTATCAAATAGTTTGAGATGCTGATCACCGGTAATGACATTGTTACCTTGGAATTTTGGTAACCTATTTCTCACATCTTGTGGGACAACATTTGGATAACCATCCATTCCTCCAAAATTTATAGGACCAAAGGTGTTAACAATAAAGGGAGGCCTAGGCTAAGCCATATTGTTTAGTGGGGGTGATCTTGGAGGTGAAACAAGCTGGTTGGGAGCAGTAATGGGTCTGATTGGAATACATTAATGATCTCTAAAATGACAACCCCCCAAAGGCTCTCTTTCTTGATAAACTTTAGCAAACTTAGAAACCATAGGAGAAGATTTAGGAGTAATTTTTTTAAATACACAAGAAGGTCCCTCACCTAATGGAGAATGAAAATCAGCAAGAAGATTACCTGAATCAGATCTACTTGAAGAGGAGCTATAATCTTCAATAACAGGCTTCTCTCCTTCAAATTAAACTATGGGGATATCTTTCCTTGCAACCAAATCACCAACCAATTTCCACACTCTTCTTCCTTCTAGTTCTGAGCTTCTTGATTCGATGAGCAAATTCCTAGAAGAGTCCTTGATGAAGAGGGATCTCCTTCCCTCTAGATTGATAGATTTAAAAACAAGTTTCAAATGATAGAAATGTGTAAGACAACTGGTATTTCAAGATCCAAACAACATGGAGTCACCACTAAGGATTTCCACCTTAGTTGTGTAAGATAACACTAAAATATTCTATCAAATATATGCTATGACTGAAAAATTTGCAAGGATTTACAAATCAGATCTTCTTCTTCTTGATTCAACCAAAAACAATGCATCCAAATCATATAAACTACTGGTAAATGAGAAGAGCAAGCTGAGTTTGAAATCCTTTTTACCCAAAACATGTAGATCTGAAGTATGAAATGATATCTCAAGAATGTAACAGCTCAAATACTTGATCATACAAATGCTCAAACCTTTCAAACACTTCAAAACCACTAAGAAATTCCAAAACTCCCCATCAATAGTGTCACTTGGGTGTTGGTATCCAATTTTACTCTCCTTCACAACTTGAACAACATCATAAATTTACACAAGACACTCAAGGATAGATAGATGTTTTGTATGTCATTTGTAGCTGGGGAAGGACACCTATCTACTTATTTGCATTCAATAATTGAGGGAGTGGATAGCACCTTCAAGAGGGTTTTGATCTAACCCTCACTATTTTAGGTTGTGTTTATCAACCAAGGTAAGAGAACCTCTATTGCAGCCCTTATATGGTAAGGAGATGGAGATATCCTTATGTTTTGCATATGATATAGAAGAGGATTTGTGAAAACATGATCAAGTATCCATTATCCAAACTCAAAGGAGTTGTCACTAATAAATGATGGAAATGTTTTCAAAACAAAACTAGAGTCAGAGCTAAAGACATGATAAAACCCCCGATCAAATTTGTACATTTTAGTGAAAGGATTGAACTCTTTTGTGGATACACAATGCAAATAAAAGGGTATTGTAGGTAGGATGAGTTATTTTAAAATGAAATTATGATGAGAGATGTTGGGACAAGAGTAGCTAGAAATAATCACCTTCTTTCGGAAGCTTTGAAAATGAATTACAACACCTAAACAACAGAGATGTTTCAATGAATTTGAAGTGCTCTTTCAACCAGGATGTGTGCACACATGGATGCCCAAATCTGCACTATTCCATACAAACTTTGATAACCTGCCACAAAGGCTTGAAGCAAAATATCAATGAAGCATTTAGAAACCCTTGTTAGATCATGACCTAAGGTACACACAAAGGTTTACAAAAACCCTCAATTTACAATGAAGGTAAGATGAATTTAAATATGTTTATCATCACTCAAATGAATGCTCTTCTGAATGGAAGATTGTAGATGCCTTCAAACCCTCTATAAGAAATGAGACCATGTATGACCAATAAATATCCCAAACACAAGATTGCAACATGAGCATGAAACACAAATTGAAAACACACTGAAATACAAGTGTATGTAAGCTTTTCCAAGCGATAAAACTAGTTAATCCAAGAATTTGATAAAATATATCAACAAGGGAATGTTATTTAGACAATCTCAAAGCTTGTTGATGGCTTTACAACTGAAACTAACTCAAAATGATGAAAATTTGATGCAAACAGAAATAAAAAATGGCTCTCAATCACTTTCTCCAAAAGAAAATGGATTTCTTCCAATTTTCCTTGTGAAAATTCTTCTCTCTTTCTCCAAAATTCTCAACATCCCTTTATAAAATGCCTCTAAAATACATAATATACCCTATGCCAACTTGGATCCTTGCATCCTAAGCAAATAATATGCCAAAAGGATCAAATTCGTTACAAAACCCTATCCATTTGATGAAAAATGATATAAAACTATAAAACAACTCACAAAATGCCAAAGATGCACAAATATTTTAAAATATTACATGGATTCAGATCCTTATCCATCCTAGGGTCACATTTTTGTCATTCCACCATGCCAGCATGCATTTGCAATCATTTTCCACCTTTTTCCCTCATCATTTTTAACTCTGCAACTTTAATTTTTCACTTTTCACGTTTTTTACACGGGCTGAGAAAAATATTTCATGAAAATCACTATAGGGCACCGAAATAGCTCAAATGAATGATGCCATTGCATCTAGAAGGTCAAGGGGATGTGATTTCATATAAAATTTCATGCAATTTGGTACAAAATGGTGATTCCAAGCATCCTGGAGCTTCAATGGTGCCAAGAAATGAAAACACTCAGCAACCATTGATTTAAAATCAACTTTAAATTTCCGCCCTCCATGTGTCTTGATGAGATTCAACATGTAGGCTCAAAAATATCTTCTTTGACTTCTAGATAAGGTGGACACGTGTCCAAATACCATTAGACCGGGCCTCCAACCTTAAAAATGCATTTCAAACCTTTTCTGACCTAAAATTTTCCTCGCATGCCCCCTAGACTCGCCACGTGTCCACCTATGGGCCCCACCAAGAACCACGGGCCAATAATTTAAATTTTTATCCTTTTTTGAAAAACGGAAAATTTCGCAAAACGTCCACAGGCCCGAACAACCACTCCATCTTATGCCACGTGGCGGTCTTCCATTCACAAAGCAGAGTTGACCCTCCAAATTAGCCTTCAACCATCCACGAGCGCAAAAACCTTTATAGGCCTGTGCTCTCCCTTTTTCCCTTTGAAATGTGCCACTTGTCACCCCCTGATTAGATCTAGGGGCACACCTCCAAATTTTCCATAGATATATTTTTTCACTTTGAAATTCTTTTCCCAAAATTTGTAAAAAATTTCAACATTTCCTCCGCGCTCCAAATCTCTGCCAAATCTGGGACACATGTCCTCTTCCTATTGGATGCGGGTTCTCGGGCCAAATTTTTCCATTGGCATTTTGAAGCCAAAAAACTTCAAATTTTTCTTAGTCTCCTCTTTTCCATCTGACCTCCCTAAACACATGTCCACTTTACATTGGGTATGGGCTCATTTTTCAATTTTCACCCTGCAAACATAAAGGAAAAATTCATAAAATTTTCCTTCGGCCCCTATACCCATTTCTCCTCCCAAACACGTGTCTCCTTCCAACTTGTCACAGGCCTTTAGGAAAAAAATTGATTTTGATACATTTTCAAAATGAAGTAAAAAGTCTAAGTGTGACTTGCAACCCACCGATCCTCCAACCAATGACATCACGCGACGTAAGTAATTCATCAGTAGCACTCGCAGGCTGCAGCAAAATGTTCCCCTTGGTAAAACCTCAAAAAACAATAATTTATAACATTTTTCCTGTGCATTCTCACCTAATAGGAAACTTCCACATTACCAAGTATGTTGTAAAGATAATTTTGATGGGCTGGTGACACCTGTTTACCCGTCAAAAGCGTAAAAATGTAGAGAATGCCCTGAAAATCAGATCTTTTCACAAGGAATGTAGATTTCTCATTTTTAAATCAAGTGAAGCATGATTTTATATTGATTTTGACTAGGGGAGCAGGGTTTTTAACCTCAAATTACTCGGAATCAATCAACATCAAATTTTTTCATGATTTGGCAAAGGGGAAAATGGCTCAGCCCATGTAAAATGAAAAAAATAGGACACAACAAAGGGGAAACTTGGGTTTTGCTTCAATTTAGGGCAATATGAGGGCACTTTCAATGCATTCAAATGGGAAACATGAATTGCAGGCCACCAGATAGAACAAATGAACATTTTGGAGCAAAAATGGGACAAAAATGGATATAGAAAATTAGGGCAAATTGTGTAAAGTGAATATTTGCACCAATGATTCATCACATGGCCTCAAATTAATAGGCATTATTCTCAATGTTTTATTACATCTATTATTTAAATCATGCATTGATTCGTTAGGATTATTTTTTATATTTTCAAACTCTTTTAAAAGAAACCTAGGGTCTATTTTATCATCATACTACATTATAAAAGCATTCTTCATCTATGTCCAAGAATCAATGGAATTATCTAGCAAATATTTATACTAGTCCCTTGCATCTTCTTCTAGAGTATGGATAAACAATTTAATGTATACATCCTCAAATTCTATTTCAAAGTCCTCCATTGTATTAACAAATAGCTTCAAGTGTTGATCACCAATGATTTCATTATTTCCTTGAAATTTAGGAAATCTATTTCTTACATATTGAAATTTTGATAGCAGGTCATACATCTAAAATTTATGGGACCAAAAGTATTAACAATAAATGGAGGTATGGGTGGAGTCTCAGCCATATTATATTGAGGAGGTGATCTTACACGGGAGAAACAAAATGATCGGGGAGTGAGGGGTCTGTGTGGTATAGGGATGCTATTCTCGGAATAGATGTTCCCTAAAAACTTTATTTCTTGGAAGATCCTATCATCTTCGGAGAATACAGGACAAAATGAGATGCAAATCTTTCAATTAAAAAAGGACCCTCTCCATTTGGAGAATTTAGATTTACAAAGAGACTACATGATTCGAAGCACTTGAGGAAGTATTGCAATATTCAATCACAAGCTGATCAATTTCACCAATGGATATCTCCTTTCTTGATGCTTGATCTCTAATAACCTTCCAAATTCTTCTTCCTTCTAAATTAGAAGTTATTAAATCTTGAAACAACCTTCTAATAGGGTCCCTGGTGAAGACAAATATTCTTCCATCCAAATTTGTAGATATCGGTGATAAATTTACTTGATATATGTTAAGACACTTGTATTTATAAAGAATTTAAACAACACAGAGTTTGCACTAAGGATTTTCACCTTAGTTTGTGTAGATGCTTTCAGTAAAATACCTAAATACTAGATTCATGCAAAGCTTACAATATTTACTCTTCTACCCAAATTTATCAATGATGATACAAAATTTAGTGTAATAATTGTATAAGCTAGAAATATTGCACTTAGAACTCACAACTTTGAACAATTCTTATAGATATGAATAGATAATGATGTTTCAATAATTGATTTACACTTTAAAATATATAAAAAGCATTACCAGGGTCTATACATGTACACCTTTGTTCAAATACTTCAAAGAGTCCCCAAAAATAGTGCCACGAGTGTTGGTATCCAATTTTTTTCTCCCTTTCAAGATGAGCAACAACACAAATTGGACATGAAACTTAGAGGAGATATATCATAGTGTGTGCTTTTTTGTAGCCGAGGATGAAATCTAACTGCCCTTTGTTACTTAGATTTGTGGAGAGATGGATAGAACCTTTAAGAGGAATTGACTGTCCTCACTACTTTAGGCCATGCCTCTTCGACTGGGGTGAGAGGACACTTAGTGTAACCTCTGTTTGATGAAAAGATTGATTTATCCTTCATTTGGACAAATTTTATGAAGAAAACCTTTGGAAAATATGGTCAATACTCCATAATTTAACTCATAAGAGTTTTCACTTGTAAACGATGGAGATACTTTGAACACAAGGCTAAGGTTATCGAAGACATTAAGAAATCCCAGTGTTTTACATATTTTAGTAAGTAGATTTTGTTCCTTTGTTGATATACAGGGAAAAATAGGGGTAGTTCAGAATGGATCAATTGTTTTTGAATACTTTTGGTGGAGATGAATTAGGATAAAGTTGATTATACCATATTTTTGAAGGGAATTCACAATAATGAACAAATCAACAACAAAATACTTCAAAACAGTTAATACGTTCCTTTAACTAGAAGGTGTTCTTCAATGGAGGCCTATATAAGCACATTTTTACATAATATTTGAGACTCTAACATGAAGGCTTGAATTGAAAGACTCAATTAAACACCAAAGTCTTTGATCAATCACGCTTAAGGTACACCCAAAAATTACAAACAATATTTGTCAACAAATGACAAAGTGAATTGATTTTAAAGTTTTTATCTCATCCAAGATGAAGGCTCTTCTAGAAATTAAATTGAAAATACCATTAAATTTTCATATGGACGATATCCTATGTGATTTCACAAATAATTCAATGTAAGATTGCAATAGGAACAAAAGAAACTATTTGTAGACATTTTGAAACAAAGAAGACACAAATTGCTAGAGATTGGACAAAAATTAATTTCATAATTATTTAAATTCATCAGTAGGGGAAAGACTCCAAAGAAATATTAGTTCTTGTCAACGGCTATACATCTGTAACCAACTTGACATGACATAAAATCTAACACAAAGGAAATTAACTAGGTATCTCATACGGGTTTCTCAGAATACGAATTTCTCAAATTTTCTCTTAGGAATTCAAACTCTGGCCATTTGAAAGAGTATTCTCATTACATTTATACATTTTTCTCACTCAATTTCCCTCCAAAAAGAGAAGAATATTCAAGGGACCTTTTCTTATAACCAATTTGTTTTAGACAATGATGCTTAAAAATTTAGATCTTAAATCTTCCAGGTGGACCAATTGTGAAGTGATCACATTTCTTGGGCTCTCAACTAATGATTAGGATGTCATGCAACAACCTTTTGGAAATCCTCCTAATCATTACAATTTTTTCATTCGAGAAATCCCCTTTTTAATCATTTTTTAGAGACTCTACACATCTTGATATGACAAGTAATCTTTTTCGCTCTTGAGGCAACACCTTTTTCATCTTTTTTGCCTACACTTTCATCATTTCATCCCTTTTTCCTATATTTTCCCTGCAATTCTTCCCCACATCCATTTCCTCTGGTAATTCCCATTTTTACGAGTTCTTGAGAAATTCCCACTTTGAAATATTGACCATTAACGATCCTTAGACTCATAATTTAAGTTTCAAATCCATTTAATGGCATCTTTACAGACGAGAGATAAGGAATTTCATCAAGGAACGATGAAAAATAGTGCATATTCGCATCTCCAGAATCTTTAAGAAAAAATCATGGAAAAATAGGTGAAATACACAGAAACCATTGATTCTTCCCATTTTCCACTTTATATCATAGCTATCCATGTGTTTCCTTGGTGCAATTGAAAAGGAGAAGCATAGAGGAAAGTCCCAAACAAGCGCAGGCTCACCACATGTCCCAGGCCTTAGAAAATTTCTTTGAAAAGTTTAAGTACAAAGTGGAGCCGGCGGAAGCCTCCACATGTCTCCCTGTCGCAATTGTTAAGGTGGGACCCTAAGGCAGATCCTCAAATGAGTGCTAGCCCTCCACATGTCCATGGTCTTCCAAAATTGTATCGCATACATGAAATTTTTTTCTAAGTCTGGGAAATATAGCGGAAACCTCGACATGTCGTCCCAAAAGCCGCAACTATAAGGCCAAACCAAAAAGCAAATTTTCAAATGAGTGTCATTCCTCCATGTGGAAAATTTTTAGGTTGAAGTGAGCCTTAGAGTTTTTAAAGTGCCCCATCAAGCCACATCTAATCAGAAAGGACCACGTTTCCATTGATGCTGAGAAGTAAATTTGACCAGGAAAAATACATCCGTCAAATCGTAAAATGCAGGAAAATCACCATTTGAGCCGAAAATGAATCTTTCTTCACGGAAAGAGAATTTGGAAATGTTATAAGGATCTAATATGATCCTTTGAGCTACATCCAATCATGTTTCCATAGGTATTTGGTACAAAAATGATAGGGACAACAAAACGTGATTGTGGAAAATGAAAGGAAAGGAAAAACCTGAGTTTTATGCCTAAGTTATAGACTCTTTCATATGGACAGAGGAATGAGAAACAAATATTTTACTTTTAAGTTATCCTTGAGCAAGGAATGGACTGATCATGGCAACCAAATGGAGGACATAGTCTTCAAGCATCAGTACAGGGAGATAGAAAACACGACAGAGCCCGCAAACTTGATAACTTCAAGGACAAACGGGCGAGACTGATTTGAGCAACAACAAGTGGATTTCATAACATGAGATATATCTAGGAAGTGTGATACTTCCTTGATGGTTATCAATCCAATGATATATAACTCAATATAAAATAATTGAACATGAAAATACAAGAATCTAATGCTATTTTTATGATTTAGGTATCTCAGACATTACTATCTGTTTCAATCCAGATTAAATGTTTTTAATTAAAAATGTCAAGGTCTCGGAGTCGGGTTGCGGGTTGGGTAATTGGTCCGAGGGTCAGAGAAAAGGTCTAGGTAAGATCTGGTGTAGTTTGGGTTGATTTTGGATGATTAGGAAGCTTATTGGTAAAGGCTGTTTACCAAGCATAGAGACCAATGTCGGTTAGAGTGTGATCGATGACGGTTCATAATGACTAATAATGGTTACTATGGATAATGGAAGAATGTCGAAAGTGGGTGTCTAGGCTCTCTCTGTGTTTGCAAAAAGGGTTGGGAAGGTCTGTGGTGAGGTTGTAGGTGGGGTAACAGGTTTGGGTGAGGTTTTGTGAGTTTTGGAGGTTGTTAGGGGAGGTTTAGTGAAAGTTGACATGAGACATAATAACCGACGTCGGTTTGGTGACCGATGCCGGTGAAGAGGAGAAACTGATGATGGTTAAGGTAACCAACGTAAGTAGGGGTGAAATGTTAGTAATTAAAAAAATTAATTTTTTTACTTTTATGTGATTGCACAAATAATGGAGGGAGGATGGTTGGGTTCATAATAAAGTCGGGAAGACTCGGGGATCTATAAAGATCATGTATGGAGATCCATAAAGCTATGGATGGTAGGATGGGTAGATTGGTAAAAGGTGGGATCGAAGAATGCAAGAAAGACCAAGATCTAATAACAAAAGATAAAGAACCAATTAATTTAAGTGAGTATTGAATGAGGCAAATAAAATACACTTACTTGTATTTACAGGTTTGGTTAGTGAAGGATGGAAGTGGTTGATCCATGGAGAATTATGTGGTTAGTGCCACAAAAATACTTCCCAGAGTGCTCCTGTGAATGTTAATGCCTTTGGATGAGTATCAGGTGCTTGCTTGAGCTTGTGATTGAGTGTATTTTGTTGTTTGGATGTTGAGAAGTCTCTGGTTTGTGCTTGAATACATGAGATCTCCCAATACTCATAATGACCATCCTTAGTAAAAGGTTACAAAATTGTATATAAGGTAACCGATGATGGTTAGGGTGACCGACATCAATTGAGGGTTAACCAGTGTCAGTTAAGGAAAGAAATCATAGGTTTTCAAAAAATATGAAAATCCTTGCTATTTTTGGCACGCTTTAATTGTCATTTTGGGTCTCAAGTGAGGGTTATCATTTATATAGATGGGAGTGTTGTTAGAGAAGGAATATGAATTTAATTTTAGGGTTAGACTAAGTCCTATTTGGGTAAGATAAGTGGAGACTCATTCTTAGTTAATTAATAGAATAAGAATAAGTCTATGATGAGGTGTCTAGGTGTGGTGTAAATTAATTTAATTAAAGTAATTAAACTGATTAGTAGTGTGAGGATGAACTTTAATTCAATTGTAAGTAATTAAATTAATATGAATTCAGGGTAAGGGGTCATGGTTAGGTGAATACATTACGTTAATTAATTAAAGGGGACGAAGAAGAGTGTGACCCAAATTTGGTGTCTACACTAATTATCTGTCACTTTACTTATCATTGATCTATACATGTTATAACACAATATTTATCTTTTACCATGCTAATAGGTGATTCGTGTGTAACATTTGTCTTGTAAGATCAATACAACTATGGCTATCTGTCACTTATGGCTTCCTATTGTTAGTTCTTTTGTGGGCTATGCCCTATGTCTTTCTTGTTCATTATATGCTTATGGCTACTTCAGGCTTAATTGTATTGTGAAATTGTTAGTGATGTCCCATATTTGAAACCTATTTTTATGGTCCATCTTGTCTTCATAGTTTCTTGTCACATTTTCTTCTCATGCATTCTAGTTCTTTTTACTAACTCTTGTTACTAGCCTATTTTTTTACACGTGCCTTGGTTTCTACCATGCACATCCCTTACCCTTTGCAGGTATCTACACTTATATATATATACTTTGGATCACATTCTCCTTTAGTCTTTGCATGTACCCCAATTGAGGGAGCCTCTATGGGTGAACACATCACTCCTATAATAGCTCGAGCTTCAATACAACATGACACACCGGCACAAAACATAGAATATGAACTAGCACCCATGCATGGACAATAACAATGGGCACTTTTTTCCCCCTTAGGTGTTTGTGTCATCGGGAAGAAACAATCATTTTCTCACTCAATTATTGTTTACAGCAGTTCTCGAGATCAGTTCTCTAGTATCGTGTACTTATCTCCAGGTCATAGAATTGATCTATCATTTATATTTCAGTTACAATAGGAATAATCATAAAAATCATAATAAAAGGAACAAATAAGGGACATACCATCTATAGTTGTGCTTATTTAGGAAGCATCATAGAAGGAGAGAAAATATAGACCTCTCCCCAATGCTCTTCTCTGGCATGAGATCACCCCAAAAACATACTCTTGGCATGAGATGGCCCAAAAATTCACTCTTGGCATGAGATAGCCCAAAAACCCAATCTCGGTATGAGATCACCCAAAATCCTCACAATTGGCATTTAAATCTAGCAACTTCAAAAAAACAAAAAAATATTTCTATATCATACTCTCTTACATATTAGGTGTACACTTTCCTTTTACACATTTTTACACTCTTTACTACTTTAATTTTTGATTACTCGAATTTGACTACTTTCTTGCTCTTATTTTGCAGTTTTATCCTTAATATGCAACAAGAAGCAACTCACACAAGCTCTAGTAGAACACTTATTCACATACACTTCACCCCTAGGGTCTACCTCCCCTTCTTATTTTCCATGCTTCGCATTATAATCACTTCATGCTTCACTTTTCCACTCATAACTCTATCGACTACCCTCCTCTCTATAGGATCACAAGGTACATATCTTCTATCTACTTTATGCTATCAAGTATTCAATCAAAAAAATGAAGTGGAGGAAAATGTAGACATAAAATCTATGCACTTGGGTACATTTCTAAGTCCTAGAGCATACTAATATATACATGATTCCTAAGCAAGAAAAATAGTAATTGACAATGTCTTTTGGGACTTTTTCTTTGTCTCTTATAATTTTATTGACCTTACACACCCTACATCCCTATTGGTATTTGACTTATTTATATTTAATGGCCTCGAACACTAGTGCTCATGTGCTCCTATCAATCACGGGTACTCTTGACCCTTCCTCCCCTTTTCTCACTCTTTTGCGTCTCTCTTTTACTTATTGGGAATCTTTCAAACTTTTAGGTCATGTTTATAGTTTTCAATTATGAAATTAAAATAAGGGAATCATATATATACATAGTTATAGCTCTCAAATAAGGGCCCGACCACTAGCATTATCCATTATTACCTAATCTTTGATAAAGGCACAAGAGCATTACAAATCATCCACTTAGCACATTCACTCAAGGAAAAGGGTTGCATCACTCTACATACACAAAATAGAGGAGGAGAAGTCTATTCTATTCCATCTCACACATTCTATAATTTTTCTATATTCTAGATCTATTCCAATATCATTGTGTAACTTACACAAGGGCATCCTAGGGCATCATTACACACACATTCACACAAAAATACATGGAGTTTGAAATATAGTGTAGCGCTTGGTACTAAGTTCACTCTTCAAGTGACCACCAGTTCAATCGACTCCACATTCTACATCTTTTTAGATTTTATGTTGTTTATGGGTATGTGCAACTATATATTTCTCTTTGCAACTTAGAGGTACGAATAAATATAGTGGAAAATATCCATAACAACAAACACAAATAAACAACAAATATCTTCATGCATATAAAAGATCATAACCTGAGCATCTAGGTGGACACTAGTGCCCAGATCCAGTTACTTAGCATCCAAACGTTGTTGTCCTCCCATGGACACTTTTTTCTGCACATTTCTGGGTGTCAAAATCTTGAGTGAGCCTTAAAGACATTGCTTCCAGTCTATTTTAGATAAATTCTCCTACCTATATCACTCAAAATAAATTAAGTCATCATATCCCTCTCTCTTACTTAGGGTTGAATATTATTGCATGTTTGTTGCTTGTACATTTTTGTATTTTACCACTTTTATATCATTCATTATACTACTTACTATGAAATTAGAGTTAATTCCATTTATATTAAATTTCATATTGAACTAAAAAAACCTCCAAAATATTTCACTAAAATATCTTAGGTCTCTCTTCCTCATTCTCTAAATTACAGCTCAAAATGAATCCCTTTTAATGAAACTTTGAATGACACTATTTATTGGTAAAATGAAGCCTCTAGTTGAAATAAACGAGTGAAAAATCAGCCACCAATTTCTATTTTATATGATGTCGCTAAGATATGAATTATATTTACTTAAACCATCAAATTTAATACCATGTGTAGGAAACAATAAAAATAGATAGGGATGCTATATCATAACCATATGTACACCATGCCACATCTTATCCATCTATGGTACAAACAGTAAAGTTCCTTAAGAGATAAAGATGCACCAATCAAGTACCACTTGTCCAATTTATGACATGTGTTGATCATTGGTATTTCCACATGGTTTAAAGGTGAAGATTAAACTTTGACATTTTTTTGAATTGATGCTCACCACGCATACCATATGTTACATGTTGATCATCGATGACTTACAAAGTGTATCTATTTAAACAATTCTAAGGACCATCTTGTGAACTGATCATTGGCATTTTTCTAAAGGAAAACTTGTTAGACATTAGAGCTTGTTAGTCTTTGAGGAGAGAGGAAACATATTTGGAGACTATCGATTGTGGGGATGTTGATATGTTATGCTATTTTATTATCACTTGAATTTACAAAGTTACTAATTCAATGTCTTGTTTTCCATTAATTATATTTTATAGGCTAGTCTTAATGAAATTTCATGGAAATAGACATATTTTCATGTTTCAAGATTTAAATTCAATATTTTTACAAAGTGTTATTTGTTTTAGTTTAAGGAGTAATTATAGAGCTATGATGATAAATTTTAATACATTAGGATGCCCAATACACATGAAAATATATGATCAGTAGCCTTCAAAGTTAATTTGTGTAACCAATTTCCCAAAATGAAGAAGATTTCTTATTTGGAAACAATTACTTAAACTCAATCCATATCACATTGATGCATTGCTATTTATAGATAGAAATAAAAATAAGAGGAATACCATGTCTACTATTACTACATATATCACTAGTACGGGGAAACCTAATGTCTCCTAAAAATTTGAATACCTATTCTAACTTATACTATGATTATATCAGGTTTCCCTTTATCCATATGTATGGACCCTTGCATACCTTATCTTCTACACCTTCTCTAGAGTAGAAAATTCTTGATTTATAGGCCAATGTGTTATGGCTAAAGGATGGTGTGCCAAGAGATTCCTATGATGCATATTGATATATATTACTTCACAATTTGTTAGCTCCCAAGGTGGCATATTATCCTTTTTATATGCGTTTTGTTTCTCCTAAAATTCTAATATATTAAGGTAAAGTTGATCATGAATAACATCTTTTTGCATTACATGTAACTTGTGTATACTATTATAAAATTTTAATTTCCTTACTGAGATATTTATAATAAATTTCAAATATTTTATAATAAAAAGGTTCTTTGATATCCCTTATAGTTAGTGAGGGAATTAAATTCTTGAACATCCACTTCTAGCACATTTTTCAATCAAACTTCGTAAAAAGTTCTCTTATACATAAATTGAAAAAATACACCAAGGATTTAAGGATATAATTAATGAATAGGTGTTAATATACAAAACTATTCATACTAAGCTGAAAATTTTACTTGCAAAACATGAGCTTCAATATTTATTTACAAAATATTGCTAGTAGCTTTACAAGAATCTATCATGTTTTTATAATTTGTAATGTTTTGACAAGATACTTCACAAGCTTAGGAAATATAACTCAATATATTCATTGAAAAGATCAAATATATGCTTAATGAACCAATCACATCTATTACTAAGTTTCAGGGGAAAAAGGATATAAAACAAAATATAATGAAGGGAAATACGAAGAAAATAACAATCAATTATATATCTCAACCAACTATTATGTTTTAACTTAAATCTCCTCCTTGATGTAAAACAAAATATAATGAAGGGAAATACGAAGAAAAATAACAATCAATTATATATCTCAACCAACTATTATGTTTTAACTTAAATCTCCTCCTTGATGTAAATTCACATTATAATAATCACCACAACATGTTATATATTGAAAACTTCTTTATTTTAACCTTGTTTGTCTCCCTTCACCTATGAGGGTTGATTGAAGAAATTTTTGGAAAAATATTTTGACTCTAATGCTTATTGTTATTATCATTGGTGTATTACAAATTATACAATTTGATGATTTAAGTTAAAACTTGTGATATAATTCTTGTTGGGCCTCAAAATATTGGCTAATTACAAGAAGGCATGTGGGCATGTGGGACCAATATGAAGAAGAGTGTGTTGGGTAAAGGCATGCAGGAAAAGGGTTTTAGAAGGGTTTAGTAGAACCCACGAAATTTACATAAGGTAAATCAAAGGGTTTTAGGAATTATTCATATTCAGAGTTCCAGGAGCACACGAAAGCCATGTGACCCAACCGAGCATGTGGAGTGGATAAGGTGTCATCCTGACAACTTGGTGGTCAAGAGAGGAATATTCCATGCAATGGAAGGATCTAGAAAGACATAATTGCAAAGAGTGGAGATTATGAATGAGAATAAGCATGCTCCATTAGAGGACCACTCGACACTTGGTTACCAATATGCTACTTCAGAAAGGCATGGTGGTGGGTGATACAACTATATATAGAGATGCTCATGTAAAAGAAGAGAGATGCTATCAAGGAAGAGAGCGTGAATAGAGAGAATGAAAGGTGAAGCTCTATAGGAATAATAAGAAGGTTCCAGAGAGTTGGGGTTCTCATTTAGAGGACTGTAGGAGTAATATCTTGTCTAGAGGGATGGGTTTGTGAAAATATTTTTGTACTATGGGAAGCATAGTTAGGACTTTTGATGCATGAGTCTTATCTACATTGATACATTGGCCTGGTATGGCCTTGGTGAATGTAATATGGTTGTTGAACTATGATCAATATGAAATATATGGTTCTGTTCAAAATATGTATTGTTCATGGGTGTAAACCCTAGTGCATTTCCTTTATGGTATGAATCAGATCTATTATTCATTTGATGTTTCTCCTATTATCAAACTAGGTATAATGATATAATAACTCATCTTAAAGATCTTAGAATGAATGCATGGTTCTTTACCTTTTTGCATCTAATTTTATGTCATTAAGCAATGTATTCTCACAAGACTCACATAAAGGAGGGGCTTGGCATCTACGTGTGCCTTGGGTGAGCACCCAGGACCCACCGGGTGATAGACCAACATGTAGGGGATTAGACTATCATTCTAAGGGAATAAAAATGACCGCATATTTGTTCCATTACCAAGACCTCTTTTTAAAGTTGTTAGAAATGGCTACATCTAGGTTCCATTGCTGAAATAATGCTTGACCCTACAAAGTTTTGAAGCATGGTTCAAGAGTACGAAGGACAAGTTTGGTCAAAGATTCAGCACTGGACCTGAGTTTGATACATGGATATGGGTAGAAGAGCACTGTACCAATAGTTGTATGAAACCTTTTTCGTTGCTTTATAGTGAACCGTATGAATGGATTTCAATAAATGCATCAAGATCGAGATGGTACTATAGATCATGCATATGGACCCAAGATAATTACTAGAAGCCGTAGGATATAAACCTTACTTGGATGCATGTTGTTGACCACCGGTGGTGGAGAGGAGTGCTAACTATCTATGCACTAGCATATGCCATTTCTACATATTCTTGTCTAGAGGTTTCTGAGTTTGAGTTGTTGAGGGATCCTAAAGGATCATTTTTACATGCTATCCCATTGAATATGAAGATCTTGATCATTAAATTAAGTTTGGAGGCATTCTCTATGGATGGCTAACCTTTTCGAGTGTTGGATGAGGAAGATGGTGGATATTGTGGTTGAAAATGAAAGGGAAGAGAGATGAATCAAGTATATTGAGGAATGTGAAAGGGAGTTGGCTAGAAAACGTGAGGTTTTGGGAGTGATGGATTTATGGAGGAAGTTGTTGCAGGAAGGAGTTGAGGTTCACGTAGAGGAGTGGAACTCAGCATCTATGCTACACCATCTTGGCAAGCACGAAGAGATGCCCCTTCAACTTTTGATGAAATTTCATTGCATAGAGAAAGGAGATTTGTTAGCACGCATCTGAATGAACCTAGTGACCAACCCCTAGCACTTAGTTTTCTATATCAAGAGATAAGTATTATTAATCCAGTTGGTATTAGGGGAGTAATTAATCTATGCCTAGGAGACATAATTTCTCATCTGGGACATCTATGGCTACAAAAACCATTCTTTTATTTGGAGGAATGTTTTGACAAGGTAAAAATACACAAAGTTTTGGTATCATGTCCAGGAAGTGGTGTGGGACACATAAATGGAAGTGGGGAAATATCACAAACTATCAACCTGTAATTCACTTGGACATTGGGAACACTAGACACGACCACTTTATGCCATTTTATAGCTAAAAGAGGTGGATCTGGTGGTATATGGGATAGAGGACTTGGTGGAACTAGTGGATCTAGAGGATCTAGTGGGTTAGGAGGGATAGGACATGGTGGTTCTAGTGAATCTGGTGGCGGAGGTAACACAAGAGGAAACCAAGGTTCTAGCTCAAGTGCACAAGGGCCTCAACCACCCCCACAAGTAATTTTTGAGATGTCTTTACACCTACAATACTACATAGGTATCAAGGATCCTGTAGATCATGTGCACAAGTGTGAATTTATATGGCACACAAAGGGGATCACTATCCCAGAGTGAAAGGCATGTTAGTTTGAAACAACATTGTAGATTCATGTGCATAGTAGGTACCACAAGTATAACCCCCATCAGACAGTTGTAGATTACAGTAGGTTCAAAAAATCCTTCCTAGAAGAGTTCCATATCCCTGAGTTTGAGAAAAAGATCATTAATTCTCTGAAGGAGTTCCAATACGGAATGAAAAAGAGTGTGTGAGAGGATGAAGAACAGTTCAAAACTCTCTTATCAAAACTATCATATTACATACACCACTCTCAATATATTCAATGGCTTTTTGGGGGTTGATAACACCATTTATAAGGGCATTGTCATATAATACTTTCATAAACCCACGCAAGGAATTTGAAGATTCCCTACATTTTGAGGCTATTGAGAGTGTTGATACTCATGTGAGCCCTTTCTTGGAGGCTCAAAGTACTGCAATGGCCAAGAAGTTGGAGAAGCTATCTGCAAACTCGATGGAAGAGGTTTGTAGTGGTCTTTGGTGCACAAATTGTGAATTAGAAGGGAATACAAAGGATAGTTTCCTAAGAAAGTGGAACGCACCATGATAGCAGACTGAAATATTCCATGGGAATCATGATGCAAGTAGGTTTCCTCTACTATAGTGCATGATCCATAAGAATTTGTCTTGTTATTGAAAGATGTGTACCTCTACAACCCATGACACCAAGGATTGTAGGCTTATTAAATAGATTCATGATACCAATATTCTTGGTGTACGTTAGAGTAGCGTTGGAGGTATTTCTAAGGATGATGATCATCATTATGAGGGAACATAGATGGAGGGGCACATAGAAGAGGTTTTTGTGGAGGATTTCATGGTCGCAGTAATCATGGTCGAGGAAGAAGTGAGTTACCACGTGGAACCTGTTATAATTGCGGATCGATGGAGCATTATAAATGTGAGTGTCATGATCTGTTATAATGCATGTTATGCGGAAAGAAGCATAAGTATGAGGAGTTTCCTAAGAAATTTTAACACATGAGCCAACAACACCAAAAGAATAAAGGCACCTTGGTATGGTAAGCATAAAGACGGTCAACCCATAGTGGATGCTAAGAGTGGTGCATTAGTTAGGATTAGAGCCTATACTAGTGACAAAGCAAGCAAAGGTTGCACGTGTAAGGGAGATGCCAAGAAAGAAACTAGTTGTTAGGGAATAAGTGGTAGATGGGAAGTATTCAGACATTTCTCATCAGAAGGAGGTGTATCAAGAGACTATGGATGTGATTCAGGGATTATAAGGAGAGATATAGTTTCTAATGGAGCAGTCAAGGTAGTTAGAGAAAAGGAGGAATTTTGAGGCTCCATAGAAGGATCTAGATGAGGTCAAGGAAGTGCACAAAATTTTAAGGTAGGAGAATGGTTATGGGAGAAGGTACCATGCACTGGGAGAGAGCACAAAAGGTAGGTTTTGTATGCCAACCTTCCTCCTCAAAGCCTTGACTATGATAAAGAGATCACATTGAATGCGGTTATTGATGGGTGGATTATGAGTAATATTCTCATTAACATAGGATTAGATGCCAATGTTCTCACACTAGATGATTTGCATCAAATGGGAAGGCCCACATTACATCCGTTTTCAAATGTAGTATTTATGGAAAATAAGACAAAGGTAATTCCCATTGTAGTCTTAAAGGACGGAGTTATTACTATTAAGTGGGAAAATTCCAAGTTCACTGGGACTTTGAAGTCTTAGCACTAGCCGAGGTGGATGAATTTACAACATTACTTGGGCACCCCCGGTGTTACAAAAACAACACCTACCTATGGTTTAACAAGGGGTATATCAGTTTGGAGAACAAGGAAGAACGGGTAATCATCCCTTTAATAGAAGGGAAATCAATACTCTAAAATGAACCCTTGGGATAAGAAGTCCTTGGAAAAATGTGTGTGCTCCATCAAAGACCGTGAGATAGTTTATCCTATAGAAGGGGTTATCTAATTTGAAGATGCTCAATCGATGAGTGATACAACTAGAATAACATGTGACAAATGGGCACACAAGACCTATGAATTAATTAGGAGATAGTTAAGAGGATCCGTAACAAGATTAATAAAGGTATTCTTAATCAAGCACCTGGGAAGGAAGAAGCTAGCAAGTTACTTTAGAGGAAAAATCCCTGATGATTTCTTGTGAGATGGATTCTCAATGGCGAAATGAGGGCAAATGGAGAATTACACTCGGTTATTACTTTCTCAGAATACAATGCATTGGTGGGAAACACATCACAAGAGTCTTCTAAAGTGGAGTGAGGTAGGAGTCACATTATCTATAACTTTCTAGATAAGTAATGCATCCACTTTGTTATCCAAGACTACCGTGGCAAATAACCCACCTCTTCCCATATGTAAGCATGTGAGAAGGCCTAGATGGAAGGCACATAATCTTTACCACCTTCATTATGGGTGTATAATTTATATTCCACCTTAGAAGGTTGTGCACATGCATGTTCCATTCACTCGAGATGCATCGTTAGATAAATAATTCACAAGAGTTAACGGTTGATCTCATTCAATATTTTGAGTATCGAAGTACTAGACCATTAGAAGATAAGGCGTTGCAAGTTGTAAAATTCCTTACAATGGGAGATAGTGCCACGATATAAGACATGTTACTATAATTTCTAGGTGAACCTAGTTTAGAGACGTGTCTTGATGAAGAAGAATTAGAAGAGATATAACTTGAGCGCACATGCATTGAAAAGGAAAAAGGAAAAATAGTCTATGTATAAGATGGTGAAGAAATGCAAAGTTTGGATGTTAAAAATTTTGAAGGTATGTGTAAAGTTATGGATAGCATTGATGAGTGAGTACACACCTACCATGAACCCTTGAAAACAAAGAAGGTTAACATTGGTTCGGAGGTGGAACCTAAGGAAGCCATCATCGAAGACTATTGGTTAGAAAAAGAGGTCTCAAAGATCATTGATCTATTGCACAAGATTCAAGATCTATTCCTATGTGGGTACCATGAGCTCAAATATGTTCACCACTACTCAAGGGAAATGAGGATTATGTTGAAGGAAGGTGCATAATCGATTTGGAAGATACCTTATCAGATGAATCCAAACTTGCCCATAAGAGTCAAGGATGAGAAAAATAAGATGATAACATCTAGTATCATTGAGGCTGTGGAAGAATCAGAATGGGTAAGCCTAATAGTTGTAAGCATTAAGAATGGCAGGAGGATAAGGATCTATGTTGATTACAGGGAATAGAATGTAGTATGTGTCATTGACCCTTTTCCAACCCCCTTCACCAAATAAATTATAGGAGTAAGTGAGCACGAGGTATATTCTTTTACAGATGGATTCTCAGGGTACCACCAAGTTAGGATTACAAAGGAAGACCAGAAGAATACAACCTTCACCCTTGAATGGGGAAGTTTTTCATACACAGTCATGCCTTTTGGGCTAAATAATGTGCCTATTGTGTTCTCACGCATTATGGTACAAGAATTTCAAGACTTCATTCATAAGTTTCTTCAGGTCTACCTAGATGACTGGATTGTGTATGGATTAGTGAAGGACCATTGTGACAACTTAAGGTTGATGTTTGAGAGGTTTCGATAGTTTAGGATATCCCTCAACATTAAGAAATGTGTCTTTTCTACTCCATTTGGCACCCTGTTGGGACATATTATATGTAATGAAGGTTAATTGGTGGATCCCACCAAAGTTGCAGTTATTGTGGGATTACATGAGCCTACTAGTCAAAGCACAGTGCCATGGATTCTTGGAGCATATAGGGTACTATAGGAAATTTATAAAGTGATATGCCAAGATCACCATGCCCTTGGAAAAATCACTTAAACACAAAAGTTCCTTTCACTAGGGAGAAGCGCAATAGAAGGAGTTTGACACTTAGAAGGATAAGCTTGTCACTGTGCCTAGACTATGCTTTCCTTCTTGGGATGAACCCTTCCATGTTCATTTTGATGCCTCATAGAAAACCATGGGAGTAGTACTAGCACAACCCGGTGAGGGGACTACTGATCACCCCCTTTGTTTTGTAAGTCAAAAGTTGACACTAGTAGAACAAAATTACACAACTACTAAGTGTGAGGAACTGTTAATGATCTACCCACTACATAATTTTAGGAAGTATATACTGAAAAACCTTTTACATTCTACACAAATCACATGACACTGAATTATTTGATAAATAAGCTTGTTTTACAAGGGTGCATATGCCGTTGGGTTTGTTTGTTTCAATAATTTTATTTTTCGAGTGTGGTAAAACCAGGAAAAAGTAATTCAGGACCTGACCACTTATTAAGGATTGAATTAGGAGAGGATGTTTAGAGAATTAAGGATACCATGTTAGATGCAAAACTACTTAGGTTATGGCACTTACCCTCTAACTTAGAGGATATTGTACTTTCTTAAAACAGTGTGTGGCACCAAATGAGATGAAGGCTTTGGAGAGAAAATAGTTAGTAATACATGTCATTCCCTACATGTTGATTAGTGGAGATATATACAAGTTATGACTTGATGAGGTTCTACACCGATGTGTATTAGAAAATGAGCATGTGACGATTATGGAGGAATCACATGTTGGCATTACAAGATGGTACTATGTAAGAAATGTAACCGCATGAAAGATTTTACTTGCAAAGATCTAGTGGGAAATCATCTACAAGGATTGTATTGAGTTTTACAAGGCCTACAACTATTATAAGCACCTTATAAAACTTTGAAAGAGGGATGAGATGCCATTAAGGCTGATATCCAATGCAGATCCATTTGAAAAATAGGAAATCAACTTTGTAGGATGAATTTCATCAGCCGTGTGAAGGACTCGGTTCACGGTATATCATTACTTGCAATATTTACTTGACAAGATGGGAAGAGGAAATTACTACAAAGGATTTTAATGTAGCAACCTAGATTATTATGGGAAAACATAATAATTAGGTATGGATGTCCTTTGATCTTTACAAGTGATAGGGGTACACATTTCTTAAATGAAACACTCAAGATTCTCTGTTAGAATAATTTATGGCAGCCCATCACAATACTACCCCTTATCACTCTCAAGTGAATGGAATGGCTGAAGCATTGTATAAGACACTAAGTCACACTTTGACCAAAATTTGTGATGTTGGAAGACAATATTGGGATTATAAGGTATTGATAGTTCTATGGGCATATAGGACAACATACAAAAGATTAAATAAAGCCACGTCGTTTCAATTGGTGTTTGGCACAAATGATATTTTTCGATTAAATTCATGTTACCATCACTGTATAACACACAGAGGAGGATTTGCTAATGAAAATGTGCTCGAGGAAATCATTAACAAGTTAATGTAGTTGGACGAAAGGATATAACTTGTTAGATTGATTCAGAAGATTGAAAAGGCCAAAAAAAAGGCATGGCATGATCGTCATATCAAAAATAAAAAGTTTGAGGTCAGGAAGATGGTTATGTTGTATGATTCTGAGTTTATGTGCCTTCTTGGGAAGTTGAAAGTCCATTGGTTGGGCCCTTACATAATCTCATACATCCTTGATTTAGGCACCTACCAGTTACAAGGGCTGGATGGGATGAGGTTACCTAGCCATTTCAATGGGAGTAGGTTGAAGCCCTACTATAAATAAGTCTTCCTTGTGTTTGTAAATAAGGAAGTATTTCCAATAGCTTAGGATTTCCCTTTATGCATTTCCTTTCCTTGTGTTTCCCTTTCTCGTTGCTTGTTCCTTTCTTTTTATTATATTTTGTGACTTATGCGTTTATAATCAGTTATTACTTTCATAAAGGTTATGTATGTGTAGAGGACCATACATCCATTTTAGTGTGGGGTGGGGTAGTGCAAAGTGAAGGATTAATTGGTGGTGGAAGTTGTGTTAAATGGCCCAGTTGAAGGATAAAAATCACGTAAAGAAGGAATGTGCATGGAAACATCAGAAAATACATTTTGGGGTTAAGATAGCTTAACAAAGACCACATATAAAGGATAAGAAGCCCATGAAAAACATAAGGTAGGAAAGGGTAAAAATCAATTCAAGCATAGAAGAAGTGCCTTTGGCACTGTAGACGCGCACGTAAGAGTCTTCGGTCGGTAAGGATTTTTTTTACATGCTATAAGGTTGTAGAAGGTTTCACGTAGGATTCGGCGCATGGGTAAGGGTGCTTAAGGCTGGATTTAGTGTAAAGAGCAACATTTAATGCTAATAATTTTGGTATGTGGTGTAGCATTTATTGTTGGAAAAGGAGAAAAAGCTATAAGTATGAATTTGGGCACGTTATTATTTACCTTTCTATTACGATATTGAAGAGATCTTGTAAACTAGGGCATATGTGAAAAGAGAGTTGTGCAAAGAAATAATCATAGAGATTTAAGTACGTGACTAGGGTTGATCTGTAAACTAGAGTGGAAGAAGTACACGGGCATAGGGAAGAGAGTTTCAGAGGAGTACACCATCTTGTGGAAGATTTTTTCCAAGTTAGGGTTCTGCAGTACGACACGGGAGTAGAAGGATCATTCTGTGGAGTTGAGCCATAGGATTGAGAAAAGAAAGGAAGAGGAGCAAGAAGAGTTTAGAATGTAACCTAACAAGTAAAAATGGCACCAAAGAAGGAAACCATTTCACCGAAGAAGAAGGAAGAAGGGAAACAAATTGCCACAACTAGTTTTAATGAGGAGTGGTAAGTAGAGATGTAATACCCAGATGGATTGTTGTTAGGGTAATAATTGGTATCACACATCATGAAGATGGATTTAAGTGAATATAATCATCATACAAGTACCACAAAGAAGGAGATGGAATTGGAGCTGGTTCTTCCAATTGATACGAGGACACCAGAAGGAATGTTGATCTACAATGATGAGGTGAAGGTGAAGTTGGGTAAGTTCGGGTTGCTGTAACTATATGATTTTCCCTATTTTGGAAATCTCAAGCAGTTATACCAGTGGTTTATGTCACGTGTACACAAAGACCACTTCTATTTTGTAGGCCAAAAATGCACATAACCCCTAAGCTCATATCAAATTTTACTATCTTGATTTGCGAAGGGGACTCCATAGATCGAGTTACCAAAGAATTATTTTCTTTCCTCTGTCCTTGTCATGACTCGATTCAATCCAAGAAATCAAGAGTGCCACTAGTCATCTCAATGACGTCCTAGATGTCCTACAGGATTTTTTACAACACTACCATGGTGTATTTGTTGTACAACCATACACTCTAGAGATGGATTTCACTTCACTTCAAAGGTGCCTTTAGGTAGTTCCTTACAATCTTTCTAAGACTTGGATAATTTCTTGTGATCATATGCTTTCTTTTGATAATCTTAAGGAAGATTTCATCCAAATTAAAATTGACAAATCTCTTAGTATCAATGGATTTTCATGTGAATTTTATCAAGTGTTACAAGATATTATTTGTTTTTACATTCATCATGTGTATTGTGAAGCTATGGCCAACAATTCTCTTGGGGATTTGATAAATCAAGGTAATATCAAGTTTATTCCCAAGGTTGGAGATCCTAAGCTCACCACCAGTTGACAATCGATTACTCTATTGAATGTTTCGTACAAGATAATTTCCAAATCCTTAGCTCTTTGGATCTGTAATATTTTTCCTCTTATTATGCAAAGTGAAAAACTGGTTTCATCAAGAGAAAATTCATTCTAGATAACATCATTTCCATTTGGGAAGGCATGGAGTGGGCCAATTATACGAGCAAAAGGTTCTCTTCATAAAAATTTACTTAAAAAAATCTTATGATAGGATTGAATGGCCTTTCATTACTTCTATACTACAAGCTCTTGGTTTCAGCCCCAAGTTCATCTAGTCTATCAATATGCTCTTATAGGATGTTAATGCTAGACTTACCATTAATGGAGTCCTCTTTGACATGTTTGAACTGTAAAAATTTATTCAGAAAGGTTGTCCCTTAGCTTTTCTTCTTTATGTGCTTGCTAAAGAGGCTTTCAATTATATTCTTGACAAGTTTTATTCATAAGGGTTAGTTAAGGGAATTTCTCTTCCTAATTCTGATATGTAGCTTAATAATGGCCACTTTGTTAATGACTCTTTCTTAGGGTTTTATGAAAATGAAGAGTCTATTACTAACACTTTTCAGGGTCTAGATATCTTTTGCTTGGCCTCAGGTTCCTCCATTCAATGGAAAAATAATCACTATTATATATAGTTTATGGATGCTATGCCTACTTGGTTGAAAGGTTATTCTTGGCAAGTGGATTCAACCATGAGTTCCATTCAATTTTCTAGGCATTCATTTTTCTTTCCAGGCTACTCCTGCTACTTTATGTTCTTATTTTGTCCAATGAGTTGAGAAAAAAATTACTGATTAGATTACCAAGCCCCTCTCTCTTGCTAGAAAGTTTCATATTTTCTCCAAGGTGCTTGATGTCACTCATGATTTCTATTATTCATGTTGTCTGCCCTCTAAATTTTTCTATGCTTACTTGGAATTTTTTTTAGATATTTCTTATGGGATAACAATGATGGTCATAAAGTGTTCGAAATAGTGGATTGGAACATGTATTGATCTCTTAAAGAGGTGGGTGGTTTAGGTCTCAATGACATTTGGATCAAAGTCATTTTTATTAGTTTCAAGTGGATTATCAGGGGTTTAGAGGGTTACAAGGCCTAGAAATTTTTTCTTCTTCATTACATTTTTCAAGGGGATATGTTTGGAAAAAATCCTAGAAAAACTTTGGTGTGCAAAGTATGTTTTTCTCCCCTATTCCATTCAAAATTAGAGAAACATTTGTTACGAAGAGTATCCTGGAATGCATGGAAACTGATCAAACCCCACCTAAGATAGGTGGGGATAGTTTTAGGACTAGCTTATCCATTAATTCACTTCTTATAGTTCTCTCTTGTTGTTAATTTCCATAATGTTCCCTTTGCTATGTTCCAATGGGTTAAAAGCCTCTAGATATTTAAGCATGGAATCAAATTGCTTGGGGATATTTTCTATAAAGAAATCCATTCTTGGAAACCTTGGGTCCTTATCAAAATGCAATTTAACCTCAATAATGGAGATAAAGAATCTATTTAGGAAATTTAGAATGCCATACCTAAGGAGATGCTTCACAACATTGGTGTTTCCCCTCCTGCTCAATGGTGGCATAATTGGCATTGTACCACTATGATTCTCTTAAGTTGGTATGAACCAAAACTTAGTTACCAACTTCTTGTGCCTATACACATTCCTTTTGAGAAATTGAAAAAGACCTGGAAGCTTAACTCCCCAAAAAGGGTCTGCAAGTTCAGATTCAATAACATTTCGAAATCTCTCATAGAGCGAAAAAATTCTCATTTCCTCGGTGCTTATTTTATCGGGCATTTTGGTTGTTAAACATCCTCAACATATGGGGGTTGCTAATCCTTTATGTCCTATGTGTCGAGAATCCTGAAACCATTATACACTTGTTCTAGTATTTCACACTTGCTCAGTCCACTTGGAAGTGGATTCACTCCCTCTTCCAACCTTTCTGCCCTAAACCCTTCACCTAGAAAATTGTTTTACTAGGGGACTTGACCTTGCTTCCTACAAAATTCAACAAATTTTGGAAAATATTTCATGCATAAATTCTTTTTGAAATTTGGAAGATTAGAAATGACTCTATTTTTAATCAAACTTCTCTTAGCCTGGATTTTTTGTGTATCCTAAAACTAGAATTATTTCTCATGTGTTGCTTGAAACTAGGTCTAGGTGGAGAAAGTCCACTTGGAGGTGGAACATATTCAAGATCTTCTCTCCCACTAGGGTAGTGCCCCATGCTTTGTTACTCATGTTTCGTATGCACCGTGGCGATGGTCCATGCCTCCTTATTGGCCTCAATCTTGTGGCTAAGGTTCTCATCGGGGATATTGTGCCCAACTTTGGTGTAGTTCTCCCCTCCTTGGTGGCAGGCCGGTGGCATTTTCAAGTGGCTTAATAGCAATGGATGGGGGTCCTCTACATTCCCAATATGGTGATAGATATGTCTAGGGGTTTTTCCGCTAGCCAAAACAATGGAAATGTATTTGGGTGGCCTTACTCCTCTCCGGCCTCTAGTTCTAGTCTAGGTGCCTCCCCGATAATTTTCCTCACTTGGATCTTGCAATTTCTCCATCCAGTAAGGATGCTCCAGCCCATGATCAAGGTGGGTGGGATCCTGTGCCATCTTCTACCCGACCCCTCGTAATTGGTTGCGGTGATGCTTCACATAGGTTGTTGCCTCCGTCTCCTCCTCCATCTTCCATATTCACTTTGTTGTTGCTTAATTCTCTAGATGACTTGTCACTTTTGTGATTTGTGATTTGTTCATAAGATTTTTGTATCCTGTGGCATGTGTTTTTTTGGTGAGGTGAATTTTGGGGTGTGACTTCTCCACCTGGTTTTTTGGTTTGAAAACCTAAGTATCTTTCTTGATCATATCAATATAAAAGTGTGTTTTAATAAAAGAAAAAGGTCCCATAACATTACATTAAATAGATAGAAAATTTTCTAATAAATTTGATCCAAAATGTTACATCATTAAATAACCATACAATTAATTTATTTTCCTTCTCAATGTAGTTACAAATCATATTAGGCTAATTTTCCCTTTTTATTAATCAAATAAAACATATATAAGTGTCTCACCTACAATCAAAATAATTAATACATTATGGAATTTCATAAAACAATTGAAACAAACAAAATATTTCAATAACATCCACCAAGAAAAATTAAATTACACCATATGTAAAATGTTAGAAGAAGTTAGTTTGATTGAACTAGCATGAAAGGTTCTCTTTCCCGCTTAACAAATTATGTCATAAAATATTTGAATAAATGAAATAATGCAATATTAAATCATGATTAAAAAAATAACAATACAAATAATCAAATTATTATGTACATATATTACTTTACTTACATCCATCAAAGAATTATAATTTGTTTTAATTTTGGGTTCCTTAAATGTAGAATTTGCAGTTGGAAAACATCATTACATATAACAAAATCATTCATATCATATAAAGACTTTCAAATAATGAAGTGGTTTATAATTCTATAGCTGGAGTTCAAATTACATACAATTTCCCTTTTTTGCATGCAAATTTTATATAGATAAGCTTCCACCTTTCCCTAAGGTTGAAATTAGGATACTAATAAAAGTATTTGATCTTCCTTTATATAAGGTGAGCCTAAAAATAATTATTATGATAAAGACAAGTATAAAAATGAAACACAATTCATTATCAAAAATAATAATTCCAACCACAAACATTGACCTGACCATAATAATGGAGTCAATAGTAATAAAAAAGGATAAATTATTACCCAACAATGATTACAAGATGTTCAAGTAATGTTAAGGTAACTATTATTTACCTTAACATATCAAAGATCACCAAATAGCCAACAAATTTTGTCAATCACCTAAGGACCATAATTATCATCATATTTATAACCCAAATTCTCAAAAAGGGATAAACATGTTACAAACCTACACAATACCCCCTGAAATTTTTCTCTTTATAATAATAATATAGTAGAAAAATACATGGCCATATCATTACAAGTAAGGCATCTCAATAAAAAAATCAGGCCAAAATCTCGATAAAAGATTATAGTCATTCAAGTTTATTAAGGTAAATTTAATTTACCTTAATGAAAATGAAGTCCACCGGACATCTTACAAACTACCTATCCCAAATGAAATACATAAAACTACGAACTTAGGTTTAAGCTATATACCATAATAAAGATAAAAATAATACATAACCAAACTAAGATCACCTCTATTTATACCTCATAGAACAAATGATAATGTCTTCCATAAAACAAACAATTTAGTCTTAGTTTTCCCTAATTCCGTCCATAAATTCTTGTCGATTAAACATACAATAGCCTTTAGATATCTACAATCGACAATGATTTGATGAAATAATCACTATACGCAACAAGTATTGGATGTTATGTCTAAGAATTCCATCTTCAATGGATTATTGAAACGAGTAAATGGTTTCCAAGGGTGTACAGTTAAGCTATAACAACCATGGCGTTCGACTAATAGGTAACAATCATCTAACATACCAAAAATCTTAGAAGTTCATTTGGTTTTTGACTAATAGGTAACAAAACTAGTATTATTCATATAAGATGACCCTCAAACATGTTTTTCGAAACAAAAACTAGAGAAAATTCCCATCTATATTTACAAGGGTTTGACGCATACCATAAATGGTAGCATATTAGTATTTTAATTTCTCAAGAATGTAGGTATAACCCATATTTAAACAAGATACCCATCGTAATAATAGTTATAGGAGCCCAGTTTCACATAAAATATTCCTTCTATTTAAAAATCATATAAACCCATAGAAAGGGTTTAAACTTCTCCATCAAAATGACATAACACAAAATTTTCCAGTTATTACAAGTAACCCTCAAACTACACATGCACTTCACATATTACATCTCCATAAAAACATAAACCTAGTATCAATCTAATGCCAAAAATTAGTTCAAGAAAGATCATTATTGCAGAAGCTTACTTATGCAAATATCAAATTGATGAAGCTATTTGAAGGAAATGAAAGATTCATGCTTGTAAGTGGAGGACTAAAACCATTTTTTTCCTTTTCTAACTTCTTCTTGAAATCTTGAATCAAGATTCGATCTCAACACCCGGAAAAGTGAACCCCCAACTTCCTCCATTTCTTATTTTACTCAGCTTTATGACTAAATAGAAGCTCCTATTTTTAGGTAGGAAACCACATTCACCCATGATATTTGCATGGCTCTAATAAGAGTTTCAAAAAAATAAAAAAGAATAAATATTAAATTATTAGTGCATGTAAATATAACTTCATTTCTCAACTAGTTTGAATAGTGAAATAAAAATAATAACTCATGTATGGCTTTGCCAAACCCGACTCTTCCAAAACTAGAAAACAACATAATACAACCTAATAAATATACAATGGAGGATTAGGGAATGATATTTCACCATTTTCAAGGAATTAAAGTACATTAATTATCTCAGTGCCATGTTAGGGCTAAAGAACTCACCCACCGACAACTATTTATCCTCACCAAATCAATTAGTGGTGTTTAATTAAACGATCAAGATTTATCAATAGTATCTTATCATTTAAACCATGCACGGGTCAAGTATAATGACCAATAATAATAAAAAAACAAAACATTTACCTCATGTTTGGGTGAACTAGCCCTTTAGAGCCATCATTACAATTAAATAATCAAACCTTCTAACTTAAACATGATGAGGTCAGTTTGACCAATGTCAAATTATAACCATTGGTTGAAATATGATCAAAGACCATTATATGGGTTATTATTTGTAGCAATTAGTTTAAATACATGCATACCACTTTATAGCTTGTCATGATGGGGTCATAAGACCTTATTTTATAGCAATAAGACATTACCTTAATAACAATAACATTCAAAAAAATTCCCCTGCAACATGGCCTTGTACCCTTCTTGTTTTCATACTATCATAATTATACATTTCACTTTGAGGCTGAGTTATAAAAATATAGCCAGATAGTGAGTGATAACCATCTTGACAAATTTTCATGATCAATTCACCTAGTAGGAAATATTACGAAAAATACAACATTTCAATTGTTGCTAAGCCCAATCTAGAGTGTTATGATCACACAACAATCATTATTTCTTGGTAACAAGATGATACCAAGTATACCCAAGACATGAATATTTATTGCATTTTTTTGACATTACTTGTAAACCATAGATTCTAGCAAGTGAGATGTATTATTGTATTAATAATAGTTAATGTATTCATTGAAAGTATCAAATTGCCTCAAATCATCATTTTCGGCAGGCAAGTGCCCTCATTGCACTTGTAACATAAAATGGGGTAAAATAGTATACACACACACACACACACACACACACACACACACACACACACATCAAGTACAACAACAATATAAAAATAATTCAATGAAAAAATCAATTAATGACTTATCCTTTCAGAAACATAATTGAATTTGCGGTGTGACATAGAAACACAAGTTATGTCAATATATTCAAAAGGGGTTAGCATGTAAATGAGAAAAATAAATCTTAACAAAAACAAAGAATGTGCATGAGACAAAGGAGTGTCCCATTGGGTGTGCCATATGTATGCATGTGATTGAATTAATATAAGCTAATGAAAGGAAACTAACACCAAATATATTCCTAACTTAGTTAATCAACAACATAAACATCATGATAAAGCTAAAAAGGAAAAGCTTAAACTAGTGCATAAAACATTAAGAACATTAAATGTAAAACCAATCCTTTGATATTTGGATGTGATTTGTAATTATAGGTACTCCTTTAGTGATCTAAACATTTCTACATGCGATCAAAGGAAATTATCCATGGAAGAGGAAGAGATCTCACCAATATGGCTTAATTTCCATGTTTGGTTCTTCTCTTACTACTCTTTGCCAAGTAGAAGATGGAAAAGGTTGCTTGATCAATAATCCTTCCAAGATTGAAATGATCTTATCATATGTAAATGTCTTACAAGGACATGGTGTAAATTTGGACAAGGTGTACTAGGTTCTTTATATAGCTTTCCAGTTTTGGAGAAGCTTGTAACCTAGTGAATGTGGGATAAAGGTAAAGTAGAATTAGAAAGGGATAAGTATGATTAGAAGAGATTAGAAACTCATAGGAGTTAGGGGTCATTTAATTAATCAACTATGATTAATTAATAGGACAAAATAATCTTAAGAAGTCATATAAGATGATTTAGAAGGAAATTAGTAGAATTTTAAGGTTTTGAAAGGGGGTTTAACTAATAAGAAGATTTATTGATTAAATAGAAAATTGAATGGATAAATTAGTTAACAATGGTTAAGTAAATAATTAAAATATGATTATAACTAATGAAGTATTATTAATTAGAATCTAAGATAAAGTGAAGGCTAGATAATTAATAAAAATTCGTTAATTGACTTAAATGAAGGGGAATAGCTAATAAGTGGGAAATCACTTATTATAACGAAATGACAGAAAGAGGATAATTACTGTAATTTAATTATTAAAAATGCATATTCAAATTAAGGTGTCTATAAAAGGGGATGATACATTCCTAAATTAGCAAGAATATGATTATTATGGAATAAATCAACTTGATGATAAGAAAATCGGAGCTCTACTTGTGTGGTAGTGAACACATGGCCAAAGAAAAGAGCATTAGAATTGGATCATACTACTAGTAAGAGAAATTCTCAATCTTATATAATGTTACAAGTTGTTGTTCAAATTTTAAATCAATAAATCAGTCAAAGAATTCAGTCCACAAAAGCTCAAAGTCAACAAGAGACCTTAATATTCATGCCACCAATGCAAGAAGGTATTACTCATTGTTAACAAAGTACAATAGAAAATTAGTACTTTATAATTTAATATCCTTGAGCATATGAAGCAAATAAAAGTTAATATGTCAATATGGGATTCCTTTTATCTTCCCAAAAGAAAATATCTCTTACAAGAAGCATCGTCTAACCTCTGTCTCTCTAGCCAACCATCTAAAGTTGTGCTCACAAATACACCTGATCTAATAAAATCTCAAGAAAATAAGAGTGTTACGAGACCTCCCTTCTATGTTTCATTGATCATAGGTCAGAACCTAGTTCACAATTGCATGATTTATTCTAAAGCCTCTAGCTCAGTTATGTCCAAAAAAATTGTTCGCAAACTTGGTATAGATTATGAGCCTCTTTCAAAGGGAGTAGTTCAATTAGATGGAACACATGTAGAGATCCTTGGATTTACTATAGGAATGAGTTTAATATTCATGAATGCCCCAAATTATCTATTCCTCAAGATGTTTTTATCATCAATCTTCCTCCTCTCTTTTCCTTGTGTCTTTCTAGAGATTTCATGGATGATATTGGAGGTTAATTATCATCAGATTGTTCTCACATATTGTTTAGAATAATGTATGGAATAAAAGTTACCATAAGGTCTAAACCCATCTCAACAAATCACATATATCCTTATATTTCTAGTGCCATTAATTCCAATTGTATGATCATAGATGAAAAATACCATCTAGTTGACCAAGATCCAACCACACTTCTTGTGGGAATTCCAGATTTATTACTTTATTAGTGGGTTACTCAAACTAAAGTTACTAATCCATATAGATATATTAAAGAAGAAATTCTTAGGACATATTTCTTTCACAAGGAAAATGCTAGTATTCCTAACCTTATCAAAACATATCAATAAGATGAATGTTGATGGAAATTATACTTTGATGGATCAAGAAGAAAGAATAGAGTAGGTGGAGGGATCATGCTGATTTCCCCAAACAAAAGAAAAGTGTTTTATCATCTCGATATTTCACAAATAACATAGCTAAAAATGAATCTCTTATGCACAATATTTAGCTGGCAAGGAGGTTAAGTAATTGCATGTTTCTAGTGACATTGAGTTAGTGGTCAACCAAATCATAAGACAAGATGAAACTATGAAAAACTTATTGATATCCTATAAGAACAAGGTACAATATTTAATAGAATAATTTTATGCTTTCAATGTTTGATCTATTCCTAGAGTGAAGAACAAACATGCAGATATGATGGCTACCTATGGTGCTCAATTTGATATTTTGGATCAGATCAACAAAGATTAAAATCATAAATATCAAGTTAGTGATAAGGCCTTTTATCCACGGACAACAATATCAATTGGTAAGTGTTTGAATCATATCAGAAAATTGTCAATTTATTACAAGAGGAAGCTAAGTTTTCAGTAAAAAATTAGGAAATATTGCAACAACAGTATGATGATAAGATTATTCATATGAAATCTAATAATATACCTCAAGGATTGGTTACTCTTGAATCCATATTTAACATAGATGATCAGGTCAAACATGAGAATTCCAATATGATTATCAAACAATATAATTACAAATAAATCAACATTAACAATTACAAATAACTCAACTTAGGAAAGGTATGTAATAATGATGAAAATATAGTTTTTTTCAACTTGATCAATAATTTGATGATTTTTTTTCATGGAGATATGGTGAATTAAAGGTTTTTAATCTGGATTTAGCTCATCATACAATAGAATTGGATTTAAAAACAAAACCAATTTGACAAAAACAAAGACCTATCAATCCTAAAATTGAACCATTGATGAAGCAAGAGTTGGATAAGTTGATCAAAGATAACATTATTTTCCCCATCAAGCACTCATCATGGGTGGCCAATTTGGTTCCTGTGAGGAAAAAATGGAGAGATACGATTATGTGTGGATTTCAAATATTTAAACAGAGCTTCTTTAAAAGATCATTACCCACTACCATCAATGGAGAAAATTTTACAAAGGGTAAGTGGTTCAAAGTATTTATCATTGCTTGATGGTTATTATAGTTACAATCATATTTTGGTACAATAATTATAATCGCTTTTAAAAAATTACTAAAAAGGGGGTACATATGCGTATAGGAAAATTCCATTTGGTGTATCAAATGCAGGAGACTCATTTCACCATGTAATTGACTTGGCGTTTCAAGGGTTAATCATAATCTTTTGCTTATTTATTTTTATGATATAACTTTTTCTCAAACCATGTTGTAGATCATATCATTCATCTCAAACACATTTATAAGAGATGCAAACAATATGGTGTTTCATTAAATAAAATAAGTTCTTGTTTTAAGTCCATGAGGGTAAGTTGTTTGGTCATATTGTTTCTAAGGAAGGTCTCACAATTGATCTAAAACAAGTGAGTGTAATATTTTCCTTGTCCTTTTGTAATTAGAAGAAGGAATTACAAAGTTTTATAGGTAGAATTAATTTTATCACATGATTCATTCTAGATTTTATAGATTTAGTAAAGCCACTAACTTCAATGTTTAAAAAGAACATAGTTTTTGGTTATAATATAAAAGGAAATAATCTCTTTGAATCAATTAAACATGTTATCTCACAAGCTCCAACACTTGTCAGTCTAGATTTTAGTGGATATTTTATCTTATATACTTTTAGAGAAATCAATACAATCTTATCTATGTTGGTGTAATAGAATGATGAAAATTGGAACAACCAATTGCGTTTTTAGTCGAGGTTAAAAGATTATGAGGTGAAGTATTATTTTGTTGAGAAACAATTTCTTTCATTCATTATAAGCCTCAAGAAATTTAGACATATACTTTATAACAACAAGATTCATTTAATGGTTTCCCATATGAATGTTAAAGAGTTTCTCTTAAGTGAGTATTTGGATAAGAAAAGTGTATGTTTGATCACAAAAGTGATGGAATATGATGTTGATATTAAAGTCACTAAGTTGGTTAGAGGAAGAGGATTGTGTGAACAACTAGCTTCAGATTTGCATGATGATAAAAATCATATTTTAGTGCTTCAAGATGGTCCAAACACAGTTTCTCCTTCATTTCCTCAAAGTTGGACCCAAGATATGATCCATTTTCTTCATATTGAACAATGCCCATAAGGTTTGGATAAATAAAAAATAAGTATTTCAGATTACATTCCATTCCTTATGTTCTTGTTGATAATATGTTGTTTAGAAAATATGTGAATGGAGTTATTTTAAGGAGATAAATACACATGTATCAATAAGTTTATTGGGACTAATTTGATCTATGTCAAACTTGATAGAGATTTTATATCTAATAATTGTTCCTTCACTTAAGATTTCGAGGCTCACTTATTTGCCAAAAATTATCTCTCGATCACAATCCCCCATTTCCTCAAAAATGAGGAAAAATATCATTATCCTTTCAGATTTAAAATATGTCGATGGACCATCCTCATTTATGTGATAGAATAAAATATTGGTGGAACATTCAGGTAGTTAGATCTAAAATATTTGTGGTTGTGCAAAAGTTTAAAAATGTGAAAAATTAAATTAAGTGGAAAAAGGAGGTTTTTTTAACATCTTCAAAAAAAAAAAAAAAAATGAAGAAGTTATTGCCTCTCTTTAAAAGAGAATCATAGAGAAAGGTATGGTTGTGAATGAATACTACTTGGAAAAAAAATCTTCTTGTTGAATATCACACCATCAAATCTTAGGAGGAGACATATTTAAGGAAAAATTCTAGGGCCTTATGGTTGAAGAAAGGATACCGAATACCAAATTTTTCCATTTAACTATCATCCATCATTGAAATTACTACATGATTATGGAAATCACTACAAGAAATGGTAACATGAGAAATAAATCAGATATCATTAAGGAATAAGTTGTGTTATTTTACAAGAACCTTCTCAATGGAGATTATATGCAAGAAGAGGATGAAATCATAGATAAATTTATCAAAGACATTACTAATAATCTTGTGGATAAGGAAATTTTTAAAAGGTCACTAATAAGGTCACCATTGAGGAACTTCAAAATAACTTATTTTCTATAGATGGTGATAAAAATATCTTTGGATGGGATGGATTTCTGCTAGCTTCTTTACAAAAAAATTAGGAAATATGTAAGAATGATCTCCTACAAGCTAGTAATTAATCCACCCACATTGGTAGCCTTTTCAAAGAGATCAACAACACCTTCATTATGTTGATTCCAAATAATAAAGGAGATAATAATTTAAAATAATTTGGACCAATCAATATATCTAATGTTATTTATAAAAAAATTCTTAAAACAATCTCTTCTAGATTACACCCTCCTCCCAAATCTTTTTTGCAACAAAAGGAAGTTTTGTCAAAGGAAGGATGACCCAAGATGATATTATTATTTTCCATGAATTAATTCATTCGATGGGGAAAGACAAAAATATGGAATTATTGTCAAACTTGACATGAACAAAGCATTCAAGAGAGTCTCATGTAAATCCCTTGATAAAGTGTTTGATAAGTTTGGTTTCTCTATCCATTTTAGAAACGACATCTCCAATTACATTCTGTCACCTATGTTTTTCAGTTCTCATCAATGGATCTCCTATATTATTCTTCAATATAAATAGAGGTATTAGATAAGGGTACCCCATTTCCCATCTTCTATTCATTTTTATGGCAGAGAGTTTAAGCAAAAGGCTTGCAAATGTGGTAAAATTGGGAGAATTAAAAGGTTTTAAACTATATTATATTGATCTTAAAGTGTCAAATCAACATTTTTAGGATGACACAATATTCATCCTAAATATGGATTCAGTGATTGAAGCTAAGAGGCTGAATTCCATTCTCAATTATTTTGAATATGTTTCGGGACAACTTATCAATTTTGACAAGAGCTCTCTCTTCTTTCTTCACACTCCAATTCCTAGACAGAACAATATCTCTAATATTTTGAGCTATTGTATCCATCCCCTTTCTTCCTCTTATCTTGGCATGCCTTCATTTACTGGTAAAATTCCAGCCAAAGTTTGTAACTAGCTTTTTGAAATATTCCAAAGGAAATTAGCTTCTTTGCAAAATGAGACATTATTTCCCAAACAAGAAAGTGTCTCCTTATCAACAGTAATTTTCATAATCCCCTATCAATTTGATGCCCCTTTTTAGAATCCATAGGAAGGTTATTCATAAAAATAGAAAAAAATCCAAAAGATATTCCTTTGGATTGGTGTTGAAGAAAAGGATAGAATTCATCTTGTGGCATGGGAAAATATGTGACACCTAAGATATTTGGGGAGTTTGGGAGTAAAAATATAATTCCGATGAACAAATCCATGGTGGCTAAAATGGGAAGGATATTAATTATGGAATACCTCCCTTGGAAAACTCTTTTTAGAGCCAAATTCTTGGAGAATTATAAGAACAATATTTGGCTTCATAATGATGATTTTCCCTTGGGTTCCCCTTTTCGGAATGCATTAACTAATTGTAGGTAGATTTTGATGAAGGGAAGCAAATGGAAAACTCAATGCTAGTGATAATATCTCATTCGGGATGACAAGTGGATCTCCTCCTCTCCTCTCAAAGATAAGGATGAATGGTATATATTGGTATCTATATATTCTAAGATGATTGGGATAGATGTTAAAGAATACATCAAGAAATTTTTGAAGATAAATGCTAGATTCAACTTCCTTGTATTGATCAAAATATCTTTGATAATATCAAGAATTTACAGGAGCTTATTTTGTTCCAACATCTAGATGTCAAGGATAATCCATATTAACTCATTTGAGAGGACTCCTTATATGTATCTTACTCGGTTAAAAGTGGCTACCTTCTACTTCCTACAAATCATCCTTCATACATTGATTGGAAAAATATCTAGCTCCAAAAATTGACTCGTAAGATTAAATTTTTCCTATGCCTTAGTATTAAAAATAAGATCTCAACCATGGATAATTAGATTAAAATGGGAAAATACATCCCTAAAAGGTACAACCTTTGTAAAAACTCAAAGGAATTGGTCAAACAAATTTTTCTTCACTATTCCTATGCTACTTCTTCGAGGTGTGGAATTCATTATTCAAGTTTATGGGGATCAATTGGGTCTTGTTGGATAACATCATCATAGCCTAGAAATAATGAATTCCTCTATTTAAACATAAGATTATAAAAATAATTTATACATTATCCTTCCCCCATATTCTATGGTACATTTGGAAGGATGGTAATGCCAAATTTTTTAAAGATAAAACACCTTCTTTACAAAGGATCTTCAATCACCTTGTGGAAGGCATCAAGTAAGATATTTCTAAGTTCAAGCCCAAAAATAATCTTACTCAAAATGATTATGAAGAAAAATTACTGGTTAAATGGAATGTTCCCTTCTTCATCAATAATATTTCCTCCTAAAGAATTGATAGAACTATCATTGTTTTGTCTCCTCATAACCCTAGTTTTTTCAAGTTAAATTTTGATAGTTCCTTAAAGGGTAACCCAGGGAAATCAAGGGGTGGGGGTGTATTCAAGGGGAGAATGGTATTTTCATAGCTTATTTTTATATTCCTATGGGGATTAATACTAAAAACGTTTATGAAGCCACGAAAACATTATGGGGAATTAGACTTGTTATTTCTCTTAATATTCATAACATTATCATCGAGGGAGACTCAATGAATATTATCAATTATCTTAATGTTTTAATCAAGACTAGTTTGTCGATTAAAAATTCATTGAGGAGGCTATCCAACTAGCCAAAACCATTTCTAGCTTCTCCTTTAAACATACCTTTATGGAAGAAAACAAATTAGTTGACTCCTTAGTTAACATAGTGGGGTTTGTAAGTAATTACACTACCGGTATCAAGATAATATTTTTCCCCTAATGCTTATTCCATCAGTATTTCAAAAAATACTATGATTGTGACTCACGTGCATAAGCTTGGGATTAGAAGCAAGATTGTGTGGGATCCTAGTTTATTTTTTTCCATTTTTTGGACCCCAAACCATAATTATTATTTACTTTCCCTCTCTACATTTTTTATGCAACGTTCTCATTATTTCTAAGAGTAGAATGGGAGGAGAAATTTTTGGGTGGAACTAATTAAAAATTCCTAGTGGAAGGAAGAAACCGAGATTTGGTAAATCTTGAAGAATGGGGGTTTTAACCACTTTATGAACATAGTTTGAGGTAACGAGTTCCATATTTCTCAGGATTTTATTAATAATTGGAAGGGAGGAAAGATCAAGTATAAAAATAGAGAATTTTCAATTACTAAATATCTCATTGTATGTATCATGGGTCTCCATCTGAAAGGAATCAAATTTTAAAAGCAAAAATATTACGAAATGGAAGAAAAATCAAAATTCCTTGAACCGGGTGAGATTTTATCCCATGTAAAGAGAAAACTTATAAGGCACTCCTTGCTAAATCCTTATGATAAGGTTAGTTTTGTTTTGATGAAGTACCTTAGCCTTGAAGGATTTTTCATGGTTACTCCTTTCTTCCATTTAGTGTCGCTTAATCATTTTTGTAGGATTTATTTTACTATCTATCCCTTCTATATTTTACATTCCTTAGAACATTCAGTCAATTTTGTCTCTTTGGGAAGGAGAGCTCATCCCTTTCATTATGTTTTAATCCTTTTGATTTACAAATAACTTAACACGATTATAGTGAACTCCACTCCTGCTGCTCTTCCATCCTCTTCCTCTAAACCTCCTCAACCCTATACCCTGCTAAACATCTTACACTCTCTTTCTCGACATAATAATTCATAGCAATAAGGTCATGGTTAGCCCTATAAATTTTCAAACCCCTCCTCTCTCTCTACTAGGTGAGGTTGCATATTCCATTAGTCATTTGGATATGGGTGCGAAGAATACAACCAACAAAAATCCATGGCTAGGAACCCCGAGAAATGAATTTGAAGTACATAATGATATGATCACATGGATTAGAAAGGAATATTGGGTACTAAAACAAAAATTCATAGGTTTCAAAATAGCTAATGAGAGTGGGAAAAAGGATGATAATTTTTTGAAAGAAATGGTAAAGAGGATATTCGCCATTGAGAAATAACAAGGTAAAATAAGAGGGAAAAAATGGGACATAATCACCATTCTCAAGGGTAACATGGAAATTATATCCAACATCACTCTTCCTCTAGAGGAAAATAAAGGAAAAGAAAAATGCAAGAGTGATTCCATCTATAAAGATATCAAAGGAAACCTAGACAACTTCAAGAAGACTTTATCCCAAATCATGAAATAGTTTCATTGTGATGTTCATACTCGGTGTGATTTGGATGGCTCTTTTTTGGACCTGGGCTATAGTTTTTCCATGGCACTATATTTTTTTGTTGAAGTTTGGCTAATGCTTGGATTTGGTTTTGATGCGAGCTATTTTTTTTGTCGTTGTGATCTTCCTTTTTGTGTTTTTGAGTTTTTTCTCTTCAATGTTGTATTTGGCCTTGGGAATTTTGTAATCTAAGTAGGATCCTAGTCAAAAACTTTTATCAATAATAAAAAATATAAATTGATTCAAATGAGATGGGTTTGTTTTGGAAGAATTCCATGAAGGTATATCTAATGTCTAATTTGCACCAAGAGCTACTAATGCAACATCCACTTTTTTCACTTCTCACCTAGAGATTTTTTTTTAACTTTATGCTTCTTGATTTAAATACCCATATATTTAAATCCAACATAAACCTTAATGCAATCCATTTCTGATAACTTTCATAAACCATGTGCAACTACATGAGAGTATACAGATCCTACTCGATCCCCCTCAATGCTCTTTATGAGACAATACATCAAATGTATCCTTTGGTATTTCCTTTATCAAGATATGATAATTAAGTGATTCTCTTTACGTGTCTACCGGGTTCTATCAAGGAATCCCCATCGGCATCTCACAGCTTAGATCATGGTGAAATCACTACAGTGTAATCAATAATTTACACTACTTTCCACAAAGTTTAAGAGTCATGTATTTCATGCTTAGTTCCATGACAACACACTCACCATTGAGAACTTTTCATATCAATTTTTATCACTTATTCAGTTTTATGGATTATCATTCAAAAAATGTGTTATAAATAGATACAAGTCTTGTACAAGGTACAAACCTGGATTAACCTATAAGAAGACATACCTCTATGTCATCCTACGATGCCTATGGGAAATTAAGTGTCTCCGTAATGATTTTCATCATTACTAGATCACTTTCCTTCTTATTTCCATCATAAGTTTGCATCGGTACATATCCATGAGGTTCAATCTTCCTTTGTGACTCTAACAAAGATTTTACTTAATGCAATACCATGTCACAATTCAGAGTCTTGATGAGGTAACTCAATACAATTGCTAGGAAGCAATATCCAAATAGTGACTACCATCATTAAATGGATACAACCATGTAGCGGCCATAGTGAGTTGACCCACCAAGGGTCCTAAATTGGAACATTATATCTTAATGTTTCAAAGTAATTAGTTAAATCACAACAAGTTACCCTAGGTCTCATGACACTTTCACCTCAAATGAGTCATACCTAAGGTCCTATCACAAGTTGATCCAAGGATATTTAATTTCCCAAATTTGATTATTTACCTTAGTAAGTCTCATGCCAATAATATCCTTTATTGGATCTAATATCAATAGATTATAAAGCAATCCATGTTGCACACAATCACATATCGGTTATGAACTTAGATATATTAGTCTTCCAAATATAAATCAATTATATTGTGAGAGAGTTCTCATTTCATATCTTAGTTATAATTTTTAAGTTCACTTTATCTGCCTATCTTTATTGGCATTCATATCCATAATTCACCTTTATATAAGTAGCCAAGTATATTTACATTCACTAAATAACCATAGTTTAATAAACTTAGTTACTAGGAATAACTCATAAGTTACTTATACAAACATTCCTTAATAACTTATTCATTCCTACTAAATGAACTTAGTTCAATAGTCACAAGACACAATTCATAAAATACTTAGATCAAGATCTAGTATTAATTTATTCTTTCCACAAGCATTTAACACTTTATTGTCAATTGCTAAGTTGACCATGCTAAGTAATTCATTCAAATTTCTTACATTCAAGATAGAATCCAACTATATAAGTCAATTAACACTTAATATGACTTATACTTATGCATGGTATAAAAATAGCTTACACACAAAACTACCTTTCTTTATTGAATGCAGAACTACTAAATTCATCATTTTCCAAACAATCATTTCCAATCAAGATAATGTAACAAGTAATATAACTTTATTACTTTCTAGAATATGGTATCAAAAACCATGTTTATAATAATTGACTAAGAAATTTCTTTTTGAAACAGTTACAATGAATGTCCATAGGCCTTTCATGTTTTCAAACATAAATACTTCATCGATTTTATACAATAATCATGTAATCGAATCAATTAGCTTCAATCAATAGAATAAATGTAACTTTTTATAAGTCTTCCTTCTTTCATCTTTCACGAAGTCCATCTGCAAGATTGTTAGCATCTATTAGTTCATATGAATTGAGCATGATAGGTACTAAATCTTCGCTCTAACTTAATAATTTCATAAAAGGAACATTGATTTTAAATGAAATTATCCTAAGGTTTAAAAGAAGTAAACAAATATTTTAAGCATGCTAAGAATAACATAATAAATGATACCATAAAAAGAAGCCAAGTTTAACTTATACATTTCATTACATTATTTCTATCAAGTAATAATTTAAGTCATTCAAGGTGACTCGAGACAAGTACCTTTGATCCTAATCAATCATCTAATCATAAGTACAAGAGTAATATGATTTCATTCATATGATCCCATTTTATATGACTGTAGTCATTTACCTTAGTTGATTAAGTTGTATAACTTAATCATTTAATTACATAATTTCAGTCAAATAGAACAATCAAGTAATAATTTATTGATATAGATAAGTATAAGATTTATAAGATTGCAGTCATGTAAGCCCATACTTACTTGACTGTAATATTTTATCTCAATAAATAAGTTTATACAAATTCATGAAGGAACCTTTGATATCTTTCATCAAACAATAACAAACCATCAATGCAACATTATAACTCAATATAACAAAAAGTAATTCTAATCACTTTCTCGTATACAAAGTTCCCAATACTTAAAATCTTATAGAATAGAACAACTACCAGGTAAGTGTTGGTTGTAATGAATTATAATCGAAAAGAGTTAGAAGATAATACTTTAATCAAAAATTATAAACTAGGTACATATAGATGAAATAAACTAAATTTCATACCATATCATCCATCCAAATAATTTATCAGAAATGAAAATTCATTTCACACTAAACTATTAAGCCACTGCATGTACACAAATGAGATTGTATACCACTCTCACACTAACAATAATCAATCTAATTAATCCATCCAAACACTAATACATCCACGAGACTAACAATGGATTCATACCGGATTCAAATTCCTAAGAAGGAACAAGAAAAAAATAGTGATTGTAGACCAATAAACCATGATCCAACTTAAGCTAGTTCAATACATTTACAATAGGTAAAAGAAATGATTGAATTTAATTCATGATACAAGTTGATTAAATACTAATCATCACATAAGGGTGTAGATTTTGTCTACTCATCTGGGGATTATGAAGTCATACTATCTCAAATTTTATTTCCCAAACCTGTAATGTATTAAAATGATTCGACCCACAAAGTGGTTTCAATAACCACTTAAAACTTACCAACATTGAATCATTCTATGATGGTGGAATAAAAAAGAATACAAGATGAAATAGTTGGGTGTCAAAAAGATCACAACATCCATTTGAACAATCAACTATACCTCTAGTTATAAGTTATAGAGGTTTCCATGCAAAGGAAAGACATAGTAAATACTTTGTATTAAACTCACAGACGATCTGGATCCTTCAATGAATCTATTACTTCCCATTTAAAAACCTAGTTTCAAATTTAAAATCATCCATAATGGAATTGAAATAAAACATCCAAAATAGTTACTATCTCAAACAATGGATTTCTTCATGGATTCAAAAAATTAACACCCAATAGTGGTATCTACTCATTATTTGATTCTTAAGAAAAATCACAGTTAAAATCACCTTATACGGTCTAAAGAGGTTGATTTGAAAAGATTGCACATAATAGAATAAAAAAGGAAAAAAAAGAACCCATATAATATGACTGCCCAAAATGGAGAGTAACCAGGTACAAAACCTTCCAATAAGGGTTTACACTAACCCAACAGAGATGGATTTTATAACAACAGTTATAGTGCTACTAGAAGAATTTAAACTCAACTTCATAAGGGTATCAGTTTACAAATTTAACTAAGTACATCCCTTTATGAAACCGTTTAAGCTCAATCAAATACACAAACCAGAAACTAAGAAAGACATTGTTTCTTCAAAATAAAGATTCAAAGTCATGCATTCAAAAACTAGTAGTCATTCTAATCATTATATAACTAGATTCGAGAAATATTAAATAAAACAAAAATATAATAAACGAATAAACATAAGTCCCAGAACCAAGAACACGATTCCATTTCAAGAGTAGAGTCATTTTCAAGAAATAATTAAATAGAGAAAATTATTTCAAGGAGTTAGAGCCTATCATGCCTATTAGATCTCCCAAATTTCCTTTCTAAGATCCCAAAGTCTCTCTCCAAGCTTTCATGAACATTAGAAAAAATCAAAACCAATTCCATAGAAAGCTCATCTTTCTCCTTCTCATTATTTTTATAGCCAAGATGTAGACACCTAAAATTAGCATCTTTGCTAATTATAGTGTCAGCATCTCTGAACACCCCTCACTATCACATTAGACCAATCATATTTATTAAATATTAGCATTTGCATTGTCGTTATACTTTCATAAGTCCAAATCCATCATTAATTAAACTAAAGCCTCCATTTATTAATTTAACTCTCCATGACATAGGTCACCCCCTTCTACTCTGTTAATTAACTAATTTAATAATTACATCACCACATCCCTATCCCTAAAATAAATAAATTCAAATTAAATTAATTATACCCTCACACCTCACCCTCACACCTCACCATGTCAACTCTCCTATGCTCACTAGTTGTAACTAACTAGTTTACTAACCTTCCACAAATATTAAATCCTAACCACTTCTAAATTATCCCCATGATGACTCATCCTAACTCACTAGTTGTAACTAACTATTTTACTAACTTTCCATAAATATCACTAAACTACCCCTAACTTATCCCTAACCACCTCTCCACACTTAACTAGTTATAACTAAGACAATTTTAGAAACCTTCTAAAATAACCTCTATCCTCATCCTAACTAACCTAGTCTTAGTTCGAGTCTCTCCCACTTCACATCCTAACCTATTTCAAATTCCTCAAAAATCAAGACCAAAATAGTAGGAAAATGACTTAATTTAATCCCAAAACTCGAACTTCTGCAATCGTTGGCAATTTACCTAATCATCAACGATTCTCTCCTACTAAATTTATATATACAAGCTTAGTCCTCTATTTGAAAAGAGGATTGCAGATGGACGTGACCCACAAACTTCATATTGTATTCTTATTTCATCATAGACATCTAAGAGAGACATAGATCATCCAACAAATATTCAAAGTGTCTTCAAACATAATTCATATGTCCATAATCACATCAACAGTCTTCTTACATCAAAAACCTTCCTCTCTTGGGTAATATCACCTTTTTTTCCTCATTTCTCAAAATTATAAAAGGTAAGTGGTTTCCCTTCCTTCATTACATTATTATGCATCATTTCTAAGCTTAAATTTACATTTCTAACATTCCTTTTGAGTCCTATACTCATCCATTATCAGCCTATACATTTTTACAGAAATCATTGGTGATTTCCAAAATCACCAAATATTGGCTCAATTGCTAATGATTCATGACCAATATCCTGTGATTATTTACATCACTGGAAAAAAATGAAGTCAAATTTCCTAAACATATTTTTGTTTCCAAAATGGAGATACGGTTATGAAGTTATCATCATAATATCGAGGTTGGTTTTTTTGTCGGATGCGGAGCTTCACCATTAACAAAATCATCATCCACAACTTTCTCATATCTGGTAATGTCATATTTTCAGTCTTATTATTTAGTTCGAATTAGGTAAGTGCCTTTTTCAAATCATTTTCTTAATGATTCATTATCTAATATCTCAAATCATTTGTTTATCATTTATTTTATCATTGAGAGATTAATTTCTTGAATACGGATTGACATCCTTTCAAGGAAGTAGATTGACTTACGAAAATGTTTAATCTCATCTTGTGTAGTGTATGTGATTGCAAATTCATTCACAGGAGAGGATCTTGATCTATTCTTCCATGGAGTGAAACATCAAACATCTTCCATCCACATTCACGAGTATCATGGAAACCCCGCCATATCGAGGTTTAGAAGGTCTTATCATCTTGATTGCAAACATAGGTTAAATACAAATAAGATTTATCCCAAAAAATTTAGCATGCCTAGTTAGACTCCCCATTCCTTGTTTCTTTGCTTCATTTCATTAATAAAATAAATTTGGTTTTTCTAATTCCCTATGTGGTAATCGTCTCATGATTGGACCAATGGCCTAGGATTTCTCTGTATAGTTTTCTTATAATCTCAAAATCTATCTATTGTTTCCTTATTTTTATATATTTTTCTAATCTGTCAGTTGTAGGGTATTATTCTTTGAGAGGCTTGTTTTCGAGACTTTTAGATTGTGCACTTTGGAAAATTGCTAAAATCCAAAAAATAAAATAATAGGAGTGCTCTCAAGGTAAGTCTTTAAAACCATATTTTTCTTTTAGTTTTGCATTCTTCTTTTGTTGTCCTCATTGAAAGAAATGTTTCATTTTGGGATCTTAAAATAAATCATTTGCATCCTACTTGTTTCACATAGTCTAATTAGGGAGTTTAATTCATTGCATTCACTTATTCTCCCTCACACACAACTAAATCACTATCAAATAAAAACACATTCAAACAATTCCCACCCAAGTAAAAATGATTGTGATTTCATCACCCAATAGGAAAACTCGAATCGTTGTTCTAGCCAAGTATAATCTCGTGTATTTTGGTATATTGGCTCAACACCCAACTCTCTTATTGCAACGGGACAATAAAGTGAGGGGGTAGGCCCTAATATACACTCCTGTACCGGAAGCAATACAGAGTTTTTCCTCATCTACCTTAAGGAATATCGAGGATGCCACCCATAAACACACCTAAAACAAGCCATAGCTTGCCATTTCCTAGGACCCATCATCCATTTTTCACATTTCACTTTTCTTAAATAAATCAAGAAAAATTAAAATTTCTTCTACTTGATTATCTATTTTTGGTAAATCCATCCATTTAGTTTCTTTTTATTGATTAGGAAATTGTGTGTTTTTTTTCTAGCAATTTCATGATTAAACCTCAGAAAATATGTATGCATCATTATCTACACCAGTACAACATTATAACCCATTTTATCAACCTATCACATCTTAGTCAACTTTATTTAGCTTTGACATGTTTCTAGAGTCATCTAAGCCATCTTATGTTCCATATGGAACTTCTACCTCTTATCCAATTCAACAATCCTACAATAACCCCATCCAACAAACCTATGACTATTCTTCACAACCAAACTATTTCCAAACTATTGCTTCTCAGTCTATGTCCAATGTATCTCATCAAGTGGTCTTTCCAACATCCCCTTCTTCATCACAATATCATCATAATCTCAATATCCCCCATCCTTCATCTAATCAATCCATTTATTAGTCAACAATACCTCAAACATCCCAAATCCATACACATATACCTACTCGGACCCAATCAAATCCTCTTATCCAACAACAACATCATACTCAAAAAATTTCCACATCTCCCCACATCCATTTGTCACAACCTACATCACAAAAATATACTCTCAATCTACCCCTTATCAACAGTCATTTCAACCACATTTACTACAAAACCATCCTACATCACATTTTCATCAATCAAATTGTAATGCCTCTACCATGGTTGATATCTTTGATGACTTCGTACTCGAAGTTACAAATGTTGATATGTGATTCTTGTTTGAAGATGGTATACTCTTATGAACTAAGTAATCATGTTTGTTGTAGATGATATGTTTATCTTCTAAAAATAGATACAATCTTACCATGTCAATTCTGAATTTAAAATGAAGTATTTCATTATTTCTTATGTTGAATGTTGATTGTATGTGGATACAGGAAAGTAATTCAGCCTAAAATCGTTCATAGCCTATATTCAATTTGAACTTGTGCTTTAGTCTATATGATTTCTGATGCAGGATAGCTATACCTTGGATCAATTTTAGTGATCCAAGGCATGCTTTCAATTTTATGATGTCAAGGTCATTTGACCGAGTTGGGTAGAATGATGTATTTCTAAACCTGTGGTGTGGTAGGATAACATTGAAATCTTCTACATATGTCCTTCATAATGATCCAAGAACCTCATTTTTGTTATTCATATGCTAATTTTCATGATAGTTGGGGGCTAATTTAATCGAAGTTCCTAAGTTTGTTATCTTTTCCTAAGTTAAAGCTAAGGTGATTTTATTATTTTTTCTATGGAAGGAGGTAATCCTAAGTCATGTTACTAATATATTCTATGATAAAAATAATAATCTATACCTAAGGACCTAAGTTGGTTTATAAGATATATTATTAAACCTAACCTAAGGGCATGGGCTAGCATAAAGGGGATGGCGTGGGCGGATTGAGGATGGGTCGGTGGTACTAATTCCTAAGGTAATTAAAACATTTGAATGAGGAATTTAATGCTCTGCTACCACCAATTTTGGAAAATGAATGGAAATATTAGGGTAAGATGAGTTTTCAAATCTACTAAATTTATTTGGATGGAGTTTTCAATTTTTAGTAATAGCAAACCAAGAGTTGGCGAAGGTGGGAAAGAAGAAAAGGACTGTGTGAGTCCTATTGGGATTTAATGATCTCGACCATTACAAAAACTACTTGGGAAATAGGAGAAGTTAGAAGAATAGATGGTTTTTAGTTTTCATTATTTAATTTAGTTTTGGGAACTTTGTAGCTTTGCATGTGGTTTTTCATCTTTTCGAACCTCTAGTTTAAATCTGTGTATGCTTAATTTCACCTTGCATGATGGTGATGGTAACAAAATATCAACACAAAAGCTATAAGAGGAAGATAAGGAAAGTTTTAGTGGCTGGGTTTTGGTGTTTTAGTGGAAATATTGTTGTAGAAGTTATGCTTGAAGGATTAAAATGAGGAAAAGGAGATGGGAGGACTACCAGGAATGGTAGGCCCTATCTCATTAAATATTCTACTTTTACTTAAGTGCTTTCATTAAAAAAACTTTTCTCTTTTACGAAATCTTTCTAGTTTTGGTGTTTGTGTTTCTTCTTCTTACTTCAATAGAATTATGGATGCATTGTGATGTTGTGTAATTGATGATTAATTTTTTTTAGGTTTCCTTTATTAGTGTAATAGATGTGTATGTCTTAGTTTTATATCTATCGAGCTCCTTAATTGATAAGGGAAGAAGGTATTAATTTTATAGGATTGATTATTCACTTTGTTAGTGAATCTTATATATGAGATAAACACCAATGATATGGTGAAAATATTTATTTTTTTTTTGTATTGGTTAGTTTTCTTGTTGATAATAGTTGGAGATCAACACTATTTCGTCAACTTTATCATGACTATACTCTTACTTCTATGAATGACTCAGCTATTATTACACGGGGATATGTTTATTTGTTATCCTCACCATGAAAATGGAATTGTATCGAATCTTCTATTTATTTTGATAAACCCTGGTTTGGGGAGGTAGCAAATTTTATTGAAAGTTGAACTAGGAAGGTTTTCCTATTGAAAGTTTCTAGTTTCAGTTATTTTTCATTGTTGAGTTTATTGGTTACCCATACTAGGATTTGTAGTTACTTTAAGTTAGATCTTGTTGATCTTTATCAGGCATGCGAATATTTTTTTCTATGGAAGAGTGTTTTTGGTTAGAGGGAGAGTTTTATTACTTTTCTCTCTTTTCCTTCTTTATTTGGAGTAGTTATAACCCTTTTCATGTGGCCCTGTTTTTGTTGTTGAGACTGGTATATTTAATTCCTTTTGTTACTAAGTTAACTTGGAATGAATACCCTTTCAGGTTGGCCTGTGAAAAGGTGTGTAGCATTTAGTTTTACTTGTACTAAGTTATGGTATAACTTTAAATGGTTTAGTATGGGATTGAGGTCCGGTTAAACTCTATTTTCTTCTTGTGTGGATGTATTCTTCATCATCTGTAAACTCCCTTGAGTAGGTTCTAGTTCTTAAACTTGTGGAAATTTTGACTACGTGGGTGTAGATTGTCATTATTTTCTTAATTAGTGATATTTTTGCACTTGGAACCTTGTGTGTGATCAACATGATTTCTTGACCTCGTTCTGATTGATTGATCGAGTGTCTGATTGTTCCTTTGGAACTATTAGGCATCTTGAGTTGTTTCTTAACTTGTTCTTTTTGTTCTTAAGTTCCCTTCCTTGATTTGGAATTGGTTAGTTTTGAACTTGTGTGTTTCTTAAATGATTTTTCTTTCTCCATTAGTAGCTTATGAAAACAATGAACATGCAGATGTGGTTATTTAGAAGCCAGGATTGTATTAGCTTTGTCTTGTTCTTTTAAGTTTCAAACTCTAAAATGAATACAGGCCCTCCATGGAACTTTTACTGTGAGTTAAGTTGTTGTTGGACTTGCACCTAATCTCTTGTATGGTTAAAATTTTCTTACCTGTAACATTTGGTTAGGTAAGGTTGTTGGAATGAATGATAATCAAGTTGTATCTTCTTGATTTAAATCATATAGGCTTATTGCAGGTTGTTAACATTTTTTATATTAAATCAACATACTACTTTTACAAAAGTAGTATGATTATAACAATTCAATTCTTCTCGAATAATAATATCTGGTTGAGGTTGTGGAACTTAGGTTAGAAATTATATTGAGAAGTTTTGATTAGGTAAAGAATGTGAATTAATCATGTCTTAATTACTTGTTGTTGAGATGATTAGACGGTTGTAATGAGTTTCATAACCATGTTTGGGATAGAATTATTATGTGGATTTAATTAGTTCTTAATTGAACATTATTTCTTGTAGATTATATTATCTCTCTCTCTCTCTCTCTCTCTCTTTATGTAATATTTAAGGAAATTCTTTGTTAATATTATTTTTAGTAGGAACCATTTCATTAAAATGCATGTTTCCTTTTGTGAAAAATTTAGTTAAATCCATATTGTTCTAACGTTATAGCATTTATCATGATCATTTCATATGAACTGACTCATGCTAACAATTTTGCAGATGGATTTCATAAAAGATGAAAGGAGAAAGACTTATAGAAATTTACATGTTTTTGCTAAACAAAATTATCTCTTCATTATGATGTCTATGTAGCGACATTCACTTGAAATTTACTTTGGTTGGGAAAAATAAGATGTATTAAAACTAGTTTTATGTCCATACAATGACATTTGTGTAATCCTTGAATTACTTCTTAAGTTTGGAGAGGAAGAACTCTCTCTTTTATTAATGAATTACTTTGATAAGACCTTCATGACATATGTTTGTCAAATATTACTAAGTAATATCATTCATGATGGGGACAATTTAGGTATATATGTAATATGGGATTATGCAACTTATTAGATTTTATGATATATAAGCTTCTAGGATTAAGGATCTACACTTTTAGTTGATTTCATTTCACGTGAAAGAGCACAACTAAGTTGATAATATTTGATAGAACCTTAAATGGTAAAAAGGGAATATGGTTAGATAAATGTGTATGGTTTCTTTGTTATGCTAAAGCACATGTGTTCTGTTTTTATAAATAGGACATTAGCCATAATAAGGAAAGGAAAGGGATACATTCCTTGTAATTATACAAAGAGCTAGGTATGATATCTTGTTAGGTGATTATGATTAAATCACAAGGATGATTGGTTGTGTTTTCCTTAGATGATTTCTATAATTGAAACATGAATGTTTAAAAAGGATAATAAAAAGATTTAGAATTACAATATTATGAAGTCTAAAGTAAAAGTTTCAACAAGCTTGTTACAAGCTAAAACTGTAGTAAGAATACTTAATGATCTTACCTTCATAACATCAAATTCAGACATATCGATATATGAAAATCAACAAATAATATTAAGATAAATACAAGCATGAATTCAAAATGATTAGGAATGCATATTTTATCTGCATACCTACCTCTCATGTAAATTACACCTCGTAACCTTCTTGGGTTAAATTGTGCTTAGTAGACCCTTAAAAGAGTTGTTATCGTTAAATCTAAAAGATAATAATTGATTGGGTTAATAAACTAATATTCTTAAGTATGTTAGTCTAGTTGAGGAAACTCAGTTGGATGTTGTAACATAGCAACTGCAGTAGAGTACCTTCATAATGACATGGGTCATTATGAGGATACTATGATGTAGCCATCTATGCTTCAACACCCCACTTAGTTTGATTAACTCGATTGACATAAGTGGAAGTTTAGTTCATGGTTCCACCCTAAATAAAGATAGAAACATGAGCTAGTGTTGTGGTCAACTCATGTTGACTTAGGGTGACTAGACACACCCAATCGACGTAAGTCGATTGAGTATGTCTAGGTATCCTTAGTCACCATGAGTATTCTTCCACACTAGTGCATGTAATATTCCCTTGTTTAGTGTGAGACTTTGACTCATATTAGGTTGACAAAAGTCAAGAAAGACCATTATAGATAACAATACAAGTGTGGTGAAGGACATATTCCTTTCGACGAGTATGTCGTCTTGGAATGTAAACATGGTAGACATGTTTAAAAACTTTGGCCAAAGTATCGCAAGCTGCTGGTTGCATTATACTATGTCACCTAATCTCAGATGTAAAATTTTAGATGAATATCAAGTAATGAGATATTCGAGATAGGATTCTTAGATAGAACACTTGGGTGCCCCTAAAATGGTAAAGGAACCAAGTATACATAGTATACACTTAAACAAGTTAACATGAGATATCAATTTAATATAGAGTCATGGAAAAGAGATCGATGTCTCACCGAGTCATTCTGAGATACATATGGTTTTCTATTATAAGATGTATTGGCAATGGAATGTGTGTTTGAAATTATATTAATTTAGAAAAAAGAACATTATGTTAAAAAAATAATTCCATTGTTTTTAAAGTCTTAAAAAGTGGATGTTACATCTTGGTATTAGAGCTAAAGGTTGTAGCTATTGGACCTATTGAGTCCATATCTAATAAAAAGTTAATTTTTTTGTAACAAAAAATGGTTAGAATAAAGAGAGGTGCTAAAAAACCCGCTTCCAAGTTGAGAGGAAGCTATTGCACAAAAACTTAAAGAGATTTTTGCTGCTTTGTTAGACACAAGAGATTGTCTCATTGTACTTGAACAATAAGTAATGGGTAATGAGAAGGTTGTACATGATGCTAATAATAACAATCAGCCACCTCTAGAAGACAACACCAATGCTATAAATTTGGGCGTTGATAATAATAATACAGCAAATAAAAATGTTGTGAATGTAAATGCAAATGTACCCAGTATGCCTGAAAACAGAAAGGAAAGATTAGCACTAAACTTACTAATGACATAAAGAGGATAAGTCCAAAAATGTTTGATGACACTACACATGGGGATGGAGCTAAGAATTGGATCAGTGAAATGGAGAAGTAATTTGTAATAAGGAAATTCTCAGAAGAAACAAAAACATTATGGGGAGCTTATTAGCTTTCCCATGAGGTAACCTCCTTGTGGGACAGATGTAAAGCTGAATTGAACATTGATGAATCAATCATCACTTGGGATAATTTTTATGGTTACTTTAGGAAACAATGGCTGCCACAACTCTATTATGATCATAAAATGATAGAATTTCATAATTTAATTCAAGGAAAATTAATTGTAACTGAGTACTGGGAGAGGTTTACTGAACTTCTTAAGTACGCTCCTCAGTATACAACTGACAAGAAGTTCAGGATACACAATTTTATTATGGGATTGAATCTTATCATAGGGGGTGAAGTATATGTTCACAACCCAACCACCATAGAAGGGGTTGTAGAAAAATCCATTCAATAAGAACAAAAATTAAAGGCAATTTATGCCCATAAAGAAGAGAATCATAAGAAAATTCCTAATTCTTCTTCGTCACTTGCACCCAAAAAATATGGAATGGAAAATTTTGGATCCAAAAATAAGTTTATAACTGATAATAATAAGAAAACATTAGTCAATAAACCTACTCGAGAATATTCAAAACAACTTTGTGAAGAATAACAACACCGAGAAGAAGTCCTATGTAGGAAAAAAATAGTAATTTTAGGGCTAGAAATAAATTTGAACCAAAAAGAGGACATGTAGGGGGTTGCTTCAACTATGGAAAGGATCACTATGCAAATGACTACACTCTAAAGAAATATGACAAAAATCAATAACATAAGATACATGATGTAGTAATCGATAAACAAGTTGAAAAGTAAGTTATGCCTATAGAAGTGTCAGGTAAATTATTTGGTACACCTATTATTATACTTTTTGATATTGGAGCTACAGAATGTTTTATTTCTACTAAATTAGTTGTAAAACTAAAAATAAAAGATGTAATAATGGAAATATCTTGGATTGTACATAATGGAAATAGTGTTTTCCATACTATTAGTAAATTCTTGTTTGGGGCGAGTCCTAGAGTTACTAATTTTTCCACCAAATTAGATATTTATGTCGCTCCTTTGGGGTCATATGATGTCATAATAGGTGTTAATTGGCTTGCTAATCATAAAGAAAAAGTTGATTGTTTTGAAAAATACTTTAGTTGCCTTGATGATCTATAAAAATAACAAACATTCAAGTGGTAAAAGAGAAATTTTAGTTAGAAAATTGTCACTATGAAACTTAAAAAGGCCAAAAGTAATGGTTGCACTTTGTATGCAATAAAAACTTCTGAAACAATAGAAAATATAGTGATTTCTTGGAAAATTTTCCACTTTGTTAAGAGATTTCAGCAATGTATTTTCGGAAGGACTACCCGATCTTCCGCCCAAACAAAATTTTTACTTCACAATAGAAATCAAGTCAGGAGATGATCCTATTTCCAAGAAACCTTATTGAATCACTAATAATTAACTGGTAGAGCTTAAGGTATAGTTACAAGAGATGTTGTTTAAGGGTTTGATAAGGCGAGTGTCTCACCTTGGGGATCGGTGGTAATATTTTGAAAAAGAAATATGGAACACTTAGAATTTGTAATGATTACGGGATGTTAAACAAAGTAACAATCAAAAACATATATCCACTTCGTAGAATTGATTATTAATTTGGCTAGATGTGTGGTGCATCAATATATTATAAGATAGATCTTTGTTCTAGGTTTCACTAGTTAAGAATCAAAGATGAAGATATTCATAAAACAACCTTTAGAATGAGGTATGGACATTATGAATTCATAGTTTTACTTTTTGTTTGACAAATGCACTGTAACTTTTATGAATTTATTGAATAATATATTTCAAGAATACCTGGACAAGTTTGTACTTGTATTCTTGGATAATATTCTTATCTATTCTAAAATCATTGATGAGAATCATGAACATTTGAAAATAGTACTTGAAATTTTAAGAAAGTTATGATTATATGGTAAGTTGTCCAAATGTTATTTTTATGAAAGAAGTGCACTATTTAGGACATGTCATAACAAAATATGGAATAACAATTGATCCATTAAAGAAAGCTTTCCATAATGAATGTCCTACACCTAAAAAAGTACATGAAGACGAAGCTTCATGGGACGCTTGCTAGTTACTACAAAAAGTTTTTAAGGACTTTTCAAAAGTTGTTGCCCCAATAACTTCATTACAAAATAAAGACAAAACATTTGTGTGGAGTGATAAATGTGAAGTAGCTTTTAAAAATCGAAAATATCAATTAACTTTTCACCTACTTTAGCTATATTATATCCAAATGGAAACTTTAGTGTAGTTACTGAGATGCTTCTAGTGAAGTACTTAGAGGTATATTGTTGTAAAATGATCATGTTATAGCTTATGAGAACAAAAACTCAAGTTACATGAGTTGAATTATGCTCCGCATGACCTATATATTACTACCATAGTTCATACAATTCAAATATGGAGACATTACCTTTTGGAAATACCTTTTAATTAAAAACTAATCAGCTTGGATGAAGTATATTTTCACTCGCCAAATTTGAATGCAAGACAAAGAAGATGGTTAGATTTTTTTCACAATATGGTTTTGGCATAAGTTACACTAAAGGTAAAGAAAATAGAGTGGCATATGCACTAAGTCGTAGAAAACATATTTTTACACTTATAACTTTGACAACTCAATTTAAGGATGAGGTAAAAAGTATCATGGAATCCGATTTATACTTCTAAAGCAGGTAAAAACAACACTTGCTGCAGATCCTAATGATGCAAGATACAAAGGTTTTAACTTTGATAAAGAAGGAATTATAAGATATGAAAAGAAGGTATACGTACCTTTGGGAAATGAGTTAAGAAAAATTTAATGATAGAATCTCATAATTCACCTTACTCAAGACATCCGGTATTACAAAAATGCTTGTTGATGTAAAACATCAATATTTTTAGAAAGGGATTAAGAAAGACATAAATGATTTTGTATCACACTTCTTTCGAATATTAGTGTATTAAGGTTGAGCATATGCACCAGCTATTTTATTATACCCTCATAGCATTCCAAAATATAAGTGGCAAGTAATTAGCATGTTCGGGGGGCTTCCTATGGCAAGAAATAAACATGATGTAATTTTAGTTGTTGTTGATAAATTGAAAAAAGTAACACATTTTATTACTATAAATCTTAAAGATGATTCACTTGTTTTAGATAAACTATTTGTGCATGAAATTTACAGATTACATGGAGTACCTAAACTGATTATATCGATAGGGACCCTAGAATGAAATCTTGTTTCGGAAAATGCTAAATGCGGATTTAGGAAAAAGAACTAAATTTTAGTTTTGCATACCATCCATAAATTGATGGTCAAATTGAGAGATTAAATCAAGTTTTGGAAGATATGTTATGAATGTATATCATGAATCAATAGTAGAAATGTGAATAATATCTTCCTCTAGTTGAATTTTTTTACAATAATAAATATCATTCCTCTTTAAAAACGACACCTTTTGAAGCATTATATGGAAGGAAATGGAGAAGTATAGTTAGTTGGGATAACATCGAAGATAGAGAGTTAATTAAACATGAAATTCTTAATAAAATGGAACAATGAGTGAAAAAATTCATGAATGATTACAAGAAGCTACGGATAGGCGAGAAAATTTATGCAGATCTAAAAAGGATCGATACAAAATTTAAACTTGGTGAAATTTTTTTTACATGTTAAGCCTAAAAAGAGCTCTATAACCTTTGGTAAGGCAACAAAACTATCACCTCATTTTGTGTGACCTTTTGATATTTTTGAAGTGATTAGCCTTGTATCTTATCACTTAGCATTACCTCCCACTTTTCACAAATGCATGATGTTTTCAATATTTATTTGCTTAAGAAATACGTTTCAGATTTATCACGTCTTAAATTGGGATTCTTTGCAAGTCAATACCTAGGAATAATCATGGCTGAACCCATAATAGTGCTGGAAACTTTCCAATTGCACTTGTGAAATCATGAAATTAGTCAATGCAAGGTTCAATGGGACTAGTTAATGAGGAAAATGCAACATGGGAAAACTTTAAGGACATGAAAACTTCTTTTCCTCATTTATTTGAAAATAATTAGTTATGATGTTTTGAATAAAATAAATACTTTTTTAAGCTATCTTTAATTTCATAAAGTTTTGGGTAGGTACTATATTTTACTAGTGTTGGGAAAATTATATTAATCTTTGTAATAAATTATGAGAACTTGAATTCCTTTAAATCTGATTTCTGTTTGAAAACTTGTGGATAAAAGAACTATAATTATGATTTTTTTCTTGTTTAAGAATATGGACTAAGTTAATCATCGAGAATGATTATGAATTTTAGAGGGGATGTAAGTAATGTCTCTACCATTGTTGATATATTTGATGACTTCTATACTCAAAGTTACAAACATTGATATGTGATTCTTTTTGAAGACGATGTACTCTTATGAACTAAGCAATCATGTTTGTTGTAGATGATATGTTTATCTTCTAAAAATAGATAAAATCATGCCATGTCAATTCTGAATTTAAAATGAATTATTTCATTATTTCTTATGTTAAATGTTCACTGCATGTGGATAGAGGAAATTAATTCAGCCTAAACTCGTTCATAGCCTATATTGCATTTGAACTTGTGCTTCAGTCTATATGATTTCTGATGCAGGATAGCTATACCTTGGATCAATTTCAGTGATCCAAGGCATGATTTTGATTTTATGATGTCAAGGTCATATGACCAAGATGGGCAGAATGATGGATTTCTAAACCTAGGCTGCCACAGGATCACAAGCGACACCTTCTACATACGTCCTTCATAGTGATCCAAGAATATCATTTTTATTCATCATATGGTAATGTTGATGATTAGTTGGGGGACCTAATTTAATCTAAGTTCCTAAGTTTGTTATCTTATCCTAAGTTAAAGCTAAGGTGATTTTATTATTGGTTATATGGAAGGAGGTAATCCTAAGTCATGTTACTAAGATATTCTAAGACTAAAATAATAAACTATACCTAAGGACATAAGTTGGTTTATAAGCTATATTATTGAACCTAACCTAAGGGCATGGGATAGCCTAAAGGGGATGGTGTGGATGGAATGAGGATGTGTGTTGTTGGTACCAATTCCTAAGGTAATTAAAAGGTTTGAATGAGGCATTTAACACTTTGTTACCACCAATTTTGGTGAATGCATGGAAATATTGGGGTAAGATGAGTTGTCAACTCTACTAAATTTATTTGCATGGATTTTTAAACTTTACGTAATAACAAACAAGGATTTGGCGAAGGCGAGAAAGAAGGAAAGGACTTTGTCAGTCCTGTTTGCATTTAATGATCTCGACCATTGTGAAAACTACCTGGGAAATAGGAGAAGTTGGAAGAATAGATGGTTTTTAGTTTTCATTGTTTCATTTGGTTTTGGGAACTTTGTAGCTTTGCATGTGGTTTTCATCTTTTCTAACCTCTAGTTTGAATCTTTGCATGCTTAATTTTTCCTTACATTATGGTGATGGTAATGAAATATCATCACGAAAGCTATAAGATGAAGATAAAGAAAGTTTCAGTGGTTGGGATTTGACATTTTTATGGAAATATTTTTTATAAGTTCTTCTTGAAGTATTGAAATGAGGAAAAAGAGACATGAGCACTACAAGGCATGATATGCCCTATCTTATTAAACCATATGCTTTTACTTAAGTGTTTTCATTAAAATAACTTTTCTCTTTTATGAAATCATTATGGTTTTGGTGTTTGTGTTTCTTCTTCTTACTTCAATGGTGTTTCTTGATTTGGTTTCTTATGGATGCATTATGATGTTGTGTAATTGATGATTAATGTGTTTTGGGTTGCCTTTCTTGGTAGAATAGTTGTGTATGTCTTAGTTTTATATCTATCGAACTCCTTGGTTGATAAGGGAAGACTGTATTAGTTTTCTTGGGATTGATTATTCACTTTGTTAGTGACTCTTATGTATGGGATATACGCCAGTGATATGGTGAAAATATTTATGTTCTTTTTGTATTGGTAAGTTTTCTTGTTGATAATATTTGGAGACCAACACTATTTGGTTGAATTTATCATGACTGTACTCTTACTTATATAAATCACTCAACTATTATTGTGCGGGGTTATGTTTATTTGTTATCCTCACCATGAAAATGGAAATGTATCGAATATTATGTTTCCTTTGATAAATCTTGGTTTGGGGAGGAAGTGAATTTTGTTTAAAGTTGAAATAGAAAGGTTTGCCTATTAAAAGTTTTTGGTTTCATTTATGAGTTTATTGGTTACCCATTCGGGTTTTTACTTACTTTAAGTTAGATATTATTGATCTTTATCGGACATGCAAAGACTTTTTTTGTATATGGAAGAGTAATTTTTGTTAGAGGGAGATTGTTCTTACTTTCTCCATTTTCCATTATTTGTTTGGAGTAGTTATTCCCTTTTTTGGTGGACTGGTTTTTGTTATTGAGACTGATATATTTCCTTCCGTTTGTTCTTTGAGTTAACTTGGAATGAATACCTTTTCGAGTTAGCTCTTTGTGAAAAGGGGTAACATTTATTTTGGATTGTTCAAAGTTATGGTATAAATTTAAATGGTTTAATATGGGATTGAGGTCCAGTTAAACTCTATTTTCTTATTCGTAAATGTATTCTTCATAATCTAGAAACTCCTTTTGAGTAGGTTCTAGTTTTTGAACTTGTCAAACTTTTGACTATGTGGGTGTAGATTGTCATTCTTTTCTTGATTATTGAGATTTTTTTACTCGGAGAACCTTGTGTGTGATCAACATGATTTCTTTACCTCGATACAAATTTATTTGGGTGTATGACTATTCCTTTGGTACTGTTAGGGGTCTTGATTTGTTTCTCAACTTGTTGTTCTTTTCATTCTCAAGTTCCCTTCTTTGATTTGGAATGTGTTAATTTTTAAATTTCTGTTTCTTAAATGATTTTATCTTTCTCTGTTAGTAGGTTATGAAAATCAAGAACATGAAAATGTGGTTATTAGAATCTGGATTATATTAGATTTTTATTTTTCTTTAAAGTTTCAAACTCGAAATGAATACAGGCCCTATGGAACTTTTATTGTGATTTAAGTTGTTGTTATACTTGCACCTAATCTCTTGTATGGTTAAAATTTTCTTACTGTAATGTCCGGTTAGGTAAGGTTGATGGAATGAATGTTAATAAAGTTGTATCTTCGTGCTTTAAATCATAAAGGCTTATTGCATGTTGTTAACATTTATACATATTAAATCAACATACTACTTTTACAAAATCAATATGATTATAACAATTAACTTCTTCTTGAATAATAAGATCAGGTTGTGGTTGTGGAACTTAGGTTGAAAACTAGATTCATAAGTTTTGATTAGGATAAGAATGTGGATTACTTATTTCTTAATTATTGTTGTTTAGATGATTAGACGGTTTTAATTAGTTTCATAATTGTGTTTGGGGTAGAATTATTGTGTATTTAATTAGTTCTTACTTGAACATTATTCTTATAGATTTTATGATCTCTCTCTCTCTCTCTCTCTTTGTTATGTAATATTCAACAAAATTATTTTTTTAATATTATATTTGAGTTGGAACCATAATTAAGAAATAGGGTTTATTTTGTGAAATAGTTAGTTAAAACCATATTGATTTAACGTTATAGCATTTATCATGCTCACTTCATATGAACTGACTCATGTTAAAAAAAAATCAGATGGATTTCGTAAAAGATGAAAGGAGAAAGAACTATAGAAAGTTACATTTGTTTTACTAAATAAATTATCTCTTCATTATGATGTCTATCTAGCGACATTCACTTTAAATGTACTCTTGTTGGGAAAAAGAAGATGTATTAAAACTAGTTTTATGTTGATGCAATGACATTTGTGTAATCCTTGAATTACTTCCTAAGTTTGGAGAGTGAAGAACTCTCTTTTTGATTAATGAATTACTTTGGTAAAAATTTTGATTGTTGATTTACTTATGAGACCTTCATGACATAAATTTGTGTAATATTACTAAGTAATATCATTCATGATGGGGGAAATTTAGGTATATATGTAATATGGGATTATGCAACTTATTAGATTATATGATATATAAGATTCTTTGATTAAGTGTATAAAATTTTAGTTGATTTCATTTCACGTGAAAAAGAACAACTAAGTTGATAATATTTGGTAGAACCTTAAATAGTAAAACAAGAATATGGTTAGATAAATGTGTATGGTTTCTTTGTTATGCTAAAACACATGTGTTCTATTTATATAAATAGGACATTAGACATAATAAGGAAAGGGATAAATGGAATGATAACTAGATCGTACCACATCAAGAAGTCGAGATGCTAATCAAACACCATGATCAATAATATGAAAGCAAATTTCCGAATAAGCGTATGTAAAAATTTACAAAAAAATGAGTATGAATATCTTATATTATTATGGAACTTAGTGAAATACAATGAGAATGGGCCTCACTTATATAGGAAAGTGATAAAAATATAAGAACTAGTCAATACCATAGATTTAGGAGAGAACTAGAAATCAAGGATCTAGTAAATATAATAGATCAAGGAAAGAACTATACCTAACAACTAGATAATATCCCCTTAATATATAAATAAATAAATAAAAATATCCACATGCATAAGTTCATGAGGATAAATACAATAAAGGTAAATAAAGTACCTAGGTGAACATGAGATAAGGTAAATACGTACTCTAACACCCCCTCAAGTGAAGTAAGGGGAAAAATAGAAGTGGCATGTCCATAGTATGAGTCCCAAAACTATGCTTGATGAGGTAATCTTGTGAAATATATCCATGAAGAAATATTGAACCAAAATAAGGAAATAATGCTTCTATAAGGAAAGAGAGAGAAGAAGAAGAAGGAAGATGTTATCATGAACACCCCGAAGAACAAATTCCTAAATCCCAAGAATTCCATGCAATTCAAGCTAGCGAGGTGATGAAAAAGGATTTGTAAAGATGTTCACAACATAGTGTTGAGTCAAAATTTAATCCAAGAAAATAAATCCATTCTAAAATAATTGTGAATGAAGTGGATGTGCATCTCAATATGTTTTCGATCATTTGGTGCTCAATGGGTTACAAGAAATGTGAATAACACTTTGGTTGTCACATCACGATACATTCGGTGAATCCTATGGGAATCCAAAATATGTCAATAAATGTTAAACCCAAAGAATTTGATAACTTTTTGTAACTATTTCCATGTACTCTTCCTCTGAAAATGAAAGTGCAATAACCTACTGCTTTTTGCATGCCTAAACAACTAGAGAATTACCAAGACAAAATAATATAACCCAAAGTGGAACACCTGTCATTAATAGGACCTACCCAATATGAATTTGTATACCCAACCAACTAATTACAACCCCTAGTTTTGTAGGAAAAAGTGGGAAGTGCCCGCAAATAGCACAAAATCCTTTTAGTAAGTCACATCAGGTGACTACTATGAGGATAATATGAAAAATGAGATATAATTCCTACCGTAAATGAAATATCATGGTGAGTATGGTTCAATTACATGATAATTTCAACCAAATTCCTATACAATGTAGGATCACAAAGTGGTGTGGTACATGTGGAAGTAAGAGTAACCCCAGAATGAAAAGGAGATGGACTTGTCTTGCAATTAGCCATATCAAAGCTCTAAAGAAGATCATAGGTGTACTTTTGCTAACTCAAATGAATCCCTAAATCTATAAACCATGGAAATAATGCAATAACCTAAGATATTTCATGTTAAAATATGTATAAAGAGCCCTTTGAATAGTCCGAATGTGGGAATAAGAGATGCCAGTAAGTAATAGAGCATCAAAGCATAAAAGATAAGTATCACAATATCCTCACTAACATGTTGGAGATACACTATATGATCGAGTGAAATGAACAAAACAAGTAGATATAATAAAATAATCCATCTCATACCAAGCTTGAGGGGCTTGTTTAAGACCATAGAGATACCTTTGAAGCCTACAAACAAGAGAAGAATCCTAAACAAATCCAACAATTTGCTACATGTATATTTCCTCTTGTAAATAACCATGTAAGAAGGCAATCTTCACGTGCATCCGGTATACGAGACACCTTTTTGATGTAGTAATAGAAGGTATAAGGCATACATAATCTATGTTGGAAATGGGTGCAGAAGTCTTAGAGTAATTAATACCTTCAAATTATGAAAAACCCTTTGTAACAAGATGAGCCTTATACTTGTCAATGGACCCATCAACTACATATTTGGTTTGGTATACCCACTTACACCTAACCATATTTCTTACTTTAGGAAGAGATACCAAATCCAAAGTATGATTATTCATCAAAGAAGAATACTCAACTTCCATCACATCATCCCACTCCCGTATCCCATGAGCCTTTGAAAAAGACTATGGATCCTTAGAAACTTCCTAACACAAAATTCCAAAACCTGTAGAATGTGTGCGATGATGCCTAGTAGGTATAAGATATTATATTAAATGTGTTGCCACAGAAACTATAGTACAAGCCCAATTAGGCATAGTAACAACATCGGTGGGAATAGGATCATCAATGGAATCTAAAATGTCCTCAACCCCCTCAAACAAAGGATCCTCAAGATGTGGTAAAGAAGGAGGCATGGAAGAATATGAACACTCATTAAATTAAACATGTGTTCAAATTACAACATCATGATTATCAGGATATAGAAGTTGATAAGATCTCATGTCCTCACAATACCCAATAAAGATCAAGGGTTTCTCTTCTTATCAAAATCTTTCCTTTTCTTCTTTGCACAAAGGCCTAAACATGGCACCCAAAGACTCAAAAAATGAGACATATGGCATATTGTTGGACCAAGCTTCCTCTAGAATCCAATGCTCAAGTGCCTTGTGTGGTGTGTGATTTTGAATGTAGTTATCATAATTAATTTCTTCTACCCAATAAATAGGAGGTAAATCTCTAGAATACGTCATACAGTTATCCATTTCCTTCAAATTTCTATTCTTTGTTATGCTAAGCCATTATGTTATGGAGTATGACGAATAAAATGCTACTAAATAATTCCCTGAGTTGCCAAAAATCCAGAAAACTCATTGTTGAAGTACTCCCCCATTATAAGTAAGAAGGCTCTTTATGCAACTAGAAGATTTTTCTCGACCAAATCCTTAAATAATTTGAAGTGTGAAAAAGCATCACTATTTTACTTGAGAAAATAAGAAGATCTATTCATCCTCGATGTTTTCTCTTGAAAACTTAGAATCACTAGATCCTCTTTTTGATGATTCTCACACATCGATATCACCTATGTCCACTATCCAGTCATCCATTACCTCTGCATAACCCTTAGAATCCACCTTGGATACCGTTACTAAGGAGTCATTCATCATAAAATATCTATACATAAACCCACTTTTGAAAATAATAAAAGAATTTAATAACCCACATGAATATAACTTATCCCAATCATGTCTCAAAAAAATATCCTTCTCATTCTAACTAGACCCAATCCTATCCTCAGATATTCACTTACCTTCTATCCTAGAACATTTCCCTGAATCAAACACTACACAATCAAATACCATCACACTAATGGCCTCACCCTTGTCATTTGACATGAGTCTATATTCTCTATCTAATGCAAATGTTACCAAATAAAAACCAATCACATTCATTTCCTCATCCTCATTATTTGTCATAAAACACCCTCCTTTACCTAAAATCAATACTACAAAATCTCAAAGACAGGGCATCTAAAGTCTCACCTTTAGTATCCATTTTGGGACCTCATCCTTTATCACAATCTAAGTTTATCATTTATATATGGTTCCACCCTTACCATAAATTTTTATACCACATTATTTAGCTCAATATCATGGCACACAATCAAACCCTATCTCATCCATCAACCATCCATCCTCCTCTATTTGGGACCTTTTCCATCATCCAATCTTATAAATCACACATTTTATCCATTTCTCAGGCCATAAACTCCCTCTTATCAAACTCACAACATCCCTTTTATGTTCCAACACCATACAACATCCACAAATCCACTCCCATCCAAAAATAAGATGTGTCCTCCTAAGCACTCTCATAAGCCAAGGTCAAAATATGTCAATCCAAATCCCCTAAAATGGAATTACATCGATATCCTTGATAAAATCATGTAGGAATCTCTTGTCACATTACCACTAATCAAAACTTCTCATCCCCATACTCAGAAATATGCATAGTATGATCAAGACAAAACTTGTGCCTACAATATATGTTTAAGGTATAACACGTAAAGTTGTAAAACAATTAAATCCATAATCCAACGACTATTCCTTATCGATGATATTTCCCAAAAGATGACCATCCTAATCCATCATAAATATCATCACCCTTGTCAATGTCCTCACTGACATATGTAGGACAAAGAAGACATCCTTATTTTATTATCAACAAGCCTTCGTCAGACATTTCATTAGCACCTTCCTTTGAATTTCCATCAATCTCATCAACACATTCCTTTAAAGGATCATTATCCCCATAAGAACCTTATTTTTAAGGTTTGTTAATCTCATCAGCACCTTCCTTTTAAGGACCATTATCCTCATTAGTACCTTCCTTTGAAGGTCCATCAATCTCATCAGCACCTTCCTTTAAAGGACCATCATCCTCGTTAGCACCTTCTGTGAAGTTCCATAAATCTCTTCAACACATTACTTTGAAGGACCATTATCCTCACTAGCACCCTCCCTTAAAGGTCCCTCAATCTCATTAACACCTTCTATTGAAGGTCTCTCAACCTCATTAATGTCCACACCTTCCCTTGAAGGTTTTTCAACCTCATCAACATCTATGCCCAAGCCACTAACAATGTCTTCACCAAAATTTATAGAACCAAGGGGTCATCCTCAACCAAATCTCAAAAAACCTTCCTCATGTGTTTTCCCATCACCTTCTAGTGAAGGTCCCTTATCTCAAACCAATATAATTCACCCACCTATACGAACCTAAAATCAACATACACAAAGAAAAGAAAAAACTAAAGCTTTGTTGTCTACCTATCTTTATCAATTGTCCTCTCATGCCCCATCCAAATTTCCCATAGCCCCTTTATCAAGGGCTCCTTTATTTACAATACACTTTATTAATCAAGAAAAAAATTCTATCATCCATTAGGCGTCATTAATTTTAACACACGTCATTTCTATCCATAGTATTATTTTGGGAAGACTCCTCTCTACCGAGACTTTGAAAGTATTACGTTGCATACCTTCCTTTTACACATCCTCACCAACCTAGCATGTCAATACAATCAAAATGGAATTACTTCAGAGTAAACATGGAATGTTCTCCTTAATTAGATCATTCCATATAACATTAGACAACCTTTGAAAGCCTTTCACTTGAAACATTTATACTATTAACACATCGATTGTCATGACAATAATCACACAAAAGAACTTATCCCATTATAAACCAACCATTTTATCATTGTAATGATTTGAAAGAATGTGGTTTTCCATCACGATCCTCAAATACCTTACAGAGATGTGAACCACAATTTTTTTCAATGAGATATTTCACATGGATAAGTTTCTTATTTGTAGGAATCCCACAATCCTTACATTCATCCACCTTCTCTACCAACCAAAGACATGTCTTGGGGAACACATGTGTATTTTGCATACACAATTTTTTCCCCTCATTGAAATGACATATTAGGGTTTTTCCCTCAGCTCATAATATAGTCAAAAATATCTATGGATGCTTCCTATAAAATTCAAAAGCAATAGACTAATCCCTCAAAGGATAGCTATTCAAATGTCATATTTTCAAAAATAATAATAAACCAATCCCTCAAAGGATAGTTACCATTCAAACTCATAGACCGATCCTTCAAAGGATGGCCATCTCTGTGAAAATAAAAAGTCAAAATTCAAAAGTGTAGACCATACCCTCGAAGGATGGATACCCATGTAAAAAGGCTTCCCACAATGATCATCCTTCAAAAGACAAAATTCAAAGAATCCTAGGAAAGCTTCCCCATTACATCAAACTTCCTGCATCGATCAGTTTGAATAAAAATCAAAAATGTAAATTTGGGGCATTTCCCTATGAAACCGTTGAAAGGAGAACCCTATGTTCCAACAAAACCTACATATTTCAACCCTTCTCATGTCCTACAGAGGTATACATTTCACTATAATCTATATCCAAGATCCTAAGTGTGACTATGCATTTTTAGTCATCTATTAACATTTGCTGCGAATTTCGAAAATGCAAGAGCCTTCAATTTTTTGTTTCCCATCATATATGTATCAAACCTAATACAAATAAATCAATCCACGTTTCATCCTTGACCATGGTTTTGAAAAAAATTAAATCACTTTAACATCAATATCAAATACACATCATACCTAAAACATAAATTTAACAATTTTCAACCCTTCCACATCAACATTTATCAAAATACCTACATAAATATATTAATCACACCAACAAGTATACATCAACACAATCTTGAGCATATCTCAACATTATATTGTTGTTTCTAAAACATCACATTTACTCATTAAATTCAACACTTGTCAATAATGTTTCTCCTCTAGCATTATGCCAATGATCACCATCAAGACCCCATCTAGTCCTCGTAAGCCCACCATTATGGAAAAACACATTTCTTGTACTTTGACCAAATCAAGTAATCATTTATCCCTCATCATTGTTAAGTCATATAGGACATGAACCCTTTGGTTACCCTATCACTTGGCTTCCTAGTGTTATAAGTACACCTTTGTGGCAACATCAATTTCTGGTCTTTTTACCTCATCAAATTGTCATATCATATTTTTCTCTGTTAAGTCATATGTCTATAAGAAATGAAACCTTTGGTTCCCCTATCATTTGAATTTTTGGCCTTGTAAATCAATGTTTGTGGTAACACAAATTATTGGTCCTTTGACTTTGTCAAAACATCTTGTCTATTGTTAAAAGTCATAAGTTTATAGGACAAGAACCCTTTGGTTCCCATATCACTTAACTTATTGGTAATGTAAACCCATCTTTGTGGGAACATAAATTCTTGGTCCTTTGACCTCATCAAAATATCTGTCCATCATTAAAATCATGTCTTTAGGAAACAAACCCTTTGGTTCCCCTATAACTTGATTTTATGGTGAAACCCATATTGCTTTCACCTTATCCTATGGCATCACTTTATCATCCTCCTATCCTTGTATATTTACATTTATGTCTTTCAAGCTCATGATGGATTCCCTTTTCCATCATTCCCCATTTTGAGGGGGAGCACCTTATCATATAATTCTACCACATTTATCTTTCACATTTCATTTTTGTCTCGTGGCTTGTCTTAAAACCGCTCAACAAAAAGGGGCAAATGTAGACACCTAAAATTAGCACCACTAATTCTAGTGTTTGTGTCTGGTAAGCACCCCTCATTATCACATTACACCCATCATATTTATTAAATATTAACATTAACTTCATCACTATATCTTTGGCGTAAGTCCAGATCCATCATTAATTAAACTAAACCCTCCATTTATTAATTAAACAACACTCCATGACCTAGGTCACCCACTTCTACCCCTTAATTAATTAATTTAATAATTAAGTCACCACATCCCTATCCCTAATATAAATTAATTAAATTAAATGAATTATACCCTCACACCTCGCCATGTCAACTCACCTACACTTACTAGTTATAACTAGCTAGTTTACTAACCTTCCACAAATATTAAATCCTATCCACTTCTAAATTATCCCCATGATGACTCATCCTAAATCACTAACTTGTAACTAACTAGTTTACTAACTTTACATATATATCACTAAAATACCCCTAGATTATCCTTAACCACCTCTCCACACTTAACTATTTATAACTAGACAACTCTAGAAACCTTCTAAACTAACCTCTATACTCATCCTAACTAACCTAGTCTTAGTTGAAGTCTCTCCCACTTCATAGCCTCACCTATTTCAAAATCCTCCAAAATCAAGACCAAAATAATAGGAAAATCACTTCATTTGATCCCATAACTCAAACTACCTACAATCACCTATGATTCACCCAATCATCAACGATTCTCTCTTATTAACTCTATAGATACAAGCTTTAGACCTCCATTTGAAAAGAGGGTGTGGCAGGTGGACATGACCCAAGAAATTCATAGTGTATTTTTCTTGCATCATAGACCTCTCACAAAGGTAGAGATCATCCAAAAATAGACAAATCATCTTTGAACGTCATTCATATGTCTAGAATCACATCAACAGTCTTCTTATATCAAAAATCTTCCTCTCTTGGCTAATATCACCTTTTGTTCCTCATTTCTCAAAATTATGCAAGGTAAGTGGTTTCCCTTTCTTCATTACATTATTATGCATCATTTCTAAGCTTAAATTGACATTTATAACATTCCTTTTGAGTCCCATACTCGTCCATTATCAGCCTATACATTTTTATAGCAATCATTGGTGATTTCAAAAATCACCAAATATTGGGACAATTTCAAGTGATTCAACTCCAATCATCTTCGATCCTCTACTACACTAGAAATATCTTGAAGTCATCTTTTTGATGGATCTTTCAATTTGCAAAATGGATCTATGGTTCTCAAGTTATCGTCAAAACATTGGAGGTTGGTTTTTTTGTTGGATCTAGAGCTTCGCCATCAAAAAAATCATCATCCACAACCTTCTTATATTTGGTAATATCATATTTTCAATTTTATTAGTCAATTAGAATTAGGTAAGTTCCATTTATTCACATAATTTTTATTATTCATTTGTTTATCATTTATTTTATCATTGATAGATTAATTTCTTAAATGTTGATTGACATCCTTTTGAGGAAGTTCATTGTCTTAAGGGGACTATCCTTTTACTAGGAAATTCACCATAAATATTTTTAATCTCATCTTGTGTAGTGTCTATTATTGCGAGATTCATTCACGTAAGAGGATATTGATCTATTCTTCTATGGAGTGCAACATTGATCATCATCCATCCATATCTACAAGTATCATGGAAACCCCGCCATATCAAGGTTTGGAAGGTCTTATCATCTTGCTTGTAAACACGGGTTGAAAAGCGATAAGATTTATCCTAAACATCGACAATAAATTATTCTCCACTAAATCCTCCATGCAATGGAGAGATCATTAATAAAGTAAAAACAAACTAATATTTTGAAGACAAAAAGATCAGCATGCGAGCTAAAGTCCTTGAAATACCAAAAGAAAAATGGAAAACAACCACTATCTTCTTTCCCAAAACCATCGTGCCTTGTTTAAGGTGGTTTTCCTTTTCCCAAACAACATTCATTTCCATGGTAGGACTACTATTTATCCCTCTAAATCTTCCAACCACCATTTCAAATTTAGGAATTACTAAGATTTAATCAAAACTCTACCAAACCTCTTAGGTACCTTGATCCTCGTGCATGCCAAGTTAGAATTTCTCATCTACCAAAGTTGGTAGTGTATGCCAATAAAAATCACATTTAATTCACCAAGTACCAATATGGATTGATTCTACCATCTTAACCATACCCTAACCTTCACACAATGCCACCCAAGGTTAGGTCCTTAGGTTAAGTCTTAAGTTAAGAACTTAGGATCTTAGATAGGCTTATGGTCTCATTAACATAATGTTTCAACCTTATCTTAGGTTAATATTGTTTAATCCAATGCACATAGAACATATTTAGGCCCTTTTAGTATATAGTCATCACCTTAAAATAGGTTAGATTAGGCATTCTAATATTTAATCAAGAACATCATCCTTGCAATTATCGAACCCGAATAAGATTAACCATTATTGTAACTACAATTATAAGGTGCTATTAAACAATTCATGTTAGCTAATAATTAGCACAATTTGCATACACTTGTAATATAATAATACATTAGGAAGTCAATTAGACTTAACAATTATGACTGAAATAACATATCGATCAATGAGAGTGCCTTAGATCCTGAAATTGATCCAATGTATTATCCTTCATCTAATATAGATGCAATAATCTTAGGAAAAAAATTATATCAAACACATAGATAGCTTACCAGGTTACCTGCTTATCTATTTGTCCCAAGAATCTAATTTCACTTTACTCAAGTTGAAATCCTTTAGTTTGTTACAAAACAAATCAATTAAGTACTCCACAAAAAATCATCATGAGGACAACATTTCCATAAGAATGATTAGAAATAAGATCTTAAAATAAATTGATATAATTCTAGCAACATGATTTAAGTAGTTCAGTAGAGCACACACACTCAAGAACACAATCACAAGTCAACGTTTCCAATCAATTCAAAACGAAGCAAGTGAAAATGTAAAAATGGTAGAGGCATTATAACTTATGCAGGTACATCATGGGAAGTGTATCAATATTGTTAATTTTTCATTTGACATGGTTGTAATAAGAATGTTAAAGTGTTTGGATTCCCTAAGTTGGAGCATGAGATGGTATAGTAGTCACAAGTTCAAAATTTCAAGTTCCCTCCTCTTACAAGTTTTAATTTCCAAGCATGTATGAGAAAGATAAGGATTTTTCAAGACTCTTCATGTTTATCAAGTGTAAAGGGTCTAGTCATATAAAACTAAGTCCTATAATTTATAAGGGAGGCATAAATGTTCAAAAATATGTAAAATGCATCATAATAGGTAGGAAGGCATATGAAGATCCACCATAAGTCTTGGAAATTATTTATTATTATAAGAAAGAAATATAACTCAAGGGTGAGAGTTAGTTAAGGGAGAGAGAGGATAATTTTTTTTAGAGGAAGGTGGGTAAGTGTAGAAAGTTGGGGGACAATTAATTGGACATCAAATCTTGAATTTTACATCAAAAATAGAAAAACATTGAATTTAATCTTCCGAGACTTGAACTATGTCGGAAAGTAAAAAATATGTCATAAAAATGGTACCATCACATAGGGGATACCGTTAGCTGTGTAGAAATATTGATTTTAAATTGAATAGAATAGAATAAACATCATTTTATAATTTTTTACTAATAGTAGGTCTTTAAGAAACTTTTACCTGTGAATGTTTATGTCTACGTTTAAGACTCGCAAATTTTTTTCACTTGTCGAATGTGATAAAACTTATACCATCCCAATCATGGTGATATTATATACATTTTCAAAAAAACAATTACTTGATTTCAACATTTTTGATGAAGTTATGGCAGGAAAATGGAAAGTTCTTCGTTTTCTTTATGTTTTGAGACCACTTTCATGGAAACAATCCTAAAAACTAAAACATTGCTCCAAAAATATAAAATAAAATCTATCCCAAGATAGATAGCTAGATCTAACTTCTCACTAAAGGAAAAATATATATATTAGTTTTTGGTCTTCTAAATCACGGGTAAATAGACTACAATCCTATAGGCATTTAAAAAAAAACAAGTGATTGAATTTTGAGTGTTTAATATAGCTAAACTTGTCCATTTTTAAAAAAATTAGTATTTTAGAAACTAGATTCCAGATGCTATGATTCATATTAATATAATTTTTTCTAATTTTGAGTGTATGCATTGCTAATAATCCCTACAAGTTGATATTATGTTGTTATTTGCAATATGATGTCCACTTATGACCCCTTTTTATCCCCTAACTTGCTGCACTTACCGGGTAGGAGAAGGATGTAGATGTTAAAATCCATGAGGATTTGTAGAGAGGAAGAAATTTTGTAAGAAAATACAATGATATAAATGCAATAAAATCTATTTTTGAGTATAATTGTTATTCTTGTTGAAAGTTCATAGTTTGATTGTTATTCTTTAATGTTTAGCATGTTTATGATTCCTTCATTTTAATAGTGCCTTGGATGAGATTGATTAGATTAGTATAATCAAGTTAGTGAAGAGATATTACTCTATTTTGATAAAATAAAAATATATAATGTTTACATGGTTCTAATTATATTTTTCATGACACTTAGATAGATCTATTGAGGGTGAGCACATTAAGGTATGTGAAGGACTTGATATACAATTTTTAAATGATTGATTATCATGATTATTGGTCTTTCACGCAAGATAATATTAACTAGAGTAGGACCGTGATGGCGCATGAATAGTTTGATGAACCTTAGTATTTGTTGGATACATGAGATGAATGAGAAAATAAGAAGAATTGTGTTGATGATTATTTAATCAAATGAAAATTTTCTCACATGACTAATGATGTACAATATTGAATGATGATGAGTGAGGGTTTAAATAACACCGTGTTCGAACATGGATGAAAGGAGGTTTTTGAATGATGACTAAATATTCTTATTGAATTCACTTTGATGGTAACCAGAACTCTTAAGAAAAAAATAGACCTTGACGCCAAATTTTAGGCCTTGAGTCTATATAATCCTCGATTTATAAATGTTGTCATCCTCTTGGGCCTACATAGGTAAACACAGTTAGGTTTTGAAGTATAAATGCATTATATCCTTCTAAACGTGAAAATATTCTCTAAAACTTGGAACAAAGGATGTTGATAGGATCCTAAAAGAGATTTAAAATGAATTTTAATGTTTCATTGGTTAAAATTGGAGATAATCACAATAGTATAGGGTAAGGGACAATTTGCATAGTCTCGAGGCCTAATTGATAAGGCCCATTTATAATGGAGGTAGGCGTTAGATGTGGAACTCAACCTTAAAACTTCGCACACTCAAAGAAGAAAAAAATGGGTAGGCATCAATTTTTAATTTTTTCCGTGAAACTCTTTCAAATGAAAGTTATGATTGAATTTGCATGATGACAGTGCAGTAGGAAGGTTATGAGATAGAAAATAAATTTTGGGGTTTGAGAGCAAATATGAATGAGATAGGTTATAAAAATAGGCATACACCTTATTGGTGGTAAATTTTATTAGGGGATGTTTTTTTTGTGTTGTGTATGCTTGGTTTGCTCCAACTATGACTCATATAAGAGCATTGTTTTCAAGAACACTAGAGAGCAATTTGGGACCGATTCGGAACTAATTGATAAGTTGATTTTTTTAAATAAAGTTAGCGAGTGATTTAGTAGTGTTTGAAGTGTGAAATAGGGTGAAAGGAACTGAAGGATCTATTAGAGGATAAAATTCAAAAACTACATGTTTGGACTAGAAGCTAGGAAAGAGGAAATGAAGGGAAAACTAAGAAAAAGATAAGATTTGATGAATTTGTATAAAAATTTATCAATTTTTTAGTTGAAAGGAAATTGTAAGAGGTTGATGTGATAGGGTGCATGCATTTGGAAGTTTTGGAGAGGGATAAAAAAGTTAAAATTTCTTATTTATGCTAATAACTAGTGAAGAAGGGAGATATGCAATTTAGTAGAAGGTAAGTGAAAGGTGAAGTCTCATAAAATGTGATTAGTTTGATGAGTGAATTGACCTTGAGATGCATGGTATAGTAAATTATAGAGTGATTGGTTGATCCATTATAGTGAATTTGATCAAATTTTAAAGATTAGAGCCATTATAGGATTTTTTTATTAATGGAAAATAGTTTTGAAGGGACTATACCCTAATACAAAAAAGGCTCAAAAGCCAGATAAATAGGAGTAAGTAGCAAAAAAGGATCAAGATCTAGATATTACAATAAGCCAAGCAGTAGTCAAAAAAGGAACTACCAAGAAAGAGAAGAATAAGTATAGAATTGTTAAAAAGTAGCAGTTAAATAATAACCGAAAGTAAGAAAATAACCAAACCTGCATCAAGATTGCTTTGAAGAAGTTTATCTCCTAGAAGCCTTGTCAATTCTTGATTTCATAGTCTGAAGTGAGGTGAATAGTACAGAGTAGTGATATGCGTAGGGTCACTGACATTCATTTGGGAGATGACCTGGTCCCTTTTAATAAAGTGCTCCAAATGGTTGCTGAGATACCACTAAGCATGGAAATGTTTCGACGTGATATTCAGAAAATCATGGATAACCCTGAAAATTGAGATGTTATGATCATGTCATTCCTTATAATTCCCTAGTATGTTATCCAGGGAATTCAATTTCTTATAAATTTCATTTACCTGTTCTTCACCAATTTCAATATCCTCATTCAATTTTCTTTTACCCCTTTGCTTAATCAATCTGTTGCATGTCCTTTTTGAGATTATCCATCTCTTTTTCCATGGTTTCCATCCTGTGAAGAATATTCTCCTTCTCCTATTGAGTGGTGTTGCCTTGTCTTGTAGTACTAATGTGTAATAAATTTTGGGCAATTTCAATGTCCTTACTACTCCTAAGAACTCTGTCGAAGGGAGAGGGGTACAATTTGGAGAAGGAAGGATTTTTAGTTCTGATTTTCCTTTGGCCAGAGATGGTGGTTGGGGTGACAGTGGGAATAGGGTTAATGGGAATGGGTGGGATGACGGGAGTAATAGGTATGGTAGGATGATGGCCAAGACATTGTATCGTGAGGAAGGAAGACTAGTCCCTAATGGAGGGAAATGGCCAGTGTGGTTTTGGAAATCAAGTATGGAATGCTCCATTGAGTTTAGGAGATAGTGCGGGAAGAAAAAAGAAGGTTTCACCTAAAATGGTTAAGAAAAACCAAATGCTTTGTGGGTACAATGATGTATCTACCTTCAAGTGAAATAAAGTGAACCATCATCTTAGCAATTTCATCAAATGGCTCAGGGATGGAACTTACCTTTATACCCATCGTTACCATTATAGGCTTGTTGAAGATCCTCTTTTGTAGATTTTAGGTGAAATTTTTATATGAACCTTCTTTATTATTTGATTGTATGAAGAATATAATGTTTTTTGCATCATTTGTTATCATATCTTGACGAACCTCTTTAAATTCATATTCTTATTAATATTGAAATGATTAAGTTGTATGGTTGAAGAAATCATGTTGTAAAGGAGGATGGTGAAAAGGAAATTTTTGAAATTTTGGAGCTTAAACTTGTCTCACGATATAGTTGTAGGTGGTCAAACCTAGGTGAAGAGGATTGTTGGGTAAGTGCACGAAGTTGGTGGACAATTCTGTGGACATAAAAACCTGAAATAAAGGAAGCTGCGATTGTGGTTTATATACCATGATCGTGGTTGCTGAATTCCAATTTCAGAAATTACCGAACCTAAAGCTGTGATCACAGTTTAGAACTACAAGTGCAGTTCTAAACCATGATCACGGAACTCTAAGACAAAAATTAGCAGTCCCGCGACTCCTTATTTTCCCCATTTTTTATTGCAAACCACGATTTTTCCTAGAATTTTTTCACTCGAGCTTTAAAATACCACCTCAAAATTGCTCATTGGACTTCTAGATAGTGATAGATTTAATCATGTCGCCAAGACGAGGAGTTAAGTCCCCAATTTTAATCATTTTTTTCCATTTTAGGTTTTTTTGCATTTTCATGGGTTTTTGAAATGTTTGTTTATGTATATAATTTTCTTGTTTTATCGGTTGGTTGGCAAGCTTGAAATCATGCAAACTGTCAAAACATTCCTCAAAACCCACCAAACTTTCCTTAAAACCCTTCAAAATTCCTCAAAACCCCCTCCAAACATAAATCCACCTCCGTGGCTCATCGTCCCCACTAAGCCAAGTTAAGAACACAAGATAATATCATTGGAAGAATCGAGAAAATAAAATTGTCATTGAGAGCCTAATTCAAACTATAAGACAAAATCATGCTACAAATCCATCCCGCATGAGTTTAGCCAATACATTGCAAACATTGATTGGTGAAGTCGAGTCGCAACCAACAAAATACATAGATGGAACACATTTAGAGGTGATGTAGGTGGTGGTATGCGGATAAACTATCCCATGCGTCCATAAAAGACAAAAAATTTGAAAAAGACCTCATTTGTGTATTATTTACCGACCCTAGAACCAATGCCCCCCCACAGTTACTTGCAAATGGTTCCCAATCCATTGGTGCCATGATGACCGAATCAAAAACAATTTTTTGGACCGATGGTGGATAGTTTTTGATTATCCATCATGTAACAACAATGAGTTTCCTCTATATTTTTTGAAGAAATTATATTGGAAGTTCGTGCTCAATGAGGTCTCGAATTATTTTGACTTTTCTGACTTTTTTGGTCGAGGAGGTGGCTCTGCATAGAGTAGACCTGGTGCACACATAGGTCAACCTAGGATCCCCCATGCCCCAAAACCCCCACTGCCTTCAATTATCCCTCCTACAGTGAAGGAGGTTATGGAGATTGATACATTACATGCATTGAGGGAGCTCACTAACACTCTGACCCAACATAGTGACCAAATTACATCTGGTGATGTTGGTGGAGGTGCCAGTTCTAGTGCACCACACCACTGTGGATCATGTGGTGCCGTATGCACTACGGGTAAGACATCATTTGCTGGTTCACAGGATTTATTTTCTATAGATGAGATGCTGGGGAATGTTTTTGGAATTGGTGCCACTGATATTGGTCTTTCACAGGTAAATTTCAAATAAATTTAAATAATATATATATATATACAATAGTTTAATTCACATGTTTGAGATATTAAAATATATATATATATATGATTGTACATTGTGTACATATATGTAAAAAACTAAATTTTTATTTTATTTTAAATAGCAAGAGCCGGTGAAGGAAACATCTAGCATCAACATGCTAGCTACTGCAGCTAGGCATGTTTCAAATGTAAGTTTCAAGTTGTACAAACTTACATTTTTAATTTCATTTGATTGCACTAGATTATTATTATAATGTTTCACGTGTATGTTGTACATATTAATATTTTTCTCTTTTATACACAGAGCACGGCAAGTCATCATCTCGCTCAAGGAACATAGGCTATCGGCATGCCTCACATGAGTTTTCCGCAAGTTAGTAAATCTCTTTACACTTTATTTCTAATTATTGGAAGTTCACGTGGACGACATGCTTTGGACCTTTATTATGTGGGTGCATCGTGTAGATTTTAATATTGATCTCGTACATGTTTTTTTATAGCTTACGATTGCTAGAGATACTCCTCCATATATGTAGACTATGGAGGTTGTTATAGATATTGCCACAACATCTCTGCAGATCCACTAAGCGAGGTACGATTTTTCAAATTTGTTAAATTTTTGAGGTTCATTATTTCTTATTACTTAAATCTACAAAATAAAATTTGGTATGTATATGTGAAATATTTAATTTGAAAATTAATTATTTGTATGTAGCTTACCCCTCGTGTGTTGATTGTTGTCCCTGCGATGCATCAACAACAAATTGATAGGGATCATGACATTCCAGTAAGATTTCACATGCATTTTAACTAAATTGTACAAGTTCCTAAATTTTGAATGTATTTTAAAATTTTGGGTGTTAAACACTTATTGTTTATGAATGTGCAGGTTAGGTTGTAGGCATGCTTAGAGACACCTAGGACCACATGGATGAAATCCGTAGTAGCATCTCCCTCCACTACATCCCCAGAGTGTCGTGGACGTTCTACTTTTAGTAGGGGAAAAGAGAGGGAAGATGTTTCATGAGTAGATTCATAGTCCATCGGATGTACATAGATATATATATGGGGCATCTGGTCCTAGTGAACATGTTTCTTCATATAGTCCATTATATATATATAGCCTTTTATGACCGCATGTGGTCCCATATGTACATTATGACACACTTAGTTCGAGATGTACACATACATTATGAAATTATACATATATATTTTCAGAGACATGTGTCTGGAGCACACTTTGTTTGATTCTTATATATCCATCTATGTTGGTTTTCATAATGATAAATCTGAACTATAAATGTTTGATTTGATTTCATTGCATGTATGATATCCTTTTATGTATGTTTTCATGACCATTTAAATTAGTTCTCTAATATGTACATGTTTGATTTAAATATTTAATCATGTATTCTTATATTTGGATTGAGATGAAATTTTTTCATTAGATTAGGTATTTTCATATGGTTTCCTGCTTCAAATTTCAAGTGTTTTTGATCTCTAGAATTGCAAGGATCTAAAAAGGCAAGTTTTTATTTGAAATTTTAAATGGGATGCTATAAAAAATTAGGGTACCAATGGAAAATATTTTTAGATCATCTTCAAGGAGTTCATGAGTAGAAGTTATGGGAAAAATTGTAGGGGAAATGGAGCAAAAATGAAGGAGATATGAGCAAAAATGTGATTTTTGCAATAGGGTTTCTTGAAAATTTAGTAGCATAACTAAATACTAGCAGCAATGAAGGAAAAGGAAATATTTTAAAAAGGGATTAAAAAATGGCTAAGTGTATGTTTATACTCACCTCTTAACATTAACCTAGCTAACTCACCTTCTAACTCATCCTTGACCATTCTAGATTAACCCGGGTTACATGGCATGACAGGGTAGGGTTACAAGCCTTAAGTGACAAAGGGACTTAAAGGGGTGATAATGTGAGAAGGGGTTAAGTATTCATGAGAGGGGGAAACATAATCAAGTTGGGGTGCTAAGGAATTGAATACCTAGTGAGAATGTTACAAGCCTTAAGTGACGAAAGGGAGAGATTTCATGTGGTGGTGCATTCTGATGTCCCAAGTTGAAACTTGGGTAAAAATTTGATCAGTAAGCCCTTATTAGTATTCTTAGGTTCCACCCATCACATGAAGAATCCTCCTCTAATGAAGAATCAACTCATGTCTTCCTCCATGGAAGATCTTGAATGATGAGGCTTTTTCATAGACCATCTTGTTGAATCTTGAAACTAAAAATGAAACTTTCTCATCTTCCAAAATGTTCACATGCTCTAATGTGTCTAGTGATATGTGATGAAGAATCCTATTACAATGCAAAAATAATGAGCATGTAAGCACATAGCTTGGGTAGCAGAGGATGGAGAGAGATCACCACAACAACATAGCTCAAGAGAGCAAAGTAAGGACAGTGATGAAGCAGGTCTAAGAGGACAAAGGAAAATCTAAAGAGAACAAGAGAGATGGAAGGTAAACAAGTGACAAATTGAATGTTTTGAGTCCTAGAAAATGAACAAAGGTGAGGAGTGAGAAGTCATGCCTCAGGAAATTGTGGCACCAAACCAACTACGCTGGCACATCTAGGTGGCTAGGTGAACACTAGAGGAGGCGGTGTTTCGGTGCGTGACAAGGTCGTTGCTTCTAGGCTACTTCGTTTGGGTGTAGTCCCTAAGAGCCCTGAGACCAAAATATCATTCAACTTCGATGGGTGACTACTCAGACTCGTGGCACCTAGAGATAGGTTGTTTGATTTGACACCTCAGCTTAGCAACCCTATACAAAATGTTCTCTAAGTTTTTTCCTTCTCATTTCGGTGCTCTCGCTGCCCTATTGTTTGCAAACACGTGAAATAGTGTAGTTAGAGCCAGTGATTAGTTGTCAATGCTATATTTTGCAAATGGTGGGTTGTGGAACTAAACCGACTACACCATCATGTTCAAGTGTCTAGGTGAATCCTAGAGGAGGTGGTGTTTTGGTGCACGACAAGGTCGTTTCTTACGGGCTACTTCATTTGGGCATAGTCCCTTAATATCCCTGAGACCAAAATATTATTCAACTTCGACGGGTGACAACTAGGACTTCGTGGCACCTAGAGGCAGCTTATCTGATCTGACACCTTAGCGTAGGGACCCTCTATAAAAGATTCTCTCATTTTTTTCCTTCTCATTTCGGTGCTCTCACTACCCTATTGTTTGTAAATGTGTGAAATAGTGCAGTTGGAGCCAGTGATTGGTTGTCAAATGCTATATTTTACAAACAATGGGTCGTGGCATGAAACCGACCATGCCAACATGTCCAGGGTGGCAGGTAAATGCTAGAGGAGGTAGTTTTTGGTGTACAACAAGGTCATTTCTTCCGAGGCTACTTCATTCGGGTGTAGTCCCTTAAGAGCCCTGAGACCAAAATATCGTTTAACTTTGACCGGTGATTACTCGGACTTTGTGGCACCTAGAGATGGCTCATTTGACCCAACACCTCAAAGTGTAGGGACCCTCAGTAAAATCCTCTCTCAAATTTTTCCTTCTCATTTTGGTGCTCTCGCATTACCCTATTGTTTGAAAACGTGTAAAATAGTCTAGTTGGAGCCAGTGATTGGTTGTCAAATGCTATATTTTGCAAACGGTGGGTCATGGCACCGAACCAAGCATGCGCGCTTAGCATGTCAGGGTGGCAAGGTGAACACTAGAGGAGGTGTTTTTTTGTGCATGAAAAGGTCATTTCTTCCGAGCTACTTCATTGGGCGTAGTCCCTTAAGAGCCCTGAGACCAAAATATTGTTCAACTTCGACAGTGACTACTCGGACTCCGTGGCACCTAGAGATGGCTCATCTGATCCAACACCTTGGTATAGGGACCCTCTAAAAAATCCTCTCTTAGTTTTTTCCTTCTCATTTTGGTGCTCTCACTGCCCTATTGTTTACAAACGTGTGAAATAGTGCAGTTGGAGCCAGTGATTGGTTGTCAAACGCTATATTTTGCAAATGGTGGGTCATGGCACCGAACCGACTGACCGACACATCCGAGTAGCCAGGTGAATGCTAGAGGAGGCGGTGTTTTGGTGCATGACAAGGTCATTGCTTCCAGGCTACTTCATTCGGGCGTAGTCCCTTAAGAGCCCTGAGACCAAAATATTGTTCAACTTCGACGGGTGACTACTTAGACTCCATGGCACCTAGAGATGTCTCGTCTGATCGACACCTCGGCGTAGGGACCCTCTACAATATCCTCTCTCAGATTTTTCCTTCCTAGATCGGTGCACACGCGTAGGTATGGTCTTGTAAACACTTGGGGAGGAGTCATTTTCAAAATTTACAACATTTTCAAAATTTACAACTTTTTCAAAATTTACAACTTTTTCAAAATTTACAACTTTTTCAAAATTTATAACATTTTCAAAATTTACAACATTTTCAAAATTTACAACATTTTCAAAATTTACAACTTTTTCAAAATTTACAACATTTTCAAAATTTACAACTTTTTCAAACAATGAAAGCTTCTCTTAGCTTTGAGAATTTAAAATTCTCTACTAACAGTGCTAACCACGTGAAGGTGGAAGCTTTTCTGGCACCACTAACCTAAACATAAAAGTGTTAGTCAAAGAAATTTAAGTTTCAAATCAAAACCATATACTATCTATATATACAAAATACACAAATTTAAAATAAAATATATTCAAACTTAAATCTAGATCTTTAAACTAACAAATTTATATATATATTGAAAAGAAATTATATATACTAGACATGAGCATTGTAAATTCATTCCAATGAACCATCAGGATCGGATCTACTCTGAATAGCAGACAAGATTGCTTCATGATCTGACTCTTGAACCTTCCAAAGAATCTTGTTATTAGGCCTTCCTCGATATCTATACAGCTGAATATTTATCGCTAGAACTAGATGCAAATATAAGAGTATTTTCTGTGTGTCTCAAAATCTTCAAACACCTAAATAGAGGAGTTTTTAATGGATACCATCGAAGCCAAGTTCCAAAGAACTATCATTGACCTTGTAGGATACTCAATATCTTTGCCATCTATAATAGGACAAGTCAACTTCTTTCTTTCCTCGATGTAATGATAGAAGAAAAAGTATGTTCCTTCTTCATTGTCTGTCACAATTACCATGCAAAAACATGTCCTACAAAAAAACAACTTGGTTGAACAACTCAAATTTAAATTACATATTAAAATTTCAATGGACATAACTCAATACAAAAATTAAATAAATAACCATAAATACCTTATCGCACCAAAATCAAAATTTCATCAAAGTCCTTGGATGTTGCAACTTCATCTGCAGAAATAAGTCATAATGCTTGTGAAGGTTGATAACTAGGAAGCGGAGTTAGAGGCCTACAAATCCATCCATCCACCCATTCTTGTGAATCACACTCAGCAGTGACAAATTTGATACAAGATGCACAAAAACATGTCAACTTTCTTGTCCATACAACCCACAAAATAGTGTCTGAGCTACAAAATGAGTGCATATCACTAGACCCAGTTGTTATCCAAAATTCACCCCCCCAGGGTAAATTTGATAACATGCATCAGGATGTCCAAATTCCAAGAAAAATGACTGATTCAGAGCAAAATCAGGTTTCTAGGGTCCCTTCAGGAATCTTTCTAAACTCCCCAGGCTGAAGAAGAAAGGAGCAAGCTTTGAGAAAGTTCGGAGAAGGTTGCAGAAAGCAAGTAGTTTGGGCCAGGAAAAATTGTGAAAATCGGCTAAGTCCTAGTCCAGCACAAGGTGGGACAAATGGGACAAAGGTACGCGAACCGCCCGAACCGGCCGAAATGAGTCCAGGCGGCCCACTAAGCATTTGGGACAAGTGGGACGAAAGTACGCGGCGGGCGCGAAATGCCGGTTCGACCGAGAGAGAAAATCGACTAACTGCTGAGAGGGGCAGTTCGGGACGCGCGGGACAAAAGGACCCGAACCGGCCGAAAAGAGTCAAGTCAGTCCGAATCAAAGTGGGACAAGCGGGCCAGAAATACCCGAACCGGCCGAAATTGTCCCAAAAGGTCCAAAATCAAAATGGGACGTCCGGGACGAATGGACGCGAAGTACGCGGAAGACCCGGCAGGCCCGAGAACCATTGAGAAATTGCCACGTGTCATCAAGGAGAAGCCAAAAGGTCAAAAGGCAAGGTTTGAAGCGCTGGCCCGAGCCAATAGAAATTGGACATGTGTCCAATGGAGCATAGAAGTGCGGAGCTTGGGGAGGAGTTGGAAAGTTTGGCCAAATCTAAGCCAAAAGGGGTAAAAGGGAAGGAAGACCCGACAGGTTCGTGAACCAACCAATGCATGCCACGTATCCCTAGTGGCGGGGCGTGGGAAAAATGTGAAAAATATTCCAAGAACACCAAAAGTCAAAATTCAAGAGACAGCCCGCCGAAAAGTAGAGGAGAGAGAATTATTCGGTGAATCAGAGCATGCCACGTGGCGTCCAAGTGGCGGTGCGTGCGGGAAAATATTTCAAAATCTGTTTTCACCTGTTCCGTGCCCTAAATCTTCAGATCGACATATCTTTCGATCCAGAGCTCGGATTTGCACGTTCTTGATATCAACGGAAAGCTGCTGAAATTCTCTACACGTTTCCAGGGTCAATCTTGCATTTTGGTGTAGTCTGGAGGGAGAAAATTGAGAAACACCTCTGGCACGAAATAACAAGCAGAGGTAATGCTTCAACAACCACTTTAATGCAGCAGACAACCCGCCGCTTCTGTTAGGCAAACCGCCGCTTTGCCAGAACCCGCCGCTTCTGCCATGATGGATGAATTAAATGCAACCTAGAGGTGGTTGGGGCAGATTTCGAATTCCTCTCTCTTTTCTCTCCCATTCTTCCTATAAATTGTAAGGAGGGGTTTCTTTCTGGTGTTGGACATTTTCTGCTTTGCACCCTCCCTTCTCTCCTGTTCATAAGAAGATTTGTGGAGTTTTCAAACCTCCCATATAGACTGTAACACCGTTTTTTTTTTGCCTTTTGGCCATTACAATGTATTGAATCAATCCTTGAGCAATATATATGTGTCTGTGGTTGCTTCTAAACCCTCTTACATATTTATTACTGTCATTCTTGATCTTTCATTGTGTTTTTGCTATCTGTGCATGGTGTGGTGTTATATCTATATGGTATGTGTTTAATTTGGCAAAGCATATGTTCTTCATTCCTCGGTGCATCACCTCTATTAGCTTAGATTTATTTTATGCATCTTCTTACCTTGTCTCCTTGGCAGATTAGATTAGATTTTGAGAAAACCCTCTGCATATTTCGTGTGCACCTGAACAGAGGAATAGGAACCAGCCTTTCTCTGGAGATTCCTTTCTCACTCTTCAAGTCCCACACTTGGAGAAAGGATTCAATGTTATGCAATCACACTGGATATTAGTATGATCAACCTAGAAATCTGATCAACATCCAGGGGTGCTGTGATTTTGCACTAACAGTTTTGGCACGCCCGGTGGGACCAGAGGTCTCATTTTTATTGCAGCAAAGTTGATGTGCATCTGCTGCAATTTTCTTGCTTGAAAAGAGCTATTATTTGCATATCTGGCGACTCCAAGGGGAAGAATCAACTAGTTTCAGCAGTCAGGCCTAAAAGCTTATGAGAAGAATCACAAGGTCAAGAGCTGGAGAAGAGGAAGTGCTGTTTGAATACCTGCAACTATCTCCAAGAAGAAGGCAAAGAGGAAGAAGGATTCAAAGGTCTCCATCTCCACCAAGCAGAACTCTCTCAACTCCTCCACCTGACAGGCCTTTCTTTCAATATACAAGGGTTTTAAGACCACTCAGAATGGCGCAACCAGTAAACCCCTATGTCAACTTCACAGGCAGCAGCCCACTTGCTCTCAATGCACAAAATCCAATCCCGATTCTGACATTGAAGAACATTCCATATTTTACTGGAGAAAATCAGACCACTCCTGGTGATCATGTCAAGGACATTGCTAATATTTGTGCAATCCATGAGATTAATGAGATGCAAGTAGCTGTCAAATTGCTGGCATCTTCATTCAAGGGGAAAGCATTACAATGGTTTAGGAGCCTTGAGCTGGCTCTATCACAAACTGGAATCAGCTATGTATTGCACTTCATGATCAATTTGGAGAAAAGGGAGACAACTTGTCTCTTTTGGAGCAGCTGACAACCATCAAGAGAGCTCCCAATGAGCAGCTAACCGACTTCAACTTCAGATTTCAAAGATCTTGGGATAGAATTCCGGTGGCAGTCAGGCCAACAGCAGAAGGTGCTTTTCTATACTACCTTAAAGCTTTAAATTCTGATATTTCTATGTTGGTTCAATCTATGGGAGGCACAACTATCCCTGCTGCTTATAGTATTGCCATTAGAGCTGAAAATTGTCTGATTCAAGCTGGCAAGCTAGCTCCTAGGCCTCCAATGCCATTATATCCAAGTTTAGAGAGCCCAAGTACTGGTCAAGCACCTGTCTTAACTCCTATTCCCACTCCTAGAAATCAAAGTTCAAACGGAGCTTCCACTTCATCTCCAAGTGCCCCAAATGAGCTTCAGGAGGTCATGAAGCAATTGCAAAATCTAGGCAATGAGCTGGTTACTCTAAAAAGACAGCAAGCTCAAGGTTTTAGACCTTCGTATCAGCCTCAAGCTCAACCTAATAGGCAGCCATATCAGCCTCAAAGGCCACCTAATCCAGCTGCAAATATGAATCAAACAAGGCCTCCTGCCAATAGACCATTCCAGCCCTATAATCCAAATGCCATATCTGCCTCTAAGGCATTAGTACCAGCACAAAACAACATTGCCCAGGAGTATGAATGGTGTTTTCCATGTAATGAACCCCATAATCAATCCATGTGCTATAATGGTGCTTTAACCCAAGCGTTAATGGTAACAAGTGCTGGTGTGGAGGGTGAGAGTAGTCAAGAAAACAGCCAACAACAAGAAATATTCCAACAGCAACCTGCCCCAAATGACACCACATTGGTAAATTGGCAAGCAGAGGATTTCTGTGGCATGAATCAGGTAGTTTCTCAAGGTGTTGCTGCCAACACAAGGTCAAAAAGGAGAAATTTGGGTGAAGAACAGCCGTTAGCCCCAGCCAATCCACAACCTTCCACAGCTCCACAAATGATTGGCAAGCAAAACCCAGTTTCAAATGCACAAGGGCAGCCAAGAACAACCCCTAGGCCAACTCAAATGCCAGCTGTTGCTGCCCACATTCAAGGAGCAAATGTGCAAATCAAGGGACAACAGAGAGATCCTTCATCACCATTTAGTATCATTGATCAGATGAAGAAGACAAATATCAATATATCTATGTGGGAATCCCTATCCATCCCAGGCCAAAGAGATCTGCTGCAAGCTGCTATGAAGGACTGGCCAACTTCGAATCAACGGGTTCAGAGGCAAGACAAAGTGCTTACAAATGCTGCCCAGCCTGAAGGAAATCATGGAGCACAACAAGGTAGAATGCTGAAACCTCCCCCTTTCTATGTTTCGTTAATCATTGGAAATCAGCTAGTACATAATTGCATGATAGATTCCGGGGCAAGTAGCTCAGTAATGCCTAAATAGATAGCTGATCAGTTAGGGCTCCAGTATGAAATAACATCTAAGGGAGTAGTGCAGCTGGATGGGACAGCAATAGCAACAGTTGGAGTGATTAGAAATTTGAGTCTTACCTTGCATGCATGTCCAAATGTTGTTGTCTTACAAGATATATCAGTCATAGACCTTCCACCACTCTTTGCCCTCTGTTTGTCAAGGGACTTTACTGCCAAGATTGGGGGATATTTGTCCATTGATTGGTCACACATGCTGTTCAGAACGAGGTATGGAACTAAAGCTACAATTAGGTCAGAACCTATTGCAGATTTCCACATTGAGCCCTATACTCCAAGTCATATTAATACCAATTGCTCAGCATTTGATCAAGAAGATCACCTTGGCACTGATGAAGCCGACACTAAGGTTGGAAGTATCCCAGATTTGACTCTTGATGAATGGGCAAGCAAGGTGCATGCTTTTGATCCTTATCAAGAAGTAGAAGAATCTGAGCTAGGGGTCTATTGTATACACGAAGAAAGTCAACCTATTCCTAGCATCACCAAGCCAAGCCACAAGGATGACAACGAGGTATGGCAACTATTTTTGATGGATCAAGGAGTAGACAAGGCGCAGGAGGTGGAGCCGTGCTTATTTCACCTCAAGGAGTAAAGTATTATTCAGCTTTTAGATTTCAATTTGCATGCTCCAATAACACTGCTGAATATGAAGCCTTGGTGCAAGGGATGCATTGGGCAATAAAGAGAAAAATAAATAACTTGCAAGTTTTTGGGGACAGTGAGCTGATTGTAAATCAGGTCAAGGGACAGCATGCCGCCAAAAATGATCTACTCAGATGCTACAAGAATAGGGTATGGGACCTCATGGAAGATTTTGAGGGTTTCGGCATCAAGGCCATTCCCAGGAAAGAGAATCAAGCTGCTGACAAGCTTGCAGCAAAGTAGGGGTAGCCTTTGACATTGTAGAAAACATTCAACAAGACAAGGTACAGCCAAACATCCACGTGATTGTGAGGCCTTCAGTGCCGGATAACGATGTCAATTGGCAAGTATTTGAGAATGACCAGCAAATCATCCACTTCTTGCAGGAAGAAGCTGAGTTCTCAGCTAAGAATCAAGAGAAGTTGGAACAGCAATATGGTGACCAGGTGATACAGCTGAGAACTGACAAGCTGCCCAAGGGACTTGTCACCTTGGAGTCAATTTTTAACCCCAATGATCAGTTTAGAAAGGAGAAAGCAAATATTCAGGTCAAGAGGGAAGATTCGGCATCCATCTTGGTAGAAGAGAACAAGCCACTGCAAATTGGAAAGATGACAACTGAACAGGAAAGGTATGAGTTCATACAGCTATGTCAAGAATTCCCTGATGTGTTTGCTTGGAGCTATGAAGACTTGAAAGGGTTCAATCCCAACTTAGCTCAGCATACAATTGAGTTGGATCCAAATACTAAGCCTGTCAGGTAGAAACAGAGACCAGTCAATCCACACATGGAGCCTCTCATGAGGAAGGAGTTGGACAAGCTGATTGAGTCAGCAATTATATTCCCAATCAAGCATTCTAGTTGGGTTGCCAACCTAGTTCCAGTCAGAAAGAAAAGTGGAGAGATCAGGCTATGTGTTGACTTCAGAGATTTGAATAGAGCCTCTCTCAAGGACCATTATCCACTCCCCTCCATGGAGCAAATATTGCAGGTCGTAGCTGGTTCAGAAAGGTTTTCACTACTTGATGGATACTCAGGCTTCAATCAAATTATGGTAAAGGAGGAAGACCAGTTCAAGACAGCCTTCACAACCAAATGGGGCACATATGCTTACAAGAAGATGCCGTTTGGACTATCGAATGCCGGAGCAACATTCCAGCGAGCCATGGATATGGCATTCAAAGGCTTGATCAACAAGATAGTGCTGATATACCTAGATGATATCACTGTCTTCTCAAAGAATGCTGCAGACCATCTCTTTCACCTCAGGCAAGTGTTTCAGAGGTGTAGAAAGTTTGGAGTGTCTTTGAATCCTAAGAAGTGCATCTTTCTTGCACATGAAGGGAAACTCCTTGGCCATATTGTCTCCAAGGAAGGATTAGCAATTGATCCAGAGAGGGTTGAAGCCATAAGAGCTCTGCCATTGCCAAGTCATAAAAAGGCTCTTCAGAGTTTCCTGGGAAGGATAAACTTTGTTCGGAGGTTTGTCCCAAATTTTGCAGCCTTTGTCAAGCCCATTACCAAAATGTTAAGAAAAAGCATGGCTTTCAAATGGACGGCAGAAGGCAAGGAGAATTTTGAAGCAATCAAAGAAACCATCTCCCAGGCACCCACTCTCATCAACCCAGACTTTTCCAAGGATTTCATCCTCTATGCATTTGGAGGTGATGACACTATTTCTGCCATTCTGGTACAGTAGAACAAAGATAATGATGAGCAGTCGATTGCCTTCTTCAGCCAAAGCCTAAATGACTACGAATTGAGGTACTCTTTTATTGAAAAACATGTGCTTGCAGTAATCAGGAGCTTGAAGAAATTCAAGCATTTAGTCTCAAACAACAAGGTCCAGTTGCTGGTCTCACATGCTGGGGTTAAGGACTTCCTCCTCAACAAGGATTTAAATGAGAAAAGGGCAGGTTGGATCACCCGTGTCATGGAGTATGACATTGAGATCAAGATCACCAAGCTGGTAAGAGGCAAAGGTTTGTGTGAGCAGCTCGCTTCCAAACAACTAAACAACCCAGAAGATAAAGAAGACGCTGTCCTGCTATTACAAGATGATCAAAAATAGGAAAATGATGATGTGTCCACTCCCTGTTGGACTCAGAATATGATACATTTCCTACAGACGGGTATGTGCCCTCTAGAAATGAGCAAAGCAAGAAGAAGACACTTCAGGTTGCAGGCTATTCCATATACCATCATTGATGGAGTTTTGTTCAAGAAGGACGTGAATGGAGTGCTGCTGAGATGCATTAACACAGGTCAGATTCAAAGGGTATTAAAGGAGTTTCATGATGGACCAGCTGGTGGCCATTTTGCACCAAGAGTGACAGCTCTGAAAATCATGAAGGCTGGTTATTATTGGCCTAAAATCTTTAGTGATTGCTATGCATGGATCAAGAAATGTAAGAATTGTGCATTCTTCACAGGAAAAGAGAGACTTGCAGCCCTCCCATTACATCCAATCTCAGTTGACCAGCCATTCATGCAATGGGGTTTGGACTTCATTGGAATCATCAATCCCAATTCGAGCCAAGGGCACAAATGGATTTTGACAGCCACAGACTACTTCACCAGATGGACAGAAGCAGTAGCACTCAAAGAGGCGAATGAGTCTAGCATCTTGGACTTTTACGAGGGGATAACTACCAGATTTGGTGTACCTGCTACAATAGTCTCTGATAATGCATTGGCATTCATTGGATCTAAAGTTACTGAGTGGGCTGTCAAGAACGGGATTTACCTGAGCACTTCATCAAACTATTACCCTCAAGGTAATGGCCAGGCCGAGTCTACAAACAAAAACTTGCTGAGGATCATTAGGAGGACTCTTGATGAGAATCAGAAGGCTTGGCATACCAAACTGAAATCAGCCTTATGGGCAGATAGGATAACTCCCAAAAGATCCACAGGTAACTCTCCATTTAGGCTTGTCTACGGAAGAGAGGCAATCTTGCCCATGTCACTTGAGCTGCCAACGTTGGAACTCATGAAACAGCTGGAGTTGCTAGAGTTTGGGCCCATGGAGGTGAGATATGCAGAATTGATGGAGCTGCAAGAAATCAGAAATCAGGCATTCCAAGCAATGGAAAAGGATCAGGCTTTGATCAAGAAGACCTTTGATAGGAAGGCCAAAGATAGATCTTTTCAAGTAGGAGATCTAGTATTGAAATGGGATGTGGACAGAGCAAAACCAGGAAGGCATTCAAAATTTGATGCCATTTGGAGTGGCCCATACATGGTCACAAAGTGCAAGAACAACAATGCTTTCCAATTGGCCTCATTGGATGGTGAAGAACTGCAGATTCCAGTAAATGGAATCTATCTCAAGCGTTGCTTCTAGAGGGAGGTTCACTACATCTGTAAATACTAGATTAGATTTTCTTTCCTCCAAGTGCTTGTGCACATTGTTTTGCTGTAGATTAGTTTTGTTTTCCCTAAGTGCCTTGGCACAGCTTGCTGTCCATGGAGATGATGCATGTCTTTGCTAAAATCAAGTCTCTTTCCATCTTCCTCCTCGCACATTCTGAGTCAGTTTGGATTCTAACAGAATATTTGATGACTCCATGCCCAATGGATGGCTTCAGGCAACTGGCCTTTTCATCTAGCAGGCAGATGATCCCGCTGAGTCGCCAAATTGTTATCCAAAATTCACCCCCCAGGGTAAATTTGATAACATGCATCAGGATGTCCAAATTCCAAGAAAAATGACTGATTCAGAGCAAAATCAGGTTTCTAGGGTCCCTTCAGGAATCTTTCTAAACTCCCCAGGCCGAAGAAGAAAGGAGCAAGCTTTGAGAAAGTTCGGAGAAGGTTGCAGAAAGCAAGTAGTTTGGGCCAGAAAAAATTGTGAAAATCGGCTAAGTCCTAGTCCAGCACAAGGTGGGACAAATGGGACAAAGGTACGCGAACCGCCCGAACCGGCCGAAATGAGTCCAGGCGGCCCACTAAGCATTTGGGACAAGTGGGATGAAAGTACGCGGTGGGCGCGAAATGCCGGTTCGACCGAGAGAGAAAATCGACTAAGCTATGGGCGGGCGATTCGGGACGCAGCTTGAGACAAAGGGACCCGAACCGGCCGAACCGGCTGAAAAGAGTCAAGTCAGTCCGAATCAAAGTGGGACAAGCGGGCAGAAATACCCGAACCGGCCGAACCGGCCGAAATTGTCCCAAAAGGTCCAAAATCAAAATGGGACGTCTGGGACGAATGGACGCGAAGTACGCGGAAGACCCGGCAGGCCCGAGAACCATTGAGAAATTGCCACGTGTCATCAAGGAGAAGCCAAAAGGTCAAAAGGCAAGGTTTGAAGCGCTGGCCCGAGCCAATAGAAATTGGACACGTGTCCAATGGAGCATAGAAGTGCGGAGCTCGGGGAGGAGTTGGAAAGTTTGGCCAAATCTAAGCCAAAAGGGGTAAAAGGGAAGGAAGACCCGACAGGTTCGTGAACCAACCAATGCATGCCACGTATCCCTAGTGGCGGGGCGTGGGAAAAATGTGAAAAATATTCCAAGAGCACCAAAAGTCAAAATTCAAGAGACGACCATAAAAGCGAGAGAGAGAGAATTATTCGGTGAATCGAGCATGCCATGTTGCGTCAAGTGGCGGTGCGCGGGAAAATATTTCAAAATCCGTTTTCACTGTTCCGTGCCCTAAATCTTCAGATTGACATATCTTTCGATCCAGAGCTCAGATTTACACGTTCTTGATATCAACGGAAAGCTGCTGAAATTCTCTACATGTTTCCAGGGTCAATCTTGCATTTTGGTGTAGTCTGGAGGGAGAAAATTGAGAAACGCCTCTGGCACGAAATAACAAGCAGAGGTAATGCTTCAACAACCACTTTAATGCAGCAGACAACCCGCCGCTTCTGTTAGGCAAACCACCGCTTTGCCAGAACCCGCCGCTTCTGCCATGATGGACGAATTAAATGCAACCTAGAGGTGGTTGGGGCAGATTTCGAATTCCTCTCTCTTTTCTCTCCCATTCTTCCTATAAATTGTAAGGAGGGGTTTCTTTCTGGTGTTGGACATTTTCTGCTTTGCACCCTCCCTTCTCTCCTGTTCATAAGAAGATTTGTGGAGTTTTCAAACCTCCCATATAGACTGTAACACCGTTTTTTTGCCTTTTGGCCATTGCAATGTATTGAATCGATCCTTGAGCAATATATATGTGTCTGTGGTTGCTTCTAAACCCTCTTACATATTTATTACTGTCATTCTTGATCTTTCATTGCATTTTTGCTATATCGTGCATGGTGTTGTGTTATATCTACATGGTCTGTGTTTAATTTGGCAAAGCATATGTTCTTCATTCCTCGGTGCATCACCTCTATTAGCTTAGATTTATTTTATGCATCTTCTTACCTTGTCTCCTTGGCAGATTAGATTAGATTTTGAGAAAACCCTCTGCATATTTTGTGTGCACCTGAACAGAGGAATAGGAACCAGCCTTTCTCTGGAGATTCCTTTCTCACTCTTCAAGTCCCACACTTGGAGAAAGGATTCAATGTTATGCAATCACACTGGATATTAGTATGATCAACCTAGAAATCTGATCAACATCCAGGGGTGTTGTGATTTTGCACTAACACCGGTGAGTGTCATACAATCCTCGTAGTTAGCAATATGTTGTTCCTCTATCAACCAAAAATATCTGTGAATTGTAGAATTTTCTTGAGAACCTCGGGCCATGTTGTTAGTACACCATTCCACTATGCTCTTTGCATCTTTTAATTTAGCACCATCTTTGTACTTCAACTCTTCCCTTGAAAGAGATCTTTTCACACATGCCCCCGCACTTTGTCATGCTCTCCTTTTTGATGTCCAACCTCAATGAAACTACAAATATGTTTCACACCCATCTTGACATGCATTCTGCTCATCTAATAAAAAATTCGTGCATTCTTAAACTGAGACGTGCAATTATCTAACCATATATAATGTTGTTTGAAGTGGATCTCCCTACCAGACAAGTTTCCATAAAATAACTGGAAACACCCTTGCACAAATTGAGTAGAATGAGCATGATCATCAACCGATATAAAAGTGGTACTCTCTTTAAAAAGTTTGATCATTCTCTGCACTATTAGGATAATGTAGAAATGCTATATGCACAAAAATGGCAACTTGTACTGAGTTGTAATATTGTGATTGAACCTCCATTTGTGGGCAAATGTAATTCTCTGTAAAATCGACCACTAAAACAATAGTACCAATAGGAAATGTGTCTTTTCATAGCTTGAAGTATTCATCCAACCATCAAGCTTTATTTTTATGCCTCACATACTCATAAACAATTTCATCCTTAAATTTTCTCAAAAATTGGAAAATGGGCATTTGTTCTGTAACTACCTCACACCGTTTAGACTCTTTTCCATCTTTCAACTGGTATGCAACTGATATATATATATTTATCAAACTCAACTAAATTATGTCCTATTGTACCTTCAATTTGCTCATCGATGTAACTTTCCAATTTAGGAAATCTTCCACATGTACTACAACTTCCATCTAAACAATCCTGACTATAAAAAAATTGTCCAACTTCTTTTTCACAAAATATAGTAGGAATGAAATCCTGGAAGATATTGGTGGAACTTGAACACCACATTCCGATAACATAGTTTCAAAATGAAAATTATAATGAATACGTAAAATTTAGCATAATGCATCGTAAATTCAACATGTTGCCTACAACAATAAGTGGTGTGAGCGTGGTTGATTTTCACATAGAATGGTTTCAACATTTCAAAAAAACGTTGACTAATTTTAATTTCCAGATTCTCTTGTTCAAACTTACGAAAAATTGAGTTTGAGTCATATCTAAGAAATTGTTTGGATGTGCTTCACGATTAGTAGAACCAACTCTTTGTTTTATAACATCTCTTATATTTGGTGAAACTCTAGTGTTATCATGCCAAAAATTAATAACAAATTCTCTTATAGCATCATAATTATTTTTGTCCTTACGCGGTGCTCTAGCAAAAATTCCTAAAAATCAACATTATTGAGTGATTGAAGTATATTACGTCTTTCAATTACTTTCATTAGAGTTTTTCAATTAACTTGCAACATTCGACTTGTTTTCTTAATCAAACGTTGTTTTTTTATTGATTCACTTACAACACTAGTAGCAAGTACACGATGCACAATATTACTATATAGCTAGTGCATCTGTTGACTGACACCACTTGATGTGATATGCATCATGAAGGTTTTCAACAATTGTAGAGTTTGAACACGTATATTAGATGTTGTCAATCCTAAGGTATTTAATGTAGGTCTCATTTTAATCAATTTCATCAAACTAACCAACAACTAACATCTTTGGGAATCATTTAAATTTCAAAATGATTATCCCAAATTTCAAATGGCTTTTCTTCTAATTTGTCATTCGAAAGTTTTTCGAAATTGGTTTCAAAATGTTTTCATCAATTTCAAAAAAATATAGGTTTCTTATGTAAAATCCTAGGAGATGTTTTTGTCAAATTTTGTTTGTCTACAGTTTCAACATGAATTTCCTTATTCACATTTTCATTGTCTCCTTCAATTTCAACATTTGCTACATCATGAGTATTTAATTCTTCTTCAACATTGACAGAAAAACATCTTCATCATGAGTATTTAATTCAACTTCAACATTAACGGTGAGAAAAATTACCGGTTCTTCATTGCTTATAATAGTTGGGGTTGAAGATGAACCTCTTCTTGATTCATGTAGTTTCCACATTCGCTTAGCATTTTGAATTTTGTTGGCCTCTAATTTGTTTGGTGTTTTTTTACTTAATGACTTCCTTTTTGACTTCATTTTTGTCTCCCATGATGTTTTGCTTCAAAGTGATAAGAAAAATGTGTAGAAAAACGAGAATTTCATAGTAATTAAATGCGGTAAGGTCGAGAGTAAAAATCACATGGTAATTCAGACATTGGGATGTGTGTAAATATGATTTATGAACCATGAGCATGCTTTATAAACCGTGATTGTGGTTTATAAAGTGCGCTCGCATTTTGTGTTTAAAAACTACGATCATAGATCTATCTACAAAACCTAAGCCTCTCGAAAATATTTGTTTTTCCCCAACCAAAGCTATGGAAGGTTATTATGAAGTGTAAAAGGTCAAAAAACCTCAAATTTTCTCTTCCAAAGACTTGAACCATGCTAAAAACTAAAAACATGTCACAAAAATGGTGCCATTGCGTAGGGGAGACTCTTAGCTTCGTAAAAATATTGATTTCAAAGTGAATAGAATAAGTTTATAATTTTTACTAATAATAGGTCTTTAAAACATTTTTTCCCCTGAATGTTCATGTCTACATTTAAGACTGTAACTTTTGTTTCACTTATCAAAATATGATAAAACTTATACCATCCCAAGCATGGATAAATTCTATACACGCTAAAAAAAAATTGATTTCAATACTTTTTGATATAGTTATGGTGAGTAAATAGAAAGCACTTTGTTTTCTAAATATTTTCAGACCACTTTCATAGAAAAATCATTAAAAAAATATTGCTAAAAAAATACAAAATAAAATCCATCCCAAGATAGACAACTACATCTAACGTTTCACCAAAGGAAAAAAAAATAACAAGATTTGGTTATCCAAAATGCAGGCAAATGGACTACAATCTTATAAGTTTAAAAAAAAAAAAAAACTAAGTCATATAATTTTAAGTGTTTAATATAGCTAAACTTGTCCGTTTTAAAAAAAAATAGTATTTTAGAAACTAAATTCTGAATGATATGATTCATATTTATATAATTTTTCTAATTTAGAGTGCATGTATAGCTAATAATCCCTACAAGTTGAGATTTCATTGTTTTTTGCAATATGACATCCACAGATGACCCTATATTTGTCCATCAACTCCCTGCACTTACCCTGTTATGAGCCTTGAAGATTATATCTTTCTTGAAATTTCATTGAAGAATGTTAAGCTTTTAAAAATATATATTTCTTAGTCTTTGCATGTAGAAGTACCACTGATCCTAGATGTTTAAATATTTCTTGATGTTTTGGGAACTTTGATGCTTGAATATTTCTAGTTTATTTTTTAATAAATGAGTTTTTATGAGCCTTGATGCATGTGTGTACCTAACAAGTCATGGATTGAAGAATGGTTGATAGGTTGAGAAGTTGAGTAAATAATTTTTCCAAAAGAGACAAGTTGAGGTATTAGTGACCCTAGTGAGGCACCTAAGGAGAGTTAGAAGAATATATAAGATAATCCCTATAACATTGAAGCTATGTGTACCTAACAAGTCATGGATTGAAGAATGGTTGATAGGTTGAGAAGAGGAGTAAACAAATTGTCCAACAAAGGGACAAGTTGAGGTATTGGTGACCCTAGTGAGGCACCTAAGGAGAGTTAGAAGAATACATAAGATAATCCCTATAATATTGAAGCTATTATAAAATAATAATAAAATAGGGTGCAAAATACCTAGGTGAGGACTTAAGGAGATCAATCGCCCAAGGTGGAAGAGACTTCGGTGAAAATATTAAGGAGAGATTGAGAAAATACCTAAGAAAATATCTTAGAATTTGGAAAATTCCATAGTAAAGTGAAGGAAAGAACAAGAAGGAAAGCATTACTCTAAGAAGAAGAGATAAAGGGGGAAAAATAAAGGATTGCGAAGTTGGAATTCATGAGAAAGAACATGATGAAAAAATATATCAAAGAGTTTATGTGGAAGTTATAAAAGAAGGTGAAGTGGCCTATTAATCTACTTATGGTGAAGAAGAAAATAAAAATGATGATTTCTTTCAACAAGGAAATTGTCAAATATACACAAGGAAGGGTGAAGGAAAATGAGATACTATGTGAAGAAGAGTTTGAGAAGAGAGTTCTCATTGAAGAGAACAAGAAAGAGGATAAAGTGGAAAGAGAAGAGAAAAGAAAATGTCTATGAAGAAGACTCTCATGGGGCCTTATGGTCTCTTGTTTTGTTATCTAACTCCATGTTTGAGTGTTTTCTTGTAGGTATGATTGTGTTATTGTTTGTTTTTGAACTCAAGGTCTTGGGATTTTGTTTAGTTACAAGTAATTTGGAATCATCAAACAAAGTTCCATTCTCATTGAGTTAATTGGATGCTTTTAATAAGTGGCCACGGGGACACCTTGAGATAGGAGTTTAAATTATCCATTTGGACCAAGTGGAACATAGAGGGGCACTCCAAATGTGAATCACTTGGTAGAAATTAAGGACCCAAGCCCACCACTATGTCCCACTTAAATAAAGTGTTCCTCCACCACTCTAGTTCATAGATTTGTTATAATAAATGCGTTATCTATCCAAATTTTTGTCAATCAATAACTATAAAAATAATCATATATGGATGGATCAAGAGAAAAGAGGAGGATTTCAAAAATAAAATGGGTGGGAAATGATGTAGAACACGGGAGACCCTTAGAACAAGGTTCTACAGATTGGGGACCCACATTAATCGTATGGAGGAGGTAAGTCAAATATATATTTTTTTCCATCATGGGATGACAATTTGGTGGGTTGAAATAATGAAATATAAAATAATCCTTTAGTTTCAATAATTAAGCATGTTGAAAAAGGATGGAGTACTAAGTTTAGCTATTGCTGATGGGTTAGCTAAGAAAGATAAATCTATAATGGAGCACTCTCTAGTTGGTAAGTTTTATAGAACTAGATTGAAATTTGAATGGTTTTGAAGTGGGCCCGAGGAATTGGAATCCAATGGGTTATCTAGAAATTACATCCTATGTGAATGGGTTTTTTACTATCAATCTTTCCAACTTTGAAGACTGTAAGAAGATCCTTTATGGTGGGCCTTGGTTTATGGGTAGATCCAGTTGGTTGGTTTAGAAATGGTACACGAGGTTTTATCCATATAATGAGAAATTTGATGAGCTACCAGTTTGGGTCAAACTTCTGGGACTCCTTATGGATTTCTAGGAGGAATAAATCCTAATAGAAATATATAATTTTATAGGTTCACCTGGTCTTTTTAAATCTGGTTACAAGGGAAAGAATAAGGCTTATGTATGCATGATTTTTTGTTAATGTTCTAGCAAGGAACTTACTTGAAAGGAAATTGAACTCTAATGAAAATTTGGAGTCTGGATCTAGAAGATTGAGTAGGAGGCTTCACCTTTGTTCTGTTAGAAATTATTTTGAGGGGAGAAAACATAGACAATGTAAAGAATCTAAGAAAGGTAAAAAGTTTGGGATAAGAAAGACAAGGGGCCTGAGAAAAACTAGGAGAAGAATAAAGTTTCTCCCAATAAAATGTCCCCGGTTAAATTTTATTTCAATGTGTAAAGTATTGAAGAAATTGAGGAAATTGAGGTTCATGAAGAGACCAAGGTCCACAAGGTAGATAAGATGGAACAAAATCTAGAAGAGAAGGTAATCTTAGATCAAGTGTAGGATGAGAAAGAAAAAGAAGTTCAGATCCAGAATCAAGAGATCTCAAAGGAGGAGGTTCTCCTAGAGAACCTAGATATCAATAAGGATGTTTCAATTTCTCGGGATCGACACAGGATAAGATAGGTGCATATTCTTAAAAATGAAGGAGGTTTTCACACAACCAAAGATAGTACAATGCTCTTTGAATTTGGAAAGTAATTTTTAGTGCCCGTTTAAACAACCACTTGAGACCAAAGAAACAACCTAGGGTTAGCTAGAAAAATTATGGGATAATTTTGTTTTTATTAGAAGTATCTACAACTAGGTTGCAAGACATCAGTCTGCCATTGGTAGGTTCTAGAACAAAACCTATTTACCAAAACACAAATTTCCTTTATTTACTTATATCAAGTTCACAAGGTTTAAATTTTAGGGTTACATGTTCTAGTTAGTTTCAAGGAGAAATCTACCCCTATAACCACTCTCTAATAGGATTATAGTTTCAACTAGATTTTTCTAATAGTTAACACTTCCAAAAAGTTTCTAAACCATTTCCATTTGTTAGGAAATTTTCTCACCTTTCAGTGATATAAAGAATTCCTCCTAACTTCTTCAAGAACTCAATATATGGTTGGGCAGAGTTTTGGGATCAAATTTTCCCCAAGGGGGACACGTGTCAAGAGGAGGGGAAAACCCCTTTGGTGGCTTGGCGGGTTGTGGGGAATTTTTTAGAATTTTTTTCCCATGTGGCACAAAAGAAAAATTTCTCCCAAACCTCTGTTGCCACCCCAAGGTGCCACTTCAAAGGAAAAAAAAAAAGCGCATTGCTCTCGCCACTGCCCCATGAGGACACGTGGCAGCCTCTGATTGGCTATGGGCCGGTGGAGGGAAAAGTGAAAATTTTCCAAAAAATTTCAAAAAGTTTAAGTGTTAAAATTAATTTTGCCTCTACCTCATCCCCTGGAGGACACGTGGCACTACCGATTGGGTGTGGTGGTAGAGGAAAAAGGAAATTTTTTCAAAAGGTCTAAAATTTCAAAAAATTTGCTAAGTATGAAATGGTGGGAAATTTTTGGCTTCATGGGCCCGCCTACCAGGTAAAATTTTCCAAAAATTTTCCTACCCAAGCTCAAAAATTTCAAAGTCTCAAAACTTGAGCTAGAAAGCTCAGTTTTGGGCAAACGAGACTTTTGAGAAAGATCTCGATGCCCTGTTTGTACAAAAAAGAATAAATTTCACTTTTTAAAAAGTTTTTAAAGGTCAATTTTGCAAAAAACGATCTACGAGGCTTAAATTTGTAAACCGACATTTTTCCAAATTTCTAATTTGATTAAATTTGAACTCCTCCTTTACTCCACATGTCAAAGAGACATGTAGGATCAGTATAAGGAGGGTTTAAAGTGTTTTAGTGAAGTCAATTTGTCAAATTATTCAAGTTTGCATTTTTCCGACAATGGACGGGAAAATGACTGTGTAAGCTTCGATTTGAAATTCATTGAGTTTTAGAGATTCATTCTTAACTATTATAGTGAATTTGAATTTCTTAAGTCTTCTAAATGTGAATTTCAAAGTTTCATAACTTATTTTTGAGTGTAAGATCAAACGGGTCATTTTTAATAAAACATAAATTACCGTAATGAGTTTAATACAATGGACTTTCTTTGAAATTTGTTTATCATTTCTTTGTGTTTTGGATGTGCGTATGATTCCTAATTTAGTCAAATACAATTTCTTATCAAACAAGCATTCATTTCTACATTAAATGTAATACAGAATTCAATTCAAATATGCATTTTTCAAAAGAGAACAATATTGTCTTTCCTTCGCATGCATTCATTCTTTCTTTTCTTCTTCAAACAACAATTAAATTTCAACAATAATTCAAATCAAATGTGCAATACACTTTGATAAAGAAATGCATTTTTCATTTTTCATCAAATACAACATTACAACTTTCCTTTTTCATTTGTTTTCAAATACAATACATACAATAACAACATTGTTTCTTATTCCTTTTCAAAAAGAGATATCATTCTTGGACAACAAAACAATTCCAATATACAATCCAATATTGAAACTACTTCAATATTTTATTCATAATTCAATGACACTTTTACAACTTAACACTCTTCCAATTAGATTACAAAATACAAATTACAATGCTTATAATATCCTTTACATTTCTTTCAAAAACATAAAATAAGTGTAATTATTCTATACATTCCTCAATGCAAGTACATCTTCCATTAACAATGAAATGCTTCACATTACAACATTTATACATTCATCAACTTGAAGTGGAAGAAGTTACATTGAATTACTCAAAGGGAAATGATCATCAACCTGTGAAATTTCTTCTCCAAACAAGCAGACATGTTTGTTTTTCTTCTTCTTTTGCAACTTTGATCACAACAAGGAAGGGGAAAGGCAATGCATTCTCCACCCAACCAAGACATCCAATGAGAAAGGAAAATCCATCCTTCCCCATTCACCCCCTGAGCCCCAACCATATTGAAATGGAGCATGAATATCAACACATGGAAACAAAGGATTCTATAAGATACAAGTAACATTCACATTACATACAATCAATAAAATGTATAGTTCAAAACAAGACAGTAGTTCCCAACCGCATTTGAAACAATTCATACAACACATAGGCTTGATCAAGCAAGCCAACAAGAGAAAGAACTATGGGGAGATCCTTATGCCTCCTAATTTTGAATTGGGCATCCACCAAAATGCATGCCACCAATAAATATAACAAACCCATAAACCTTATATCTCCCAACCCCTCCTTATGCCCCCAAGTTTATCCCTTATGCCCCCAAGAGTAAGAAATGCAAGCATTTTTTTTTCCAATGTGGATCCCAAACCAAAACTACCTCCTCAATAAAAACAGTGCCATTGGAAATCCCTTGTGCACCCCATATGAAATCCCCATGTCCTTCTCCTACACCATTCCCTAAGCATTCTACCCAACCAACCAAGAATGTGAACACAAACACCATTAAAAAAATGCATGCAAGAGAAGGAAAACATTTAAAATAGAGCTCAAGATGCCTACCTCTCCATAATGGAGTTTGTTCTAAGCTCACAAGCTTTCCATAATGTCAAATTTCATTCCAAAACCAACAAGTATAAGCATGCAAAAGACTCAAAGCTTCCTCCACAACAAGCTCCAAAATAACAACAAAAAAATGCACCCCAAGAGGAAAATAACAAAGTTTCAACAACCATAAAAGAGCAAGAAACTTCTCTTTTATAGGAGAGGGAATGAGAGAGGATGATGTGGATCCATGTGGAATGCCACATAATTATTCCTCATCCCCAAGAGGACATCAACATCAACCCACAAATCACAATAAATTAAAATGACAAGAATGACTTAATATTCCAAAATGCCCATAATCCAAAAGGACCAAATTTAAAACATGTAAGGAAAGTGTAATTAAAACTTACAAATTGTCACTTCAAAATGCATTATAATATCCTAAATTTAATCTCCAAACCATAGGAATGGTCGGTGGATGATTTTAAGAGGTTTGGGACAAGTTTAACTTGTCCCACAAGCCTCCAAATTTGGCCTCTAAGGACAATTTGAATTCCTAAAGAGATGAAGTGTTTAACATTCCAAAATCTACCTTACATACTCTTACATATTTCTTACACATTCTTACATGTTAACTTACACACTCTTCCAACATTATTATTTAAAATCAACAAATTTATTAATTACATTCCATGTCCCAATTAAATTTAAATAAAGTTTAACTATATGACTCTCACATTAAAACTATCACATTTAAATTAACTAAAAGAAGGAACACATTACTAAGAAAAATACATACAACAATAATTAAAAAGAACACATAATTAAAACACATATCCCATGGTCACATATAATGGAAATCCCCATGGGAAATCCTAACATAACTCAACACACACACACAACACACAACACAGTTGCCATGGTGACCTTGTTGAATTAACCCGAAATTTCAATATGGTTAGTCTCAGTCCCCGACATTGTTGTGATTTATTTTTACCTGCAAAATGCAAATACCTCCTTTGGCCTCATGGCCATATCAGAACATCCAAAATGATATAAACAACATTTCAAAATCATCTAATCGTATGAATCATGACAATATCAAGAATACAATATTATCATTTTTAGTTAATTAAATCAACTATATCATCATCAATGATCTATCATACTAGGTGTACCAAAATATCCAATGTCATAAGTCCAAATCAACATCTATAATATGTCCATGTCAAAATAGTATATAATCAACCACATATAGAAAACGTCTCTAGTAATCATCATGAATAACAACTGAATCCAGATCAATAAAAATCCATGATCTAACATCTAACCACCATACTGGAATAAAACATAATAATGTCCATAATATGATAAATAGTATCAAAATCAGTATCTAAAACTTTCAAAGGGAAGTGGGCCCTACATCCCCCTCCCCTTAGAATCAACTTCCTCCTTGAAGTCACTAGAACAAGTGTGGAAATTGCACTGGTAAAACTATGGCATCCTCCTAAGTGGCTGTAGTCTCGTCGTATTTGTCCCACTATACCATACTTGATCAATATCTCTACCTCAAAGGCCCACGGTCCGTGATCTATGATACGGATGGGCTCCATCACTCACTTGCCCCTAACACTACACCTGTAATGATGTCTAGTTCAACACATGAGAAGGATCTACAATATACCTCTTAAGGAAAGAAACACGAAACACATCATGTACGCGAGACAAGCTAGGTGGTAATGCTAGGTGGTAGACTAAAGGGACGATACGCTCCAAGATCTCAAAAGGACCAATGAATCAAGGAGCTAACTTAGAACCTTTTTTTAATGGATAGGGTTCTTATGTGGTCTAACATGAAGGAACACCTTCATGACCACATGAAAACTATGATCAATCCTATATTGATCCACATACTTCTACTACATATCCTATGCCTCATGTAATCTCTGCCTAATCAACACTACTTGCTGCTCCATGTCCTACAAAAGAGCTGGTCTAAGAGATACTTTGTCCTCTAACTGTCCCAGTTGAGGGGTGTCCTACACTCTCCACCATATAATTCCTAAAAAGGAGCCATGCCCATAGAACTGAAAAACCTGTTATTGTAGGAAAACTCTACTAAGTACACGTACTCCTCCCACTTAGACTACTAATCCATCATGTACATCCTGAGAATATCCTCCAAAATCTGATTTACTCACTCGGTTTTCCATCTGTCTTAGGGTGATATGTTGTGATAAAGTTAATCCTCATCCCGAGGACATACTGCATGGTAGTCCAGAAATGTGAAGTGTACAAGGGATCGCAATCACAAATGATCTTCCATGGGATCCTATGCAACTTGATGATCTCATCCAAATATACTCGTGCCACTACTCTAGCTGTATAAGTGGTCTTCACAAGAGAAAATTGAGCTACTTTTTTCAATTTATCAACCGTGACCATAATGGCATCATGGTGATATCTCGACATAGGTAGTCCAATAATGAAATCCATGGAAATGGTGTCCCACTTCCATTCCGGTATGGCATGATGATAAAGAAGACCTGCTAGATGCGTATACTTAGCCTTAACCCTCGGCGCTCTAAACACCACAACAAAAACTAAGCCATGTCTTGACAAAGTCCTCTCCGGTGATACAACTGTCGCAAAGTGGCATGCATCTTCTTCACCCCGGGATGGGCTGAATAGGTTACACAATGTGCCTCTACCAAGATGTCCTACCTCAAGCCTCCATCTCTGGGAACATATATCTGGCCTCTATGTATGAGAAGACCATCTACCTCTAAGGTGAAACCATCAAAATTCCCCTCAAGGGGTCTCTGTGACTCTATCTCTGCTTGAGCCACAATGTATAAGCTATCAAGAGGAAGCTGCTGAAGAATCCTACTCTGCAAATGTGTGCTCACTATATTGGCCATAGCCACATGTCTCCATATCCTGAGAGCATCTACTACCACATTATCTTTCCCCTTCACATACTTTATCTCCATGTCATACTCACAAAGCAACTCCATCCAACGCCACTGATGAGCGTTAAGATTGGGTTGCGTGAAGAGGTGGCGAAGACTCAAATGATCTGTCCTAAGTGTGAATCTCCGACCAAGAAGGAAATTTCTCCATCTAACCAAGGCATGCACCACTTCCGCAAGCTCAAGATCATGGGTAGGATAATTAAGTTCATGATCCTTGAGTTTGTGAGACTCAAAGGCTACAACCCTACCATCCTACATCAACACAACTCCAATCCCTGCTAAAGAAGCATTTGTGTAAACAAAGAACTCACCCTGTGGATCCAGTACTTCAAGAATGGGTGTTGTAGTGAGGCACTCCTTCGTTGTCTGAAGGCCTACTCACATTTTTTTCCCGTCCAAACAAACTTCTTCCCTTTCCTCGAAGGAAGTGATAGGTGCGTAATCCATGAGAAGTCTGAACAAATCTCGGTAATATCTGCCAAACCCATGAAACTGTGCACCTTGGTCACTATAGTGGGTGCTGGCCAATCCATAATGGCTCTAATCTTGGAAGGATCTACTGTGATACCTTCCCCAGAAATAACATGTCCCAAATACACGCACCTCGATTGAAAGAAAGCACACTTCTCCAAGTTCCCATAAAGCTTCTACTCACAAAGACATTGAAGAACCTATCGAAGGTGCCCCTTGTGCTCCTCATGTGTATGTGAGTATATCAAAATGTCATCTAGGAAGATGAGCATGAATCGATCTAACTAAAAGGTCCTAAAATCCTCTAAAATTTTTACCTCCAAAATCCTCAACCGATGATGATAGCCGACTTGAGATCAATCTTAGAGAACACCATTGATCCCTTCATCGATCAAACAAGTCATCAATATGAGGGATAGGATAACGATTTTGTATTGTTACCTTGTTCAATTGGCGGTAGTCAATACACAACCGCAATGATCCATCCTTCTTCTTCACGAAGATCACCGGTGCACCCCAAGTGGATACACTAGGATGGATAAGGCCCTTCTCCAAAAGGCCCTCAAACTGTAACTCGAGCTCATTGAGCTATGGGGTGGTCATCCGATAAGGTTCCCGTGAGATAGGATCTACTTCTAGGAATAGGTCTATATGGAAGTCAATCTCATGTAGGGGTAGCATCTCCGGTAGCTCCCATGGAAAAACATTAGAAAACTCTCTCAAGATGGGATGATCATCTAGTGATGGTCCACTAGACCCATCCTCTAATTTGTCACTAACTGTAATAACATACATCTAATAACCCCATCGCACACACCGCTTAAGCTACATAGCGGAAATGGTATGAATAGAAATGGGTCTCTTGACCCCCGAGATCACCGACTCAACTCCCAAATCATCTACACAAGCTATAGTTTTGTGATAACAATCCATCATGGCCCTATGTACAAATAGCCAATCCATACCTAAGATAACTCCATATGAGCCCAAAGGAAGAATACATAGATCGAGGTGGTGGTGAAAGGTCCTAAATCTACAACACACTCCTTAAATAAGGAGTCCACAGAGATCTTGGCTCTAGAAGCCATCTCAACATCCTAACTAAGACCTTGCCTAACTACCACCAGCCTCCATTGCTTTACTAAATATGGTGTAATGAAAGAATCAGAAGAACCAGAATCAAACAATATAGAGGTAGGAATACCACCAATGCTACATGTGGTCTCAATGACTGTGCTTTGGTGCTCTGCCTAGCAGTTCTCAACCACTACATAAATCCTATGGCTATGTCCCATGTCACCAACTATTGGCTCAGAAATCGGTGCCTTACCCTTGTTAGGGTTCTGAGGGAAATCTCTCTAGAAATGTCTACTACTCCACATCCAAAGCAACCACCTGATCCTCTCTAAGGAGTAGCACCTCCAGTAGGTGCCCTAAAATCCTATGGTGTGGATCCTGATGATCTGGCTATAGTCTGTTGTGGCCTCTACTGGCGAGCTCCTGCTGACTAAGCTCTAGGTCCACCCTGTGTCCTGATGGGACCCCTAGGAGGAGGCCCCATACTCTGACCTCTTTGTGCATCAGCTCTCTGTGGAGGTCTATAAGGTGGGTAGGAATATTGTTGTTTTTGTGGCCTAAAGGATGACTATGCTAAATGTTGACCACCACAAGGAAGAGGTGTTGATCCTCTCGATCTACCATCCTACATCTACTGAATGCGGCTCCTGACTTGGTCTCTAGCTGCTTGGGTTTTACCCCGAGTCTCCTCCACAATATAAGCCTTCTCCATGGCCTCTACTAAATTCTATGGATAGTGAATACACACTGCACCTCCAATGTCCAAATTTAGGCCTCGGATGAACCTATGAATCTGCACCTGCTCATCCTACATATACTCTACATACTGAAGTAGATCTAGAAATCTATTCTCATACTCGCCACCGAAAGAGAAGCTATCGAGAGGTAATAGAACTTGTCAATCCTCTATTGTATAAACCTCCACGATAGATACCTACTCTTGAATCTCACCTCAAATAGCTCCCAAGTTATTGACTTTGAATTTACAGGGAGCTTCTACTCCTCTATCCTCCACCATACTCCTACTCCATCCCTTAGTAGATGGATCACAACACGAGCTTTCGTGTTGCTAGAACAAGGAAAATATTGAAGCAACCACTCAAGCTCACTAGCTAGGCCTCTACCTAAAATCCACCTATATCACTTGAGTAATGTGAGGTTGAATCTTTAGGATCTCCTAATGTGATCCGTTCTTGCATGGTCTGTCGGCCTCTAGGTCTCTCTGTATGGTCATCCCTAATCCTAGGGCTCCGAGACCTCTCTCTATGCTCTGGAACTCTGTCACCCTGTCTCCTAGGTGGTGACTCTACTCATACTGACTCCACATGGGAGTTCTCTCCTCTATTCTCCTCACTGATTTGAGGAGATGCATGACCCTCGATGGAAGGATCTCTATCATGACTAGTTGTCTTCCCTCTACCTAATCCTCTGTGTAGAGCATTATTAACATCCTAAAGGGTCTATAGAATCTAAGGTATAATGGATACTACACCCTAATCCGGTGGTGGTGGTGGTGGTGGTGGTGAATCTAAGTCTCTGTGAAGGTTTCTCTCACTCTGTTTGAGCCTCCCGCATAGAACAAAGGGATAGTTAGTTCATTTTTCTAAGTTTTACACAAATTCCATGTCCACTAAAACATAAAATTTCTTGCTAAGTTTTTTAGACTCACAAGTGTACTCGTTTTAATTTTTCATGTCTCAAGTTTTCTAGAGTGCCCAATGGTCCAAGCTTTTGAACCTCGCTCTAATACAAAACTATAGTGCCCATTTAAACAACCACTTGAGACCAAAGAAACAACCTAGGGTTAGCTAGAAAAATTATGGGATAATTTTTTTATTAGAAGTATCTACAACCAGGTTGTAAGACATCAGTCTACCATTGGCAGGTTTCAGAACAAAATCTATTTACCAAAACATAAATTTCCTTTATTTACTTATATCAAGTTCACAAGGTTCAAATTTTAGGGTTACATGTTCTAGTTAGTTTCAGGGAGAAATCTACCCCTATACCCACTCTCTAATAGGATCAGAGTTTCAACTATATTTTTCTCATACTTAACACTTCCAAAAATTTCCTAAACCATTCCCATTGGATAGGAAATTTTCTCACCTTTTCTAGTGATATAAAGAAGTCCTCCTAACTCATTCGGGAACTCAAGAGATAGTACGATGGAATTTTGGGATCAAATTTTCCCCAAGGGGGACATGTGTCAAGAGGAGGGAAAACCCCTTTGGTAGGTTGGCGGGTCACGGGGAATTTTTGGAATTTTTTTCCCATGTGGCTCAAAAGCAAAATTTCTCCTGAACCTCCGCCACCACCCCAAGGTGCCACGTGGCACCCTTTGATTAGATGCGGGCGTGGGTGGGGTGAAATGGAAAATTTTTCCAATTTTTTTTAAAAAGTAAAAGTGTAAAAAAGTTTCCATGCCTCTCATCTACTTGCCCAATGAGAACACATGGCAGTCTACGATTGGGTCAGTGGGGTGGAGAGGAAAAGTTAAAATTTTCCAAAAATTTTCAAAAAAGTTTAAGGGTTAAAATTAATCCGTGCCTCTACCTCAGCCCCCGAAGGACACATGGCACCTCTTGATTGGCTGCGGGCTAGTGGAGGAAAAAGGAAATTTTTTCCAAAGGTCTAAAATTTCCTGAGGCCGAAATGGTGGGAAATTTTTGGCTTGCGGTCCCACCGGGAAAATTTTCCCAAATTTTCCCACCCAAGCTCAAAAATTTCAAAGTGCCATAACTTGAGCTAGAAAGCTCAGTTTTGGGAAAACAAGGACTTTTAGAAATATCTCAATGCCCTCTTTGTACAGAAAGAATAAATTGCACTTTATGTTAAGTTCTTAAAGGTAAATTTCACAAAAACGATCTGCAGGCTTAAATTTGTAAACTGATGTTTTTCCAACTTCCCGATTTGATTAAATTTGAACTCCTCATTCACTCCACATGTCAAATAGACATTGAGGATCATTCTAGGGAGGGTTTAGAGCATTTTACTGAAGTCAATTTGTCTAACTATTCAAGTTTGCATTTTTTGGCAATGGATGACAAAATGACTATGCAAGCTCCGATTTGAAATTCATTGAGTTTTATAGATTCATTATTAAATATTTTAGTGAATTTGAGTTTCTTAAGTCTTTATAAATGTGAATTTCAAAGTTTCATAACTTATTTTTGAGTGTAAGATGAACTTGCTCATTTTTAATAAAACATAAATTACCTAGTAATGAGTTTAATACGGTGGACTGTTTCTTTGAAATTTGTTTATCATTTCTTTGTGTTTTGGATGTGCATATGATTCCAAATTTAGTCAAAAACAATTTCTTATCAAACAACCATTCATTTCTACATTAAAATCAGTTCATAATTCAATTTAAATATGCATTTTTCAAAAGAGAACAATACTATCTTTCCTTCCCACGCATTCATTCTTTCTTTTCTTCTTCAAACAACAATTAAATTTCAACAATAATTCAAATCAAATGTGCAATACACTTTGATAAAGAAATGCATTTTTCATTTTTCATCAAATACAACATTACAACTTTCCTTTTTCATTTGTTTTCAAATACAATACATACAATAACAAAATTGTTTCTTATTCCTTTTCAAAACAGAGATATCATTCTTGGACAACAAAACAATTCCAGTATACAATGCAATTTTGAAACTACTTCAATATTTTATTCATAATTCAATGACACTTTTACAACTTAACACTCTTCCAATTCGATTACAAAATAAAAATTACAATGCTTATAATATCCTTTACATTTTTTTCCAAAACCATAAAACAAGTGTAATTCTTCTTTACATTCCTCAATGCAACTACAACTTCCATTAACAATACAATGCTCCACATTACAACATTTATACATTCATCCACTCGAAGTGGGAGAAGTTACATTGAATTACTCAAAAGGAAATGACTGTCAAACTGTGAAATTACTTCTCCAAATAGCAGCATGCTTGTTTCTTCTTCTTTGAAACTTTGATCACAACAAGGAAGGGGGAAAGGCAATGCTCTCCACCCAACCAAGACATCCAATGAGAAAGGAGAATCCATCCTTCCCCATTGTCCCCCGAGCCCCAACCATATTGAAATGGAGCATGAATATCAACACATGGCAACAAAGGCTTCTATCACATACAAGCAACATTCACATTACATATAATCAATAAAATGCATAGTTCAAAACAAGACAACAGTTCCCAACTACATTTGAAACAATTCATACAACACATAGGCTTGATCAAGCAAGCCAACAAGAGCAAGAACTATGGGGAGCTCCTTATGCCTCCCAATTTAGAATTGGGCATCCACCAAAATTCATACCACCAATAAACATAACAAACCCATAAACCTTATATCTCCCAACCCCTCCTTATGCCCCCCAAGTTTATCCCTTATCCCCCCACGAGTAAGAAATGTAAGCATTTTATTTTCCAAGGTGGATCCCAAACCAAAACTTGCTCCTCAATAAAAAAGTGTGCCTTTGGAAATCCCTTATGCCCCACATATGAAATCCCCATAGCCTTCTCCTACACCATGCCCTAATCATTCTACCCAACCAGCCAAGAATGCAAACACAAACACCATTAAAAAAATGCATGCAAGAGAAGGAAAACATTTAAAATAGAGGTCAAGATGCCTACCTCTCCATAATGGAGTTTGTTCCAAGCTCACAAGCTTTCCACAATGTCAAAGTGTAGTCCAAAACCAGCAAGTATAAGCATGCAAAAGACTCCAAGCTTCCTCCACAACAAGCTCCAAAACAACAACAAAAAATTCGCCCCAAGAGGAAAATAACAAAGTTTCAACAACCATAAAAGAGCAAGAAGCTTCACTTTTATAGGAGAGGGAAGGAGAGAGGATGATGTGGATCCATGTGGGATGCCACATCATTCTTCCTCATCCCCAAGAGGACATCAACATCAACCCACAAATCACAATAAATAAAAATGACAAAAATGACTTACATACTCCAAAATGCCCATACTCCAAAAGGACCAAATTTAAAACATGTAAGGGAAGTGCAATTAAAAATTACAAATTGTCACTTCAAAATGCATTATAATTGCCTAAATTTAATCTCCAAACCATATGCATGGTCGGTGGATGATTTTAAAAGCCTCCAAATTTGGCCTCTAAGGAAAATTTGAATTCCTAAGGAAATGAAGTGTTTAACATTCCAAAATCTACCTTACATACTCTTACATATTTCATACAAATTCTTACATGTTAACTTACACACTCTTCCAACATTATTATTTAAAATCAATAAATTTATTAATTACATTCCATGTCCCAATTAAATTTAAATAAAGTTTAACTATATGACTCTCACATTAAAACTATCACATTTAAATTAACTAAAAGAAGGAACACATTACTAAGAAAAATACATACAACAATAATTTAAAAGAATACATAATTAAAACACATATCCCATGGTCACATATAATGGAAATTCCCTCCCATGGGAAATCCTAACATAACTCAACACACAACACACATAACACAGTTGCCATGGTGACCTTGTTGAATTCACCCAGAATTTCAATATGGTTAGTCTCCAGGTCCCCCTACATAGTTGTGAATTTTTTTAACTGTAAATTGAAAATACTTCCTTCGGCCTCGTGGCCATATCGAACATCTAAAATGATATAAACAACATTTCAAAATCATCTAATCATATGAATCACGACAATATCAAGAATACAATATAATCATTTTTTATTAATTAAATCAACTATATCATCATCAATGATCTATCATACTAGGTCTACCCAAAATATCTAGTGTTATAAGTCCAAATCAACATCTATAATATGTCCATGTCAAAACAAGTATATCATCAACCACATATAGAAAATATTTCTAGTAATCATCATGAATAACAAATGAATCAAGATCAATAAAAATCCACGATCTAACATCTAATCACCATACTAGAATAAAACATAATAATGTCCATAATACGATCAATAGTATCAAAATATGTATCTAAAAGTGTCAAAGGGAAGTGGGCACTACAAATTGGAAGGGTTGGAAGAGAAAAAATTAATACTAGAAGTGTTCATAAACAAGAAAGAGCTAAAGCAGACTGTGGGAAGCAATTTTTAAAAAGAGGTAATATGTCTAATAGAGATAAAAGGGAAAAAGTAGCTTTAAAGGAAATTGATTCAGGTAAACAACGCTCTATTGAGTAGAGCATTTCTCCAAACAAAAAAATATGAAGTTGATATCTTGGAATATAAGGGGTTTAAATAATCCTAATAAACAAAGTATGTTTTCTAATTTTAGGAAAACCCATAATCCTAACATTCTTTTGATTCAAGAGACTAAAATGACTAAAGGAAAAATGGGTGAAGTAAAAATAAATTTTGGTGTAGATATGACATGTAGTGTGTTTCTTTTGCTTGGGCTTCAGGTGGCATCACTACTTTTTGGCTTCAAAAGGAAAGGGAGGGGACTATGTTAGTTCAATCATCTCATCATTTGGACATTTTGTTTAAAGAAAAGGAGAATGGATCTTTATGGATTTGTTCTAATATTTATGCCCCTAACTCTAATGTTGAGAGAAGAAATATTTGGGTAGATATTTTTATTTTTCATGGAAAATAAAAGGATATAGATTGGTTGGGGGAATTTAATACCCCTTTCATTCGGAAGATAAAAAGGTGGTACTAATCGATATATTAATAGTATGGGGTATTTTGCTGATTTTATTGTTGATTGTAATTTTGTGGACATTCAATTGAGAGGGGAAAGGTAAACTTGGTGTAATCTATGTGTTGGATATGGTCTAATTCAAATTAAGTTGGATAGATTCCTCATGAATCTTTCTTGGTTTTCCTCTTTAGGAGGAAACTTTTCAGCCATGCCAAGAATTGGATCCAACCATACTCCAATTTGTCTTCAATATGGTAATAATATTGGTCCGAGAGGGATATGTTGATGATTATTTTTACATATGAACCATAAAAGTCATGGGAAATCTTACGGATGTTGTTCTTGGACCTCGGATAACCTCTAGAATTTATCGAAGTTATCTCTTCTCTACTTTTTGTTAAAGTGATGGTTAGAGAGAAAACAAAATAAAAGTCCTAAGGAAATGCACTGAAACTTTACTTAAAGCATAGAGATATAAAATGAAATTACTAATAAATCAGTTAAGGAACATTGAGCATGATTAACCCTCTTTAAGATATTTCATACTATCAAAGGCTAGAAGGAACTGAAACATAACCAATTGTAAATAAAAAGATTTATGTAAATATCTAAGGGCGTATAACATGATAGAAACTTAAACATTCATCAAAACAAATAAAAGCATACAAAAGAGAATCAAGACCCAAAGTATTGTGAACTTCTTTTGCATAGAACAAGAACTCTTTATTTATAGAGAAAATAATACATAAGGCCAAGAATGGCATAGACTATAGTATTTATTTACAACAGAGCCTTGTTAAGGCTGATGAACACAAACTATTGAACCTAAAAATATTCCAAGCTCCTCTTCTTCCTTTGTTATTTCTCTCCTATATTGACACCAAGACCCTCTATTATAGATTCTATGGCTCACCTGTCTGATGTGCCTACGCCATCAATATTTCCACTAGATATATTTAGTTTTTACCTACACGATCTTCGACCCATGAGGTGAATCTCAACTACGCTTTGGGACTCGAGATTTCATTCAATCCGTCGAACCGTGAGTCCTTTTTATTCTTTGGTTGGGCCTTTGGATGGTAGTAGCTTCTACGACACATGGAGGTCATGCTCTACTTTGGGGCTGCCTTTTTTCCTCCCTTTAAAGTTGTTCTGGGAGACACTTGGGGATTTGTGATATTTTCTATTTTCCTTTAAATTTTTAGCTTTGCTTTAGCTATACTTGACATGACTCGCCATGTGGTTTCTTCCCACGCTTTTAGGATTCTAGTTATCATCCCTCCTAAAATATGTGCTTTGAAAGGATACGTGAATACCCTTCATGCTCATATTCATACTTAGTCAAAATTTGAGCCCCAAAAGAACAAAGGAATGCCAAAATAAAAGGGGTTCGATGTGAAAAAAGAACAGAAATGAGAGATCCCTGAAAGATGTAGAAATTATTCTATAATTATGGAAACTCACCAAGGGACTTCATGTTTTTTTATTATTGGCAAATAGTTTTTTGAAAGGGACTATACCCTTGAGTACAAAAGATGGCCTAGGAGCCAGAATAGGAATGAGAACCAGAGAGAAAAGGATCAGAATCCAAATGTGACAATGAAGCTCAAAGTAGCCAAAAAATAGCTACCCAAATGAGACAAAACAACAAAAATACTGCAAAAAAGCAGTAGAGAGACCGCAAAAAAATAGCATAAAAACATACAAGAACAACTAAAGCATCTACAACTACTTTTTGGTAGATTTTTCAATGCTGGTCTTGATATTCTTCCAGGAGTGGAACATACCCAAAGTTGTCATGTGGGCAGCATTAGTATTATCCAGCTGCTCAATGGTCCTTTTGCTTTCCTTATCGTTACCCCAAAGTGTTTCCGGAACACCGCTGAGGTTGGAGACACTTTTGACATGTTGCTCAATGAACTCCTCAATCGCCCTAAAGATGGCCATGTTGTAATCATGTCGAGTTTTGGCCTTCCCTAAACGGGAGTCTAAGGAGTTCAGCTTCTTGTAGATATCATCAATCTGGCTGCTATCAATATCCACCTCCTCCTCCTTTTTCCTCTTGCCTTTCTGTTTAGCCAAGTTCTTAACCTCATCCTTCAGCAGTTTCATATCAGCCTCTAAGGCATCCAGCCTTTTTGAAGAGCTTTCCATATGCACATCCCGGGGACTGGCACTGCTAATATTCAGAAGGTCATGTGTAATTTCAATTTCATGAGGCCCCTTCTCCACAGCAAGAGTCTCAAGGTTAAGCTTTCTAGAAGCCCTGGTAACCGGTCTGTTTGAGGTGGAGGTGAAGTGGGGGCAGGAGCAGTAGTAGGGGGAATGGAAGAAGAAGCTTGGATGGCTGGTAGGGGTGTGATGTAGCGGTGGCGGGGGAAGGGAATGGAGAAATAGGGCTGGCAGCAGCAGAACCCAGTAGAGGGGGAATCGAGCTAGGAGAGGATGGTACACCAGGATACTTAAGAAGATAGCATTTATGTAGCAACAAAATAAGCCCTTGGTGTAAAGGAACCACCCAGGTATGCTTCTGAAACTCCAAAATGGAGCGCTCAAGAGAGTTCAACAAGTAATGGGGAAAACAAACCAAGCGATTCCTATGGAAGTGGTTAAGAAAGATAAGATGCTTAGCAGGAACAGTGACAAACCTTCCTTCCAAGGAGATGAACCATATCATCATGTGAGTAACCTATGGAGGGATTGAGCTAAAGCGAGGCTTGTTGTAACATAGATCAGCTTCTCAGATCCCTCCACAAATCTCCTCTCTTCAACATCTTTGTCGATCCTTTTGTTAAAGAAATGGTAGCCCTCCAAACTAAGGCTGATCGCTTCAACAATAAGTTCTTCATTGACCAAGATCCTCTGACCCCCATATTCAACAAATCCGCTCCTTCCAATCCTTCAAAAATGCACAAAAATGCTTTGATCATGCCCTGAACCTTCTCCATGAAGTTGGTGATGTCACCCTTGCTGAGTATGCTCCATAGCTCAATATTATCCTTCCAGTCCGGGTCCGCACTAGGCTCAATTTGGCAAGGGGGTCCCCCCATCTTCTCTGTGCTTAAATACTTGTAAAAAATTCCCAAATTCTTATGAGAGCTGAAACCAGTATGCTTTTTTCTATCGTAATCCGCACAATATTGGAAATGAGAGACGTTGCTTTTCCCATGAACGGCTGCGTGTCTGTTGATCTGAGCCTGCAGAAAATCACATGTGGGAATAGCCCACTCCCTGTCATCAATCACATTACTACTATCTTCGGTTTCCGTGGAGCTTTGTATCGGCTTTTAGCGATCGCATGATGCGATCCGCATGCACAATTTTCAAATCAATGTAACTCATGTTAGTCATGGAAGAATCTGAAAATACTTTCTTGTCTTAGAATTTCAAAATGTGGCTTTGAAAGACGCCATGAAGAGCTACTTCAAATCAGCTTGGCACCCAACCCATTCCTCATATGTGAGGTAGGTCCTTCATTGTAAAGCATGAAAGGATTTATCTAGCATGATGATCCCTTTTGAGAGAAAGTTTGAAGATCCCTGCACTATTGAGTTCAAGAAAAAAATCTAGCTTCATAATTGGGTTTAGGATGGCTTCCACCTCAGCTATATTAGAATATTCTTTTAAAGACAAACAAAAGTCTTATGTTGTTCCCTTTCCATGAGTAGATGTTGATTTTTTTCCTTTGAAAGGACTTTGGAGTCATTGAGAAAGGGAAATCGGAAGCCTAATTGCACCAATTCTTTGATGCTTTATTTTCTTTCTTTGATCCGAGCTAGAGTTGATTCAAGAGATTCTTACATTTGATGGTTGCTTTGTTGAAACTTATAATCTCATTGATCTTGGTCAATATTGTCCAATTGTCTATCATACCATCCCCTTGTAGGGTAGAGTCCAAAAAATCATATAATTTTTGAACCAAAACTTGTGATTTAGGAACCGTTGCGGAGACAACACTACTGATGGTGGAGGCTGAGGACTCCACGTTGGTGAATAATCCATGTATATAAGATATGAATCGAGTGTGGGAGACAGGTCCTTTTCTATAATGGAAATCCTGCTGCATCGGGAAGCATATAACCCTTATATCGATGTCATGATTCAACCTTTACGTAGGGCGATGGGAAATTTTTTGGGTCAAATCCTTGACCGCATCCTCAAATGACTGGTATTTTTATTGTAGGATTCCCTTTTATGCCTCTACAGTTTGTAGATTTAGTTAAATCATGGTAGCCTCAAATTTCCTTGAATCAACCTCCTGTTGTAGTGAAGTGGCCACAGCCTTGGAGACTACCAATTCAGCCTCAAATTTTTTGGCTTCTACATGGGAAACTGCAAGAGATTCCTTTGAATCTTCCTCTTTTAACCCGTTGCGGAGGTTCTCCACTTCTTTGTTATTGCCTTTGATTTTAGTGTTGAGGTGAATGATAGTAATTTTTGTTTTTTTGATGTTAGAATCCAAATTTTTCAACTTATTAGTGATCTTAAGATAATATGTGGTGGCCAAAACAGGTGATTCATTCATCAATTCAACCTTATCCTAAGGCCAAAAATGAGTTAGGTTTACCATCACAACATTAATAGTATAATCATCAGGTTGTATCATTCGGTGGCTTTGGAGGTGTTAGGGATAATTTTTATGATGGTAAGGTATATCTATTAATGGCCATATAATGACTACATTTGCTTTGACGCTCCAGCCAACATCTCCTTTTATTATGCTTCTACTTCTTTTTACTACAGGCCTCCCTAGTGAATCAAGATGATTTACAAAGTCTGCGTGGCGAAGGAACAATCCATCCTATAAATGGGAATACCGATGATAGGAGGCATGGGATAATAGTGGGTTCAGCAAGGGATGGGAGGTCATAACAGCTAAAAAAGGGGGACTAAGACCTTAGGAGAAAAGGATGGAATAGTGGTGGGTGGAAGAGGAAGAAGAGAGGAACCAACGGGTGGAAGGGCATGAGTGGTGTGACCAGAAAAGAAACACCTACTATTGAGGAAATGAAAGATAGAGGAGAAGGAATCGGATGAGTGGGAGGAAGTGAAGAAAATGGAGGAATGAGAAGAGAGACAAGGGAAGATGAAGAATGGACCTCGAGATGACCTCGTATTCTTCCTTAACGGGATTTGAGAGATGACACCCTCAATGATAGTTGTAGAGGTTAAGACCAATAAATGTGTAGAGATGGGGCCCTTTATTAGGTCCAGCACTAACTACTCTTCTATTTCCAAACCCTGAGGGTTTGAAATTGTCTAAACCATGGGCACGATCCTGTGGCTTGATGGTTCTTATTGAGAAGATGAGGGTGAGAGACATGGTTGTGTTTGTTGTTATGAGGGGCTAAGGTTTCCCACCTTATGCCATGAAATTTTTACTTAGTGATGAATATTTCTTCTATGCTATGTGTATCAAACATATGCTCAAAGCATCCTAAAATTCTTCCCACTATTCATCAGTGGGAACCTCCTCAAAATTGAGGGTCATTTTCCCAATTTCTTACCTATATTTCCAATAGGCTTCAATTTTTCCATAATCCAACCCTTACTCTGTAATTTTTCCCTCAAAATATTAGCCATAGTTAAAGAGGGGTCATATTTGTATAGGAATGGATGAAAAGAATCCCATTCTGGGGTTAGGATATACTTTAATTCAACAAAAATATTAGGAGTCTCTACTTTAGGAGACCTCCTAACTTCAAATAATTTTCTTGGCTCATGCTTGCATGAGCCCAAGAATTTGTTTTTGGATAAGGTGGCATCCATCTTCCTATCTGGATCATACCTCCATCTATCCTAAATCAAGGTGAAGCCATAGTGAGCCAACTTTTGTGTGAGTACATGCTTCACCTTGTGCTTGATAACACTAATACCACCTTTATGCTACGTTCGTTCAAATAATGTTTTCTTCTTACGGGAAGATTCATATTCTTCATCTAGGATCACCAACTTCCTAGCCACCTCCAAGCCCACCACCCATGTCATGAGGATTTTGGGGAGCATGAAGGATTCCTCTTGAAATACATGCATCCATATCATTGAATGGGCTACCCCGAAAAAGTAATCACATGGATTCAGAGGGTCCTTGAGGATAGTTAAAACTGAATCAATCATTTTTTATCGACTCCTTGATCAAGCTCAGGTAGGAGGGGTGTAATAAATAATTTTATGAACTCATAGGAATCTGAATAATGGAATAGCACATGGGTCCATACGGATACTGGTATGATATTTTGATGGTGAACATCCATATCCCAAAGTGACATGGGTATATATTGGTTAAAGTATGACTATTATTGGTATAGAATGAGATGGAACAAATCGAGAGGAGTACCTGAATGTGGAGTTTATAGAGAAATAGGCCAGCTGATGGAAAATACCCTCCACTATGACCTTAAAGAAGTTAAACTAATATGTTTGGTCTCTTTTTACCACCCTCATCCTGAAAAGGGATTCCATTTTCACATCATGGACACTTTTTCGTGAGTCTTCACAAAAAAAGGTTAGCATAGAGTAGGAGTATTGAGAATCATGCATGAAAATTTTCAACAGATTGTAAATCTTGGAAATTCAAAACCGCTTGAATCCTTTTGAGGAAATTCTTTCTTTAGGATTGGCCATACCATAAAATCTAACATTTGGGTCATGTGGTGGGCTAGCATGTCCTTGATGGATTGTGGGGATATATTCACTTGCATGTCTTTTTCATTGATGGTGTTGTTATTGATGTCGAAAATCATGTGCACATTTGTACAAGTTTTGGATATGGGTGCATAAGAGGAACCATGTACTGGGTGAGTGTCGTGGTCTAAATTTTAGAGTCGAAGGACTCGTCATCCCCTATACTATAGAATTTGGCATGAGAATCTTCTCTTAGGGCCTTCATATTTTTGGTTAATACGGGGTCATAGACATCATCCACATAGTCAGTGACCAAGGAAGCATCTCTATAATTCATGATTCTATCAGGATAAATCATTTTGAGTTGTGAGTGTGTGGCGGCATGGGTAATCCTGCACAAGATTTTGATTGAGGGATTAATATGGAGGCTACTATGATTGTTCAAAATCTAGAGGAAACTCATGTTCTTTGCAATGGTGACTCAGCCATTTAAGGTGAGAGACTCTAAGCATTTAGAATGAAAAATATGGTGACTCAAAACCTACCTTAAATGGCCTCCTTAATTTTTGCAAAGTAAAGGCTTGCACACACAATTGGTCATGTCCTACAATGGAACTTTATTTGAATCACTCTTAGCGTTGAATTTCACATTTCCCAAGATATTTATAATTAATTATCCAATCCTTTCCATTAAGTATTCCCAAAAATACATTAGATCATTTACTTTGGGGAAACATAGGAAGGTACACTCTTCCGAAAACATCAAAAAGGGGCAAAATGGGGTCTCTGTAGGAGAAATGTGTCCGAAGACACTTGTTAGAAGGGCCAAACTAGTGAAACAAGATAAATAAAAAGAAGGGGACTATACATATGATAGATATTCACAATATTTGAAATAATCAATGGAATGGTTTAAGATGGATCCCATTCACCAGAATATCCAAGGGATCACCTTCCATAGTCTCAAGCTTAAATGAATTGTGTTTATTACATGCAACGATCTTGAATGGCTCAGTCAAGAAAAATTCAATCTTCCCATCGTTTCCGGGCTTGGTGGATCTCGCATCCCATTTTAAAACTAAGGTGACAGACTTGTAGATCAGGTTTTGAAATTTTCTATTCAAACCAAGTCTTGAGAGTCTATTTTCAAATAATCATAGATTCATGGGATGAAACCCTCTTCCCTTGAAGTTCTATCAATTTTATGAGTCTCGCTGGATCACTCCATGCTCTTCTATTTCAATTTTCTTTAGTAATTGTAATGGTGGGAGCTCCACCATGATGGGAATCACTGTGCTTTTACCATAGACTAATTCATATGGTGAGGTATTTAGGATCTATTTTGGTGTGATCCAGTCAGCCCATAAGGTTGTCTTGACATGTTCATGCCATGATCTTTTATACTCATCCCCATTACTTTTATAAGTCTTATCATCTTCTTGTTGGTATAATCTACTACACCATTACCCTACGGGTAGTAGTTGAAATATGTTTTTAGATAAATTCCATTCCTTGTAGAAAGGTTAGATACTTTGGCACCATGAAAATCCTTAGCATTATCTGATATAATCATGTGTGGGGATCCGAAGTAGGTGGTGATGTCATGGAGAAGTTCCAGGATCATATTATCGGTATATTCTTTTAATGTATCTACCTTTTTCCATCAAGTGAAATACCCAATGGCTATGAGAATCCATTTATGACCCATGCTTGAAACTTGGTTCACCATTCCAATGAAATCCAGGCCCCATTGTGTGAATGGTTCTTCAACTAGAATCAGGTTAAGAGGTAATGCAACATTTCTCCTCAAGCACTGTGTATAATTGGAATTTTTGCACTTTCTCATAATTGTATAACAATCCATGAATAAACTAGGCCAAAAGTATCTCACTTGCAGAATCTTTATGGTGGTAGTCTTAGCCGAGAAGTGGCCTCCCAAGATACCATGGTGTAACTCATGTAAGAACCTTTTGGTCTCTTCATCTTCTAGGCATCTGAGTAAGATCCCATTGAAGTTTATTTTGAAAAGGATATTATCAATTATAACAAATTTGTATCCCTATTGTCAATAATACCTTCATTTTTTTATAGGAAGGTGACTTAGACACTCGCATATTTGCATGAAATGCATTCTATCAGATACCCAGCTTCTGGATTCATTTTCTTAGATATGGAGCACCATCTCAGATTCATCATTGATCGGTGTCATTAGATCTTGGGTGAGATACTAGCATAGACCTTTTCCTCTTACCAATTTCATGGGCTTTATCTCAACATCATACTCTAATATCTTTGTGATCTAGTTATCCCTTTTATCAATTATCTCTCCTTCATTAATGTATTCCTTAACAATGGAATGTGCCACCAAGATCGTGATCTTGTTATTGGTAATAAGATATTTGAATCTCTTCAGCCCTTTGACAATGGCATAATCATACTTTTCTACGAAGTTGTACTTAGTTTCATAATCATGGAGAGTCTTTGAAAATAAGGCTACATGATGCTCCTCTCCTTATAAGTCTCCACTTTGTATCATCACGAAGGCTACACTTTATTTTCTTCCATATATGTACATGATGAAATATTTGGATAAATATTGATTATATAACACTAGAGTGGATGCAATTTCTCTTTTTATTCACTCGAAGTCTTATCAGCCTTTGATGGTCCATTTGAAATTCAGATCCTTCTTTAACATCAATGTGATTGAGAAAATCATTGTAAAAAAGTTAGGAATGAACTGCTAACAACTTTGATGTTTCCTAAAAAGATTGAAATTCCTTTCTATTGATAGGTAGGGACAATTCTAAAATTTTCCTTATTCTCTTTGGGTAGATTGAGATTCCATATTTCGAGACAATGTGTCCCAGGAGTTTTCCTTGCGGTACTCCGAAAACACACTTCTTTGGATTCAAAGAGATTCCAAATTCTTGACACTTCTTGAATACAACCTCTAGTGCATCAAAATGATCTTCTCCCCTCCTGGTGAACACTATGAGATCATCCAAGTATATCAGGATTACCTTGTTGATTAGCTCCCCAAATGTAGCATCCATGGCTCTCTGAAAGGTTGCCCCAACATTGGTGAGTCTAAATGGCATCTTTGCATATGTGAAGGTTCCCTACTTGGTTTTGAAGGTGGTCTTATGTTGATCTTCTTCTACAAGCCATATTTGATTATAACCTGAAAAACCATACAGCGTAGACAATATTTCGACCCTATTATTTTTGTAGTATTTTCTCCATGGAAGGCAAGGGGTAGTGGTCCTTAAGAGATACCTTATTCAGATCTCTAAAATCCACATAGAGTCTGATTTCACCATTCTTCTTTCTTACAGGCACCAAATTGGAAACCCATGTGGAATGCTTGATTGGAAATATTATTTTAGCTTCTAAGATATTTCTAAGTTCTTTATCCATGAGAGACTCTATCTTTGGGTTCACAGGCCTTTACTTTTGATGCACAGGTTTCTTCCCTTCTTCCAGATCAATGGTATGTTGAATGATGTCCTTATTGTAGCCATGTAGGTCATCATAAGTCCAAGCCACCACCTTATCATACCTATGACATAAAGCCACAAGCCTTTCTCTTTCTTTCGGATGACTAATTTCCCTACCTTTAACTTACTTCCATTGGCTAATTTGATCTCAAAGCATAGTATTCGTTGACTTCTACAAATTTTCTCATGTCTATATTAACATCATTGGATTCAAAGAGATTATCCAAACCTTATCAACCCTTTTGGAAGTTTATTTTTATGAGCTGGATAAATTGATCTTCATATGCTTCTTCAATTTTTGGTTAGAGTTGGTCTGCAAACTCTTGATTGTTATAGGAAGAGTAATATATGTTGGTCAATCTTGAAGACTTGTCAATGGTCGATATTATCAGGTATGGACTAGTGAATGATCATCTTTACTATGTCCTTATTTGCAAGAAAATATTTGTTAGGGTAGAATTGTGATATGATTTATGCCATCCATTATTTTGTTATGTTATATTTCTAAGGGATAACCTAAATATGAAAGACCTTATAGTCTTCAATGAGATCCCATACCCTATGTCGGTAGGACCTCATTCTTGGGTTGTTTTTCGTGGAAATGCTTTTGACCAATGTTACTACTAACTCAGATTATCCAAAGATTATATGATGTTTTATACCTTCTTTATGTGATGTTGGTGCTCAATTTAATCTTGCCCCTATTTGGTTAAGATTTTCCATCGTTGTCTGTTATATTTTTCTACTTTCCCTGTGGGAGTGCGAGTTGGCATTTTGGTTCTTTTGTGTATGGTTTAGTATTTCCTATTTTTCAGTTGAGGATCATGTATGGATGTGAATTATTTTGAATTTTCTTATAGGGAACCCATTGTGTTTTAAGTTTTGAAGTTGGAGGGATCACCTATTGTAAATTGCTCTTGGGTCTTGTCTTTTTATTTGTGTTTTCTCTCCCATTTCCCGTTGATATGTGGTAGCTCCCAATTGATTTCGTATGGTGGTTCAAATTGGAAAACTTGTAATTTTCTATTGCATTCATAAAGTGAAAAATCAGCCCCGTTACCCGATAAATATTCTTTGAATATTCACAATCATAAAGTAGCACAAGAAATTTCTCAATTGGTATCTAGGAGTGTACATTTGTCACAATTTGATTTGAGTGGATAGGGGAAGTGGTGCATATTTGTAGTTTTGCACATTTAGGAGGAAAAGAATAAAGGTGTAAAACTTTAGAAAAGGGCTGTAACTCTGCTATCACCCAAATGCAACCACATGTCAAGCATGTGTTGAAAGCCAAAAAGTGGATGGGTGGGTCAAGTTAGTCAAAAGTGTGTAAGTTCTAAAATGTTGTAAAATTAAAAAAGTTTCCCAAGCCCGTGTTAAGCAAAAATCTGTTATTCCACTGGATGGATCATTTTCAAAGTTGAGAATGATAGATTGAATGGTCATGATGCAATGCATTTATTTCTACCGCCATTAATGTTACTACACAAATCAAGGACATTTTAAAGTCTATGAATGCTTTCGTATTTTATTACCAATTTGCTAGATTTTTGTTGTTACCTTTTGTGAAATTCGAGAAGAATTATCACGTTTTTAAATGTGAAGATCAAATTATGAACTTGAGGACTGAAAAGGTTGTTGATTTGGATTTAAATTTCTCATTCGCTCATGGATTGACTAGTAAGAACTTAAAAACTCATGTGTTTCTCCTTCAGTGGCAAGATGGTTTAAATTAAAGCTAGGGTTTTGAAATTTAATACCATGCCATCTTCATTCTCGGTTGTGTCAGGGGTCACGAGTGATTTGGACAAGATTATAGACACAAACTTGATGTGTGCTGATTTAGATGATTTTCTTCAGAGACTTAATAGCCCCCATAAGAGTGAATCCCTAAAGGAAATTCAAGATAGCTGCATTACTTTAGCGGGTGCTATCCCACCAGCGGTTCATTTCCTAGAGTTGGTGTGGCATTGTGCTATGAATTATGATCCTGAAAAGAGGGAAGTATTATATGAGAGTGGGGATGAAGTTTTCACATTGACACCTATAGCCATTAGAATAATGTTAAAATTTCATGTAATCACCAACCCGATCACCATTGCTATCAAATTATCCCTATGGGATTATGAAGCAAAGAAAAAGGATTATGCCAAGATGATAAATAAAAAGTGGCTCATTGTGAAAAGACAACTAGAATCCCTAAAAATCTAGTTAGGGCACAATTTGTTGAAGAGCTTGAGGATGTCATTGTATTATTAATTTGAATGATGGGGTTAGAAAATTCAAATGAATTTAAGGAATGGATGGTTAGTTACATATGGATCATTTTAGACAGAAAAGGGAAAATTTTTGGGCTACTTTCATTGCAGAAGCACTCCATGGCCACATGGTCACCTTAGCAGTGAAAATTGAAATGGGCAACGATTCAGAGCTAGAATTTTATATGATGACTTACTTAATCTACAATGTTGTTGGGCATAGACATTTCCCAGGTTTTTCACCACATGCAGATTTTAAGCAGTGCAAATGTATGCTATATTTCCCAACTACAACTGATCAACTGGAGTGGGAATGTGAGATTAGTTAAAGGTGCTTTCTTTTCCCCAATCATTTTTTTTTTCCAGCTAGAGTGGGGAGAATATATAATTTCTCAACATGCTAGACAAGTGATTTAGCGATACTGAGATGCTAATTTGTTCAATATAAAAATTTCACATACATAAGGGTTAGTGGTTTTGAAGGCAAGCCTTGTAAGTTTCCTAGGTATGTAGATGATAAATTGGATTTATGTGAACTATCAAGGTAGATAAAACTTGTTCTTAGATTGATTCCTAAGAGGCATAAAACAAATATTGAATTCCCTATTTTAATTGGAAGGTATTCATACCATTCCATCATAAAGGTCAGGCTAATTGGAGATGACATGTAGAATATTGACATGGAAATGTTTGAGGAAAGGGCTAGTTATGACATCAGATGGGTATTCAACAACATTGCGAATAATTTTGAGCATGAGCCTCAATTTGAAGATTATTGGATGAATTGTAGGGATGAAGAAGAGGTCAGATTAAGGGATTTCTCTAGAATGACCCTTTCACAAATAATAGATTTCAAAATTGTAGTTATTCCATAAGGAATTGTGGATGATCCACATACGGTAAAAGGTATTATGTTTATCAGAAGGTGGAAGCACATCCCATAATCCCTCCAGATTGGAATGAGACAAAATCTAATGATTCTTATATAAGGATAATTGATGTAATGAGAAGAACTGTGAATTGGTTAACTTAGAAGGGCATTGACCTATCAATTCAGAATACTAAAATCTTAAATAACTTTAAGAGTTTATGAAACTTGAATAATGATATTCCACCCCTGAAGGAGGGAGTAGATAGAATGGATCCTTTGGGAGGAAAGGCCCCTTAATTTCCCTCAAAAAGGCCCACTCCTAAACTCATAGATGAGTGGACCTCAACCACTAGTGGAACTAGTACTCCTATGTCAGTTCTTAGGAAAAAGACTGAAAGCATGCTTTTAAAATCTATGGAAAATTCCCCATTACTTTTGCAATGCCAATCCAAGAAAATGGGAAGGGCTTAGCATCCCATGTAGTTTTCTCAGGTGTTTCACCAAAGCCTCATAGTACTGAGAAATTAATGAGTGGAGCCATAACAAGTGGTCTTACTCAATCTAAGCCACATAAGGAAGGGAAAAGAGAAACTCTTGATCTAAAAAAGTTTGAAAGGGAACACAAGAAACATAAGGTTGCTCATGTACCAGTCTTGGTGAGAGTAGGTGCCCACACACCCAAGAAGCACAAGCACAAAGATGTAGTAATCGATCCTCCTAAATTTGAAAGGAGTGATGTTTATCAGGCACAACATGCCCCATCATTGCCACAAGTGGGACAATCAAAGTCTTTATTCCCACCTCTACATGTGGAGGAAGAAACAACAAAAGCCACTCAAGATCAAGCAACCTAGGAAAATGTTGTAGATAGTTTAGTAAACAACCAAATCTTAACTCTAGGTACAAAGACATCCTTGTTTGAATCTTACTAAAGATATGAGTATGCCTTATTTATGAACATTGTATGAAATCAAAGGCCCAAGATGATGTAATTGATGTTGATATTGGTGAGGTATTTTCCATGTTAGATGCACTCAAATTATCTATGAGTGAACCATTGATGACACCGGTAGATGACCTCCAAACAAATAAGGAAATAGAGAGAAATTCTCATCCATTAATTAGTAAAGAAAAATATCAAGCAACAAATGTTCCTTTTATAAGACAAGTTGTCATAGAATAAGATAAACAAGAGTTGCTTAGTGGAGAAGATGTTAATACAAAGGTGTTAATAGAAGAGATTTTTTCTATTTCTATTGAAGTTACTAAGGCTGATGAAATTTCTCAAAAGGGAATTTTTTTAAAAAATAAATTATAAGTAGCACAAACCAAAACTATGGCGAGATAAACATTTCTGATAAAGACATGTAACCTCTAGATGGAAATGTGAAGTTGGATTTAGATGAACAACCTACCATGTCATTACCAGGAGCATCATCAGAACATGAGGAGGGTAGGATGCCAACTCAACGAGTTTGAGGAATGAAGAGCTTGCAAGCCAGTCAGTAACTCAAGAAAATGTTGGAGGAAAAATGGGGTCTAGTATGGCATCCATTGAAGAAATAAGGAAGGAATCTCCCTGAATGATGATACAAACCAAGAAAAGAATGATCAACTTCAGTTTCCAGACCAAGGAGAGGAACATCCAAAAGAATTATTAACACAGGGTGAGAATAACAATATGGTCAACGAAATAAATAATGAAAAACAAACAGAATCATTAAGTTAAGATGAACAAGGGTTTTTCAAATAGTTTATGGTTGTCCCTGAGGAACCTCAAACCAGAATCAAAACAGGTAAAGGTTTGAACAAATTTGGTGAAAGGGTGGATCGGTGAACTAATTTCAAATGAGGAAAAAGAGGTCCTTCCTGTGCAAGCTATTGACCTTACTTTGCTCTATCTTTTCCAAAGATAGTAAGAGCCTCAAAAAGAGCTAGAACTATCACTAAAACCCACACTGACTCATCAGGAGCTAAAACTTTGGAAGTAGCAATCCCCTTTGAAGGAAAGACTAGGGATGACATAACAACCAATGATTATAATGTCCAGATTATTCCCTTGGGAAATCCTTCAAGGGACCAACTAAAGCAAGGGGTATCTGAAGTTTTCAATGACCTTTTACAAAAAGTGGATGAAGATAGAATGAAAAGAGAAAGTTAAAAGAGCAAGTTAAAGCCCTATGCTCTTGTTTACAATAATTAATTGTAAATCCTAGTCAGGATCAAACAACTACCTCCATAGACACCCCTGAGGGAATGGATAAAATAAACAAGGTTTTCAAGAAGGTCCAGGAAGTGGACACATGGATTGAAAAATTAACCAAGAGGGGAAAGGAAGAAATTGCAGAGGCCAGGTCAAAGTATGAAGATCTCAAAAATAAACTCAATGAAATTGATGAGATAGTTTAACACTGTGACAATGAGATTTTCGGTTTTGAAGGAATTATTCCCAAGCTAGACCACATTACCCAACTCAGTGATGAGTTAGATGAGAAGTAAGACATTATGCCGATAGCGGTAAAAGCAAGTGAGCATGATATTGAAGATCTCACAAATATCGAAGTAGAAACCTTGAATGAAATCACGGAAAACCTTGAAATTAAGAGAATCTAGGTTGATGGTACTTTTGATTCCATTTAATTAAAGCTAGAGGACATGGTATCTGATAAGTTCAAAAAGAGATATAGGGAATTAAAAATTGACTTTCTTCTTAATTCGTTTGAAAATAATATTCTAAAGAATCATTTCTCCTATGAAATAATTAAAACGATGAGAAGGATTAAAAATAGAATTGTAGAGTTAAAAGCAAGACCACTGGAATACAAATAGAAAATGGGCCATTGCATTGATGTAATATCTAGGCAGACACTAATTTTCCAGCATCATATAAGACTAGATGAGGATGAGGTTAATGAGTTATTCAAAAGGTATGATGCATATGTAGTAAGGTTTTGAAAGAACAAGATACGAATGGAAGTCTGAAGAAGAAGAAAATGCAGATACAAAAGGTGATGAACATGCTTAGGCATTGTTCCTTAAGTTGTATTTTCCTTTCATGTTCCTCCTTTGAAATTGATACTTTAAAATAATAATTATATTACATGGGATGTAATTTTTTTATAAATTTTATTGTTCCCTTATTTCAATTGTAAAGTGGAAGAATGCAGTAATGTCATATTTACTTTGATGAAGTTTTACATACATTTGGATAAGCATGTAAATGATTGATATTTTTGCTTCTTGCATTTTGAATAAGGAACAAAATGGGGTTCTATAGGGGCCCTACCCATGAAAAATAAAGATATACATATGCAAGAAATAGAGACAATGAAAGGAAGAAAACATCTAGAAATTTTTAAGCCCTACTTCATAGTTTCCTCCTAGTAGAGGAAGCTTGTTTAAAAGATTTTTTTCCTCAACAAATTTTTTTTAGAGACTTATGTTGTCTCGAATAAAAAGAATGACCTGCTAGGTCCCTGAGACATTCTATCAACACTTCTAGAGTCATTCTAGGAAGACCCAAGATTTTCTAAAGATCGATGTTCTTTTGTTGTGATGACACCCAATCCAAAAGATCCATACCTCCTGGGAAGAACATCATCTTTCCTTTCCCTTTTGAAGGGTTGAAATGTTAGGAACGGTTTTAAAGGGGATACCCAAGGTGATTGGAAGGGAAAGTATGGCATGTTATTGACTAGGTTGATTACGAGGCCTTGAACTTGACCAAACCTCCCATTTCCTTGTGAAATGTGGATTGTATTTTGGAGAAGTAATTGGTTGAGGCCCCAAAACTCATGCTCTGACTGAGGAGAATGATGCATTAAGTGATTTGATGACTGAATTACAAATTTCCCCTATTTTCCCAAGTGGAGGAGATTGTTTCCCTTGAACGGTGAGAAGATAATGATCGGTCCTCTTCTCCATCAAAGATAATGATTGGAGGTTGAGGTTGTGGTTCACCCTTCCTCTTACCTGAAGATGACCCTAGTGCTGAAACTGGTTACGAAGGCACAATCTCTACTTTCTTTTTCTCTAGGGAATTGATTCTCCACTCCAACTCATCTATTTTATGGGAAATAATAGGCACAAGTGTCGATGGAGGATTTATCATACAACACATATGATTCCTTGGGAATCTATTTTGATACAAATCCCTCATCACATAAAAAGGGACATTGAAAACTGGTTTGCCCAGATACTTGAGGTCTTCTCTCGACCTAGTATCTCTTTAAATCTTTAGGAGATTTCAAGTGTTCCCATCTAAAAAGATGGAAATATGTAGCCCGAAAGGCTGAAAGCACTGAGATTGATCTTGATTAGCCTTGTTAGAAGTGCTAACATGACTTGCCAAAATATTAAGGGTCCTTTAGTGTCACCCGCACACTCTATATCAAAAATATCCATGATAGAGGCTTCATTAGGACTTTTCAAATAAAAAATTTGATTCAATTTCTTTGAAGAAATTTCCTTCAGATGTGTTCAACTAGTACCTTCACAATTTTTTTGATGAAATTCTTTCTATTCAAAAAATAAGGGAAATGCATGTTAAAAATGAAAAGGAGACTGTACATACCTAAAATTGTAGGGTACTGCACCACCGGAATGATGTTACACATGCCCCAATGATGATATAGGTCTCCTTACAAGGTGTTCGGAATCCAGAAAGGCTCACCAAGTACACACTTGTATCCCGCATGCCCCACTCAGCCTCTACATGCTTTGTTTTTCCCTTTTCCCCCTTTCTTCTTACATTTTGTCTTTAGTGATAGAACCTCCACCCTTCCTACACGTGAAGTCCCATAACCAATGTCTCGCGCAAGGCAGCGATTTTGTTTGTATTTTCTAGATTCCTTTGATGATCACATCAAACGTAAAGCTTCAAATTTGCACGCTTTCTTCAACCACTTTGGCTTGCATTAATGTTTTTGCTCCCCTATGAATAGTGTTTTTCCTTTGTTTATAGTAAAAGAGATCAAATGGGAGTTACCCTTTGGTAAATGCATTGGTTATAAATAGCCAGCTTGTTTTCAAGCAAATGGCCCCTCATCCTCTTAATTATCTTGTTCATCTTTTCAATTCCTTTCTTAGAATTTTGTTAGTTTCATGTTTTGCTTCCATTGTTGGCATTTTGGAGGTCATATCATCTTCTTGTTTCAAGTCTCATTTCATTGCTACTACATGTAGTTATTTTAACATAGAATAGCTTCATTTCTAGACTAGAATCCATTAAAGTTGTAGGTTTTTTTTTTGTCACAAGGATAGTTTCTGAAACTCTCTGTACATTTGTGTTGTATTCCCGCAATAAATCCCACTAGGAATTACTTAGTCAAGCTCTTTTCACTTGCACTATCCCTCTCATACTTGCATTGTATTTGGTCTATATCCAAAGCTGCCATTGTTTGAATGTTATCTTCTATTAATACTATCATATTCATGATTTTCGGATTCATGAGGACACAAAGGAATGAGGAGATCACACTGAGGGGACGAAATTGCACGCAAGTAGATTTACCACTATTCTATAAATGCCAGGTTTGAGCTATCAAAGTTCTAGTTACAACATATCAAATAGAGTAGTGAATCATTTTATTTTAGTTAAGCTCACTTTCAATATTTCCAAGGAAGTTGTGGGGAATGATATTTTCTGAGAAACTATGATTTGTTCCTCACTTCTGAGGTAGGATTGAAGGTTTTCAATTAAGTTAATTAGTTGTCTTTTATCTAGATTCACACATTTGTATATGTGAATAACCACACCAAGTTATCTCACTTGTTTAGTTTTAGTATAAAAGTAGTTTAAATAAATTGTTTGTAATTATAATGTTTCAATCATATATTTTGTTTAGAGTAGTTTCCTTTTCAGCAATAGTATAAATTGTTATTTTCAGTTTAAGTTAATTCGGAGACTTCAAAACTAGATCAAACACTTAAATTATTGTTAGGAGGATAAACCATAGGGAATTTATGCTACTAGTTCATAGCCTCTAAATCTCCCCTTTCTCATTCCATTATCGGAGATCACACTACTAGATATTAGTCACTTATTCTCCCATAGTTAGCTTTAGGAAAGTTACTTGCTGATTCTTATCCTTGCTCGTAGCTTTTCTATCGTAGAAAAATGACCATAATCCCATTTGTGACTTCATCTAAGTCATTTGCATTTCAAACCATCGGTTGTCTCGGGCGTGACCTCGGGAGGTCGAGTATGGGGAAGGTCGGTTGTCGATTATCATCCTTGCATGTCACTTTTTTGTTGTACAAAATTGGTGAACCCGACGTGAAAAAAACTAATATCCCTATTTCTATTTTCATTTCTTCCATCCACCTTCACTCTTTCCCATTATTCTGCGAGTATTCATATACCCCCTGAATATGTTGGGATACAATGATATATGGCACCTCTCTCAGTCTCAAAGTAAACTATAGTCAAAAAATATACAACCATCGCCCTCGCTTTCTACATGGGCCGATAACTATTTAAGTAATTACTTGTCACAAACTCCCTCTCAAAGAAATAGCTCAAGTTCTTCTGGTCTCAATCGAGGAGTTTGATCGGTTTGCACAAACACAACAGCCTAGAGCCATCAGCTCTAACAATATGACATTTTGGAGAGTCTCGCTTCATCTCCTTGGGTCTCGTTTAGACCACAGATCAGTAGACAGTCAGATCCACTCCCCTTTTTGGATGAGGATTATTTAGCACACTTCGCTAAAAGTGAACAATGCTTCCAAAGTATGTATCCACCTATAGGGAATTTACAAATACAATCTGATACCCTATTCCAGGAGAACACCCCCATTCCTCCACCTATGGGAAATACCCTCGGTGAAGCTTGGCAAGGTAACGATCAATTCATAGCAGGGTATCACACCCCTTTACAACCTCAAGCTATACAACAAACACCCTTAAGGAAAGGCACTACGTCTTCATTGATGGAAGTCATTTCAGCCTTAGCTGAGAAGGTTAGAGGGCTAGAGCTTTCAAGAAAACCAAAATTCATATTTTAGGCAAGGAATCCCCAACCCTCTACATCATCCTAGTCAGGTCGACCTCCTTACAGGAATAGGTGTGTTAGGCATGCCTCCTCAAAATCCTTATAGTTATCCACAACAAACATCAACTAGGACCACGTTTTCAAACACCGTTCTAGTTGGAAGCATGACACCTCCGGCTTGGCACCAAACAACCCGTACTTAAAAATGCTCCTCCTTACTTAAACATTTATTCAAAGTCACCACAAGGAGACATAATATCTTCTTCGAGGATGTTTTTTCAACCACAATGATTCCCTTATGTTCCTACAAATGCATATGCTATGCCATATCAACAACCCATTCCCCCTCAACCCCCTCAGCAAGCCCCATTGATGGTTGAGGCCTATATAGTAGGGACTTATTCAGAATATTTAAAAGATCCCCTAGACTTCACCATACGAAGTGTTATGCTTCCAAGACCTCTTCCTAATTTTCCCAAATACAAAGGAGAAGGGGACCCAAATGCACACATTAAAGCCTATGCCACAACCATATGGGAGTTACTCCCTTGGGATGGGGTTTTCGCTAAAATATTCCCTAAAACCTTAGAAGGTATTGCCCTTGATTGGTATTACAGAATACCTAAAGCCTTGATACACTCATTTAAACAACTTGTGTCTGATTTTATCAAAGCTTTCGACATGAACAAATTGTTAAGAATGGGAATCAGGGAGTTCTTGCATATCAAACAAGAACATAATGAGTCCACTGCTCATTTTATTCAAAGATGGCATACGGTTATCTACTCATCAGAAAGTTCTCCGAACTTGGATCAAATGAAACTATGTGATTTATTCCTTAATTCTCTCAATAGAGAGATAAAGGAAGAAGTCTAGAAGTTCCCACTACAAACTTATGATGAAGTACTTGATAAAGTGCTCTCGAATCGACCAAGATGATAGATAGTGGTCACAAGAAATATGGGATGAATGGGAAATTAACCACTCCCAATCAAAACATTACATGCCTATCCTAATACCGAGAATGCTAATCAAGGACCTAAGATCCTTAACAAGAACCGTGGAGTTACAATAGATGGAGTAACTGATCAAGTTAAAAGGGAAAACGTTGTAAACATTTCGCCACCTGTTAATAATCAACGAAATAACAATTTTACTCCAACAATCAACGCGGTGGATTTTAATCGTCCACCATGGCAACAAAAACAACAACAAAAAGTCCAAACACAAAGTCCAAATTGAAACCCAATTGGATATCAAAGTCAAAACCAAAGGCAACAACCTCAAAATTTTAACTCTAACAACCAACAACCTTATTAGAATTTTGGGTCACAACAGATTTTAAATCAACAACCTCAAAAATATAATCCTAATCTATATTATGGCTTTCACAAGATTCAAGGCCATGATATTTAGGACTTGTCATGAATACAATATATTCATGCAAATTTGCTTAAGATCAAAAACAACTCTTTATAGATATGTTTTTAGCAAATTCTATAGTACCCATGCCAAACGCTTATGCAAGGGCATTTTCTCCTCAAAATGCATCCCTCAAGATTTTCAATGACTCACTCCCAAACCATTCTAATAATAACAGGTTAGATCCTAATGGAACAAATAAGGGTGTCATGATAGGAAACAATGATCATGAAGCTTCAACTTCATTAAATCTACCAATCGCACCCCAATTAGGAACTCAACCCCAAACTAAGATAGTTGGTTTAGTGGAGCTAGACACCAAACTACCCATAGAAACCATAACAAGAACACGGGATTATTCATCCCAACCTACTCCAAGTTATCTGTTGGAGCCAGACAACAGTCAACAAACATTGGTAAAACCCATAGGCGCCTATGATTTAATTAATGATTTGACCAAAACCTTCTCGCACATCTCCTTCTTGGATTTGTTAAAGAACTCTCCCACCCATAGGGCTGCTCTCTTAGAAGCATTAGGCCTTGGTCATTTAATCAACATCACTCCTCCCTTGAAAACGTAAGTAAACCATGTGGACTTTGACGTTTATCCTTCGGGGCAGCCAGATAGGGATATGGAATTTATATTCAATATAAGAAAAATGCCAACAGACATTGAAATTGCATGAAGAGGTGATCCAACTTTACATTTACAAGTTTGGGTCTACAATAATTATGTTAAATGTGTAATGGTTAATGATGGGGCAATAGTTAACATAGTCCCCTTTGCTTTCCTTCAAAATTTAGGATATGGAGAGACAAACTATTCCATGATGCAAAATACACTAAGAGGTTATGATAGCCTCAAAGCCACTTCGATTGGAACCATAGTTTTACCAGTCACTTTAGGACCCAAGATGGTCCTTACCAAGTTTTATATTATAGATCAGGAAACCAATTATAATATGATCCTTGGTCAGCCATGGATACACCGCATGAAGGAAATCCCTTCCACATTATTCCAAGAAATAAGATTTCTACACTTAGGGAAAATATTTGTGGCACAAGGTGACCCAAAACCCTTTGATATACAACTAGTTGATTCAAAGAAAAGACCGGGTATGCACTCCAAGTTTGAACTTCCAGAAAACCAACTTTTCAAACCAACTAATTCATAGCCAAAATAAAAGATGATACCCACTACTGAGTTGGAAATTTCAAATCCATCTGAGGACATTCCAATACTCAAAAGTGAGACCAATGTTATAAAAACAAGATCACCTGGGACTACCATAAAATTGTCAAGTTCTTTGTAGAAAAACTTACATATTCTCCTATCGTTTGATTCCATGAGTATGGGACACACCATGGGAATTTCTTCTCTTCCATCAGATGAAATATTTATGGTAGAAGTAACCAAAGCAAAAGAAATAGATACAACAAATGTCCCAACATCTATTTTTCCAAACAAGTATTGGACTCTCCACTTTGATGGAGCTAGATGTCACTTTGGAGCTGGGGCAGGAGTGATCTTTACTTCACCTGGGGGAAAGATCCTACCTTTTGCCTCTAAATTAAAATTTGAATGTACAAACAACAAGGTTGAGTATGAAGCTCTCCTCTTTGGCCACATCCTAGCCAAAAGAATGGGTGTCAACAAAATTAGAGTACTAGGGGACTCGCAATTGGTTACAAACCAAGTCTTTGAGGTATATGAAACTAGATCTGAGCACTTATAACTCTATAAAATAGCAATATTAGATCTAAGTAGGGGATTTAACTTCATATCAATTGAAGAAATCCCACGAGAGCATAACCTTCTCGCAGACTCAATAGCATCCTTAGCTTCCCGTTTCACTCCAAACAACGAGTTGGAGGATACAAATTTCATAATATCACTTCGTACCAAACCATTAGTGCATAAAATACCAACAAACTCAATCTTGACTCATGAAGAAGCTGAGGATGATTTTTCTATCATGGGTCACTTTAATGATGATAGAGTCACTCTCAAATATCTAAAAACCTATGTGGAGCTACACCTTGCTCACCATATAGTTGATCTTTCCCTAATATGGCATTCCTCTTCCTATTTTCGAAATACCACGGTAGAGTCTCCTCCATAGAAGGATCTCAATATCTATGAGATAGAAAATGTAGAAATCTTGGAGCTACCTCCAGCCCCACCTAAATTTGAAGAAGGTAACACTTCTTTGATAGAAGAAACCATTGACATAAACATCGAATGAAGGAAGAACCAAGTATTTTGAAGTTGGGATCCTCGTTAACTCCAGAGGAGATAGAAATACACACCTGTGTCCTTAAAGAACATCAAAAGGATTTTGCATTTAATTATAAATAAATGATGGGAATTGCACCATAAGTTGCGGTAAATAATCTTGTCACTAAACCAGATGCAAAGCCAATTAGACGAAGTCACAATGAATGAATCCAAAAGTGGCTCTCATGGTAAAAGAGGAAGTAATAAAACTTCTCCAGGTGGGATTCACCAAGCCCATTGAATATTCACAATGGGTATCTAATATCGTTCCCGTTCTCAAAAAAATGGGAAGATACACATTTGCATAGATTTTTAGGATATTAACAAAGCTTGTCCCAAGGATGACTTCCCATTACCATCCATTGACATCATCATTGATGCAACAAGCTGGATTTGAACTACTGTCTCTCATGGATGGTTTCTTAGGGTATAATCAGATTAAAATATCTAAATAGGATCAAGCCAAAACTACATTCATAACTCCCTAGGGAACATATTGTTATGTTGTCATGCCATTTGGTCTTAAGAATGCCAACACTACATATCAGTGGGCAATGACTTATATATTCCATGATCTTATCCATAAAATTGTGGAATCCTATGTGGATGACTTGTTGGCCAAAGCCAAGAAATGTTGTGATCATCTAGAAGTGCTCGTATCATCCTCTCACGATTAATTGAATATGGTGTCACATTAAATCTAGAAAAGTGTGTGTTTGGTGTGACAGGAGGAAAACTTCTAGGCTACATTATATCTTCACGAGGGATTGATGTTGATCTAGCCAAAATATTGGTTGTTCTCAAAATGGTCCCACCCTTAGATGAGTCTAGAATCAGGTCATTTCTTGGGAAACTCGGTGCAATCCAAAAGTTCATCCTAGATCTAAGTTTTTCCATTCATCCAATCAACAATCTATTGAAGAAATATTATAGTGTTGATTGGACTGAAGAATGCAATGAGGCCTTCAAGCAGTTAAATGATTCTTGTTGTCTCCACCCATGCTATTGCATCCCAAACCAAACCGTCCTTTGATCTTATACTTGCGAGCCACTCATGTCTCGCTTGCCTACATGCTGGCTCAAGAAGACAATGATAAATGGGAATGTGTGGTCTATTTCATTAGCCAAACGTTGCTTGATTATGAAACACGTTACACACAGGCAGAGAGAGAATGCCTCACCATAATTTTTGCAACAAAATGTTTAAGACATTACATGTTAAACCAGGAAACAAGGGTCATTGTAAAGACAGACCATTTACGAACATTTCTCACACAAGGATCTTTATCTAAAAAGGTCTAGGGAGTTCATAACCTTAATGGGAGAATTTGAGTTAACATTCATAAACTAGAAATCCATTAAGGGACAAATCATTGCAGACTGGTTAGCTAACAATCCACTAGATGGAGGTGAGCTGGTAAATCTAGACTTTCTTGATGAGTGTGTATACTTCATCAAAACTAGGCCCCCATTTCTACATGTCCTTGGTATATTGATATCATCAATTTTATCATGGACCATACATACCTAGAAGGTGCCACATCACAACAAAGAAGGCGGTTACACATTATTACTACTAAATATGTTGTTTTAGACCAAGTACTCTATCGTAGAGCCTTCGACAACATGCTTCGAGATGCGTCGACATAGAAGATTCTAAGAATATTCTTCATGAATCCCACAGTGGGATATGTGGAGGCCACTTTGGTGGTCATGCCACCACTCATAAAATACATCGGATGGGTTATTTTTGGCCCACTCTTGAGCATGATGTAGTGGAATTTGTACATAAGTGCCACAAATGCCAAGAATCCTCTCACAAGATTTACATGCCAAAGACAATCCTTGTAACCAATAGTGACTCCGTGGCCATTCTCCACATGGGGTCTAGACTTCATAGGGAAATTCTCCCCCTCATCAAGTGATGGCCATAATTTTATAATTACAGGCATACGTAATATTTTACCAAATGGGTGGAGGCCATGCCTCTCACCACCGTACTGAGTTCAAGAATTGCCAAATTCATTCGAACCAAATTATCTCGTAGGTATGGTGTCCCACAATTCATTATCTCAGATAATGGCATGCCCTTTAAAAATGAAGAAGTTTGTGAGTTATTTAGCAAGTTCAAGATAAACCATCACACGGTCTCTCTTTACTACCCTCAAGCCAATGGGTAGGTCAAGTGACAAACAAAACGTTGAAAGCTATTCTCCTCAAAGCGATCAAGGAGAATAAGCAACATTGGCATCTAAAACTATATCCACCTTATGGGCCCATCAAACCTCAATAATAACACCAATAGGAATAATTCCTTTCTCATCGGTATTCAGAGCGGTAAGTAGTTCTCCGCTTGATATTGAAATACCAGTCTTCACATCTCATTACAAGGGATTACGGACGAAGAATCTTATAGGAGGCACACCTCTCTCAACTAGAAAGACTTGACGAGGCCGGGTTAAACATCGAATGAAGTGGCATAGAGCCTATGCTAATCTGGATGTGTCCATAGTACAACAAAAAATTCTATGAGCAAGAAATATATAAAGGAGATCTAGTTTTAAGACTAGATAGCCGGATTGATAAGAAAACCAATGAAGGAAGAAATTTACGTCCCAAATGGTTGGGCCCATACCGAGTCATGAAAGACTACAGAAATGGTGCATATCTCTTGTGCACACTAGAAGGTGAGGAATTCGGTGAAACTGTCAATTCCTTGCATCTTAAGCGGTTTTACGCATAAAAACATCAAAATCACCACTTATACATTATAGCTACTTACATTGCATTAGTCATTCAGTTGTGCATTCTGTCCATTTCATAAAAATGGTAGTCTAGGAGCCTACTCTTAAAAAATCTGTTACAAATTTCTGAAAACATTGGCAAAAGCATTCATATCACATCTCTCCAAGCATCATCAACTATTTTCAAATATTTTCATCAAATTCGACAGACAAACATTGATAGAAACCATACCAAGGCCTACATACTTGGCTTTTCTCTTTCTTTCTACTAGGTGAAGATGTCCTTGCCTACGGTCTGTTATAGAATCTTCTTGGTGTCACATCTATCCCTCTTAAATCTCTTGGAATGAAAGGATATCCCAAATTCATAGATCAAAAATGTCAAAATCAAATGAAATCAAAAGCACCAAGCAAACAAAATATTTTATTTTACACACTTCTTTGCCCCATCAACCTTCGGTGATAAGCCCACATCTCTTACTAGTGGTGTGAGGTTGGGAAAGGAAAGAAGTGCCCTTACTCACCTATATCTTGCCTTTGGTGACAAACCCGTGCTTCTTACTGGTGGCATGAGGCAGGGTGTGGGGGGTCCAGTCACACAAATTAACAAATCTTGGTATGCTAAAAACACAAATTCACCTCTATTAAGAGAAAGCAAATATCCAAATTCCAAAGAGATCAAATCCTCAAAACCAGATTTTGTCAACCAGGTTTCCATTCATGAATCTAAGTCTAGATAAACTAGAAAGTAAGTGGATTTTTAAGTGTGGTAGTAGTTCTGAATAGGGTAGGTGTGTAGGTCCAAATTTGGTTGTTGTTATTGGTTTGTCTATCTCTCATCACTCCATTTAATCAAACTCATACAACTTGTGCCCTTCATAACTCTTGGTGTTGAGCCCTCTCATCTTACTAGTCGCATGGATTTGGGATTGGGGCAAGTTCATCTCTTGATACTATGCATTCATCATGTTTTTCCAACATAAGAATAAATTGCAAACATCACCCAAAAAGTTGAAAAGTTCAGTACTACCATATGTTAGTATCATCTCATATCAGCATTACAAAAACATACAGAGTAAAACATTCTATCTACTATCATTTGTTATCCATTGCATACATTCTGAAAAGCATGAAAACAAATATTCTAAAAACATATAAGTACACATGTGGAAACGAGTCACAAAATTCTAGGCACCAAGATCTTGGATCCAAAAAGATATATATATATATATATATATATAAATCAAGTTTCATATATAATTCCATCATGCACTAGGCATGGTCAAAATGCTCAATGAGCCCAAAAAGTACAAAAACACTCGTATATATATCTGACAAAATGCTACAAAAATAGTCTCTCAATCCCTAAGGGATCCCTCAAGCTACGTCGGTGCTCGAGTACACCGAGGGCTCATGGTCACGACTAGTAGCTGCCATCTCACTACGAGAACGGCTCCTCCTCATCGTGCATTCGGTTGTCCTATATCTAGCTACCTCCGTGCGGAGAGAAGTCATGATCTTCACCACATACCAGATAGAGGCAAAAACATCAGTGTGCCTACTGGCTGCTGAGGGCTCCCCACATCCATGGAAAGCTCAGCACGAGTCTTCTCCAAGGGGAGAAGCAAGGTATTAGTGCACACTCATCGAATCAAGTCTCACCACTCATCAACAGTCACTTTAAACAAAGGAGAAAACAAGCTATAAAATGATCAACGATGAAACCAAGAATAAACAACACACAGAGAAATAACAAACTAAGGAAACTCTAACTAAAACAAATGTCAAGAGAAGAGTGGAAACTCACTTGGATCGTTAGGCCTCAAAGAAGGATCTCTAGGATCCGCGCCTACCACTGACACCGCCACCGACTGGTGCACCTCTCCCACGTGTAGAGAAATGTGATGGCCTGCAACAGACTCACCATCTCCACCTACGTCCTATGAGAGCAACTCCTCTAAAACCGAGTCACCCTCTCTACGCTCCACTCCGCCCTCTCGGTCTGAAGGATCTCCTGGGTTTCACGCCACTCAAGATTGCTATCATCCCCACCACCACCCATCTCACTGATCTCCATGTCCTTTATCTCCTCCTTGGTCTCTCCCCCAATGAACTCCTCAGACTCGGAGTCCACATCAATGGGCTCATCACTACTATGAGCCGCAGACCCGGTGGAAATCCAAAGTAAGGGTGCACGAGGAGCATCGACTCTCCCTCGTGTGCATACCACCCTCCTAGCCGCAATAGGAGTACCAGGAGTAACATCCAACCCCAGTCTCTAAGACCTCCCTAAGCCTCACAGATAGATCTATACACTGGCATCGCTGGAGGAATCATGTTACTATAGGGGAGGCCAAAATATTGTGGAACTATGTCAAAGGGGTGTATCTCCATCTTCCCCACCCTGTCTATCAACTGGCTGGTGGTCTGGCAGGCAATCAATGTAACAGTCTCCTCTCCCCATACCCCTGTCATGGCCTAATAAGGAGTGGCTTTCATGTCTACATTGGTTAGGGAAGCCACTGGGTGGTGGGGTGCTCTAAGAACTACCATCTCTATCCACCTCACTACTCGATGTACCACGGGATCCTCCACTTCTACACCTCTCCCATATGGGGTGATATGCTCATACACCCAACTCATGACAAGAGTTGGGTGGCTTAGTGACTTCCCCTATAAATGGACTACCCTATATAAGTCATGGTAGCTAGTATCGAGGATATTTTCTCCCCAGGCATAGACACATCCATGGCCCTTAATTTGTGCAATAATGGGTGCCTAGCAATATAAGAGGGTATCCCCTCCCTTGTCCCCGATCAGTCTGGATGCAAGAATGCCCATGATAGCCTTGCGGAGCAAGGGAATGTCTGAATCAATAATAGAGTGGATCCTCATGCCCTTCTTTGATCCCATCGATACAACTACATCTCCCATATAGGTGGCCCACTAAACCACCTATGATCTAGATATTGTTGTCTTAAGAGACAAACTACCGCCCAAGGATCGGAACCCCCAGTATACGGTAAACATCCTCTAGGGTGATGGACCACTCACCCCTAACTCTTGGCAATCGAAAGTGTTCGATCCACATCCCAATATGAGAACAAGTCACATAGTATGTGACTGGTAGGTGCAACATGAGGAACCTGTGCAATCCTCCATATACCAGCCCTCTAGAGAGTATCCCACTTTTCCTAGGAGATTACCTCTAAGACTTCCGAGAGCCAATCACACTCCCTCTCCTGGATCCTTTTAATGTACTCCTCCTTCTTCGCATACACCCAAAAACACAAAAAGAAGTGAGTTAGTACTGAAATCTAGTTTAAAAACTAGTAAAAACATGTAAATATTCTATACATGTAAAAACAAGCTAAAATTTGTATTGTTTTGGTCCTCTATCACAGACCACCACCCTATGTAGAGCGGCGGTTCCATAACCACCACCTTCTAAGGTGGTGGTCCCATAACCGTTGCCCTACACAGGGCGGCGGTCCTATCTTGCAAACCCAAACGGGCCGTAAGCCCTAAAAATGCTTTAAAACAAGCAAAAACACCCTTTTAACAAAAAAAGAAACCTACCCTATGGCCCCCCTAAAGACACATTTAAAACTAACATTTTCAAAAATTATCCCCCCAAGGGAAAGATTTTATTATTTCCATATTTTAGGTTTAAAAATAGTAAATCAAGAAGAACTAACCTGAGACTTCATGGGTCGATGTTCCGCTCTCGGAGGCATGATCGCTATCTCACCACGAACATTTTGACTATACTCTCATCAAAAACTGTCACCGTGGGTCCCAGAGCTCAAAAACTATCAAATCAATCCATGTAAATGAATAGTAAAATGACCTTGTTTTATATAAATAACCCTCTTAATTTGATTTTGAATGTCTTTCGCAGGGTCGGAACATCGACAAAGGTAAGTTCTAAAACCTGCGTAGATGGTAAGTCCTCTTTTCATGTCAATTCAGTCTTATTTCTCAATTTGTTTTATCTAGCTGCACTTGAGTCCTTTTTTTATTTTGTAGGTAGCAGGATCTTGGATGGTGACTTTCCAACACACGGGCATGTCAAGTATAACTCCTAACTCCCCATTTTAGGACCGCCATACTTAGACCCACCATTTTACACCTCTTCATGGCTAAGACACTTCTCCAAGGGGGAAATATGTACATACCCGAAATTGTAGGGTACTGCACCACCGGAATGATGTTACACATGCCCCAATGATGATACAAGTCTCCTTGCAAGGTGTTTGGAATCTAGAAAGGCTTGCCAAGTATACGCTTGTATCCCACATGCCCCGCTCAGCCTCCACATGCTTTTTTTTCCCTTTTCCCCCTTTCTTCTTGCATTTTGTCTTCAGTGATGGAATCGCCACCCGCCTAGGCGGCAGTCCTATGACCGCCGCCTGTGATAGGTCGACGGTCCTGTGACCACCACCTGTGATAGGTCGGGGTCCCATAACCATAGCCTTGCATAGGGTGGTAGTTTTGTTTACGTTTTGAGCATGATTTTTCCCCTTTTCCCCACTTTCTTCTTGCATTTTGTCTTTAGTGATGGAACTGCGGCCCTTCCTAGGTGGCTATCCCGTGACCGCTACCTAGGATAGGTCGGTGGTCCCGTGACCGCCGCCTAGGATAGGTCGGCGGTCCCGTGACCACCACCCAGGATAGGGCGGTGGTCCCATAACCGCCGCCTTGCACAGGGCGGTGGTTTTGTTCGCATTTTCCAGATTCCTCCAATGATCACGTCAAATGTAAATCTTCAAATTTACATGCTTTCTTCAACCACTTTGGCTTGCATTAATGTTTTCTGCTCCCTATGAATAGTGTTTTTCCTTTGTTTATAGTAAAAGAGATCAAATGGGAGTTACCCTCTGGTAAATGCATTGGTTATAAATAGCCAGCTTGTTTTCAAGCAAATGGCCCCTCATCCTCTTAATTATCTTGTTCATTTTTTCAATTCCTTGCTTAGAATTCTATTAGTTTCATGTTTTGCTTCCATTGTTGGCATTTTGGAGGTCATATCATCTTCTTGTTTCAAGTCTCGTTTCATTGCTACTGCATGCAGTTAGTTTAACATAGAATAGCTTCATTTCTAGACTAGAATCCATTAAAGTTGTAGGTTTTGTTTTGTCACAAGGATAGTTTCTGAAACTCTCAGTACATTTGTGTTGTATTCCCACAATAAATCCTACTAGGAATTACATAGTCAAGCTCTGTTCACTTGCACTATCCCTCTCATACTCACATTGTATTTGGTCTATATCCAAAGATTCCATTGTTTGAATGTTATCTTCTATTGATACTATCATATACACGCTTTTATGGATTCACAAGGACATGAAGGAACGAGGAGATCACACTCGAGGGGATGAAATCACACACAACTGGATTTACCACTTTTATTTTATCTAGATTCACACATCTGCATAGGTGAATAACCACACCGGGTTATCTCACTTGTTTAGTTTTAGTATAAAAGTAGTTTAATTGTTGTTCGTAATTATAATGTTTCAATCATATATTTTGTTTAGAGTAGTTTCCTTTTCAACAGTAGTATAAATTGTTATTTTCAGTTTAAGTTAATTCGAGAGACTTCAAAACTAGATTAAACACTTAAATTCTAGTTAGGAGGATAAACCATAGGGAATTTATGCTACCCATTCATAGCCTCTAAATCTCCCCTTTCTCATTCTAGCTATCAGGAGATCACACTACCAGATCTTAGTCACTGATCCTCCTATAGTTAGCTTTAGGAAAGTTGCTTGCCGATTCTCATCCTCGCCTATAGCTTTTCTATCATAGAAAACTGACCATAATCCTAGTTGTGACTTCATCTAAGTCACCCATATTTCAAACCACTAGTTGTCTCAAAGCATGACCTCGGGAGGTTGGGCATGGGGAAGGTCACTTGTCAATTATGATCCTCGCATGTCACTTTTCTGTCATACAGAGACATATGTTTTTGATTTGGTAAAATCTTTCCGATGAGATGAAGGATATTTTGTTCAGTTTGCACATAAAGGAATTTAAGAATTGGAAAAGGTTAGGAATGAGCAAATATGGTAAATCAAGGTGATTCAACAAGAACTATGTGTGGCAATTAAGCTAGTGAGACATAAAATAGAGTGTGTGGCACCCAAGGTGGATTCTTGAAAAGTGAATATGGATATATGTCATATCAAAGTTGTATTTAAATGTTAAGAGATTATTTGAAATGATTATCTAATCAATATCAAGAAATAATGATTAAAGTAATTCACCAGAAATGATGACCTGATATCCCATTCGAGCACAAGTGGAGTTGATTGAAAATACTTGCGCTTTGTACATCTTGTAGTTTTAAAAGAATTTTTTTCAAAATACCATGTTCTAGAAAAAGTTTGTAAAGGGAAATATTCCTTGGAATATTCATGCTTTTTTGGGGGAAAATCTTTGAAGGTTAACAAGTGAAGAGGGTGATATAAAGGCAAAAGGATAATCACGCTAGAGCGGGAGGTATCTCTTTCTGAGAATTATTCAAAGAAAAGACAAGGAGAGAAAGTCAAGAAAATCCAATTTACGAGGAACTTATCTGAGAAACCAATTATTTCATGTGTATATTTTAAATTGATCATGTGAAAATTGTTACAAGTGTCCAGCCATTGATAAGCTTTGAGATTGTAAATAAACTTTCCCTTACTGATCAATTTGAAGAACCTTGAGTAAATCATGTTAATCATGAACCTAGTTGTGTCTTCTTTCATTTTGAGATATATTCAAATAGTTATTTGTGTTCCTATTGCAATATTATGTTAGGAGTTCCTCTGAATCACACAATATCTTTTCCTCGTGATAGTATTGTGGAATTTGAAATTACATTATGAAGAGAGTTTTCATTTCATAATGTAATAAATGATTTAAATTCACTTTACTTTCATTTTGATGATATAGATTATTTTTAGTCTATGAGTGTATCATAGGCATGATGAATTAGGGACTTCTAATGTTTAATTAAGTCTTTATCATGAGATTTTGTGTTGAATCCTTGAAGAATGTGTGAAACTGTGTGTCTTTGAGATTTTATAGATGCACATCCTCTACTTAAGGGTTCATTCTGACTATTTGTGGCCCTTTGTAATTTTGCTTTGTATATTTTCCAACATTTTTGAAAAGTTCTCAAGAATTTGGTATAATCAACTTTATCTTGCCTAACTTCCCAACCAAAAATTCTACATTCAAGAATAAATCATACATGAATCATGAGGGTTAGGCTATGTTGCATTGACCATGTTTTCTCAAGGTATCCTTCAAACATTGTAAAGGGAGAATCAAATATTGTTAATCCATTGATATTCTTCACCAACACAGGTTACAAAATGGGTCCTCTCACCCTATTGAAGGCACAACCTAAAGTAGTGAGGGTAGGTCAAACCCTTAGCATGGTGCTATCCAGTCCTTTCCAAACTAGAGTAATAAAGAGTCATCTAAAATCCATCCCCGGCTACAAAATGACTCCTATTATGATTTGTTTGTCTCTAATAATCCCGATTAACTTGTGATGTTTCTTGGTTTCAAAGGAAGGATCAATTTAGATACCAACACCGATCTAGCATCGTGTCCTGGGGAGAATTTGTGTAAATACATACATACATTGACCTATGGTAATTATTTTTATACAAATATGTTGTTTAAATGTCATCCTTTGTTAAAATTTGTGAGAATTGCATGAGATCAATTTTTTTGTTCAATATTTTCTGGTTTTAAAAAATGTTTCTCTAGATCGTATGGATATTGATAAATATTGACAAAGGATGATTAGATCCATAGATATTTGTAGAAATTGAGTGTTGATAGATAGTTGAAAAATTACTTACAGTGCTTTAGCATATCTAAGGTGAAAATCCTTGGTGGTGACTCCTTGTTAGTTTACAATTCTTAGCAATTACCAATGTCTTAATATTTGTCAAGTATATTTTTTTCATTAATATTCACAAATATAGAAGGAAGAAGATATTTCTTTACTAGGGATCCTACTAGAAATTTATTTCTAGAGCTTGGGAAGGAAAATTTAGAAGGAAGACAAGTCTGGAGAGTATTGGGGAATCAAGATTCAAGAGAGAAGGTAGTACCAGTTCTGGAAGGTGATCAACCTATAGTTGAGGATTACCCTACATCTTCAAATAAATCGAATCAAATATTCCTCATGTAAAATTAAATTCTCCAACCGGTGAAGGGCCATCATTTGTGTCTAAAAAGTGTATCCCTCATTTTTTCCCTTTATCATCTAGGACTGATAGGGTGTTTCACAAAATTGAATCATTAGAGGATATTTACTTGGAAAGTTATACTCCTATGCTCCAAAGGCCCCTGGTCCCCTATCATTTTTATTCTCCTATAGGATCACCTCCTCAAGATAATATGGCTCAGCCTCCACCTAGACCTCCTTTTGTTGTCAATACTTTTGGACCAATAAATTTTAGAGGCATGGTTGGGTATCCTAATGTTGTACCCCAAGATGTGAGAAATAGGTTGCCTAAATTTCAGGGAAATAATGCCATCTTTGGGATCAACATTTGAGACTCTTCATTAATATGATGGAAGATTTTGAAATTGAGTATGAGGATGTGTATATAAAATTATTCATTCATACTCTCGAAGAGGATGCACGTGATTGGTATAAATATTTACCAGACAATTCAATAGACTCATGGAATGAGATGAAAAATGATTTCAGATTACAATATGGGGATAAGACTGACCCAAGGTCCCTTTTTCTAAGTTTGAGAATATAAAAAATAATCCCAATGAGTCTGTCCAATATTTTAATACCAAATTCAATAAGACTTTGAATAGATTACCCATAATCCTAAGGCCAAGTGATGAGTCTTGCTTAATCAAATATTCTGATGCTTTTGACAAAAAGGTCGCCTACTACTTAAGAGATAAGAACCCTGGAACATTAAGGTAGGCTTTCACCATGGCCTTGAAAATTGAAAATAATATCAAGGTAGTTAGAAAACCCCTAAAGAGAGAGGGTGTTAAATTGATTAATCTTGATAGACCCCAGTCGAACAAATCAATCGATCTCAATGAGGTTGTGAAAACTTTAGGCTGGGGGTAGTTAAACAAATATCTTACAAGTTGGCCAGAGTAGAAAAAGGAATAGGAAAAATCTCTCAAGGTCAGCATAAACCACAAAACTAGGATATATTTGGAAATCATCCTAGGAATTATCATAGATCAGATGACAGAGGAAAGGGGCCCATGGGATAAAGTAATAAGCAACCACAACTTAAAGAGAATATATTGTTCCCTGATCCTTTGACCGCTATGGTTTCTCTAGTCGAATATTCCCACATTATCAATTGGTGTGCTAAATGTTTTCTGCCACACTCCCCATATGATTTAAGTAAGGATGTTGAAGAAGAAAATGATGATGAAGCTTATGGTGATGTGTGTATGATGGAATTCCCTGAAAATTCACAATAGAGGGCTACTTCAACTGAGTTAATAAGTGTCAAAACTATTCAAAGTTTTTGGGATTGCATTCACTAGGTATTACCTCTCCCTCATGATGATGGTGTTGAGATTGATATGGTGCAAGCATTTGATTTACCTAATCATGATTTTGAATACTTAAGGGCTTTAATGATTAATAAATATGATGGGGGAATACCTTCTAATGAAGATACGTAATTATTGATGAATGCAGTAGTTTCTCAGGAAAAGGAATATAATACCATAAGTAGAGTTGTCAAAGGGGGAGGTCCTTAAGCTAAACCAAAACTCCACTTCTCACTAATATCCCCAAGGAACCCCCTAAGAAGGATACACTTAACAAAATCCCTATTGTTCCAAATAAAACTTATACCCTAGCTCATGCCCAAATTGCAAAGACTCTTATACCACTGGAAGGAATCATAAATCTCCCATCCAACACTGCCTTACCCAAATATGTTCCATGTGATATAGCCCATATTTTGAGTCAAATCAAATTCATTGTGCCTATTTTTGAATTTCTCAGAATCCTTGAGCATAGAAAATGGGAATTTGAGTATTTGGGATTTAAAGAAGAGATAACAACCCAAGGAAATAATGTGAATGGTGTGGATCTTCCTCCTATCATTGCAGAGATGGAAATACCACAGGCCCTAGAAGAATTGGGAGAATCACTGGAAGTATACTTGGGTACTTCACTTGTGGAATCTCAACTTGATGTTGATCCTTTTTATACTATTTTGATCATCAAGGATAGGTTGGTGCACAACTGTATCTTATATTCGGGATCTTCATGTAATGTGATGCCTATTGAGGTGATGAATGAGTTGAATATCAAAGTAACATTATCCTTTGGAAAGTGCACAACTATGGATTCAAGGGAAGTGCCGGTGATTGGATATGTTAAAGGGTTAATAGTGCAATTGACATCTTACCCAGGAAAATCCTTAACTATGAATGTGGTTATTGTGGATTTCCTGGCTAAATGGGGAATGCTATTATCAAGGAAATGGGCTGCTAGTGTGGGGGGAAGTGTGCAAATGGATATGTCATATGTAACCATACTAGTGGAAGGAAACCTTGTAAAATTATATGGTGAAAATAAGATGTTACATCGATTGAAGATCCTTACAATCCAAGAAGGTATGTTCATTCGGCTAGATATGAAAAAATCCTATGACAGAGTCTCTTGGTCTTTCCTTCGAAGATTCTCTCAAGATTTTTATTCGGTTAGATTTTAAGGAGATGATTCTATCTTGTATTTCCACTACCAAGTTCTCGGTCTTGGTTAATGGGACTCCTTGTGGTTATTTTAACAACACACGTGGTTTAAGACAAGGTGATCCTATCTCACCCTTTCTCTTCATTATTTTGGCCGAAACCCTAAGTAGAACTCTTAATAAGGCTACCATGGAGGGCAGAATTAGAGGTATCTCCTTGATCCAAACTATCAGAGGGTTTCTCATCAACATTTTTTTTTGGATACCATGTTGATAAACGTTTCTTCTATCCCCGATGGCATATAATTCAAGCAATTAATGATGGATTATGAGGAAGCTTCAGATCAATTGATAAACTATGGGAAAATCTTTGTCTTCTTTATCAATACCCCTAAAAGAAGAAGCATCAAAATTTCTGGTATTCTTGGTTTCCCCTCTAAAACCCTCCCAACTAGATACCTTGGTATGCTTATAGGGACGGAAAAACCAAAGAATGTTGAATGGAATTTCTTAATTGATAGATTTCTAAAGAAAATTGAAGGGTGGAAAGGATTGCTTCTATCTCAAGCGGGAAAAGTTGTCCTTCTTAAATGCTCTATACAAAATTTACCATTTTATACAATGTCTATCTATAGATTACCCTCTGAGATTGCATGCAAGCTAGAGAGCATACAAAAAAGATTTCTATGGAGTGGAACTGAATCAAAAGACAAAATTCCTCTAATTTCTTGGGATAAGGTTTGTTTGCCCAAAAAATTGGTGGGCTTAGTATCAAAGATATGACTAAAATGAATAAATATATGCTAGCTAAAATGATTTGGAGTCTGTTGAAGGAATATAGTTTCTAGACTATAATCATAAGATGTAAATATTGACCTTAACCTATCTGCTAATGAATGGTGCTTTTGTACCCAGAACTCTAATGCTTCTTCATGCTTCTGGAAGTCCTTAAATTGGGCTAAACATGTGTTATCTAAAAACTAGTTGGAGAATTATCCTCTCAAAACTATTTTCCCTACTATCTATAGAGACTTTGTGTCCAAATATGGGACTAAGGTTAGAGATTACTTCAATTTGGATGATCCTTTGGGACAGTGGAAAACCATATCTTTGGATCATTCTAACAGCTTAGAGATTTCTTCTATTAACAAAAAATTAAGAGGAGTTATTATTAATAGAGAGAATCCTGTTGAAGATAGCTTATTCTAGTCTAAGGAATAAAATGGTATTTTCTCGGTCAAAAGTGCCTACCACTCTTTCTTTCATGAGGAGGAGATAGGTGATAATTTTAATTGGGGAAGCATATGGATCAAAGAATTAATCCCCAAGATTAATATGTTTTGGTGGTTGGTTATCCATGATAAGATTCTAACTGTTGGCAATCTGAACAAGAGAAATTTCCACATGGTTAATAGATGTGTTTTGTGTGAATTTGATTGTGAAGATGCCTCACACCTATTCCTTAACTATCCCTTTCTTGTTTTGGTTAGGGAAACCATCCTTAACATCTTTGATGTCAACTGGGTCTTCCCAGACTCCATAAAATTGTTGTGGATCCAATGGACTAGTCCTTTTAAGAGCCAAGGTCTGAAGTTCTTATGGATTTTCTCTATAATACATTTGGCTTGGGAAATATGGAAGGAAATAAATAGAAGAATCTTTAAAAGGAAAAAAATATTCCCATGTTAAAATTGGAGCCCGTTGTGTGAGATCCATCCTTGCAAACTTTCTATCTTGAACTCCCAAAAGAATTCTTTCTCTCAACATGAATTTTGTTTCTCCTTGAAGTGGGGTCTGGGACCTTCTACCCCTAGGTCCCCTATTCTGAACCCTAGACTAAATGGATTGGTAAAACTTAGCAAGGACTATTTAAAATTAAAATTTGATGGCACTTCCCAGGAAATCCTCATCGAGCTAGTTGTGGTGGGGTATTTCACGATTCGATGGAAGTTTTATTCTTGGATACTTCTACAATTTGGCCACTCAAAATAATAATGTTACTAAAGTTGTTTGGGTCTCTTGGGGTCTATCTATAGCTCTTCAACACAAATTTGTTAATCTATAAGTGGAAGGTGGCTCCTTAAACATAATTAACAACATAAATAAGAAATCACCCATCTCTATTGCCAATTTTAACTCTATTAAGAGTATTAAGAAAATGGCCCATTCTTTTAATTTTATCTCCTTCAAACATGTGTATAGGGAAGAAAATGTCGCAGTGGATTTCTTTGCTAATATGGGGGTTAATGGGCATGATTTGACACTTTTGAGGAAGGTGGAAATTCTTGATCCCAAGGTGTGGGCACACTTATTAAAAGACACTAATGCTCACGTATAAGGTCTTTTCATGGGGTGTCTATCCTATCATGATCCTTTGTTGTATGATGAATTTTCTTTTATTTCTTAATTATGAGAAGATTGGGTTTGTGATTTGCATGTATTTTTGGAGAATTCTATCGGTAGTACTGCTTTGTAGAATCATTTTTGGTGTGTGAGTAAGCTCTCGGCTCTCGCTTTCGAGTCATTTTTAAAGATGCCTTTGTTGTTTAGTAGAATGGGTGGGGATATTGTTAGGACTGAACCTACTAACCTTGCTGGGGTCACTCTTGAAGATATGTCCCTATTTGATAGCAATGGTTTTACCCCCTTTCTGAAAATATTTGAAGGGCACTACAAGAATCTCAGCAAATACTTTTCTAGCACATGGAAAGTGACCAAAAAAGAGTTGTTGTTGAGATAAAGGGGATCATTCTAGAGATCACTATGGATTTGTTGGCTAAAGTTATGGGCATTATGACAGTGGGGAGGGAGACCTACAAACCAAAGAAGGAAGCCTCTGAAGAACTGAATATGTTTCTTAAAGGAAATGAGAATCTCACCTCCCATTTTTCTAGCTACCTTAGTGATGAGGCCATAAATTGACCATAAATTACCATTATTTTGTCCTTCTAAGTTACCTTTGAAAGTGGATTTAAATGTAATCTAGGAACTTATAGTTTACTTAAGATAGATTATAGGATATATATCTTGTTCATTCTTTAAAAATCTTTTGTTATCTATCTTGTTGACTAATCATATTGATTATTTGGGAAAAGATGCAAAGTCTTGTGTATGCAGACCATAAAGGAAAGATAATGCTAGTATTGGGAAAAGTGGAATTGATCATGAACAGTACATTTAAAATCAAATCTGATGTCATATTCATATTTCTCTCAAAAAATTATGCAAGTTTAAAATCAAACCTACAAGTTTGAACTTGTAGGTTTAATTCAGAACTGCAGATTTAATTCCATAACTTGAATCAATTGAATGATAGTTAGTTAAAAAAATTCAATTCGTGGAAAAATTAAATTTAGTTTCGTAACTTACAAATTTATTTCGGAACTTGCATAAAAGGAATGATGACTTTAGTTCGGAACTTACATCAATAGAATGACAGCTTTTGAGGGGTTGTGAAAACTCAAAGATTCCAATGGGAAATATGAGAGAGGTTTTTGTTCATATCAATGTTTTTAACAAAAATATCATTCCGGTTTACTACTGAGTTTTACTAATGAAGAGAGATATAACTTTTAGTGACCTGTAGTCCGAGGAAAAGTGTATCAGAAGAGCACTAAAATTTCCATAAAAAGAAACAAAAAATTCAAACAGAAAATAAGAGAGATATTTTTGTTCATAGAAATGTGTTTAACAAAAACCTCAATCAGATTTGCAACAGGTTTTACCAATGAAGATAGATCTAAATTTTAGTGAGTTGTAGTCCGAGGAAAAGTGTATCAGATGAGCACCAAAAGTTCCATAAAAAAAAATAGAAATTCAAAAAATAAATATGAGAGAGGCTTTTGTTCAATGAAATGTTTTTAACAAAAACCTCATTCAGATTTTTGTGAGTTTTACCAATGAATAGAGATATAACTTTTAGTGAGCTACATTATGAAGAAAAGTGTATTAGATGAGCGCTAAAATTTTCATAAACAGAAACATAAAAGTCAAACAAAAATATGAGAGAGGTTTTTGTTCATAGAAACGTGTTTAAAAAAATAATCTTTTAGATTTGTAACAATTTTTACCAATGAAAATAAATCTAACTTTTGGTGAACTACGATGCGAGGAAAAAGCCTATCGAAAGCGTCAAAAGTTCCACAATAAAAAACAACAAAGTAAAATGGAAAATCTCGGGAAGGTATTTGGTCAAAATATTATTTTGAGGAAAAAACTTCTTTCACTAATGTAGAAGAATAGAATCATTATGATTCTTATTACCAAAAAGCAAGGAGAAGATTTTGGAGAAAATCTTCCAAAAATAAGCAAGATAAGATTTGACTTCAATAATATATCTCTCTCCATATTTTGTGGAGATTGAGATCTTAGTTGTTAGGATTGCAATAAAGATAATATCATATTGTATTTCCTAAAACAAGGAGTTGGCTCGATGTATGAATTATAAATGCAACCTTCCACAATGACATATGTAATTTTCTTTCTCCCACGAAATAAAGATTTGTTCTTTCTGTCAAATATTATGTAGTTTTAAGATCTTAGAAGTATGATTTAAATCATCTTCCAAGGAATGAGCTGGACACTCATTTCAAGGAAGATGGATCTATGTATTTATGTTTATGTTTATTCATTTGTCTCGCAACTCATTCTGTTTCTAATGTTTTTATTTTTGTATTGTGAAAATTGATCAATTTGTGAACCTCCGGTCTTTCATTCAATTATGTTTATTTTTAATTCAGCAATTTCAATTTATGTAAGTGTGTTTAAATTCCTTCAATTCTATTTAAATTCATGCAAGTGTGATTTATTTCTTGTAAACCTTATTTTTCAAGTGTGTCTTTATTTTCATAAGTGTGCCTTTAAATTTCTACAAGTGTGATTTATTTTATGCAAGTTTGGTTTGTGTTTGAAGGAGTTGATTTCCAAAATCTTCTTCTCTTAATGCATACAACCTTCACACACCAACCCGGATTGACATTATTAATGGTAAGGATTGACAACCCTCATCACTTAGAATGTATTTGCCTAATCCATATGACAAGGTGGCTCTCACCTTAATTCAATTCTTAACCATGGAAGGCTACCACAAATGTATTTTCGCTTACCACCTCCCAATGCTAAACCATTTTAGATAGGGGAAGGCTTTTAGTTTTCCTTATTTCTTGTATTGTTCTCTATGTTCCTCTGTTTCATAGTTTAAAATGTGTAGGATCTCTGTCCCTCTCCACTAGGGATTTATCCTTGCCCTTGTCAAAAGGGCGGCCCTAGACATTGACAAAAATGGTGCCCTCAAGCTGGCTTTAGAAGCTTATGTGGATGGTTCGGGGTTTGAATCGAAGGAGGAGGATTCGAGCGATGATGAAGATTATCTAGATGGTGACACAAAATAGGATGACATGGAGGTGGTCACGACCCAAAACATAAAGGATCTTAAATATAAGCAGATCCAGACACTAATTGAGCCAAACACTAAGGGTGAGTCTAGAAAATAGGGTGCCCTGACTCCTATAAATTATCAATTTGAATAGCACTATGAGGTTATGGGTCATGTTGGCCCAATCAAAGGGGAAAATCACTTGGATAGGATGGTGGCTGATATCGATGAGCTCTAGGGGGACATACAACTCATTAAGAGCTCAATCCAGTTTCTTTTTAATGATTGACACAAGATGAAGGAGCGGGTGCAAGAAGCAACTAGAAATGGGAAGGGTGGTGAGATTGAGATCCTAAAGGCCAACTTTGGGGCCATAACTAGGGAAATGGATCAGGTTAAAGCTATCCTCCATAGCTATATGGAATGGAGCATCGTGACTATTAAGTCAACCTGCTACACCTTCAAACTCTGGGGCAACTTGCCAATTCTTATTGTGTTGTGGATAGTCAAGGAAGGAAATGGAAGGTGACCCTGGATGGTTTAGACCTGGGCTCTTTGGCTGTTAATATTGATGCTCTTGCAAAAGAATGGGCTAAGGTGCTAGAGGGGCTTGAAAAAGCCTACAAATGACTTTGGTGCGGGGTGATCTATTTTTTCACTATCTCTGTCTATGGTTGTTAGTTCCTTTGATGTTGTTAGTTTCACTATGGTTTTTTCTTTGTTAGTATCACTATATGGGATCCTAAGTGCTCTTATTACTATGAAATTTTATACTATGGTTTTTTGATGTTATTATAATTGGCTTTATTTACTCTCATGGAGATTTCTTGATGTTTGGGGTATGGTCCCCTTAACCTCTTTTTACAACTAATCAAAAAAGATCCTAACAATGCTTCTTATGAAGTATTAAATACAAATGTAGATGTTTGGTTATGTAAATTTTAAGGAGCATGAAATTGAAAAATGAAAATTTCCTGAGCAACCAGTTCCTCTTTGAATTTGATGTTTGATGGAGCTTGTTCTAAATTTGGAAATGGTGTTGGTGTTGTCTTGATATCCCCAGATAAGAAAGAATTCAATTTTTATTTTAAACTCAAGTTTGAATGCACAAACAATATTGTAGAATATGAAGCATTACTTTTGGGTTTAAGGATTGCTTGGAGGTATGGTATTAGGGACATTATTGTTTAAGGGGATTTGGACTGGTAGTCAAGCAAGTTCAAAAGTTGTATGCAACAAAGAATCAAATAATGAAACAATATAAGCATGCAGTTTGGGATTTCATTGAAATGTTTGATTCCTTCAACATAGTATACCATGAAAGAAAGTAGAATACTATAGCAGACAGATTGGTAGTATTGGGATCTAGGTTTGAAAATTGTACAGTGTCTCCTTATTGTGAATATGACATTGAAGTACTTGACAAGACCATTTGTCTTTAATAATATCAAACATTGAAATTTTTTTAAGGATTATGCCCAAATTCATAGGTTTTTAAAAAACAAAGGAGAATTCACAAATCAAAATGTGGATTGGGAGCCAATGGTTTGTGTTAATTGTTAGGTTGTGGAACTGAATTGCTTCAAATTTTGCATGTTTTACATGTTATTGGTTTTTTAATGATGGTGACGTTGGTCAAGGCTAACCGGTGTCGGTTAGTCAGTCAGAAAAATAACCACCACCGAGTAAGGCATAACTAGCGCTGGTCAGGGTTAACCAATGCCGGTTACCAGTGCGAGAATGTTTTAATTAACTCTCGGGAATTAAATCTATTTTTAGCATTAAAGTAGATTTATTGGATGTAATTGCATGGCTAAGTGCCCTAAGTTTATAAATGACTATATAAGCATAAAAGCTAGGGTTTAGAACTAGAATTAAGAGAAGGATTGAATTAGATCCTTGATTCTCCTAGATTGAGAGAATGAAGAAGAAGAATAAGAAGAAGAAGAGAAAGAAAGAGCATGTTACATGAAGAAAGAGTCTCCATGAAAGGAGCTAGAAAGAAGGAAATAACAGGTACATTTGAATGGTGATAAGAGGGTAACATCTTCTGCTGTATTTTCTTTATATAGTTATTGTCTCATTGTAATGGCTTGCATAGTATGTAAAGCACATAGAGTTTCTTCTTGTAGATCCACATGTTGGTGAGATATTGTATTATAGATCTATGTAGATCTAGTCTTGTATTATAGATCCATGAGATCATATTGTATTTTTGATCCATGTAGATCTTCATATTGTAGAGGAGGTTGTCTTCATGTTTACATAGGCTATGCATGTAGTGATGGAGAGACAGACTTACTTCTTGGTGCACAGTTATAGTTACACATATGGTAGAACCATGTGAGAGGTCTTGTTTGCAGATCCACAGAGAAATTGGTAGCAGTTCAGAGATGCAGTAGTTCATGGTTATGTGAGATCTGCTGGTGGTGTTTGGAGGCATAGTTGTGGTGCACTCATGGAGATCCATTTAGAGATCTGGAGGAGAGGAGATACTCTTGGAGATATTCATTGTACTCTTTTATTGAAGAGTTGGTTTTTACTCTTGTTTTATTATATATATGAGATCTCTATCTTTGGTGGACGTAGCCCACATTAGGTAAACCATGATACATGTTGTTTTATGTGTGTGTACTTTGTTTTGATTTGGATTATTCTAGTTTATACTTCCACTGCTATAGATTTTGGGGAATTGTTTAGATCCTATGTGCATGATTTTGTTTGTTATTAAATCATAGCACTATTCCATAGTCCTAAATTCCTAACAACTAGTATCAGAGCTTGGTTATTTGAGTCATGTTTTACTTTAGTACATTGTTAGTGTTTTACTGATAGATGTATGAGAGTAGAATTTGTTTTTCCTGATGAGAAGATCACATGAAGAGATTCAATCTCAAGTGGGAGATAGAAGAGTAAGGTTGCTAGAAATTATAGTGACCGGCATTGGTTAAGTGGCAACCGACATCGGGCAGGTGACCGTGGTTGGTTCAGGGGTAACCGTGGTCGGTCTGAGGTGGTGGCCGTGTTCGATTCTTTGGGAAGCCTAGTTTTTAACAAAAATCATAGATCTAAGAATTAAGATGTATGGAATGTATCTTATTCGTTGAAGTGTCCCTGGTTCTTGGAGGCATAAGTATGTTGGTCAGATTGCAGATCCGGTTATTGAGGTATGGTTTTATCTTGGTATTACAGTGCTTATATTATTTTGGTTGCACATGCATGTTTAGGATTGTAGAACTAGATCTGAGAATGAGATAAAAGAGGCATTTATGCATCCTTTGGTGCAGTTAGATGTATGGGATTCATTAGAGAAGCTAAAAACAGTAGCATAGAATGAAGACGGGGTTTACATCAGAGAAACATGTTCTTGATTGAAGATGTAATTGAGTATTTTGGTGTTGGTAAGGTGATGTATTTCATCTTGGTGTAATTTTTATTACATGTATTATAGTTGTTAAGCTTTTGTGCAAGATTTGGGTGCTTATTGAAATGAATGGCTCAACACAACTATCAGCCTTTTATCGAGTGGGCACTTGGTTTGGTGACCTATGCCAATTTATGGTGTTTTGTTAGTTCTAGTAGACAGAGCACATCGTCAGGGAACCGACATTAGTCACGAGAGGGTAATTGGTACTAAATAGCAAACCATAGTCGGTCTACTGTGACAATGATTTTACACAATTTTTATTATAGTACAAGAGGGCATGGATGGTTCGGTGTTATGGTTTTCGCAGGATCATGTTTCTTGCATAGTGTGTACAGGAAGAAACAATGTTGATCACTTCAATGTTTGGATCAGAAAGAGGACGGATTTGGCTTGGTTAGTCCAGTGAGACTTTGGGTCAGGTATCTCTATATGGTTCATGTTTTATTTCTTTCTTTTGGAGAAACTGATATTATGTTTGGATAGTGTGAAAAGATTTACACCATGTTTTTGGTGTTTGACTTTTATTTCCCAATTGTGTGGAATCTTAAGGACAAGGATATCCAGTTTAAGGTTGAGATCCTAAATGAAAAGTCATGGTTAGAAACAATTGTAGGTAATGAAAGATCTTGAGTACACAGATTAAAAGAATTTGATTCACCTACTTCACAAGAAGTCAAAAATTATGTGATGTAGAAGCATTCTTTGATAAGAAGGGAATCAATTTATATTTTCTTTCATCGGTTTTATTTCTCATTGACATATTAGCTTCTAAGCTTGGTGTTAGAGGCGGTGCATGGAATTTCATGTTTATTAGGAGTAAGCCATAGTTATTAGCATTGTAGGATTGGATACATGATGTACATGTAGAGTGAGAGGAGATTACTACTATTCATAGTGGCAAAGGCACTAGTTGTTTTTGGAGGAAGTCACATATTTGTAGGTATATCAAGGTTATTGATTTTTGATGTCACTTCTAGATTATTTTATGGTGCCTGGATATTCCTTAGGGATGACAGTTGATGGTAGATTCAGCTGATTTTAGATGATAGAAAATTTCTAAAAGTTTGAAGGTCGAAAAGGAGAAAATATGACTGTTATAGAGACCAATGTCGGTTAGTTAACATGTGGTTGGTCATTTGGTAACCGTGGTTAGTCATACAGTGATTGGGGTTAGTTAGGGGAAATTTTGGTTGGTTAGGGGAAACCATGGTCGGTTTGGTCACAGGTTTGACAAGAGTGTTTATTTACCATTTTTAGATGGTGCCCTTGTTTTTCTTTCATCTTGGTTTGGTTCTGTGCAATATGTTGATGACATGTTTGCTTGTATTTGCACTATTTATTAGTTGCATAGTTTAGCATGGTTGTTTTTATTGACATTGATGAGCACAGGATTCATATATGGCTTTGGAGTTAGTTGGTGAGAGACTTGGCACTTCTGGAGAGCCTGATGATATGGATGGATGTATAGGTGAGTTTATACATGTGGATAGATTCAATTTTGTGATTTTGTGATGATGAAAATGTTTTGATTTACACATGGATGCTTATGAGTACAGTTCAATTGCCTTGAGCATGAGTAGGGTCTTTTTTTATTTCCTCTTGATTACTATGTATTACTCCTTGATAGGTATATTATCTACAAATGAATTTCTTAGACATGCTAGTTGTTTATGCGGGGTTGGATTTGTAGATTGCGCAGTGTTTGGATTTCTTTGAGTTATGTAGGTGTTTATTGATTGATCACCCACTTTGTTGTATGTAGAACTCATTCGTGGCTATTTTTACAGGATCTTGTTTTGCTTTTGCATATTCTAGTTTGAATTGTCTTTGGACAGTTGCATTGGTGGTTTTATGGAGACATGGATAGATGGATGGAGAACATAGTTGGTTTTACAGGTATGGCTATAGTTGCAGTTAAAGCTCAATACTTCAGTTTGAGTGGGATCTCTTGCAAGTATGCTAGTCATGATGAATTGGATGCATGAGAGGCTTGGTGTTATGATTCAGTGGCAGCTTGATGTATGGATAGCTTAGTTATCATGAATCAATAGTAGCTTTGTGCAGTCTTTGGTAAGTCATGTTTTTATCTTCTTGGTTTGAGAAGATGGTTTGATCTTCCTGGTTTTATTTTTGAGAGAATTGTTAAAGGAAAGAATAGATGGTATTCACTGTGTGTAGAGGACGGTGATGTATGCATGTATAGCATAGTGCAGTACAAATGTTCAGCAATTTATCTCCAAGCGAGATTGTTAGGTTATGGAGTTGAATTACTTCAAAGATTACATGTTTTACATGTTACTAGTTTTGACAATAATGAGGCATCCATCGGCGCATAACCGGTGTCGATTAGCACTAACCAATGTTAGTCGGTCTAGGTCGGGGAAAAGTAACCGGCATCATTCGAGGCATAATCGGCGCTGTTAGGGTTAATCTTTGGTGCCGGTTACTGTGTGAGAAAGTTTTAATTAACTCTCAGGAATTAAATTTATTTTTAGCATTAAATTAGTCTTATTATATGTAATTACATGGCTAAGTGCTCTAAGTTTATAAATGACTATATAAGCATAAAAGCTAGGGTTTAGAACTATAATTAAGAAAAGGATTGAATTATATCCTTGATTCTCCTCGATTGAGAGAATGAAGAAGAAGAAGAAGAGAAATAAAGAACATGTTACATGAAGACAGAGTCTCCATGAAAGGAGTTGGATAGAAGGAAATAACAGGTACATCTGAATGGTGAGAAGAGGGTAACATCTTCTACTATATTTTCTTTGTATAGTTATTGTCTCATTGTAATGGCTTACATAGTATGCAAAGCACATAGAGTTTCTTCTTGTAGATCCACATGTTGGTGAGATCTTGTATTATAGATCTATGTAGATCTAGTCTTGTATTGTAGATCCATGAGATCATATTGTATTGTTGATCCATGTAGATCTAGATATTGTAGAGGAGGTTGTCTTCATGTTTACATAGGTTATGCATGTAGTGATGGAGAGACAAACTTACTTCTTGGTGAACAACTATAGTTACACATATGGTAGACCCATGTGAGAGGTCTTGTTTGTAGATCCACAAAGAACTTGGTAGTAGTTCAGAGATGCAGTAGTTCTGGTTATGTGAGATCTTCTTGTGGTGTTTAGAGGCACAGTTGTGGTGCACTCATGGAGATCCGTTTAGAGATCTAGAGGAGAGGAGATACTCTTGGATAGATGCATTGTACTCTTGTATTGAAGACATGGTTTGTACTCTTGTTGTATTATATATATGAGATCTCTATCTTCGGTGGACGTAGCCCACATTGGGTGAACCAAAGTACATGATCTGTGTTATGTGTGTGTACTTTGTTTTGATTTGGATTATTATAGTTTATACTTCCACTGCTGTAGATTTTGGGGAATTGTTCAGATCATGTGTGCATGATTTTGTTTTTTATTAAATCATAACACTATTCCACAGTTCTAAATTCCCAACATTAATGATGGTAAAGAGACCTTATTTGGTAAGGATATTATTTATTTGAAGAAAAATACTATTCCAAGAGGTTTGGTTACACTAGAGTCAAACTTTGACAATGTTGATCACATTGTTAGTAGGAATATGTCAGCTTCAAGAGATGTGGAGGAAAACAACCTAGGTATAGACAATAAACCTAGGAAAATATGGCTAGGTAGTAACCTGAATAAAGAAGAAAAGCAATCATATGTCCAACTGTTGAAAAAATACCAAGACTTCTTGGCATGGTCATATTCAGAATTAAAGGCATATAGGGAGGACCTTTTCCAGCATGAGATACCACTGGAAGCTAATGCCAAGCCATTCGGGCAAAATCCAATACTAATTAATCCACTTCTTTCCCTTAAAATGTAAGAAGAATTGAAAAAGTTAAGGGATGGAGGCATCATACAACCCACAAGGTATTCTTCATGGGTGGAAAATTTAGTGCCAGTTCAAAAAAAGAATGGAGATATAAGGTTGTGTGTGGATTTTAGGAACTTGAATAAGGCATAAATCAAAGATAATTATCCCCTTCCCAATATGGATAACATGCTATCATTAGTTCTTGGCTTGAAATTATTATCTACTATGGATGGATTCTTAGGATATAATCAAGTGGTGGTGACACAGTTAGAAAGAATCAAAACCACTTTCACCACTCCATCGATACTTATGTGTATGTGAGAATGCCATTTGGTCTAATGAATGCTGGAGAAACATTTTAAAGAGCTATGGATGTCACATTTTCAAGATACATAAATGATTTCATTGTTGTATACTAGGATGATGTGACAAAGTATTCTCAAGGAAAATGAGTGATCACTTGCAACATCTAGATAAAATGTTGTTAAGATGCAGAGAATATGGCATTTCACTGAATCCTAAAAAGTGCCACTTTGGGGTTTAGAAGGAAAAGTTGTTGGGAAACATTGTATCTAAAGAGGGGGTCATGATTGATCCTGAAAGAGTGGAAGCTATTGGAAAAGTCCCTATACCTAAAACCAAAAAAGGAATTCAATCCTTTTTGGAAAAATAAATTTCATCAAGATATTTATTTCTAACTTTTCTGAAATGACTATCCCCATTACAAGTGTGCTAAAAAGGATCAGTGATAAAATGGGAGGAAGGAGCTATCCAATTTTTTTGGAATTAAAGAAGCATTAAAGAATGCCCCTATTTTGGCAGCTCCTGATTACAAGAAATATTTTCAAATGTTTTCTTTTTCTTCTGAAAATACTATTGCATCTATACTATTGCAAAAGGATGATGAAGGAAATGAAAGGCCAATTTATTTCTTTAGTAAAGAACTTCAAGGAGAAGAATTGAAATATACTATCATGGAAAATCAGGCCTTCTCTTTGGTAAGAGAAACAAAAATTTTCAGACCATATATCTTGAGTTCTAAGATCACAACTTATGTTCCTCATACTATGGTCAAGGACATTTTATCAGAAATGGAAATCTCAAGAAAAAGGTGTCGGTGGGTAAAAAAATTACAAGAGTATGACATGGATATTCAAACCACCAAGTTAGTTAGGGGTTTAGGGTTGGAAAAGTTATTGGAAAAGACCATTTTGAATTGGTGTATAGAACTCAAGCCCTCTTTCCCTGCACATGAAACTATATTCCTACCAATTTATTCGATAATTTTAGGATAAAGAAGTTAGTCCATATGATGAAAGGATAAATAAAATTGTTTAATTAGATGAAGAAAGAAGAGAGTCCCATCAGAGACATTCGAAATTTAGGGAAAATTTGAAAAAAATATATGATAAAAAGGTTACTCCTCAAGTTTTCAGTGTAGGAGATCTTGTGTTTCTATGGGATAACATGCATGAGGACAAGGGAAAACATGGAAATTTTGATGCATTATGGATGGGTCCTTACTCCATTGACATCAAAATTGGTGAGCATAATTTCTTCTTAAAGGATTTAGATGGAGAACTACTTGAGTTTCTTATTAATGGGTAGTACTTGAAGCACTATCTTGATTGATATCTCAAAATCAAGGTACAAACTATTTTACAGTGTATAGTTTTTCTATTTTTTTTGTTCTTTTTTAGTTTTTTGTCCTTGTTTGTCCTGGTCCTTAGTGATTGTTTCTTTTGGGTTTCACGGTGTGTTTTCTAGGGAGTTGGTTGTTATCACTTATTTATGTACACTAGTTTTTACTCCGTGGCCCAATGGATTTTTACACGTGATCTACTTTTCTTTGCACCACAGTTTATTCTTGAGGCACTCACTGGGAGTGCTCATCCCCGAGTTAGAGCTAGTATTGGTGCTCGATTTAATCTCACCCCTATTTGGTTAATATTTTCCATAATTTTCTGTTATAGTTTTATGCTTTCCCTGTGGGAGTGTGAGTTAGCCTTTTGGATCTTCTGTGTATGGTTTAGTCTTTCCTCTTTTTCGATCGAGGATCATGTATGGATGTGCATTATTTTTAGTTTCTTGTGGGGAACCCATTGTGTTTTAATTTTTGAAGTTGGAGGGATCGCCTATTGTAAATTTTTCCTAGGTCTTGTCTTTTTATTTGTGTTTTCTCTCCCATTGCCCATTGATACGTGGCAGCTCCCAATTGATTGTGGTATGGTGGGTCAAATTTGCAAACTTGTAATTTTCTATCACATTCACAAAGTGAAAAATCAGCCCCATTACCCGATAAATATTCTTCAAATATTTGCAATCATAAGGTAGCACAAACAATTTCTCAATTGGTATCTAGGAGTGTACATTTTTCACAATTTGAGTGGATGCGGAGAAGTGGCGCATATTTGTAGTTTTACACATTTAAGAGGAAAAGAATAAAGGTGTAAAAAGGTTCCCAAAACCGCAAGGGACACGTGGCTCCTTTTATGTAAAAGGCGGGGATGTGGGTCATCGGGGCACTAAAAATTCCTTGTTTTGAATTGGAAATGAAATAAAACTATAGAAAAGGGATGCAACCCTGCTATCACCCAATACGACCATGTGTTAAACATGTTTTGAAAGCCAAAAAGTAGATGAGTGGCTCAAGTTAGTCAAAGTGTGTAAGTTTTAAAATTTTGCAAAATTACAAAAAGTGCACTTGAGCTCATGTTAGCAAAAAAATATTATTCCACATGGACAACTCATTTAAAAAGTTGAGAACGACGGATTGAATGGTCATGATGTAATGCATTTATTTCTACTACCATTAATGTTGCTATGCAAATCAAGGATGTTTTAAATTCTGTGAATGCTTTCATCTTTTATTACCAATTTGCTGGATTTTTGTTGCTACCTTTTTGATTTTCATGGAGAATTATCATGTTTTTAACTTTGAATCTCGAATTGCAAACAAGATGATTGAAAAGGATGTTGATTTGGATTTAAATTACTCAGGTACTCATGGATTGATTGGTAAGATCTTAGAAACTCCTGTGTTTCTCCTTCAGTGGAAATTTGGTTTAAAGTAAAGCTAGGGTTTTTGAAGATGAAGACCATGTCATCTTCATTCTCGGTTGTGTCAAGGGTCATGAGTGATTTGGAAAATATTACAGACACGGACTTGATGCATGCCAATTTAGATGATTTTCTTCAGAGACATAATAACCCCCATAAGAGTGAATCCTTAAAGGTAATTCAAGATAGTCACATTTCTTTAGTGGGTGTTATCCCACCAATAGTTCATTGCCCAAAGTTGGTGTGGCATTGTGCTATGAATTATGATCCTGAAAAGAGGGAAGTATTAGATAGGAGTGGGGATGCATTTTTGACATTGATGCCTACAACCATTAGAATAATGTTAAAATTTCCTATAATCACCAACCTGATCACCATTTCTATCAAATTATCCCTATGGGATTATGAAGCAAATAAAAATGATTATGCCAAGATGATAAATACAAAGTGGCTCATTGTGAAAAGACAATAGCTAGAATCCCTAAAAAGCTAGTTAGGGCATAGTTTGTTGAAGAGGTTGAAGATGTCATTGTGTTATTAAGTCGAATGATGGGGTTGGAAACTGTAAATGAATTTAAGGAATGGATGGTTACTTACATATGGATCATTTTAGAGAGAAAAGGGAGCATTTTGGGCTACTTTCATTATAGAAGCACTCCATGGCCACATGGTCACCTTAGCAGCAAAAATTGAGATGGGTGACAATTCAAAGCTAGAATTTTATATGATGACTTACTTAATCTACAATGTTGTTGGGCATAGATGTTTCCTAGGTTTTTCACCACATGCATATTTCAAGAAGTGCCAAATGCATGAGATATTTCCCAACTACAATTGATCAACTGGAGTGGGAATGTGAGGTTAGTTAATGATGTTTTATTTTCCCCAATCATTTATCTTTTTAAGCCAGAGTGGGGACGATATAGAGTTTCTGAATAGGCTAGATAAGTGATTTTGGAATACCGATGCTACTTTATTCAATATAAAAATTTCACATACAAAAGGTTTAGTGGTATTGAAGACAAGCCTTATAATTTTCCTAGGTATGTAGATGATAAATTGGCTTTATGTGAACTAGTAAGGAAGTTAAAACCTATGCATAAATTGATTTTTGGGAGGCATAAGACAAATATCAAATTCCCTATTTGAATTGGAAGGTATTCATGCCCTTCCATCATAAAGGCCAGGTTGATTGAAGATGAAATGTATAAGTTTGACATGGAAAAGTTTGAGGCAAGGGCCAGTTATGACATCAGATGGGTATTCAACAACATTGTGAATAATTTTGAGCATGAGCCTCAATTTGAATATTATTGGATGAATTGTAATCAACCTTTCACAAATAATAGATTTCAAAATTGTAGTTATTCTAGAAGGAATTATGGATGATCCACATATAGTAAGCAGGTATTATGTTGATCAGAAGGTGGAAGCACAACCCATAATCCCTCTAGATTGGAATGAGATAAAATCTAATGATTCTTATATAAGGATAACTAATGTAATGAGAAGAAATGTGAATTGGTTAACTCAGAAGGGCATTGACTTATCAATTCAGAATACTAAAATCTTAAATAACTTTAGGAGTTTGGGAAACTTGAACGATGATATTCCACCCCTGAAGGAGGGAGTAGATAGAATGGATCCTTTGGGAGGAAAGGCCCCTCAATTTCCCTAAAAAAGGCCCACTCCTAAACTCATAGATGAGTGGACTTCAGCCACTAGTGGAATGGTACTCCTATGTCAGTTCTTAGGAAAAAGACTGAAAGCATGCTTTTAAAATCTATGGAAAATGCCCCATTACTTTTGCAATGCCAATCCAGGAAAAGGGGAAGGGCTTAGCATCCCATGTAGTTTTCTTAGGTGTTTCACCAAAACCTCATAGTATTGAGAAATTAATGAGTGGAGCCATAACAAGTGGTCTTACTCAATCTAAGTTACATAAGGAAGGGAAAAGAGTAGCTCCTAATCTAAAAAAGTTTGAAAGGGAACACAAGAAACATAAGGTTGCTCATGTACTAGTCTTGGTGAGAGTAGGTTCCCACACACTTAAGAAGCACAAACAAAAATCTGTAGGAATCAATCCTCCTTAATTTGAAAGGAGTGATGTTTATCAGGCACAACATGCCCCATCATTGCCACAAGTGGGAAAATCAAAGTCTTTATTCCCACCTCTTCCTGTGGAGGAAGAAACAACAAAAGCCACTCAAGATCAAGCAACCCAGAAAATGTTGTTGATAGTTTAGTAAACAACCAAATCTTAACTCCAAGTATGAAGAAATTTAAGACCCTGTTTACTAAAGATATGAGTATGCCTTCATTTGGAACATTATATGAATTTGTAAAGGCCCAAGCTGATGTAATTAATGTTGATACTGGTGAGGGATTTTCCATGTTATATGTATGTAAATGCTAGAATTAGGTCACACTCCCTTTGATCCCTCGACAAATAAACACCCTTCATCACATTAACCTAGCTATGGCCCCCTTCAATCCACTACTATTAATTTAATTTAGTTAATTCATTATCCTCACCATATTTATTATTTAAATATATTAATTTAAATAATATCCACACATACACTTCACCTAGACACTCACCAAGCCAACTCACCCTAAAACCTATTCTTAGTTAGTTTCCACAACTAACTAAGACTTACCTAAACCCTAAAAATCAATGCCTACATTCTCTCTAACCACATTCGACATCCTTACAATAAGCTCCCGGTCTAATCCATGGGTTAACAACATGAGATCCGAGGAAATCAATTGGATCTCCCTAATTTAGTAAAACTAGGAAACCCCACCTTGAGCGACGCCAGATTACCCCAAACCGTCATTGGTTAATCCAGAACCACCGTCGGTTACCCTTTTAACCCCAAAACAACATTATTCTCAAGGTTTGTAGAAGGTTGGAGAAATATTGGAAATGTTTACAAACATTAGCACATTCTAGAGAGATATCACATCTTTCGAGAGCTAATTTCAACAAGAACATGCATGCAAGGAAGGAGATCAAGAATCTTTTCCCGCATGACCATCCCAACAATGATCTAATGTAACAAAGCAAAGAGGAATTCACATATAACCCATGTAAAATATTTCCTTGAGTTGATGATCACCTGCAGCCTTCAAACCTCTCATCAGCACCTCCATCCCTTACTTACATGTATCCAGGACCGAGAATCCAAGTAAATAAATGTTCTACTTCTCGGGTTCATTCCATTTTATCATTATATTAGCATATATTGTTTACCTAGCCACCCATCGACCTCCTCCAACACTCACCCCTCCATATACCCATTAAAACCTCACCAAATCCTACCCAAAACACCCAATACCTCATCGATTAACCAAACTCCTTTGTGTAATCACAAAGGAGACCTAAACCCATTCTCGTGGCATTCCCAAATTTCCACAAGAATGGCGGCAATGGTTACACCTAACCGTCATCGGCTACCCCTAACCGACATCGGTCTTTGTATTTTCCCATACAACCCATAATAGTGACCTACCCACCTAATTCCCTCGACCCTCATTCACCTGTGATCTACCTGAGACCTCTGTCATACCTGTAGAGACTCGAGAATCGATTACTTGACCTTTGGATCCTATTCTAACCTATCTCTGTTAGATTATATCTATTTCTTATTGTGTTTTAAGTGAGATACCTAAATCATTTCAAATTACAATAGGATTTACTTTACTCACTAAATTAAATTGTTTAAAACAGTGGACTGACAACCATCTAGGAAGTATCACACTTCCTAGATCTAACACACGCTAGGAAGTTTGTTGTACATATTGTTTAACTCCTTATGGTGGTCTTGATTTACATTACAGGTAGTTCCTCCTAGCCAAAAGGAAGCTCTCACAATCAGCTGTGGATTCAGTAATCATATGTGTGCGACAACCCATCAACTAGCATTTGAATAGGTATTCCTCCTATGCCCGTTACCCTATCTATTTCGTCACTACTTCAAAGAAATGATCTAGAATCAGGTGAAACACTGCCCCTGAATTATCTATGAGTGAACCATTGATGACACCGGTAGATGACCTCAGAAAATATAAGGAAATAGAGAGAAATGCTCATCCATTAATTAGTAAAGAAAAAATCTCAAGAAATAGATGTTCCTTCTATAAGATAAGTTTTTATAGAATTAGATAAACAAGAGTTGCTTAGTGGAGAATATGTTAATACAAAGGTGTTAACAGAAGAGATTGTTTTTGTTTCTGTTGAAGTTACTAAGGCTGATGAACTTTCTCAAAAGGGAAAATCTATTTTTAAAGAGAAAGTAGAAGTAGCACAAACCACAATTCTTTGGCGAGATAAGCATTGTTGATAAAGACATGCAACCTCTAGATGGAAATGTGAAGTTGGATTCATATGAAAACCTGTCTTCATACAAAAACCAATCATGTCATTACCAAGAGCATCATCAAAAAGTGAGGAGGGTAGGATGCCAACTCAGCAGAGTTTGAGGAATGAAGAGCTTTTAAGACAAAGTGTGTAATCGAAGAAAATGTTGGAGGAAAGATGGGGTCTAGTATGACATCTATTGAATAAATAAGGAAGGAATCTCCTTGACTGATGATATAAACCATGAAAATAATGATTAACACAAGGTGAGAATAGAAATATGGTCAAACAAATAATAAAAACAAATAGAATATTTAAGTTAGGATGAACAAGGGGTTTTAAATAGTTGATGGTTGTCCATGAGGAACCTCAACCAGAATCACAAGAGGCAAAGGTTGGAAAAAATTTGGTGAAAGGGTGGATCAATGAACTAATTTCAAATGAGGAAAAATATGTCCTTCCTATGCAAGCTATTAACCTTACTACTCTTTATTTTCCAAAGATAGTAGGATCCTTAAAAAGAGCTAGAACTATCATGAAAACCCACACTAAATCATCAAGAGAGAAAAACTTTGGAAGTAACAATCCCCTTTGAAGGAAATACTAGGGATGAAATAACAGCCAAAGATTATAATGTTCAGATTATTCCCTTGGGAAATCCTTCAAGGGACCAAATAAAATAAGGGGTATCTGAAGTTATCAATGACCTTTTATAAAAAGTGGATGAAGATAAAATGACAAAGAAGTAGTTAAAAGAGAAAGTTAAAGCCTTAAGCTTGAGTTTACAACAATTGATTGGGCAACCTAGTTAGGCTCAGAAAAGTGCCTCCATAGACACCCTTGAGGGAATGGATAAAATAAAAAGGTTGTTAAGAAGGTTCAAGTAGTGGACACATGGATTGAAAAATTAACCAAGAGGGGAAGGAAGCAATTGCAGAGGCTAGGTCAAAGTATGAAGATCTCAAAAACAGACTCAATGAAATTGATGAGATAGTTGAACAATGTGACAATGAGATTTTCTATTTTGAAGGAATTCTTCCCAAGCTAGACCACATTACCCAACTCAGTGATGAGTTAGTTGAGCAGAAGACATTGTGCCAGTAGTAGTCAAAGGAAGCCAGCATGATATTGAAGAGTTGTCAAAGATTAGAGTAGAAACCTTGAATGGAATCAAGGAAAAGCTTGAAATCAAGAGAAATTGGGTTGATGATACTCTCAATGCCATTGACTTGAAGTTAGAGGATATGGTAGCTGATAAGTTCAAAAATAGATATGGGGATTTAAAGATTGACTTTTTGCTTAATTCCTTTGAAAATAATATTCTAAAGAATGATTTCTCCTATGAAATCATTAAAACAATGAGAAGGATTGAGAATAGAATTGCATAGTTAAAAGCAAGACCACTAGAATACAAATAGAAAATGGGCCATTGCATTTATGTAATATCTAGGCAAGAACTAATTTTCTAGCATCATACAAGACTAGATGAGGATGAGGTTAATGAGTTATTCAAAAGGTATGATGCATATGTAGCAAGGTTTCCGAAAGAACAAGATATAGAAGTGGAAGCTGAAGAAGAAGAAAATGCAGATACAAAAGATGATGAACATGCTTAGGCATTGTTCCTTAAGTTGTATTTTCTTTTCATATTCCTTCTTTTAAATTGATACTTTAAAATAATACTTCTATTACATGGGATGTAATTGTTTTTCTAAATTTTATTGTTCCCTTATTTCAATTGTAAAGTGGAAGAATGCAAGTAATGTCATATTTACTTTGATGAAGTTTTACATACATTTGGATAAGCATGTAAATGATTGATATTGTTGTGCTTCTTGCATTTTGAATAAGGAACAAAATGGGGTTCTATAGGGCCCCTTCCCATGACAAAGAAATATATACATATGCCATAAATAGAGACAATGAAAGGAAAACAACATCTAGACATTTTTATACTCTACTTCATAGTTTCCTCCTAATAGAGGAAGCTTGTTTAAAAGATTTTGTTCCTCAAAGCAAAAATCGCTAGAGCCTTATGTTGTCCGAAAAAATGGATGACCCTACGAGGTCCTAAGACATTCCCATGTCCATCAATACTTCCAAAGTAATTCTAGGATGAAACATGATTTTAGCAATCTCGAATTTCTTCTATTCGATGACACCTAATCGAAAATATCCAAAACTCCTGTGAAGAATGCCATATTTCCTTTCCCTTTGTGAAGGGTCGACATGCTAGGAGTAGTTTGAGAGGGGATACCCGAGGTGATTGGAAGGGAAATTATTGCATGTTGTTGACTGGGCTAATTGTGAGGCCTTAAACTTGACCCAACCTCCCATTTCCTTGTGAAAGGTGGATTGTCTTTCAGAGAAGGAATTGGTTAAGGCCCCAAAACTCATGCTCTGACTAAGGAGAATGATGCATTAAGTGGGTGGATGACTAAATTTCAAATCTCCCCATGTTTTCCTGAGTCGATAAGATTGTTGCCCTTGAGCAATAAGAAAATAATGATCAGTCCTCTTTTGCATCGAGATAATGATTGGAGGTTGAGGTTGTGGTTTACCCTTCCTCTTACCTGAAGATGACCCTAGTGCTAAAATTAGTTGTGAAGGCACAATCTCTACTTGTTTTTTCTCCAGGGAATTGATTCTCCGTTACAACTCATCTATTTTATGGGAAGTAACATGAACATTGTTGATGGAGGATATATCAAACAACACATATGATTTGTTGGGAATATATTTTGATACAAATACCTCATCACATAAAATGGGACATTGAAATTTGGTTTTCTAAGATACCTGAGGTCTTATGTTGACCCAATATCTATTTAAATCTTCGGGAGATTTCAAGTGTTCCCATTTAAAACGATAGAAATACATAATCTGAAAGGATGCAAACATAAGATTGATCATGATTAGCCTTGTAAGAAGTTCCAACCAGAATTGCCGATATGTTAAGGGTCATCTTGTGTCACCGCACACTCTATATCAAACATATCCCTAAAAAGGCTTCATCAAGACCGCTCAAATAAAAAATCTGATTTAAGTCCTCTAAAGAAATTTCCTTCAAGTTATGTGCTACGAGTACCTTCACCATTTTTTTGATGAAATTCCTTATATTCAGAACAAGAAGGGAAATGCATGATGACAATGAAATTGAGCCAAGTTTTATAATGAAAAGGAGACATATGTTTTTGATTTGGTAAAATATTTCCCATGAGATGAAGGATATTTTGTTCAGTTTGCACAGAAAGGAATTTAAGAATTGGAAAAGGTTAGGAATGAGAAGATTTGGTAAATCAAAGTGATTTGATAGGAACTATGTGTTGCAATTAAGCTAGTGAGACATAAAATAGAGTGTGTGGCACCCAAGGTGGATTCTTGAAAAATGAATATGGATATATGTCATATTAAATTCATCTAGAAGTGTTCAAATATTATTTGAAATGATTATCTAATCAATATCAGGAAAGAATGATTAAAGTAATTTTCCAAAAATGATGACCTGATATCCCAGTCGAGCACAAGTGGAGCTGATTGAAAAGACTTATGCTTTGTACATCTGGCAGTTTTAAAAGAATTTTTTTTTAAATGCCATGTTCTAGAACAATTTTTGTAAAGGGAAATATTCCTTGGAATATTTGTGCTTTTGGGGGAAATTTTTTTAAGGTTAACAAGTGAAGAGGGTGATATAAAAGGAAAAAGGATAATCACACTAGAGGGGGGTTAATTTTTCTGAGAATTATTCAAAGAAAAGAGAAGGAGAGAAAGCTGAGAAAATCCATTTTCCAAGGAAATTATCTGAGAAACCAGTTATTTCTTGTGTATATTTGAAATTGATCATGTCAAGATGGTTGCAAGTTTCTAGCCATTGATAAGATTTGAGATTGTAAATAAAATTTCCCTTGCTGATCAATTTGAAGAACCTTGAGTAAATCATGTTAATCATGAACCTAGTTGTGTCTGCTTTCATTTTGAGATATATTTAAATAGTTATCTATGTTCCTGTTAAAGATTATGTTAGGATTCCACCTTTGAATCACACAATATCTTATCCTTGTGATATTATTGTGGCATTTTCAATTACATTATGAAGAGAGTTTTCATTTCATAATGCAATAAACAATTTAAATTCACTTTACTTTCATTTTGATGATACAGATTGTTTTTTAGTTTATGAGTGTATCATAGGCGTGATGAATCAGGGACTTCTGATGTTTAATTAAGTCTTTAACATGATATTTTGTGTTGAATCCTTGAAGAATGTGTGAAACTATGTGTCTTTGAGCTTTCATAGATGCACATCCTCTAGTTGAAGGTTCATTTTGACTATTTGAAGCCTTTTGTCATTTTTCTTTGTAGATTTTCCAACATTTGTTAAAATTTCTCAAGAATTTGGTATAATCAACTTTATCCTACTTAACTTCCCAACCACAAATTATACATTCAGTAATAAATCATACATGAACCATCCCTGCTTGCACTGTATATCCACAAATGTTGAAGAATTTCATTGAATTTGCTTATCCTTTACCAAAATATGTAGATGCAATCAATTTTTATCGTTGTCTTTAGTAACCTAGACCTTGTCTAGAAAACATCTTCATTCTCTAAGGTGACAGCTCATGAGAGTTAGGTTATGTTGTATTGACCATGTTTTCTCAAGGTCTCCTTCAAATATTGCAAAGGGAGAGTCAAATAATATTAATCCATTGATATTCTTCACCAACACAAGTTAAAAAATGGGTCCTCTCACCCTGGTTGAAGGCATAACCTAAAGTAGTGAGGGTAGGTCAAACCCTTAACACGGTGTTATCCAGTCCTTTCCAAACCAAAGTAATAAAGAGTCATCTAAAATCCATCCCCGAATACAATAGAACTTTTATTTTTATTTGTTTATCTCTAATCATCTTGATCAACTTGTGATGCTTCCCATTTTCAAAGGAAGGATCAATTTTGATAACAACACGTGTCAAGGTCAAACCATGTACTAAAGCTTCATACTCCACTTTACTACTGGTGTAAGTTAATTAGAAATGAAATTCTTGGAGTATCTTCCTCCCGCTTGGTGAAGCTAAGCATAATCTAACCCCGAGCCATTTATTCTTCTAGCAGACCGTTGAAGTGCACATTCAATATATGTGAATCCTTTATGGGACTCTTTTAACTTCAACTATCCTCCTTCATGATTTTTGGAACAGTAGGATTCTCATCATAGATGAGATGGGTATCTAACCCAATGGAATAAAAATTTCTGAAGGGGTCTTCGGGGTGATAAGTTAACTAGATATTTTCTACTTTGATGGTCATCGTCATCTATATATGGCTCATTTTCTTGGGTGATCATGGTATGTGAGGCTTCAAAACTAAGGCTACCGATCTCGTTATGTGATCTTCTGTGAGGGGTTTGAAATTACTTTGATATTTGATCCATACTTGGTTCGCATAATTATATGAGACTAATCGAGGGTCATATAGCATCTAATTTTAGTTATGATTTCATGAGATAGACACAACCCGAAGACTAGTGGAACATTAATTACGATTATATCTTACAGAAAAGTTATGTTTGGTAGGAATAGAGTTGTAATGAGAGACCTTTGATAACCCTAATGGTTTACACTGATTTCCCATCTAGCTGCATGACTCCTTTTCTTAGGGGTTCATATTTGATTCCCAAAGCATCCATTATTGCTTTAGGCATAACCATAGTGCTTGCGCCAGAGTCAATCATGGAGTTATGCAATAATTTCTTACTAATTATAAGATTCATAAAAATGGTTGAGGTCTTGGCTTACTTACTTCACCCTTCTAGTTCATTAGTACTTGACTCTGTTTGAAATTGAGTATCTTTGAGTTGCTCTTTTCCTTTCTACTCATTGTTGGACCACTATTTTATTTTACCGCTTCTTGAAGAAATTATCTTTTCTTTGGAATTCTAAGATATCCCAAAAGGATACAAAGGTTGACATTGTCTTGAGTTGCTTGAATTAAGTTGTTGACACCTTGGAAACTTACTATTATTTCGACCTTTCAGTTTTGGGATGGAAGGTACCTTTATTTTGAGAAACCACCAAAGTTTCTAGTCTGACTATGGGTGGAGGAATAATAAATATTAGAGGCTCTTCCCTCACCTCATTCCTTATTATAGGAGTGGGGATTATGGCTTCTATCGGTTGCCTCTTGGTGTGAGGTTTGTAATCGACCGCACTAGGTCATAATTGGATACTTCATTTGTGAACACAAACTCTTCTCCTTTGACCCAAGAGAATAATGCATGTTTAGGTGTGATTTATGCCTCTTTTTCTAGGGACATCCCTTGCATTTATGCAACCAAGGTGGCATTTTTAATTCGGGACCTGGAAAGGTTTACCATCTTCGAACTCATAGAATTTCATTGCTCTTTTTTTCTACCTTTTGTTCTAGATTCTCTAAAAATAAATCTCTTGGCATATAAAGGGTATTGCGAAGAAAACACCAAATGTTGGCATCTTTCGCCAAACTATTCTTTCCTTGAATCATTTCTCTCCCCTTATTGAAAGGGATTATCTTGAGTGATGTTGAGACCGGGAAAATTTGGTTATATGGTTGTGCTAGTAGTGGTCTTTGGGAATTTTTATATTATGGGGGATAAGCGGGCTTATTCCCTTGGTATCTTTGATAATTTTGTCTAGGGTACGCATTTTGAATCCTCTTAAGGTTAACTATATCATCCAAGAAACTCCTAAGAATATTTTTACTTCCTCCATCTCTACAAAAGATGATGATGATGATGATGTTGTTTCCATAGAGGTGGTGGCTCCTTGAGGGGATGGGTAGCTATATATTGATGCAGGAGTTTGAGTAGAGCTTGAGGCTTGTGCATTAGGAAGGGGGATACCTCTAGATATATTGGAAAAGGGAACTTTGGGGAAGTTTCTTGGCATCTATCAAATTGTTCTCATCCTGGACCACAATATCATATGCCTATGGAAAATAATCTCCTCCCAATGACTGAATCATGATAAAGATATCTGAGTTCAGAGATTTTAAATAAAAGACAATAGCCATACCTATTGGCGGCTTGGCTAGAACTGGAATCCTTTTCCATGTCTTATAGAATCTAGTATTAAAGTTACTCATAAGATCTTTCATATATTTCTTGATGTTGATGATTTCCCCCTTTTTAATCCATAGGGATCCAAAATGACTCTACTTCATCAGATCAGCCAACAAAAAAGAAGGAAAGATGAAGAAACAGATGTTCTATCTTTATTTTAATAGAACCGTTGATCTGTGAAGAATGGGGGTTATAGAATGTCCACCCAACCTAGGTGGAGATCCTATAAGCGCCACCCAACTAGGTCGAGTAGTCCCATGACCACCAATCTACATTGGGTGGCGGTCTTGACACTTTTGGAAAGAAAAATAAAATATGAAATGAACAGATTATAGAATTGAAAAGAATATTTGTGTCTCTTCTCCTCCATGACCTTTCCCATCCTCTAGTGCATGGGAGGACATGAGAAAGGATATAAATACATGTAGGAAGGATATTTTTGATCATCTAAGCATGAAAGAAAGTGAGCAAGGAATTATTAGTGGAATTGTGTTTGTAGAAGAAAGGAGTTTTGAGGCAGAGAAAACAAGTAATTGGGAGGAAGTGTGAGATATTATCTACTTCTCTTTCATACTTATTATAAATTTTATACTTCTTATTTGAATTGGCCAATAAAAAGTGGGAAGAAAGAGCGTTTTCCCTTCCCGATTGGTTTTCCTCCTTCGAAGGTTTCCAGGATAAAAATTATTGGTGTTCATGATTTTACATTCTTCCCTTTCCTACAATTGTTTATTCTAAGCATAAGAAAATTCATTCACTAGTTATATCTATCATTTTCTAATCGAAAGTAGAAAAAAACATTTAATTTTGATTTTGTGAATGATTCTAAAGTAGATAGTTTACAGATCATTTTGTTATCAGAGATAACAAGTATCTAGGACTATGGTATTCATTCTTGGATTTGTATGACAATGACAAGATCTAAAGGCAAAAAGGATTTACCTTGTGATCCAGATATTTCTACAAGGTAGTGGAAATAGAGAATTCGGGAAAAATGTAGGAAGAAAACTTGGTCCATAGGATTGAGATGCTGGAGACCATGATGGATAAGATGTTAATAAGACAAGAAGAACTTATAAATTTGCAGAAGACAACCTCTATTAAGAAATACTCCATGGAATCGGTGGTTTAAGGCTTAGCCAAAAAAATTGGCAAAGGAAGGAGCCACCATGAGGAAGAATACGGGGAAGAGCGTGAAGTAGAGACTTCAAATGCAAGACAGAAGGTAAAATATGATCATGCTCCTTTTAAAGTTGAGATGAAAGTTGAAATTAAAATCTTTGAAGGGAAAGTAGATGCAGAGTTTCTTGCTAAATGGTTAAAACAATTATAATTCTACTTTAGCATCCATAATGTCACGGAGTCACAAAGGATCACCTTTACACATCTCAAAAGGGAGGGACACGCTCTGGTTTTGTGGGAAACCCATCTAGCCACTTGTGAAAAGAAGAAATGTCCTATTGTGAAATCTTGGCAAGAATTTAAATAATTACTTATATTTAAATTCTATCCTATTGGCCACAAGACTGAAAAAATTATTGAGTGGTAATATTTTAGACAAGGCAATGATCAAAGTGTGAAAGACTATACTATAGAGTTTAAGAGGCGAGCCATGTTGTTGAATATGGACTTGGAGTATGAGGATATTCTAACTAAATACTTGGGATGATTTCACACTCAGCTTTGAAGAAAATTCATCTCCACCAAGCAAAAATATAGCAATGAGGCATTTGTGCAAGCATACTATATTGGTGATTAAAAGAAGAAAGGAGAAGAAGAGCCAAGGGAAAAGAATTCAAAAAATCAGTAGAAGAAATAACATGGGAAAAAATTAACAAAGATAAGTGGAAAGGAAAGGTAAACAAGATACCAATACTCTAAATACTTGTAAATATCCCAAGAATTTTTGCAAGATCGTGATATCAATTTTCATACTTCGACGCTACATGTTGGAATTTACATCCGTAGTTACATCCAAAGAACCAAAATAAGGAATCAAAGAAGTCCATCACAACTATAAAGATAGAAGGGGAGGTAGAAACTAAAAAAATGTCTCTAATGTAGACGAGAAGCTTCGATGCATGGACACCAACATGAAAATCTAGGAAGATGAGATGAGAAGACTATTCCGGATCAAGAGAAATAAGGTAAATGCTTTGGTTGATACCGGTTCTAAGTCTAACTTAATTTCCAATGCGGTTGTAAAGAATTTTGGTCTTGAGACTTACAAACATCCACACCCTTATCCGTTTGGTTGGGTGAAGAAGGGTGTTGAAATTCAGGTACTAAAAATATGTAAGGTAAAGTTTGGGATAAATTCCAAATATATTCATGTATTAGAAGATGATGTTATTCCACTTGATGCTTTTGATGTTTTTTTCAATAGTCTTTACTTGTAGATCAGGGATACTATATTCATGAGAAGGGAAATCTAATACAAATGGGTTAAGGATAGTATCAACTAAAAATATGGTCACACATGCATAAGGCATGGGTTACTATGGTGAGTGTTAACCAAACAAAATGACTTATTCGGGAAAATCATAATCAGTTTTGTTTAATTTTGTTAAAGGATAAATAAGATGGGCTATAAGTTTCAAATGTTTCTAACCAGCTAAAACAAGATTTAGATAGTGTTATTTAGTATTTTTCAGGAAGTATTTCAGGTTCCTAGTGGGTTACCATCAAAATAGGAAGAAAATCATGAGATTCAGATGATGTCGAGTCCCTCTATTGAACATCAAGTTGTATAGGAAATACTTACTGGAGAGTACTAAAGTAAAGAAAAACTCGAAGAACTACTAGAACAAGGTGTGATACATCCGAGCACCTCACCACATGGTTCAATTATTTTTATGGTGATGAAGAAGTATGGTTCTTTCGAATGTGCATCAACCACTGCCTTTGAACAAGATCACTATAAAGAACAAATATCCACTTCCCCACATAGATGATCTGTTGGAATAGCTTCAACATGCCAAATTATTTACAGAGTTGGATCTGAAGTTAGGTTATCACCAAGTTAGAATGAAGGAGGAGGATATATGGAATAATTCCTTCAAGACAAAACATGGTTTGTATGAGTGGTTAGTACTTCCATTTGGTTTATGCAATGCACCTACTACATTTATGAGATTGATGAATGATGTATTGTGGGATTTCATAGATTCATGTGTCATTTTTATCTAGATGATATCTTGATTTTTAGTACCACATGGGAGGAACATCTAACTCATTTGCAGTAAGTTTTGCAAGTTCTCAAGGAGAAACAATCGCTTTGTAATATAAAGAAATGTAAATTTTCCAAACAATCACTTATCTATTATGGGCATGTTGTTGGAGGAGGAGAGTTACGAGTGGATCCAAAGAAGGTGGAAGCCATCACAAATTGGCCAACACCAATAGGATCCACAGAGACAAGGAGTTTTATGGGAGTAGTACAGTACATGCGGAAGTTCATTTCAGGATTCTCTATGATTGCAACATGTCTAAACATAGTGGATACAAAGAGCAAGGGTTTTGACTAGGGTAAGGAAAAAGAAAAATCCTTTGAGTTATTAAAATACATGATTAGTCATGCTCCAGTAATTTTTCTTCCTAATTTTCAGCAACCCTTTGAAGTAGAGAAAAATTCCATCGATTATCTTATGGGTGCAAAGTTTCTTCAGGGAGGGAAACCCATATGCTATTATTATGAAAATTTTACTTTAGTAGTTAAAGGATATTCATTATATGATAAGGAAATTTTTGCACTAGTTCAAGCAATTAAAAAATGGAAGAATTATTTGTTGGGTAAAGAAACTATTGTGCACACTAACCAAAAACCTCTCTAGTATTTGCAAGCATGGTCTAAATTGCAGCAGGAAAGGCACTACAAATGCATGGGGTTCCTTCAAAGAGTCCCATCCGGTGTTCAAATACAAGAAGGGTAGTATAAACTTGGTGGTAGACATATTTTCTAGGATGCCCATATAGGATAAGTTCTCCTTCTTGGCCACTATCTCTTAGATCAAGCCCTTCACAAAGGAAGCTTATATAGAGGCATATTCCTAGGGGAGAGACATTGGGGTGAAATATCAGCAATTACAAATCTGAAGGGGCCGAAAAGATGGGGATTGGAGATTGTTATCTCAAGGATGGGACACTCTACCGATGGGGGAAGATTTTCATTCCTAAAGAATAAAGACTTCAATTGATGAGGGAAACACATACCTCAAAATTAGCGGGAAATTTCAAAGTGTTGGTAAGACCCTAGCCCACTTACAAAGGTTCGTGTATTGGCCCAATATGCAAGAAGAAGTTTCAAAATTTATACTAGGATGTAAACTTCATTACCTACTAATCCATGGGAGGACATTTATATGGACTTTATAGGAATATTACCTATGTCTAAATATGGCCATGAATATCTCTATGTTATTATTGATAGATTCAAAGTAATATGTGTATTCTTATGGCATGTAAAAAAATAGTAAAAGAACATGAGGAGGTAGATATTTTCTTTGCTAATGTATGGGTACATTTTGGCTTGCCAAAGTCTATTTTTTTTACAAGGATTCCAGGTTCTTTGGGAAGTTTTGGAATAATTGTGGGATAAGATGGATACCAAGTTATAGAGGAGCATGAATTTACATCCATAGACAAATGGACAGACAGAGGTTGTGAATGTAATTTTGTATAGTTGATCAGAGGGTATCATACCAAATACCCAAGGACTTAGGATGAGTCCTTAGCGTACATTCATCATTCCTATAACTGGGAGATACACACATTCACTATGAAGTCACCATTTGAAGCATGCTTGGGATATCTACCTACAAATCCACAAGACATAGTAGTTGGGAAAAAAGATGAGGAGACATGAGACACAAAGGTGACTAGAGAAAAAAAATTCATTGAGAGTATCCAATAAATCCATCTCACAGTGAAAGAATAGTTATAGAAATATCAAGCTAAGTACAAGGCTAGGAACGATAAACACAGGAGAGAGAATAAGCTTCACATTGGGGATAGAGCTTTTCTTTACTTGAGAAAGGAGATACTATAAGGTAAAATATGGAAGCTTAAACCACTATGATATGGAACCTTCACCATATTGGAGTGGGTTGGAGAAAATTCCTTTTGACTTGATTTTCTTCCATTTATGAGGATGTACTTGAGTAATAAGCTATGAGAACTTATACCTATATGAGCCATCCATGTTAGATGAAGATGAAGGATTAAATTTTCTACCTTCCATTGAGGATTATGTCTTGAACTGACGAGGTGAATTAGAGGAGGATGTAGTACTACACTAGAAGGTCACAGAGACTAGGAGAGGTTTGCAAGAGTCCGGTAGGTTAAACAGAAAGGAAAGACACCAAGGAAGGCCCAGTCATTCTCAAATGAAAAATTGAGGGAATTATTTCCTCATCTACCCCCCACTAAGCTTTTTTGGGATAAAAATTCTCATAAGCGGGGAGGTGTGATCCATAGGGATCCAAAACAACTCTACTTCATCAAATCAGCTAGCAACAAAGAAGGAAAATGAAGAAATGGAAGTTTTGTCTTTATGTTAACATAATAGCCACTCAGAAAGAGAAGCGATTACAAAATGCCACCCAACCCAAGTGGTGGTCTTGTAACTACTGCTCGGCTAGAGAAGAGGTCTTATGACCTGCAAGTTTTCATTGAAGCATGAAAGCAAGTGAGAAAGGAATTTTTAGTGCTAGAATTGTATTTGTAGAACGAAAGAGTATTGAGGTAGAGAAAACAAGTAATTGGGAGGAAGTGTGAGATATTATCTAGTTCTCTTTCATACTTATTGTAAATTATATACTTCTTATTTGAATTGGCTAGTAAAAAGTGGGAAGAAAGAGAGTTTTCCCTTCTTGACTAGTTTTCCTCCTTTGAAGGTTTCCAGGATAAAAAAATTTGGTGTTCATGAGTTTACATTCTCTCCTTTCCTATAATTGTTGATTCTAAGAATAAGTAAATTCATTCACTAGCTATATCTACCATTTTCTAATCAAAAGTAGAACAAGAATGATTAATTGTGATTCTCGTGAACTATTCCAAAGTAGATTGTTTATAGATCACTTTTTGTTGAATCTTCTAATGAAAACATTTCCCAACTGATCCTAAGTACCAATGGAGTTACGAGTCAAGAATCAGTATCAGTCGAGGGATTTCCCCTTGAATGAGGCAGCCAATAACCTTAAGGAAACATCTTTCTCTGTGATATAATATACTGTGCATATCTCTGCAACATCTTGAAGATGTTCCTCTAGGGTCTTAAAGTCTTCACTGCTGAATTTAGGTAGTGCCTTCATTGCATTTGCTAGGATGGGATTCCATGTCACCGAGATGTACTAGTAAGATGAGCGGACTTCCTTGATTCCATGAGATGAATTTTCTTAGAGGAGGATGTTGTTGATGAGCCACTATGATAGGTCTGAGGACTCTAGTGGATTTTAAGAAGGGCCTACCAGGTGGAGGTGTTGAAAGATTCCGGATAGGAGGAGAAAAATATCTCTAAATCTACTTACCTCTTCTATGTCTTCCTAGGGATAAGCTCGCAAGTACTCAAATACACCTTCTTCTTTGGATCTCAACCTTGTTTGTATCCTTATCATGAACTAGAAAGGATTAACCCATCAATACTACTGAGATAAGTTGAGATGTCGAATAGAGTAACCAGATGTGTTACTACAGAGCCTCCAAAGGCTAGGAATTACTACATCACACACAAAACTTAGAAATGTTTCAAGTTTAATATTTCAAAGCTTGTCCCACCAAGTGTGACAGAAAAATATTGACAATTATATTTGTAGATGAACCCTAAAATTCATGGGAAATATTAGAGATGTGGGACTTGGACCCTAAGATAACCTCTAGATTTTATAGAAGATGGATCTTCTCTACTTTGTGTTGAATTGAGGGTTAGAGAGAAAACAAAATGAAAATCCTAACTAAGGTGATGTGCCAAAAATTTACTAAAATCATAGAGATAGAAACCGAAATTAATAATAAATAAGTTAAGGAGCATTCAACATGATTAAACCTCTCAAATATATTTCATACTATCAAAGGCTAGAAGGAATCTGAAAAATAAAAAGTTACAAATGAATAAATTTATGTAAATATATAAGTGTGTATAACATAATATAAACTTAAACATTCATTAGAACAAATAAAAGCATACCAAAGAGGATCAAGACCCGAGTATTGTGAAATTATTTTTGTATAAAATAAGAACTCTCTATTTATAGAGAAAACAATACATAATGCCAAGAATGGCACAAATTACAATATTTATTTACTAAAGAGCCTTGCAAGGCTGATGAACACAAAATACTAAACCAAAAATATTTCAAGCTCCTCTTCTTCCTTTCTTGTCTTTATCTACTTCTATACTAGCACCAAGACCCTCTTTTATAGATTCTCGCATCTCTCTCTTCAATGTGTCTACCATCAATATTTCATTGGCTACATATTTTTTTACTCGCACAATCTTCGACCCATGAGGTGAATCTCAACTTCTTACTTTGGGACTTAGGATTGCATTCAATCCGCTGAACCGTGAGTCATTTTACTTTTTTTTGGGTCTTTATACGGTGGTAGATTGTATAACAAGTGGAGGATGTGCACTACTTTGGGGCTGCCTTTTGTTTTCTCCCTTTGAAGTTGTGCCGGGAGACACGTGGGTCTTTGTGGGCTTTTCTCTTTCCTTTGAGTTTTTATCCCGCTTGAGCGATACTTCCACACATCTACCACGAGGTCACTTCCCAGTATTTTGAGGATTTTGGTTCTCTGTACCTCCTCCAATATGTGTCAAAGGGACAGATGGATACCCTTAATGCTTAGCTTCATACTTAGTCAAAATTTGAGCCCAAAAAGAACAAAGGAATGTTGAAATAAAAGGAGGTTGGCATGACAAAGCATAATAAAAATTAGAGATCCCTGAAATATGTAGAAATTATTCTATAGGAGACCTTTTAGATTTTTTAAAATGTGGTTACTACATCCTAGTATCATGGAGGAGGTTCCATCATTGGTAAATATATGTGAAAGGAATCCAAGTTCAAATTTTTTGCTAAGTTAAAAATGTGAAATCTAGAATGAAAATATGGAATAAGGAGACTTTTGGAAACATTTTTCTCAAAAAACTTAGGTAGCTGATGAACTTAGGAAGATAGAGGATCAGATTGAAAATTTGGGTTTGAGTCAAGAGTTAAGGGATAAGGAGAAATATTTTTGTCTGACTATCATAACCTAGAAGCTAAAGAGGAGGCTTATTGGAAATAAAATTCTAGGGTTATGTGGTTGAAGGAGGGTGACATGAATACAAAAAGTTCCATCTAACAACTTCAATGCATAAAAATAGTAATACTATCTTGGAAATTGTTGATAGGAGAGGTGTGAAAATAAAAATAAGTTGGAGATCTCAGAGGAATTCATAAGTTTCTTCTCTTATTTTATTTCTTTAGGTAGGGATCTAGATCCTATTAAGGAGTATAATATTGCCAATTTCTTTCATCATATTATTAATAATCAGAAAATTGTTGAAATGGTAAAAATTACTTCCCTTAAAGAGATTAAAGTTGTTATTTTTGATCTGGAAGGGGAAAATCCCCCTGGGCCAGATGGATTTCCAGATTTATTTTTTTAGTTTTTTTTGGATATTTTCCATGAAGATGTACAATATTTCTTTAGGCATTGTAAACTTCTGAAAGAGGTAAATAATAATTTTATTTCCCTTGTTCTAAAGGTTCATAGAGCTGAAAAGGTTTCTGATTTTAGACCTATTAGTTTATGTAATACTGTCTATAAGATTATCACTAAAATAATCTCCTTCAGAATCAAAGGTTTATTGGAAGGTTTTTTATCTCCAAGTCAAGGAGCATTTGTGAAAGGTAGAAAAATTCTAGAGAATTTCATTACTATTCATGAAACTATGCACTCTTTGGATGTTTCTAAAAGGGAGGCTATGTTGTTAAAAATTGATATGAATAAAGCATATGATAGGGTGTCATGGAGATTTTTGAGTATCATTCTGGAAATACTGGGTTTTCATGAGCATTTCATCAAAATGATAATGGAATGTATTTCTACCCCCAAATATTCAATACTTATTAATGGTAAGTCTAAAGGTTTCTTTTCATCAGGAAGAGGATTGAGGTAGGGAGATCCACTATCACCCTTTCTATATATTATTATGGGAAAATCTTAGGCAGACTTTGTGCTGACTAAAAGAAAAGGAAGATTCTTAATGGGTTAATCATTTTGAATGGTTTGGATCATTTTTTTCTGCAACAGTTTGTTGATGATACTTTTATTTTGGGTAAGGCTACCATTTCTGAATAAAATTCTTTCAAGGATATTCTTCAAGATTTTGAGGAGGTTACAGGTCAACTCATTAATTTCCACAAAATCTCTATTTTATTTATGAATGTGGATGAAGATATTCATAATAGAATTGTTATTGTTTTCGAGTGCTAAATTAAATATTTTCCAAGTTCTTATTTGGGTATGCCTCTCTTTAAAGGGAAAATGGTTTTGGAAAATTGGAATACTCTTGTCAGTAGATTTAAAAAAAGGTTAGCTTCATGGAAAGGGTCTTTGTTGTCCCAGCTAGAAAATTACAATTTATCCAAAGCTCCTTACAAAGTTTAGCGGTCTACCTTATGTTAGCCTTTAAAATGTCATCAAATATTATAAATACCATTACATAGATTCAGCATAGGTTTCTTTTTTCAGTACGAAGCCAAGGAAAAGATTCCTTTGGTGGCATGGGATAAAGTAACGCTCCCAAAGAGTGTAGGAGGACTTGGTTTGAAGGATATTAAAAGTATGAATATGGATTTAATTGTGAAATTTGGGTGGAGGCTTATGCATGAGGATGGATTATGGGCTAAGATTCTAAAGGAAAAATATTTGTATAGGGATCAGGGGGATTTTCTTTCTAATGATGTTCTTCCTGAAGGCTCATGTTTTTGGAATGGATTATGCAAATGTAGAGGTTTACTGCTGAAAGGAAGTAAGTGGGAGATTGGGGATGGTACAAGGATTATATTTTGAGATGATTAGTGGTTCAAAGAAGATCCCTTAATTAATAAAAGGTAGTGGAGTATCTTATCTCCTCATTTTAAATCCTTAATGGGCAGCCTTCTCAGTAAGTATTGGATAAAGACAGATTGGGGGTGGACTTGGAAACCTCTTGAATGTGAAGCTCAAGATAAATATGCTAAGGAGGCTATAAAAGTGTTGAATACTAATTTAGGTGGTGTGCATATACCTTCTTTTACTAAATAGGATGGTTTGATATGGGCTTTGACCAAGGATGGAGATTATTCTCTAAGGACTAGTTATGGGGTGGATGGTAATAATCCTCCCCGAAATCCTTTTGGAAAAACCTTTGGGATAATGATATTATTCCAAAGGTTAATTTGTTTTTGTGGCATGTGGTTCAAAATAAAATTATAACTATTGATAATTTTCAAGCCAAAGGTATGATGATACCGAATAGATGCATTTTATGTAAAAATGCCAGTGAAACTATTCAAAATATTTTTCAATAATGCTCCTTTTCTCATTGAGTTTTTAATAATATATTGAGATATTTTTAGGTTAATTGGATATTTTTGAAATTCTTTTACTAACTTCTACATAGAATGGGAAATTCCTTTTTCTTCCCTCTTCCTTTCAAAGGCATGGAGGTTTGTTTTCCCTCATCTTTTATGGGGAATTTGGCTGGAAAGGAATAAAATGATCTTTAAGGAAAAACATAAAAGCTCAACTAGATTGGGGAATGTCATTTTAGGGGAAATGGCTAATAATATGTCCATTCAAGTGTTGGGAATTAGTCAGAGCATCTAACAAATATCCATTTGGAAGAAAGATACTAGGAATAATGTAAAATGAGAAAAACCTCAGAAAGGATGGTTAAAACTTATCTTTTATGGATCTGCAAAATGAAGCTCTGGGTTAGCTGGAATTGGTGGCATAATTAGGAATGAGGAGGGCTCTCTCATTTTAGCTTATAATGATCCCATAGGTAATAAAATAAATAACTATGCAGAAGCATATGCTGTTCTTAGTGGTATTAAATGGGCTATCTCTCAGAGAATAAGGAATATTTATATAGAGGGAGATTCTTTATATATTATCAATGTTATGAAGGGTATTTTTAAACACCATGTTAGTATTAATTCTATCATTGTGGATATAATGGGCCTTTTACCTAAGTTTGAAGATACTCATATTGGGCATGTGTATCGGGAGGCCAATATTTTTGGACACGTTGGCTAATATTGGAGTACGGGCCCATGCCAAATCATTATGGAGAATTGAGGATGAATTACCAAACAGTACAAAATCTATCCTCAATGCAAAAACTAATTTTAATGTCAAGTGTGTGAGAGGGATTCAAGCTATCCTTTTCATTATTTTAGGTTGTGTGAGGGCTCAGATCATTTATTTTATTGCAAGACTTGGTTTTTTGTGGGTTTTATTACTAGCTTGGTTTAGGTTTCAGAATCAAAGTTCAACAATGGGTGGGAGTAGGGTTAGGTTTGAACCTTCTTCATGCATTGGTCTAGAGAGGGACTCTATCATCTGAAATATTTTCAACAAGGGGCTGATTACTCATTTCCTTCAAAAATTGAAAGGTCATAATGAGAACCTCTCGAATGAATTTTCTACAACTTGGGATAACGGTGTTATAACAATTCATGGAATCAATGTCTTAGTTTCAGAGGAGCTCATAAGATGTGTCACATTAATGGATTGTTATGGTAGTAAGGTCTTTAAAGACATAACTAGGCTTCATGAGGTTTATTCTTTCTTAGAGTTTAATTAAAAATATGCTACATAGAGGATGTAATTTCTCACACATCATTTCCGGTAGGTGGACTGAGGTATGCTTCCATCTAATGAAGTACATTACGTTAGATGGAAAGTTTAGAAATATTCATACACAACATTTTATGTTTCTCAATCACTTTAGGAGGGGTAAAAAGATGAGTATTCCATTTTATCTTTACAAATCGCTTCAAGTTTCAGTCAGAGACTTTCAAGCTGAGAAAATTGTGGCTCCCCTCCACCGGGGCTTATTTTATTACTTGTGAAGATGGGGAAGACCATATTAGTTTGAAAAATAGATAAGAAATTAACAAAATGAAAGAAAAAGGCAAAAATATTTGGATGTTGCGACTATACTTCAAAATTTATTTGATGAGAATGTGGAGGATGGTCCTTCACAGAGATTGCTAGTGTGTAATACCCTAATAAATTTCCTTGTTAATAAAATTAATTCCCTAGGACATTATGAACCAAGTTAGAGCCAAAAAAATAATTTTTATAATGTGTTCTTAGAGTACTATTTATGAGATGGTGGTTCTGGGTCATAGGATCGATAATTTATAGGGTATGGTTGCAACAAATAAAGGGAAAAGGATGAAGCTTTCTATAAGCAGCTCAGATGACAATGAATAGTTTGACAACTAGAAGGAGATTATAGGAATGATCTTGAGGATGAGGGGAAAATGTGTTTAGGAGGTCCTTTTTTGCTTATTTATTGACTGATCTTATGGAATTTTGTTCTTAGTCTATTTTTTTGTCTTTGTTGGTTGGTCTATGGTTTATATTGATGTTCGCTCTGTGGGAGTCAATCTCTTTTTATTCAGACTTTTTTATAGATTTTTTTGTATTATGATAGCTTGAATGTAATATCTTATGTACATGGCCTTTGGAGCCTTTTGCAAGTATTATCTATTAAAAAATAGAAGGCCTCAATGTAGATGGAAAAAGGAATAAATGAATGAATCATCCTTGAATGAAGACGTAGTTGAAAAAGTACAAATACTGGTGGTACAATAAAATAAATATATATAAAAGACTTTGAACCTAATAAAGAGGAATAAGAAGGTCAAATATAATTCTATAAGGCATGGGAAAGTTTATTGTAAGAAGAGAAAAGAGATAGTGAGCAAATAATGACTAGAAATGGAACATTGAGGATAAATTGGCTTATACAAGTAAAAAAAAAGAGGATAGAGGTTTGTAAATTATTCGTAATGAATCAAAGAGATAAAGGAAGTATACCAAGAATAAGAACCTAGTTTCTCAATCAAAAGAGAACATAAACCATGGTTACAATGTTCTTAAGTGGCTTGGGAGAACAAATACGAACATCAATGCAATAAAAGTGGAGGATACAAGAAAAAGGAAGGTATAACAAGGCTTTAATTCAAGTCTACAAGACAAAGGAAAAGAAGGAGCTGATACGTAACAATGGCCACGCTATAAATGCAACCAAGTAACTAATATGAAGTCAAAAATTCATCCCAATCATATTGTAAGCAAGCAATGGATAGTAAATATAAATAATAAGGTGAGTATGTGCATGAGAGAAGAGGAAAATTCCATATTTGGGGAACAAGATAGCATGAGAGAATCAGTCCAAAGTTGGCTGCCAAGAAGCTTAAATAATAGTGATCAAACTCATGAACAAGGAAATGAAAAAATTCAAGATGAACAAGTGGTCTATGGAAAATTAGATAATATGTTATATCATGGTGAGTTTAGATCATTAAATTAAGTAATGAAAGGGGAAATTTTTTTGTAAAGATATGTATAGAAAATCTATATGGAAGATTGGTGAATGCTCCTACACAACTCAATAAGGAACATGGAGAGAAGATGAAGATTATACAAATAAGGATGACCAAGACAGCCCCAATTTTGATGAGACAATTGAATAAGGATACATTCTCGTGTTGAGAGAGGAAATACATATAGGGTGAGTAAATTTTATGGTTTGTTACTTGATAATTATGAATGTAAATTCCTTGAAATTTTACCAATAAACTCTAAAAGTTCATTTGAGAAGCATGACACAATAAAAAGTGAGTAGATGGATGGGTATGATGAACATAAGAGGTGATGATGAGATTTGCATAGGTTAACTAGATGATATATTACCAAATTTTCTTGATGAAATGGAAATGGACTAGAAGAATGAAGCTATGACTGAGAGAGGAAGGATTTCTTGGTCAAATATTGATCAAAATGAGAACAAAGAAGAAGCAGGTACAACCATGGCCCAACTTTCTATGATGAAAAGAATGAATGGGAAAGCCAAAAATTAAGGAAATGAGGATTATAGCAAGTGAAATGATATCTACATGATGAGAGGAAGATACATATAGATGAATTAGGTGATAAAAAATGAAGAAGAACATGTATTTTTGTTATTATATTTGTTTTTGTGGATACAAAGAATGAAATCATGAAGGTAATGAATATGAAGATGAAGATAAAGAGAGAAAGCTTCCAAGTGGAGGAAAATATAAGGAAAAAAATTAAGATAGGGGACCCAATAGGACATGAATAAATAAAACACAGTGAGGATGAATAAGGAGGGTAAAAAACAAGTTGAATTGATGAAGACTCAATTTAAGCCAAAGCTATGCAAATCAAGTACAAGAACTCTTTTATCCACCTTGGGAGTATGATGCAAGTGCATCATGGGAAGAGTATTAATATTTTTAATTAATCATTTGAAATGGTTGTAATAAGAATATCAAAGTGTTTGGAGGCCCTAATTTTGAGCATGAGATTGTCTAGTATTCATAAGTTAAAAAATTCAATTTCCCTTTATTTAAATTTTTTAATTTCTAAGAACGTATGAGAGAGGTAAAAATTATTTGTCAATATTCTTGGTTTTTATCAAATTTAAATGTTATATTCATATAAAATTAAGTCCGAGAATGTATAATTGAGGTATAAATGTCCAAAAAGATGTAAAATGCATCATAATATGTGAGAAGACATATGAAGAGCCACCATGAGTCTTGGAAGTTAGTTATGACACTAAGAAGGAAATATAACTCAAAGGTGAGAGTTAGTTAAGGAAGAGAGAGGATAAAAACCTTAAGATGAAGGTAGGATAAGGATGTAGATGGAAAATTCAATGAGGATCTTTTGAGAGGAAGAAAAATTGTAACAAAATATAGTGATACAAATGCAAGAAACTCTAGTTTTGCGTATAGTGGTTCTTCTCGGTTTATAATTAAAATTTTGATTCCTATTAAAAATTTTTAGAATGTTTATGATTCCTTAATTTTAATAGTATCCTAAATGAGATTTAGTAGATTAGTGTAATCAAGTTAGTAAAGATATATTACTTTTTTTTGAGAAGTTAATACTCTATGATGTGTGCATGACTATAATTACCTTTTTCATTACACTTATATAAGTCAATTGAGGGTGGGAACATGAAGGTTAGTTAAGGATTTGATATTCAATGTTTGAAAGATTTATTAACATGATATTTGGTCTTGCATGTAAGATAATCTCAAGTAGAGTAGGCTTCATGCACAAATCATGACTAGTTTTATGAACCTTAGGTATTTGTTGGATGCATGAGATGAATAAGACCATCAAAATAATTATGTTGATGAGTATTTAATCAAATGACAATATTATCTCAGCTAAGGATGTAAAATCTTGAATGTTAATGAGTGGGGTTTTAAGAACATCATTTTTTAATGTAGATGAAAGGAGGTTTTGAATGATGACTAAATATTTTTCATGATTTCACTTTGCTAGTAACCCAAAAATCTTGAGAATGCCAAAATAGGCCTTAACACCATATTTTATTACTTTATCCTAAATACTCCTTTATTTATAATTGTGTTCATCCTATCGGGGCACAAGTAAACATAGTTAGGGTTTGAAGTATAATTCATTAGATCCTTATAAACATGAAATTGTACTCTAAAACTTGGAAGAAAGGATGTTGATAGGATCCTAAAATATATTTAAAATGAATTTTAATGTTTAATTGGTTAAAATTGGATATATTCATTTTTATTTGATTAGATAAAAATAGGGATTGACTTCTAGAGGCCATACAAGAAATATTATATCGTGTGAGATCACAAAAAGATGCAGAAGGAGAAATAGGACCAAAGGGAGTTAAACAAGATTAACTCTAAAGACATAAGGTATAGAAAACTATCCTAAGAGAAAACAAAACAACCAACCATAAGAAATAAAGACAGTTCACCAAAAGTCCGCCTAAATTTCAGGCACAGATACAAAAACATTAATTTTTCTTTTGGATTTTAGGAGGCTTGCCCAAAATGGTAGCAGAATCCACCTTGTTTTTCTCATGAACCATCTCCTTCTAAGACTTCTCCTCCTTTTCCTCATCCTAGGAATTGGTCTCGGTCCCGTCCTCAGAGCTACTAACATTGGAATGGTATTTTATTTTTCTCACCCCTTTTCGCCACTTCCAGCCTAGCTCTCATGACACAAACAATTTTATTTAGATCAATAATTTATCCCATGATGTTACTCTAGGAAATGTATACTTTCTTATTAGCCTCAATGTTGTCCAAAGATGCCTTCCCTAACTTTGTAGTTTTCTCGACTATCACCTAAATAATAGTCTCCAAATGCTACACCCTTTTCTTTAGGTCCTCATAGCTTGAGTCCTCATCCATAATCATTTTTCCTTTTCCCTTCAAGGGCCCTTCATCCTGATTAGCCCTAATTCCCACATTATCCCCCTCCTCAGCTCTGTTGTGGGAATCCTTTCCCTCGTACATCTTGGTGAGACATTTGGCCAAGGTGATATTATCATCCTCTTTAATTGGGGCCACAAGTTTGGCTGAAACTAGTTTTATTTTTGAAACAAGAGGAGGATGAGGCCTTCGTGAATGGGGGTATCCACCTCCCCCTTAAAAATATCTCACAGAGGTTGACAAAGACATATAAAGAAAGAAAGGAATGCTCATCATGATTTTGTGTAAAATACTACAAAAGAAATGGTATAGATATTACGATACTTTCCTTCCAGGGTTAAATACTTCATAATGTGAAGGAAGACCTCTTTCCACACCCTTGGTATGCATGACTGAGCTATGCCATCAGTGAAAAAATGCACTTTTTCCTTGCTGACGAAGAAAGTGTTAATTTCATGGTCGCGCCTGTTCCTGTCCTTGAAAATTTTGAGCCCTTCCATCTCCATTTCAGTGACCTTGGCTATGGCCTGCTCAGATATCTCAATCTCCATACCCCAAACAACCACCTTTCCCTCATTCCACACCATACCAAAATCCTTGGTAAGTGAGGGATCGTGCCCATGCAGCTTGGTAATATATTTTCTAAATCCCCCAATTCTGAGCATATGCCACATAGAAGGATTATCGACAATGTTGTCATGGCTCGAAGGTTCCACCCTGAATCTATTACCTCCCATGGTTTCAGTGTTGTTCTCTCAAATAAAAACTAGTTGTAACCTACAATTGATAATACTGAAATGACCTTTCTTAGATATTAAACCCCCACACTCGAGCTTACTACCTTGATAGTTGTTCCAACTAAAATCACTCGTGTGAGAGATAGAGGAATTATTGTGATCTTTTAGATTGAATAATATCATTAATTGATGTGGGGATGTCATCACCTTTAAGCTAAACCTTTAAATCATGATAATGCACCCCCACATTAGCAAACATGTCTGCACATTTATTCCCAAGATGGGGGTATGGTTGATAGAAAAAGAATCAAAACCTTTAAGATGTTCCCTAACATCAAAGATAATATTTCCTAAGGCAAAATTATGAGATTGGTTCTTATTGATAACATTAACAATGAGAAGAGAGTCACCCTTAATAAGAATGTGTTTAATTCCCTTTTCCTTAGCTAAACTGACCCCCATAACAGATCTCTAGCCTCAACCATATTATTACTTTGAATACCCAGAGGGCCAACATAAGCAAGGATCCAATCACCTTCATGATTTCTGATGATACCACCTCCCCCATCCAGACAATGATTACTTTTTGATGAACCATCAAAGTTTACTTTACAACTACTCTCATCTAGTTATACATTTGATGGTTGATTGAGGTAATTTGACCGAGGGAGGACTATAGGTAAACTGTTTGAGAACTTCCTCTTCCTTCCTAGGACATGCATTTTTTATCTTCCCTTTGAAAAGTTTGGTATTTTATTTAATAGAGGATATCAATCTAGCACTGACATTTTTGATGTTTTCTTTCTAGTTTTTGAAGACGAGAAAATTCATTTCCTTCCATAGGAATAAAAAGCGACAGACAAACTTCCGGTGGCCACCAAGATAGGAAATCTAAAGGGACACTCCAATTTTGACTAAAAATCCTTAATGGTGTTAGGTTGAAACCACTACACTTCAAACATATCCATAACATCATTTAAAACCACGTGTGAGAAAGGATAAGAGATAAAAAGGTGGTTGATGCTTTCCTCCTCTCTATTACATAAAACACACCTATTGTGAATGACCATGCCCCTTTTCCTAAGGTTATCCATAGTGATGATTTTATTTTGAGCAACCACCCAATGGAAAATATTAACATTGGGTAACATATGTTTCTCCCCAAGTCTTCCCAATATTCCTTTTGGAACGAATATTTGAAGTTAAGGAGATAGGCATATTTTACTGTATATTCTCCAGATTCCTCTTCTTTCCAAATGATTGTGTCCTCCTGATGTTGAAATATGGGAATGTAGAAGTTTCTTAATTTAAGATTAAGATCATTGAAAGGATGCCTATCCCCATTGAAATTAGGGGGGACCAACTCAACCTAGTTGGTGCCTCTCATTGGAGAAGTCCCAATAGTCCTTGATCCACACTTTACTCCTATCTTCAAAAACTATGATACAGGTCTCCAAGGCTCCTCCTCAATTAGTGGTTTCTCTTGCAGCAAAAAAATATTGTTATTTCCCTTTCCAATATTTCACATTATGCCTCTACTCAATATATCCTTGTAAGCAAGAAAGATATCCATAATATGGATCCGCAGGGGAGATTGTCTTGCAAGAAAAAATTCTATATTGTGCCAACATTACTTAATTATTTCCTCTTGATGATATATGTCCATAGAACTTCCTATTTTATCACTTTCCAACTAGATTTGGAAACCAAATATTCATTCATATATTTTATATTCTTTAGGCCAAGGCCTCCACATTCCTTGGGTTTAGTAACTCTATCCTAGACCAGAAGAGTTAATTTGAACTTCTCCTCCACCCCTCCTCAAAGGAACCTTTCCAAATCCTTTCAAGTGAATCTAAGATCTTAGATGAAAATTTGAAAAGTGAATTCCTTAAAGTGAACTTTGGAGAAGCTGAATTTTTCCAGCCTGAGTGAGGAGGGTTCTCTTCCATGTGGCAAGTTTTCTATTGACTCTCTCTATAAAATTATTTTAGATAGAAGGATCTAGTCTATTATGAATAAGACACATACTCAGATAGGTGTCTAGAAAATTCTTAATCTTGCACCCAAGGATGTGAGAAAGTCTGATTTCCTTGATCTTGAGATGGTTGGTCCTAGTGGTAGTAGTGAAGTCAAAACTTTGTATATTTATGTTTCCCTCGTTTAACCATTTTACCCTGGAATTTTGTTTCCAATACACCTCTTCTTGTGCTAGGATATCATTATATTCAATTAAAAAAATTTGTTCCTAAATCTTGAGGGTAAGATTAAGGCTATTCACTTCCACCGCTTCTTCTATAGTTCATAAATCGTCCACAATTATGATTTTCTCCTAGAAAGTATTTCCAAAGGTCACCTCAAAACTTAATGCTATGTTTCATATGCTTCATCTTGAAACTCAATATGAACATAAGAAACCAATGAAGTGTAACCTCCTACCATTATTGAATTCTATTGATGATATCCATGTGTTGGAGCCACATTGTTTCAAATTTGAAAGGCCTAACTTTTTGGGGATAGCCATACCCAAGTTAAGGAGAATCGGGTTATGATCTGACCCTATTATGGGAAGAGAAGTTAAAGAATAGAGTTGGTTAATCATACAAAAATGACTCATCACAAACCTGTCCATTCTGATTTGGATTAGGTACCACCTGTTCTTCTATTGGCCCATGTAAATTTAGACCCTCCCAATTCCATATCGAACAAATCATTCTTCATCATAAAATTAGCTACATCATCCATACTACTAGTGTAGGAGATATAACCCCCTTTATTGTCAATAGGGAGAGGGGAGTATTGAAATCTCCCCCACTAATCAAGTCATGGTATTTAAAAAATATCTTGAAACTTGAAATTTCCCCTGATAAATCCGTCCTACCACCAACCGTGTTTGGGGAATAAATGTTGGATATAATTCAAGTCTTTTTGAATCCATTTCAATAAAAATAACTTCCACATGGAAACATAATGAAATAAGAACCTCACCTTTCACCACCTGTGGATTCCAAAGGGTAATAATACCTCTGAAGCACCCACTTGAGTTTACTCCTTCCCAATGTCCATCCTTCCAAATAGTCCTACTAACCTCTTTGAATCTATCAAGACTCATTTTAGTTTCTTGTATCATCATTATATTAGGCTTATATTTTTTCCTAAGATCCTTCACTATTTTATGCTTATGGGGTTGTTCAACCCTCTTATGTTCCAAGATAGTAGAATCATTTATTTATATTTTCATGAGAGAACCCCAAAGGAATATTTAACCTTTTTCTATTTCCTTCTTTGTAGAGGTTTTCCTATTCTCCTTATTGGTTTTCCTTCCCTTGCAAGTTGACTCTTTCCAACATCCGCTCTTGAGTTTCTCCATGTGTTTGGTTTGTTTATATTGACCGGTGTTTCGGTGAATATAAAACATCTAATGTGTTTTCAACCACTCCATCCATCAAAATATAAAAAGCATTTGAGGTTGTGATGATATCATCCAACCTCTATCATATTGATATATTCATGACAATATACGGTAAGGGACAATTTGCACATTCTTAGGCCTAATTCATAAGGCCCATTTACAATGGAAGTAGGAGTTAGATGTGGAACTCAACCTTGAAACTTTACACAATGAAAGATGGACAAAATGGGTAGCCATAAATGTTTCTAGTTTTCCATGAAACTCTTTGAAATAAAATTTATGATTGAATTTTCATGATGACAAAGGCTAGTAGGAAGGTTATGAGATAGAAAAAGACAATTTGGGGTTTGAGAGGGGAGATGAATGAGATAGGCTATAAAATTTTTCCTACACCTTATTAATGGTAAAGGTTATTTGGGAAATGTTTTGGTTTTTTTTTTTTTGGTATGTTTGGTTTTCTCTAACTATGACTCATGCAAGAGAATTGTTATTAAGAACACTAGAGTGAAGTTTGGGACAAGTTAGGAACTAATTGATAAGTTGATATTTTTGAATCAAGCTAGTGAGTGATTTAACAATTCTTGAAGTGTGAAACATGATGAAAGGAACTAATAGAGATATTGGAGGATAAAATTCCAAAATTTCATGTTTGTAATAGAAGCTAGGAAAGAGGAAATGAAGGACAAACCGAGAATAAGATAAGAGTTGATGAATTTGTATAAAAATTATAAATGTTTTAGTTTAAAGGAAATTGTAAGAGGTTTATGTTATAGGGTACATGCATTTGGAGGTGCTATAGAGGAATACAAAGGAAAAAAATCTTATTTATGCTAATAGCTAGTGAAGAAGGGAGATATATAGTTTAATAGAAGGTAAGTAAAGGGAAGTCTCATAAAATGTGATCATTTTGATGAGTGAATTGACCTTGAATGAAGGGTATAGTAAATTGTAGAGTGATTGGATGATCCATTATAGTGAATTTGATCAAATCTTCAAGATTAGAGCCATTAAAGGCTTGTTGAAGATCCTCATTCTCAGAGTTAAGGTGAAATTTTTGTATGAACCTTCTTTATTGTTTGAATGTATGAAGAGTCTACAGTTTCTCTATGTCAGCTAAAACCTTGAAGGTTATGAGAGATGGCTATTATTGGCCAAATTTATTCAAAAAATTTCATGTATGGGTAAGGAAGTGTTAAAAGTGTGTCATTTTTATAGAGAAACAAAATTACCTACTCTTCCTCTTCAACCCATTCAAGTAAATGAGCCTTTCATGCAATGGGATTATATTTTATTGACATGATTAATCGAAGTTCTTGTGCAGGTCATAAATGGATTCTCATAGCTACATAATACTTCAAAAAATTGATAGAATAAGTATCTTTAAAAGAATAAAACAAGACTTCAGTTTTAGACTTTTATGAAAGTTTAGTCATAAGATTTGGTGTTCTGTGAAAATCATCTCGGATAACACGTTAGATTTACTTAGCACAAAAATTCTACATGGGAATTCAAGATTAGAGTTCATCTCTCAACATCATCCAATTATTACCCTCAAGGAATGGCTTAGATGAATCAACTAACAAGAATCTTCTTAGAATCATCAAGATAACTATGGCATAAAATTAGAGAACATGACATAAAAATTTGAAACCATCCTTATGGGATGATAAGGATTATGTTCCTATAAACCTTAGTTTATAATTAAATAATTAAAAATATTTATATTCTTAATTATTTAATATAAACTTTGTGTTTATTTTAATTAGTTATTTATTAACTAATTTATAGTAAATCGTGGTGTTCTTTAATTGCACATTGTCACTAAATATGGTTTTCGACCCATGTGGTCAAAAAAATATGGCTATAGGTCATATTTTTTTATCCACCTCAAGAGGATTTGTGGAGAGAAGTGAGGGAAGGAGATTTACTAGACCGTGTAAAGTTTCTCGATTAATGGAATATCTCGTTTACTATGGTTTTTCCCTCTTGTGAGTTTTCCACATAATTTTTCTCTTCTCGTGTCACTATTATTTACTATGTTTTGTTATTTAATTTTATGTGTTTCATATTATAATGTTCATATTAATGTTTGGTGTAAATATTTATTAATGTGATTAATAAAATCCTCGTCCTAACATGGTACTAGAGCAAGGAAAAAATCAACCTATTAAATAATTTGTTTTATTTAATGGTTTGGTGGAAATTGGTTGGGGTGGTTTCACCCTCCTTTAGGTTATAAATTTTTTTAACTCCAATTTTTGGTCCATTGAAAAGGATCTAACGAGCCCACTCTACACTCATGTGTAGGTAAGTATTTTAAAAAATATCTTACATGAATTTAATTTATTTCCTATGTTTAAAAGTGTTCAGGAAAATTAAAATTCAAGGTTAATGGGAAGGTTCCCAAGTTGGAGAAAAAAATGAAAGATTATAGAAATATAAATTTTCTCATTAGCCAAAACCCATTTTTTCAAACTCACTTTCTCACATTTCTCCTCATGAAAAATTTACAAGATTATGTGGTTTGTGTATTTAAGACTCTCCATGGCCCACCTTTCATACAAAGGTAATTTTTAACATTTATTTCAAATTTTGAAAAGTACAAGACAAAAATAATACATGTAAATGAATGTAAATTGAAAGGTCTCCCATTTTGGAGACATCATCCACAATAATAGGAGCCTAATTTTTCTTGTTGGCCTAGGATGAGAACCCTTGGAAGGGGATTTTTAATGAGAATATTATAAATGTTTTTTATTGTTATAGGTGAAAAAAGGTTGAGGGGACCTACCCCATACAAATAAAATATCCAAAAAGAGAATATAAGACATTACATAGCTTTCAAAAAGACACAAAAATGACTATTACATTGGAGCTCCTCCATCAAAGCAAATAGACCATTAAAAGGCAATAAAAAGAGAAATAAGATGATAAAGCCATAGACTAACTAACAACAGAATTAAAAGTAAGACAGTATAATAATAACCACCCCAACAAAATTCATTTTTAGCCTTTTCAGGACCATCGAACACTTTCACCCATTCCTTGTGAGAGACTCAATGTTGACCCCTAATGATGCCAAGTCACATCCACCAGTTTCCCCTTTTATTTTCTTTGAATTTCCTCTCTCATCCACGAGCGTGTAAGGATTGGTCAAATAAAAAAGGGTCTAGAGATGTTTCAGAGTGGATTTCACGATTCTAACACTCCATTCCATATAGCTATGTAAAATATCTCTAATGTGATCCACCTCATTCGAGACGTTGCTGCTGATTGGCTTTCATAATTTCCATCTCACACCCATTACTGATTTTCACAACATCTTCAACCTGCATTCTCATTTTGTGTCATTCATTAAAGAGGAACTAAACAAAAATCTTATTAAGCCATATATCACCCTTCAGCTCTTCAACATCCATGACCATCTTGGCCAGATTATTATCCCCTTTCTCAGGACCCACTTTTCCAAAAGCTTCCATCTGCTACTCTAATTGGACATTCATATGAACCTAATTTTCTAGCATGCTTGATTCACCTTTTTTTTGACAAAAACTCTAGGAACATGCTTTGATTTTAGCTCTCTGAGATTCTGAACAACATCAATTTCCATTACATCCTTGTCATCCCCTGACGAATCTCCTTCCTCAGACTTTGTATCTTCACTAGAATCCTCCTCCTCCGTAGTCTGAGTCTTCTTCCTCGTCATAAGCCTTAAGAGATTTTGTGAAGGTACCCAATTTATCAATATCAAGAGAATATATTTTAACTAGGGAAAGGATAAAACCTTGGTGAAGGGGAAAAAAATCTATTATTTTTAAACTGGGAAATGGACGCACTCAGAGAGTGGAACAAAAAATACAGAAAAATGAAACTATGGCCATGGCAGAAATAATTAAGCATAGGTAGATGGTAGGCATAGATACACTTATGATGACCTTCTAGGGTAAGAAATTGAATAAGAGATATAACTACATAATCAAAAGGCACTGGGTAAAGCGAGAATGGAGAAAAGCTGACAAAGTGAGTGGTCAATTTTTCATTACCTTGCAAGAACAACTTCAACTCATTAGTGGCTTCCTTTTAGGCTTATAAACCTCCCTACCATCAATAGGAACACCCACCACTTTTTCAACATACTCCACCATAATTTTGATATGAACACCTTTCATGTCCACAACTGCCACCTTTTTGGTCATCTTCCAAGCTCTTGCAAAGTCCTTACTCAGGTTTTCATAATGACCTTCAAATATATTGAGGAAAAGTGAGAAACCATTTCTCTCAAACATTTTTGTGGCTTCTGGCTTAACTCCATCTAGATCAAAAGAATTAGTTCTCATAATATCATTGGCCATTTGGAAATTTGAGTACTAGTTCGCAGAAAAACCTAACTTCACACAATTTAGAACGATGTGAACAATCCCAGCAATGTCGGTGTTACAAGCACTTGAAAAAAAATAAAGGCCCTTAAGTGACATGATCATATCCAAACCCTAATATTCACATCATCCCACCATAAATTCACATGATGTAAATGAATCTTATACATTATTGCCTTCCAATCCCTTGACCTGTCATTATTACACAATTTTGACGTGTCCGTGTTTATCTTTTTGGAGGTGCACTCACACCTTAGTTTCTAAAGCTTCTTCATCATGGATTGATTTCATCTCATGAAAATAATCCCTTTGTTAGCAAAATAGTTAGTGAAAAGTTTTCTTCTCTATAGGTATGTTTGAAAGTTATAGTGTCAAACAAGTTAGACATTTCCTTTCTACTAGTTATAGAGTTTTTGTTAGATGTAGAAGTAGTACCTTTATGAGTAATGTTCTTAATAATTTTTAGTGAGTCTCCTTCCACTTCCAATATTTTAAATCTTTGTTGGAAAGCTATAGATACCCCCAATAAATAGTCGTCACTTTAGCAACGTGATTCATTTGAATACCATTGAAATGATACCCCAAAATGAATCTACCTTCAGAATAATGGAAGACCCCTCCACAACTAGATTTTAGGGTTTCCTTTATAGGCCCCATCAAAATTCAGATTTATCTAGTTCTTTCTAGATTTTTCCCAACCTTAGTGCCTAGGATTGTGTGTAGGAAGGTCGGTTTGATTAGGGCCTAAACCTCAATTCTTAGATAATTTATTCTCAATTTGAAGAATGGCTTTCTTATGTAGGTATATATTTGAGAAGTTAGAATTAATGGCTTTAAAACAATGATTTCTGAATTTATTTTTGATTCCTTCTTTCCTTTAAATATCTGCCTATTTCTCTCTTTCTAGATTTCCCAAGTTATGTGCAAAATAGAAAGATTCCATAGATGTTTGAATCCTCGACTCCTAAAAGGGGGATCCATTGGGACCATAGTTCTTTAATGGAACTTGGGAAAACTCTCTTTATTTCAAATAGGTTAAGAAGGGTACTTCTAACCACTATCATAAAAACGAAATGGAGGAATAGATGTAAAGAGTCTTAAGTATATTTTTCACACAAAACACACCTATTCACAAATATGAAAATTTCTCTTGTTAAGATTGTTGACAATAAGAATTTTATTCACCATACAAATGTTTTTTAATCCAAACTATAAAAATTTATATTATATGCCTATTCCAAACAACTTTAACCTAACCACAACTTCATAACCTTATTTATTTAAATGATTTAATCTAAACTATAAATGGGTAAATTTGGCACTTGATTTATATTCACATATTTTTTTAAATCATTTTATATGCCCTTTTTTTAATAAACTTTATACCTAAATCTATGCGAATATGAATACATCTTGTGTTATAAAAACCTTAATCTTATGTTCTAAATACTTTACTTTTTAATCATATAACTCATCCCCTTCTAAATTCTGTTATTGAAAATTTTAAAACATTTTAAAACTATATCTAACCTATCTCACATAGAGGAAGAGTGAAATATAAAAATATTACAGATATACAAGTGGAATAGCAGGAAAGTGCACTTTTAATGTCTTTATAAATACAACTAATGGAAATAAAAGGTAAATATTAGGAAAAATAAACTAGTATATATCATATGCCATGAGAATGGTGTTGCAAAGGTTATAGTGCACGTAGCACAGTTTCTCAAAAGCAGAAGAATAAAAATCAATACAACCCGAATGAAGTGCCTCCTAATCCTCAATCTTCTTCTTCTATTACAACAAACAAAACAATGGTAGGAAGTAGTTTCCTCTTAGAGATAATTGAACCCGCTTTAGATACAGATCCAAATCAATAAATTTGTATATAGTAAAATGAGGATATATTAGGCTATAGATATATCTTCATGTGCAGGGTTGATTTAACCCATACTAATATTGATTTTATATAGCTATTAGCAAGATATTTGTTTAGCATAGTTTTCTAAAACGTTCTGTTTATTTAATTATAAAAGTACATAACCCTGATTTACCATTGTTAGTAAAGAAGAGCTTTGAATTCTGAACTCAATATAACTATCTAGTCACCGCTAAATTTTCAACATTAACTGGGTTTCAGTGTGGTCACTACTAAATCACTTGTATTATTATGCAAGGAAAATGACAAGTCTAAAAGGTCATTTAGGATGTGTTATGATTTAGGTTTTGAAGAGCACTTAACCTGGTTGGTGGGTTTGTTTGACATGGGTCTATTTTTCCCACTCAACTTTTATTTTGTTGTTAAATACATGGAGAAACAAAAAATAGATATGATACTTTTGAATCTATACAATTCATATCATATATTTTTAGTTGGAATCTTATCAATCTAAGAAATTATAATACCCTTTGCAATTTTTTCTAAAGGAACCTTTTGTCCCACATTGAGGAGATAGGGGAGGTGAAATGATTTATCATCATTCACCCTACATTTATTTCATATGGATTAGGCCACATTATCATCTCCTTTTGTTGGCCTAGCCCCATAGTTTGTGCTTAGATGTGGCTCACCTCGCCGCATTACCCAACTCGCTTTTGGTCATTACATGCACCCAAAATTGCACCTTTGTTATATTATTAGAACAATAAAATATTTAATGATGATAAAAAATTATTCCAAGGTAAGAATGAGGTCCAGATCCTTCCCACTATTGTTTGCATCCATCCTTTGACTCAAATCAACCCTTCTATTTTTCCTCCAAACTTTAATTTTTCTTCTAATACCATTTTTAGCTTTATCTTTGTCTTGAGCAGTGGTTGTGTAGTTGTCATCAGTTGTTGGGTAACCTCCTCGATTGCATAACCGGTGGTTGCATAATTTTTTACAAGATATTTACGTAACCACCCCGACAATTAAGTAACCGAAGGTTTTGTAATTGTCGGTGGTGGTTGAGCGAACAACCCAATGGTTACATAACCACCCCTCTACATTCACTAGTGTTCCTATCACTTAAAATCATATACTTTAAATGCACATTTTTTTGACACATTTTGGATTTTGGGAGTGATTTTATCACTCGTTTATCAACCTATTTTACCTATTTTTGGACTCAATGGAATTGTATTGATTTTATCTTTCTCTTTTCCTATGTTTAGAATGTTGAATACCTCTCCTTTTCTAATTTTTCAAATCTTCATCGACACATGTAATTGACTTCTTCTTTCCCATAGTTTTAAAAATCCAAGCTTTTACCCATATGATGGGTTGGAATATTGATATTCTTGAGGTAGAGTTATGTTGCTGAAATTTTGAGGGGAACCACACAGACAACTTTCTATTTTCTTTGTTCTTTTCTACCATTTACTTTTAGTCATTTCTTACACCAATTCAATCGCAACCACTATTTTTTTCTTTTCTACTTTCCAACATCTATGCATTCCTTAATACATTAGACTTCATCTTTGGAAGAAGATACAAAGCTGAGGAGACAAAAAGCACATCTCATCTTTGGGAAGCTACCATAATACAATAGTAACCAGGTTGGGGTTGTAATTAAATTCCTTAAAGATTTAATTAATTTGTATTTATTAGAATAGAAATAATGCATTTGTTTTGAGTTGGTAGAATTATAGAAGTAGAAGATTTCATCACTTCCTGAATGTATTTATCTTATTTATAGTATTCCTTTTCAAAATATTTCTTATATATTCCCTTGATAACTTCTTCCCAACTTATCCCTGTGGATCTACTTGGGAAATTAGTTGGAGGAAGAAGTGAATAAATCCTTACACATTTTATTTCTTTTAATTAGTTTAAATTTACTTATGCTAGGGAAATTTCATTCGGAAAAGAGGAAATTACTTCTGAGAAGATTTTCCTTTCAAGAAAACTTGAGGAAATTTTTTTCCAGAAGAGGTTTATTTTATTTTATTTAGATTAATAATTTTCAAATACATTATTTTAGAATAGAATTGCCAATAAAACATGCAAGAGAAGAATAGCCACATCCATTTATTCTCTATTTGTAGTTATTTTATTAGAATTATTAGTATTTTATTTTAATTAGTTTCATGTGTTTGTAAAATAGTTTATTTGTTTGTTTTATTTAAATCCTAAAAAAATACAAAAAGATGTTAGTTGTTTAATTAGTTTTATTTTAATTCATTTCTTGTTCATAAAAATAGAATAGATGGTATTTCATTTCATTTTATTTAATTAATTGGGAATGAATTTGGTTAATTAAAAGATTAAACACACTTGTCTTTATTTATGTTGAATTTACTTTCTTTCTTTATTTAAAACAAACTTTCAAAGTAGTTTAGATAACAAATGAAAAAAACATTTAAACAAAAAGGAACCTATGCTACTGTACATAGCCTTTAATTCCCCTTTGGCCAATTCAACTACTAGGAACTCACACTACCCGATCTTAATCCTTGATTCTCCTATTGTTTCCCATTAGTATTCTAGAAATATTACATATTATGGATGTCTTGGCATGCCCTCAAGAGGTTAAGTGCATCTAGAATCATGTGTTAATTCTCGTGCATACAAAATTGGTGAACGACATGAATCAAACATGCAACCGTATGATTTTATTTTCTTCCATTGTTATTATCTCACCTTTCTATTTATTCATTTATTTTTGTAGGTATTTTTACTTCCTAAAATATGCGGTAGAGATTTTGGTGGTCCATTTGGATTTGATGGATATTACACCAACATTCATCTACAATAATCCCCTTCCCCTTCTCGGGGTTGATACTGGGCCTACACCAATAACATGCGGGCCTCCCCTAGCTACGTCTCAAACCCCACTAGTCACATGAGAATAGAGGAGGTTGATCAACCTTTAAACATGAAATATGGTAAATCTAATTCAAACAACATGGTTTTTACAAGTGGAACAAATCCTTACCATAGAGTCTTTTCAAGACCTCAAATTTCCATACAATCAACACAATATGACATTTTTACATGAATTTATAAACATCCTTTCCAAATAGATGAGTTCTTAGATTCGATGAAGATCTAAACCTCTGATATTTTCAACAAAAATGTATTGACCATAAATCTCGACACTCGTAGTTTTAAGGAAAATAAGAATGAAAACGTTGAACAATTCATAAGAGGGTATCATGTTTCCTCTCAACTAAACACTACACTGTAGGAACCCAATAAAGGAACTCAATCCTCACCCCATGATTTTATTTTCACATTATTATGGAGGATTAGAGAACTAAATGATACCCAACCTATACAACCAACCTATGCATTAGGTTAGAACATGTATCATGTTGAAAATAAGCGATACACCACTACTAATGCATAACCAATTCAACATCCTCTACAACAAGGTTATCCTATCAGATAAAATCCAGGTGATATTTTCATGGGAGGTGACACCCTAGGGATGGGCCCTCTCCCTTCTCATGTTTATCCTACGTAAGGGTTGGATGGAAGTGCGTTCTTGAATGTCACTCCATCAAGATATGTGACATTCCTAGTTTCACACCCACTAGCCCATTTCCTAGTGTTGTTCCACCTTACTTGCATATGTACTCAAATTCCCCTCAGATGGACCCATATACCTTCCTTACTCCTTATATGTCATATCAAGAAGCTCAACATGTTCTAGCTAATGCCTAAGATATAACCTATCCAACTCCTTCCCCTCTACCTCCTCACTAAGGAGCTTAAATGGTGGAATCTTACATGTTGGGTACTTATGCTAATTATTTTAAAGAACCACTTGAATTTACCATACGGGGTGTCATGCTTCCACACCCATTTCCTGATCTTCCTAAATTTAAGGGAGAAGGAGACATGAATGGTCATATCAAGGCCTAGACTATTGTCATTGATTTATATCTCTACACCTTCACATGCATTCAACTTGTTTGCAACAAATAATGACATTCAATGGAACCAAATCTTCCTTATTATATTCTTGGTTTCTAGGTCTTGCATAATTCAAATTTTAGAAATTGGATCATCTAAAAAAATAGTACTCCTCTTGGACTCTTCCCTATTCCAAAAATGTATTATGAAGCTTAATTAACCAACAAAATTCCCCAAATCTTTTTAAAGTATTCATTTATCTTATCTTACCTCTAATTTCCTTCAACTTCTAGTTTCTTGGAGTTAGTTTCTTAACTGGAAAAGTTAGACTCATGCACTTATTGACCTTTGGATTCTCTATACCCTTTTCACCTATTCACCATATTTTTAGAACAATGAATAAATGCATTCATTACTTCCATAACTCATCATTACTCTCTTCTTGCAAAATTGCCCCTAGTTACCACCTTGCACTAGTTCTTTGCTTCACTAGCAACTATGAATTTATAAATTTTTAATCCTTCTAGTCTTCTCTACCTATTGCAGTAATTGGTTCACTATTATAACAACAAGAAAATACATTCAAAAAATAAGATACAATCTTTTAGGTTAAACTATCCTCAAATGTTCTTAATTCCATATCTTTTGTTCCATTCATGAAAACGAGTTCCTAGTACTATTTACAAATAGATATCACCATCTACAATGAGCTTCCACAAATCTTAATATTACCTCAAAATTTTAAACCTTAATTCCTTAGAAGATAACTATCGTTCTCTGCATTTTAGTAATTTTTTCCTCTAAACCATCATTGAATCAATTTGATAATATTGTAATGAAGATCTTTATTCATGAAAAGTTTCAAAGAATAAGAGATAGTTTTTAGGTATCCAATAAGGGCACACATGATTATCTAAGGTTTCAAGGTCAAACTCAAAATGAAACTATGGCTTCCTTTGTAAATATCCTCCTTCAATTAGCCCTTGTATTATGTGTAAGCACCTTTCTCAACAATGTAAATAAAATCTCTTAGCCTATCCATAGAAATTAAAAAATTCTTCTAAAATCCTATATACACTCCATGAACGTTATTATTTCCAAATTTAAAGGTTATTCTTATAGTTTAGAGAATTCAAAAATCAAGCCCTAGTTTAGACTTCTTTCACCTTTCGTGAAGCCCGAGAGAAAGTTATCTTGCCTTAATTTTTTTAAATATTCAAATTAGAAACCAAAATCTTAGAAAAGGTTTGTCTTAACATTCTTCATAGTGTTCCTTTACTAGTAAGTTAAAGGTAATAATCAAACCCATGCAAACTACCAAATTGTTCTCATTCGGCTGTAGGTGACTCGAACAAGAAGGTTTTAACATTACTCAATCAATAGTGGGAAGGTAATACCCTTCTCAAAATTTTGAATTCCATATATGGCTTATCTCCATAATTCCAAATTATTGGAATAAAATTTTAAACTTGAGAAATAAGTCACATCATGCCACACCAAGAACTCTTCTTACTAGAGAATTCAAAATCAAGCCCTAGTTAAGACTTCTTTCACCTTTCGTGAAGCCCGAGAGAGATTTATCTTGCCTTAATTTTGTTAAATATTCAAATTAGAAACCAAAATTTTAGAAAAAGGTTTGTCTTAACATTCTCCATAGTGTTCCTTTACTAGTAAGTTAAAAGTAATAATCAAACCCATACGCAAACTACCGATTGTTCTCATTCGGCTGTAGGTGGTGAACAAGAAGGTTTTAACATTACTTAATTAATAGTGGGAAGGTAATACCCTTCTCAAAATTTTGAATTCCATATATGGCTTATCTCCATAATTCCAAATTAGTGGAATCAAATATTAAACTTGAGTAATAAGTCACATCATGCCACACCAAGAACTGGTCTTACTAGAGAAAATCAGGGTTTGGGTTGTCTTCAAGGATTTTACCAACAAAATGGACTTTTGGAAAGTATCCTTAAGGATTTAAGACCTTTCAGTCACACATCAAAGCCATCAATAATTCTTTATAGTAGAAATAATCTCCAAATGCTTAGAATGCCTGGTTTTATAGTTGTCACTTTTCACAACCTAATTCTTCTTCTTAATATAATGGGACTTAAACACAAACATTTCACATCAAGTGCCAACCTTTACATAATGAACTCACTAGAATCATAGTATAAACATAATCAAACAAAATGAATAGAAAGAGACCTTCTAAAATAGTAAATGCATGCCCGTAAAATAGAGAACAAGATTTGTAATCAAACACATGCTCCAAAAATAGAAAAGACAATGTTTATAGACACTTTTAAAATATCTTATCATTTAGATAGGGCTTATACAATATTTTTATACATACAACATCAAGAATTAATATATCCTTTCAAATGCAAATTCATTTGAATATTTCATATCCGAAACATGGGATTCAAACATCTAGTAGTCTTCTTGTTCTACCTAGGCATAATCCACTTATTACCAAGCTTATATTTTTTTGAAACATAGTTAATTCATTCACTTATCACACAATTAGTCATATAAAATATTCATTAGAGTGTTAAATAAATCTTAGTCTTAGGTTAAGAGTTAGGGTTCTTTCTCATTCACTTAGCTCCAATATGAAAAATGTTCTCTTCATCCTTCTTGTTCTTAAAATATTCCTCTAAATGCTTCCTAATTTTCTTTATCTTATAAATTATCCCTTACGAAGGCTAAATGTTGAGTTGAATCTCCTAAAGGAGGACTGATATAGATTTCTCAAGAAACATCAAACAATTTATCATACAACACTAATGCAATATATAGAAACATTAAGAACAAATAAATACCACTCATACCAATATTAAGAGGTCTCTAATAACTAGAATCATAGAATTTTATTCATACTTGAAATCTCAGACATCAAGACTGTAATGCCTTTCATGTACAAAACTATAATACTTCACATATGCATATTCATTACATAATTATCCTTCTCAATCTCCTGTCATGATCCCATCTCCATCATAGAGTAACTAAATCTTCTCCCATGAGTTTCTTCTTAATAAATACATACTCATCTTAAACCCTAACTATTTTATGGTTACATATCATGATCTTCATACATGGAAAGGTTATTTTCTTAAATTTCTAATACATAATTTTCTCTATATTCACTCACTCACTAGGATTTATTTATAACACGAATAAATCTAATTAAGTTCCTCCATCATTCTTACCCACTAACATCTTCATCACATGCCAAAAGTGGCTTTAGACTACTTCAAAATTTCAAAATAAAATTTTGGAGGGAAAGGAAATTGTTTATATATTCAAAACTTGAGTCCACTCTAATAGCATAACATGACTTTAATGACTTCCTAGAACACTTAATACCATCAACCCAAATAAAAATTGACCAAAGACACCAAAGTTATACTTTGGAGAGATTCTCCTGCATCATGCTCCCTAGTAGAAAAATTGAAAGCCCCATGGAGGTTTAAGTCTTATTTATCTTCTTCCATTATCTCTCTTTCTTGACATATTCTTCATCCTTGCTTTTCTTTTCTTCATCTTCAGTTCCTTCACTATTCTCTTTTCTTGATTTTCTTCTTATTTATTTGAAATTGATCTCCATGCCCTCTTTTTGCTTCAAATCTTATTCATTATATCCATTATTTTTCTCCTCAAAATCAGTTGTGCATTTTCTTCATTTTCTTGTATTTTTCCACCTTCTTTGATTCTTACCTACAAAAACACAACTAGGAGCAATATTAGTTGTAAAAATATGAGACAAACTTGTCTCATTTTGTCCTTCTTTCTTCCTTTCCTTGAACTCTTCATGCCTTTTTGATCATCTTCTTTCAAAACTTTTATTCATATCTTATTTTCATCATATTCTCTCTCTTTTGCTTGCTATTGAACCTATAGTTGTCCTTCATCTTCATTAGAGTTCCCATTATCCAGGTTTCCCACTAGTTTCTCTTGCATTTCTTCTTATTTTTTTCTTGCTAGTGTAGTCCCTTAGTTGATTTGAACCTGTACTTACCATAAATATATCTTCAATCCTTTTTATTTCTTCATTAAACAATATTTCATTTCCCTTTTCACTTGCTTCATCAAATTTAGGACCCATTTGGTATTCCTCTTCATTGGAATCACATGCTAATTGAAAAAAATAAGCTTTCACTCTATTTACCTGTACTTCATCTTTATCTTACCTAATTTTTCTATCTTCCTCTTCTTGAATTTCACTCACATAGTATTCGTAATACATGTTAGTGTTCATAAAGAACTCATTTTCACCTTTAAATGATACATTCTTGAATCTTTATTTTCTTAACCAAAACATTCAATTCATCATGCTGACCTTGTTTTTCACTCACTTACTTCTCTTGCCAAGCTCCTACGAGGCTTATTTGTTATTATTTTATCTCTTTGACATTCCACACTTGCTTTCTTGTCTCCTTTAGATGATATGTACTTGTTGTAATGCCTCTGCCATTTTGATATCTATACTTGCTTTTGTAACTAAAGTTTGCAAATGTTGATATGTGATTACTATTCGAGATGGTATACTCTTTTGAACTGATTGATCATGTTTGTTGTAGATGATATGATTTACCTTCTGAATCTGATGTAAATCATACTTTGGAAAAATTATACTAACATGGAATGATTATAATGTACTCACTAAATGTAGTTTTGCAGTACATTATGTGAACCCAGTTGGTATGAAGTAAATGCAGTCTTAATAAATCATGTTGGTAAGTTACCTCCATTACAAAGTGAAATATCTTCCTAAGACTATTACGGTCTATTCAAGGAATGGCCATACCTTGGATCAATTTCAGTGATCCAAGGCATTCCTTTGATCGATATGTTGCTACGATAAGGTTTTAATCCTAATTGACTTCGTTTTATTATTAAATATCACCTTTCTAGGCTCGAATGAAGCAATGCCACCGAGCACTGGTAGCATCCAGTGAATGCACTCTTTCTATGAGATATAATTACTTTGATATGATATTTTCTATGAGTAATGTTCATGTTGAATATTTTTAAGGATCTAACTAAACCTACACTAAGGTGATAGTTATTCTTTGTGGGAACCTAACTATTCTAGAGGAATTTTTATGATCCTTAGCCTAAGCTAAGTTGAATGAATTTTTGGTAAGGGGTCCTAATCCCTAAAATACCTAAAGTAATTCATTGATATCCTAATCTAAGCTAGGTTAGCACTATTTGAAAAGGATCCTAAACCTATGTGGGACTTAGACCTACCTTAGACTTAACCATGGTGAATAAAATCCTAAGGGTTTAAGTTAAGGTCGGTTGGGCACGAACCGACATTATACCATAGATTGAATTACATTCAATAAGGAATTTATAACAATTCTAGAGGAAGCCAAGATGGACTTAGTGGGCACCAAAATCTAGTTGGCTAGTTATAATATTGTGCATGGTTTTTAACTTTTAGTTGTGGCTAAATTTATCAGGCGGTTGGTAGATTTTTTGGGGACTATCAAACCATCCTGACATTTATTGATTTTGATCAATGAGAAAAAACCTCATTAGGAAGCACCGAGATGGAATGGTGGAAAGGAAATAGGGTCGGTTTTACTCTACATTTGGATTTTTCAAGCTCAATGGCTCTACATGTTGTTTTTTATGTTCTTCAAACTATTAGTTTGATTTCATTGCATATTCAATCCTACCATTGCATTGAAAAAATAGAGGAAGAAATTTAATACTGAAATTATTGTGGAGATATTGTTGTTAAAAATTCATAGAAAAATTTGGAATCTTGGAGGAACAGTTCGAGAGCACTACCAGGCATGATAGGCTCTAACCCATTATGATATTCTACTATATTTATCAATCTCATGAAAATAACTCTTCTCATCTTCTGAAATTGCTTTTTGAGTTGGGTTTTGTGGTTGAAATATTGTTGTTTTTATCTTACTAGTTATTCATCTTTTATACTCTTAATATCTGGTTCTGGGTTGATCAAAACAACTTTGTTTCTTATTTATAACTCTTATACTTTATGACCATCTAATAGTTGGTTCATAACAACTATGCTTGCAAACTATGGGTATACGAATGGTTTTTGTAAATGATATTGTGTTTACCCTTGCTTCTTCTTGCATGCATACCGGTGGTTGCGATATATCTCTTTGGTGTTCGGTTGGAATATACTTGAATATAGGGTTGATACCCATATGAAAAGATGACCTGGGTGTATTGTTGCTTGTTAAGTTAAACATTACACAAAAGATTGTTTGTGGGTTCTTGAAAATACGAATGCGAGGCTCTATATCGGTCTTATTGACCATTCTTTCTTTGAATCTCGGTTCAGAGCTTAAAGGAATCAAAATTAATTATAAACCCATTCTGGGTGTGCATTGTTTTTAATTGTTTTGAATCCTTCCTTATGGAGGATAAATATGTTTAATGGAATGTGAAATCCTGCCTTCTTTTATGATTTAGATCAATTATTTTCTTGTTTTGTGACTACCCTTTCTAGGTTATCATTTTGATGGGTTCATTTATTTCTCCATTTGGTAATTTCCCCATAGTTAGGTCATTAAAATGACCTCTATAGGTTGTAATCCAAAAAATAGTTAAATCCGTCGATATCAAACTTTGAATCTTTTATATTCTAGTTTTAGCTTCTCATGTTTCTAATCGATGAATGGGTTTATCAAGTTATTTGAAATAAACTAGACTAGTTTAGTGAAATTCTTATACGGATGTGTTTAAGAACTCACAAATCCTATGAGTCAAAACCTAGATCTTGTTGGATAGAAGTTGTGTTGGAATGAATGTGAAATTTTCATCTTGTGTAGGATTTGAGTTTTTTAGATTGAACTTTGTTTCATTTGTCGTATCATCTTCTTTTCATTCATCCTATATGGTATATGAAGGATAACTTGGTAGTTATTTTAATGAATAATAGTTTAGGTGAAGATATCTATTATGGTATTTGGGTTTTATTTTTCCTTTTTGGCCTTGGATAATTTAATTCAATTGTCATTCATATTGATAGTCTCTTAATATTTTTCATCTGATTACTATTATATTGTATTCATATTATATTGACCTCCTTGTTTTGATACAAGGTTATTATGCGAGATTCGAGATGAGAACTTAGTTATTGAATGAAAAAGGACAATACATTTACTTGTTTTATCTATTTTAACTTATTGTTGTTTGGATAGTTGGATAGAGATTAGTCTTGTTGTAGATATTTGTTACAATTATAATTGTTACCTTAAGAACAAAATATAACTTCATATGCTAAGGAAATGTCTTATTTTTCCATTTGATTAGCCTTTAATATTATTATCATGACGTGTGAAGTAATTTTTTAGAAAAGGGAAGTATGGATCGATATCCTAAGTATTATATTTCAATCATATAATCTATATGATTTCATGATTGAAATCCCAATACACTTGATATTCTGTTTTTGACTTCTACGGCCAATGGACTTAACTTTAAGTATTGTTAAAATAAATTCAGTTTATAGAAAAGGATCATAAATGGTACATACAACTTCTTTTATTAATTTGACATCATGGAATTTTTAGCATGCTCAAATAAGTTATTAGTGTTTTGGAACTTATAACAATTTCATTAAATAGAAGGGATCCTTCCATGAAATTGATAGATAGAAGAATAATGTTCTAATGTTTTAGTTCTTATCATGCTCAGTTCTCGTGAACTAACACATGCTAACAATTTTACAGATGGATTTCATGAAAAGTGAAAGGATAAAGAATTATAGAAAGTTGCATTTGTTTTATTGATGAAGTTCATTTTATTCAGATACTTAAAATTATAGAAAAAAATTTCAATGATTTGTTGAAGAACCATGAAGGCCTAGTGCCATTGTACTTTGTAATTGTTGAAAAATGATATCATTTGTTGACTGAATTATTTATGAAATATTTATTATGTATGGAATAAAGTGAATTATTTTTGTTATAATGACTTATTGTATGATTGGAATTTGATAATTAGTTTATCTATTTAGTATGAATATTGTATATTCGATTGTTATTCCTAAGTCATAAACATTCATGACTTATTAGTTATCTAAGGAATTGAGTGTTTCTTGGATAAGGAACTATATGTATAAGTCAATTAATCTATGAGATAATGGTAAACTATTATGAGTTATAATCAAGAAATGTCAAAATTATTTGGAAATGGATTGCATTAAAGTTTATGTTGGATTTAAATATATGGGTATTTAAATCGAAGCATAAAGTAAGTAAAAACAAAATCCATGTTAATGAATTCTTAAAATAAGGATGTTACATTTTTGTTTTTGAGTTGAAGGTTGCATCTCTTGGACCTATTTGATTCCATCACTAATAAAACTTAATTTCTTGTTAATATAAAATGGTTACAAGAAGGGGAGAAGCTTCGAATGACCATTCTCCGGGTGGTGAAATAACTACAACTTAAAATATGGACAGGATCCTTACTTCTCTGTTGAACACAAGGGATCAACTTATTATACTTAAGTAGGTTGTGGCTTGAAATAATGTTGAGTCCGAAATGAACCATCTCGGGAAAAACCAAATAATGAAAAAATGTACACACCTTTGGAGATTCCAATCTTTGGGAATAATTATAACGTTGTTAATAATAATGTGAATATAACCAATCAGCCTTTGAATGTAAGAACGTGCTTAGTAGCTAAGTTGTCAAAAGACATAAAAATAATAATTCCACCTAAGTTTGATGGTACCACCCTAGGAGATGGGGATGAGAATTGGCTCAATGAGATGGAGAAGTACTTTGCAATAAGGAACTTCTCTGAAGAAACCAAAGCAGTATGGGGAGCTTACCAAATTTCCCATGAAGCATCTTCCTGGTGGGACAACTGTAAGGTTGAACTAAATATTGATGAAGCTAGCATCACATGGGACTAGTTTAAGGCCTATTTCAGGTAGTTCTAGTTACCCCAATTATATTATGACCAAAAGATGACAGAGTTTCAAAACCTTGAACAAGGAAAAAGACTATAACTGAGTACTAGGAGAAATTTACCAAAATCCTTAAGTATGTTACATAGTATCAAACTCGCGAGAAATTCCACATAAGGAATTTTATTATGGGCTTGAAACCTATAATAGGTGGCAAAGTTGATGTGCATGGGCCACCAACGATGGAAGAAATATTTGAGAAAGCCATAAGGCAAGAGAAAAATCTCTAGGTCATTTCTTCTCATAAAGAAGAGAAGCGTAAACTTAATAACACTCCTTTGCCATTGTCACCTGGAAAGACATGGGAGAAGAAGGAGAAAAGTAAAACACATAATGGTGGAAATAATCGATGTAATATTTAAAAGGAATGGACAAGAAAATGTTGTTGGTAATAATAACAGGTTTGAAAGGAAGAGACCTTTCGCTGGTTTCTTTAAATGTGGTGACAATGGTCACTATGCTAAGGATTTCCCCTTGAGAAACAAGGAGAACAATCCATAGAAGAAGATTTAGACTGTAATTAGTAATCAACAAATTGAAAGGGAAGCAAAAATGAAGGATCTAAAGACTCTGGAACCTAAAAATTTTCTATTATGATTCTCATGGAACTATAGGTATAGTTTGGGAAAGATAAAAACAAACATTTTTCTTTATAATAAGAACACCGAAAACCTTGTTTTTGAGTAAATTATTCTAGTCTCACAATTTTTTGTTACAAAATCTATATTATGTTATGATTATTTTGACTAATTTTTTTTTACCTCATATGTTTCAATAGAATTAAATTTGATTTCTGTGATATTTCAACACTTAGTTGAAAGATATATTTAACTTCTATAATTTTTGGGCAAGTACTTGTACAACAATTTGATGTTGTAATAAGTTTTGAGAAACTTAAATTTCTACAAATCTATTATTTGTTTGAGAATTTTATGGATGAATAAGTTATATTTTTTCCTATGTTCTTAAATATGTATGTGGACTAAGTTAATCATTGGGACAATGATGATTTTTATAGGGGAGGTATGTAATGCCTCTGCCATGTTGATATATTTACTTGCTTTCAGAATCGAAGTTTGCAAATGTTGATATGTTATTACTTTTCTAAGACGGTACACTCTTTTGAATCGATTGATCATGTTTTTTTATAAGATATGATTTACGTTATAAATCTAATGTAAATCATACTTCTACAATTATATTAATATGGAATGATTATAATGTACTCACTAAGTGGATTTTTGCATTACATTAAGTGAACCTAACTAGTATGAAGTAAATATAGTCTTAATAAAAGATGTTAGTAAGTTACCTCCATTACAAAGTGAAATTTGTTCCTAAGACTATTACAGTTTATATAAGGAATGGCCATACCTTGGATAAATTTTAGTTATCCAAGGCATGCATTTGATTGATATGTTGTTATGATCATTTTGTTAGTCTAAGTGACTCCATTTTATTGTTAAATATCACCTCATCTAGGATTGAACGAAGTGATACCACCGAGAGAACTTGTTAGCATCTAGTGAATGCACTCTTTATATGAGATATAATTACTTAGATATGTTATTTTTATATGAGTAATGTTCATGTTGAATATTGTTAAGGATCTAACTAAACCTACACTAAGGTGATAGTTACTCTTTGTGGGAACCTAACTATTCTAGACAAAATTGAATGATCCTTAGCTTAAGGTAAGTTGAATGCATTTTAGGTAAGAGTTTATAATACCTATACTAACTAAATTTGTTCATTGATATCCTAATCTAAGTTGGAATATCACTATTTTAAAAGGATCCTAAATCTACGTGGGACTTAGACCTACCTTAGACTTAACCATGGTGAATAAAACCCTAAGCTTTAAGTTAAGGTTAGTTGAGCACCAACCCACGCTATACCAGGAATTAAATTACATTCAATAAGGAATTTGTGCCACTTTTAGAGGAAGCCAAGATGGACTTGGTGGGAACCAAACTCCAGTTGGCTAGTTAGAATATTGTGCATGGTTTTTAACTTTTAGTTGCGCATAATGTTATCGGGAGGTTGGAAAATTTGTTGGGAACCTGTCAAACTATCCTAGCATTTATTGATTTCGATCAATGAGAAAAAACCACCTTGGGAAGTGCCAAGATGGAATGGTGGAAAGGAAATAGGGTCAGTTTTACTTTGCATTTGGATTTTTCAAGCTCAATGGCTCTACATGTTGATTTTATGTTTTTCGAACTATTAGTTTGGTTTTCTTCCATATTCAATCTTGCCATTGCATAGAAGAAATAGAGGAATAAATTTGATATTGAAGCTATAAAAAAAGAAGATGGGATAATGTGTTCTCTGGGAATTTTTTTGAAGTTTTTGTTGAGGTCCTACTGTCAAAACTTGACATAAAATTTTGGAATCTTGGAGGAAGATTTCGAGAGAACTACTGTGCATGATAGACTCTAACCCATTATGATGTTTTGCTATATTTATCACTCTCGTAAAAGAAAACCTCTCGCCTTCTAAAATTGTTTTCCGAGTTGGGTTTTTGGTTGAAATATTGTTCTTTTTTGTCTTACTGGTTATTTATCTTTTATAGTCTTAATATTTGGTTCGGGTTGATCAAAACCACAATGTATCTTGTTTATAACTCCTATATTTTATGAGCATGTAATAGTTGGTTCATAACAACTCTAGTTTCAAAGTATGGATTTGTCAATGGATTTTGTAAATGAAATTGCATTTACCCTTAGTTCTACTTGCATACTAATGGTTGTATATATCTCATCTGGTGTTCGGTTGGAAGATATTGATTATAGGGTTGATACCCATTTGAAAAGATAACCTTGGTGTATTATTGTTAGTTAAGTTAAACATTATACAAAATATTTTTTATGGGCTCTTGAAAAGATTGAATGCAAGTTCCCATATTGGTCTTATTGACCATTCTTTCTTTTGTTCTCATTTGAGAGCTAAAAATATTTGAAAATCAATTATAAACCCATTCGGGTGGGAATTGGTCTAAATTGTTTCGTATCCTTCCTTATGGAGGAGAAATCTATTTAATGGAATGTGAAACCCAGTCTTCTTTTATAATTTGGGTTGACTATTTTCATGTTTTGAGACTACCTTTTCTAGGTTATCATTTTGTTGGGTTCGCTTTTTTTTCCTTTTGGTGATTTCTCATAATTAGGTCATCAAAATGGCCTCTACAGTTATAATACATGATATAGCTAAATCCTTTTGATATATAATTTTGAATCTTTTATATTCTATCTTTAGCTTCTCAAGATGCTAACTGATGAATGGGTTTTTTGAGTTGTTTGAAATACATCGAACTAGTTTAGTGAAATTCTTCTGTGGATGTGTTTAAGAACTCACAAATCTTATGAGTTGAACCCTAGATCTTGTTGGATAGAATTTGTGTTGGAATGAATCTCATGCGCTCATATTCGTAGGAGTTGACTATTTTAGATTTAAAACCATTTCATTTGTCACATTATCTTCTTTTTACTCAACCTAGATGGTATATGATGGATGAATTGGTCATTATTTTAATGAAGAATAGTTCAGGTGAAGATCTCTGTTATGATATTTAGGTTTCAGTTTTCCTTTTTGGCCTTGGATAATTTCATTCAATTGTCATTCAAATTTTCAGTCTCTTAATCCTTTTCACCGTATTACAAATTGTATTGTATTCGGATTATATTTACCTCCTTGGTTTGATACAAGGTTATTAAGCGAGCTCTCCGAGATGAGAACTTAGCTATTGGATGAAAAAATGAAAATACGTTGACTATTTTATCTAGTTCAAATGATTGCTACTTGGTTAGTTGGATAGATATTATTCATGTTGTAGATCTTCCTCACACTTATAATTGTTACCTTAGGGATAGTAGATAACTTCTTCTACTAAGGAAATGACTTATTTTTCCATTTGATTAGCCTTCATTATCATTATGTGTGAAGCAATTTGTTAGAAAAAGGAAGTATGGATTGATGGGCTAAGTATTATATTTCAATCATATAATCTATATGATTACATGATTGAAATCCCAATACACTTGATATTCTATTTTTTTACTTATAATGCCAATGGCCTTAACTTGAATGATTGTTAAACTTTTTCAGTTTAGAGAAAAGTTTCATAAATGGTACATGTGACTTCTTTTCTTAATTTGACATTGTGGCATTTTTAGCATGCTCAAAGAAGTTTTTAGTGTTTTGGAACTTAGAAATTTTTGTTAAATATAAGGGATCCTTCCATGAAATTTATAAAGAGAAGCATATTGGGCTAATGTTTTAGTACTTATCATGCTCGGCTTCTAAGGAACTGACACATGCTAACAATTTTGCTAGATGGATTTCGTGAAAAGTGAAAGGAGAAATACTTATAGAAAGTTGCATTTGTTTTATTGATGAAGTTCATTTTATTTGGATAATTGAAAGTATTTAAAAGCTTTTAAATGATTATATTGAGGAATCATGAAGGCCTAGTGCCATTGTACTTAGTAATTGTTGAAAAATGATATCATTCGTTAATCGAATTATTTATGAAATATATATTATGTAAAAAAAAGTGAATTTTTAGTTTTTATAATGACTGATTATAGTCATTTTTACCCTTAACATAAAGAAAGGAATCCCATCCGTACCAACCTATCACCCAGCCAAAGTTGGGCACTCACGTACGGAACACGTGGGTACCGAGTCTCTCCTTTATGTGAGTTTAGTGGGAAACATCATCTATGATTTGTGTAAGAGATTTTAGAAGGGAAGTTAGAACATACAAGAGCCATAGGGCTCAAAACAGCCTCTAGATCCTTGTATTCATTTCAATCGAATACTTAAGTAACCCATAACGTGTATTATGATAGAAAGAAACAAACAAGCATCCTTACTTAGCATGAAAGGAAAGAGAACTCAACAAGAGAGAATTATGCATCAAAATCATTGATATTCATGTATATATATAACCAATAACCTCATTACATCCATTGAGCCATTATAGAGTGTCACAGAGAATCAAACTGCAGTCATGCATTCAGAACCTGGAATTATGTAACTAAGCTATTCAAAAAAGAAAATTATAATCCCTAAGCATAATCCATTCTCTCATGAATACAACTATCCACTAACAGAGTCCTCGCAATATTTCGTAGAGCTCCATCCATACTATTCATCTATCTCTTTTACTCGTAGGTGCTTGTATTTATAGATTTCCGGATGCTAACTCACCCTCCGGCCCCTCGGATCCGATGCCAAGTATCAAAATTTGGTCCTCCATGTGAGCATGCCTCTCCGTGCCTAAGATTTCCACTTTATCCCATGATGTGCTTCTAGAAGATTCTAGCTTTCTCCTTCCTAAGCTAACCTGTCACCAGGATGACACCTTATCTGTGCGCAACCGAGTCATGCTTTTCACATGTTCTACTCCAGACATCCAAATTGACTAAGTCAAAACCCTTGGCTCTATCTTCGCACGTCACGCATGCTATTTTATTCCTTAAATCTTTCTCTTAATCCCTCCTTTGCACGTTTTTGCCTTGTGTGCCATTCCATAACTTGGACCCTACACGCCTACGCACCTTCATACTTGGTCAATATTCTAGGGGTCCAACATCACCCCACACTACACCTATTATCCGTCCATAGAAACACTTCACTTAACCAAGATGTATGTTGCCTTAAGCAACCAAGGTGTAGTCTACATTTTGCAAAAGAATAAAAGAATGAAAGAATGGGGAAGAAGGAAGAATGGGGGTATTAACTAAGCAAGCTAGGAAAATCCTTCCACAAATTTTCCTCCATCTTGTTCCATATGTTAACCTCGCTTTGTGCCTTCGATAGAGATCACCGATCAGGGTGCTCACCTCATCAAAACTTAGCCCTATTCCCTGGGCACCCAAAGTATTAATGATCTTCTCCATATCCTTTCCTAGGTCTTCGAGTGTTTCTATCCTCCTGGTAATTTGATGATATATTTTTTTTCATCCGGGTGTTGATTGAACCCCTTAATGTTTCAATTGCCTTAGATTTTCTTTCTACTTCGGCAAGAACCTTGTCCCTCTCTTCCTTGTTTCCTTTATTCTTCTCTTGGAACTCCTTTAGCTCCACTTCATGTGTGGTGACCAAGGTGCTTGCTACCTTATCCCTATCTACACAAGTATCATATGCGGCCTCAGCAGATTGGGCAGCTGACTTTAACCTCTGCGAGCACCTTGCTATACTCAACAATGAGTGCTACCACCCTCAACCTGTCCTCTTTCTTTAAGTGTGCGGCCACTTCCTCTGTAGACTCCAGGGCCAAAGGTTGTCTCTCCATGGTGAGTACACACGGTAGATCTTCTAAGAATTCCATAGTTGATGTATACTTCTACGCGGGCATTACTAGGTCTAGGTGCTTTAAAATGATGGCACTCTTAATAGACTCCACCATTTTGTATACTTATTTCACCTTTGTCTTCTCATCTTTTAGCTCGCGCCTCGCTTATGAACCAATCAATTCTTCTTGCTTCAAGCTCTTGGCCTTCTCCACTAGCTCCTCTTCTTTCTTCCCTAGCTTTCCCTCTAGCACTCTTATTCTATCATTATGCATAAAGAGCCTAGCCTCTGTCTCGATCGTAACCTTGTTGAGCACGTTACAAACCTTCTCATCCGAGAGTTCTGGCATTTACCAAGGGATTAGCTCCCTTAGACTCTGGTACTATTATGATTGCTCCTTGGCAGACTTCAAAGTTTGGCTCATCAATGTGGGATTCAAATGCCCAAGAGAGCATCTTCTTCATCCTAGGGTACGTGCCCTCCTTTTCAAATGACCCCATGGCTAAAATACTTTCTGTGGGTACAGTGCTTTGGAACCACATGCGTAGCACCTTCTTTGAGTCATCAATGTAGCCCATCACTTGTATTTTCTCGTATCAAGGGTCCTCCTACCCGAGCACGCGCCTTTGGGAAAACTCACCATTAGAGTGGGACCTCCTCCCATGCCGCAAAGCTCCTTTTCAATGTTTTCCTCTTTTCCTTCCTCCAACACTATGTCATCGTTTCACTCTAGCTCTTGGTCTACTAAGGCCTCGAGCATTTTCTTTGCCTCTCTCTCTGCTACCTCAGTTATCTACTCCTTTATGAAGCTTATGGGCTCCTACTTCTCTATGCCAATATCCTCATTCCTTCCCATATCTTGATCATATTCTCCATCCCGTGTGCCCTTGCGCCACGTGAACATGAACTCCTGTTTCTCTTCTCCACTCTCTTCTTCTGAATCGTACACGCTAAAGACATGTGGCTCTTGATCTCTTTCAGGATCATCCTCCTCGTTGTCATCTTCTTCACTCCCGCCCTCTCTTCCACCAATGTACTTATCAAAGCTGTCGGTCTTGTCTCGAGTCAGCCTTCCTCTTCCCTACTCTACTTTTTCCCGAGAGGTGATTCTTTGATCGGGACTCAACCTTCTCTTCTTTCTCTAGCGACTTCTCCTTGGTGATGGGTTGTTCGCACCTCTTCCTCCAGTGTGTTTTACTTTAACAATGATTTCTTTCTACACGCGTAGGTGCTATGCTTGGCACTCATTGATGGCATGCTTACCATTTGAGTAGTCTACACACTTGGTGCTTCTTCACCTCTTCCCCTCTTCTTGGGCGTAGGCCTCTTCCTACCCATGGGATCTTCAGGTATGGAGACATCATTCTCCAGTGCACGCACCTTTCTCAAACTTTGGTCTTATGTGGAGGTATACGTGTGCCATAGATCCTCCTGCAATGGGAAACATTATTGGTCTAGTCATTTGTACTTCTTGCGATACATATCTTTCTATGTACATGTGCTTTCTGCCAGGGTAGTTCAACTTTTTTTGCAACTCTTTGTGGTCCCGATCCAGTCTTCCAAGTTCTAGCTTCATCTTCTTAGATTCCTTGAATCTCTTTACTCCCGCTTAGAAGTATTGAGCTATGAAATCGAAGGGAATCTTGCACCATGGGCTCCATGATTAATCTATTAGCCTCAACCTAACCAAGTAGAAATGTTGGTATACTTCAAATTTATCTTCTCCTTCAGTGACTATTCGTAGTTGTTTGGGAATCCTCCACTCTTCCTTGAACGCATTCCTCAGGTGCGTATACCACTTCTCCAGTCATGCCTTGTGGGGTTTTGTCATTGTGTTGCATGCATACTTCTCGAATCTCTTCGTGGGTAAAGGATCCTCGGTAGGGTACTCCCATACAAATTTTTCCAATGCGTCAGGCACTCCAATCTTTGAAAACATGATTGTTAGTAGGATGTTACCAAAGAGGATTCTGTCACCATCCTTCACGTAACTAATAATCTCCTCCATGATGTATGTAGACAAGTCAGTATATGGTGCCCTCAACAATATTTCTATAAACATGTAACCATGGTTTATCGACTGGTCTATCTCTCCCGTCCATTCAAATTTGTTACGGATGTGCAGAAATCTTCATCACTAGGTCCTTGATGTCTAATATGTCATAGTACCTCAACCCCTTCTTGTAGGAATATTCAAAGTGATAGTTTCTTAAATTGCCTCCTTATCACCTATGTCATCCCCTAAGATGTCTCCTTCACATATGAGGTCTTTGAACCGTGAGATGAGTTTAGGAGTAATGCACATCTTGCACCCTATAAAATGGAAGTAATATTCATGTACTTGCAACATTAGCCATTGGTATAGGTGCTCTAGTTTTCCAAAATAGGAAACTCATAGAGTCAGAATAACCCTACCTTTTCCATCTTGACCTTTACATCATCATTGTAGATGGGAAAGCCCTCTGGTATCTTTTTACTCATGGGGCGCACTAACTCCAGTGTCATTTCCTTCTCAATCATGTTCATTCGATCGTTATAGTCACTCACAGGAATGTTCCTTAGGTGGGACTCCCACTCCTTACCCATCATTACCCCATCTAAGTACTGAATATCTGCATACCACTCTTCATTCATATTTATGTTAGGTTCTTGCTGCTTGGCCTTTCCCTTGCCCTTTCCTCTCTTGGGTGCCATTGTCAAGGTCCTCCTATCACTTCACTCCCTCCTTGTTACTCTACTCTTCCACTTCTTCCAGCCTCAGATCTCAAACCTATGATGAAAAACCTCTTGAACCTATGCCCTAGTTTATCAATCCCTAATCGGGATAAAACTTCCACAAGATGACACTTCCTACAACTTTTCTCATGCCCATGAAACCCCTTCCTTCAGGTTTGCAAATCCAAACTTTTTGCTCATGCTTTAACCTCTCAAATCTTTCTTCACATGATCAAATATGGAAACCCTAGTTTATAATAGATTCAAAATCGCCTCTCTCTATTCGCAAAGTGAACATGAAAGTGCCTCAACCCTTTCCTTATAGCTTTCCCCTTTTTGAGAATTAAATGCTACTTCATCTACCACAATATTTTTTTCATTTAATGCAGATTTTTCAAACAAATGTCAACTTCAACATTTTCACTCACACACTCCACATGCGCAAAATCCTCCAACACTTCGGGCGCAACCAATCCAACCCGACAGGAGAATCTTATGCACGCAAACACATGCCGAAGGCACTTCTTCTGTCCTAATTTTTTCTCTTACCTACCTCATGTTGCTTAATGCACTTTCTCCTCCTTGTATGTGGGATCTACAAGTAGCTTTATCCTGGCACCAACCATCCTTCTTCCATATTTTCTCTCCATACACCTCTTTCAACCGGGCCATTCAACTGGGCTTTTTAACATACACTTCCTTGGCACTCTAACCATGTGCTCCTTTACATTACTCCACCCCACACTTAAAATGATGGATGGTCCTCTGCACAATCATAAATTCTCCAAACTAGCAATAAGGTTACAGTGCACCCAAGGCATAAAACAAAACAAAAATGTGAAGGGGAAACACAAGAAAGGGAATGCATAAAGGAAATTTATAAACTAACCGGCGAACTAACTTATTTACAAACACCGAGAAGACTTATTTATAGTAGGGCTTCAGACACTCTACTCCACCGAAGTGTCCAAGAAACTTCATCCCATCCATCGCAGAATCGGCATGCACCTTAATCAAGGATGTACGAGATTGTGTAAGGACCCAACCAATTGATGTTCAACTTCCCGGGATGGCATAGAAAATTAGAAACATATAGTAAAACATCTACCCAACCTCAAACTTTTTGTTTCTAATGTGGCGATCATGCCAAGCCTTCTACTTTGATTTTTCTATTGTTTGGATCCACCGGAAAGTGATCATGTCTCATCCAGCTTCATTAACTCATCAATCCTTTCTTCCAAAGCAGTGTATGTTCATGGCTAACCCTCTCTTGCGCACACTATTCGCAGAGAAGGAAACATAAATTCAACCGAAAAACAAATTCTACACCAAACACCAACTAAAATGGTGTGGCTTTGTTCAGCCTTTTATACGTTTTCTGTAAGCCCACAATTACGCTAATACTTTGTCATCCCAATATTGTCTTCCGACATCAAAAATTTTGGTCGGTGGTATGACTTAGTATTTTGTTGAATGCTTCTGCGGTTCCATTTTCGTGTGAGTGATGGGGCGTAGTCTTGTGATGAGCCACCATGAACTCTAATAACATTATCCTCATGGTCTCATTCAAGAAATGCGTACCCCTATCATTAGTCAAACTCAACGGGCATCCATACCTTGTGATAATGTTCTACCATAAGAACCTTGCCACTATGGCTATTTGTGCAATCTTTAGTGGGGCTGCCTTTGCCCATCTCGGTCAAATAATCCATGCAAGTGATGACATAATGTGACCTAGTCCTATGCATTGCTGGTTCAATAGGGCCTATAAATTCTATTGCCCATTTTTAATAAGGCTCCGCGATAGGGATAGGGCACAAAGGCATTTCATCTCTCCTTCCCAGGCTTTTCTAATGTGCTGAAAATGGTCACACGCATTACAAGAGTCTCTAAAATCCTTGTATATGGATTCCCACCATAAACCTTCCATTAATATTTTACACACGGTGGCATCACTGCATAATGCCCACCCGCACTTCCTCTCTCGTGCTTCCTCCATGATGGCCAGCGCTCATACTCTAATACACACCTACGAAAAAATTCATCACATTCCAACTTTTATAAGTCTCCACTGATTAACATGTAGGGTGCAACGCACATGGCCAATTATTTTTCTCCAATGTATTCATTCCTTCCGGTGCCACACCTTCCTTTAAAAATATTGCAATTTCTTCCAAATCTGATGGCGTGTGCTGCAACCTAAACAGTTGCACGTTTGGCATTGTTTCCTCAATACTTTGCACATCCTCCCCTGAATCAATTCTTGATAGATGATTAGGCCCACAATTCATTTTCCTAGGATTTACTATATAACGGTGAATTAATAATCTTGAAACAACAATACCCACCGAAATATGCACCCTTGTAGAATAGGCTTGTTCACCAAATAATTTAATGTCATGTGGTTGGTGTAAAACACAAAGGGTGTTTCCAGTAGATATTGTCTAAACTTGAAGAGTGTGTAGATCATCGACAATGCCTCGCGCTCAGTTGTGGTATAGTTCTGCTCTGCTAGTGTCAACTTCCTACTTGCAAAACACAGAGGATGATCAACAATTACTTCACCTGGTTGTACAAGCATTGCTCTAATGGTGGTCCCTAAGGCATCTACATGGACATGAAAGGGCTTCTCCCAAGAGGGAAAATGTAATATAGGTGCAGTGACAAGCCTATCTTTTAATGTATTAAACACTCTCTTCTGTGCCTCTCCCCAATGGAAGGCACTTTTATGTCTAAGCAGCTCCTCTAAAGTTGTGGTGATCTTAGCATATCCTTTAATGAATTTCTTGTAATATATTGTATGCCCAAGGAATCCATGCACCGTGCTCGCTAGTAGTCTCCCTAACCCCACAATAACTAAAAATTTAGCGGGATCTACCAGCAAGCCCTCCTTACATATGATATGCCTCAATAAAGTCCCAAAGGGTGTCGTAAACACACACTTCTTAATGTTGAGGGATATCCTCAACTATCTACACCTCTCAAAAATTAACCTTCAATGTCACAATGGTCCTCAACTAGACCATACACTATCCAATCATCCAAATAGACACTGGAGAAACTTATGTATGAAATCCTAGAATTCTTGCACCACTATGCACAAGAAAATAGTAAGCACGTTCTTCAACCCAAAGGGCATGATCGTGTATGCAAAAATCCCCACTCAGTAGCAAAAGTTGTCTTCTCCTAGTCCTCCTTTGCAATCCAGGACTTAGTGGTACCCTAAAAATCCATCCGTAAAGGAATAGATTTCATGCCCGACTCCTTCCAAAATTTCTTCAGTGAAGGGGGTCAGAAAGGGATCTATGACATAAACTATATTCAATTCCCTATAATCCACACAGATCCTAATCCGCCCATCCTCTTGATGTTGATTATGATCAGAATTATCCACTCGATTCTTCCACTACATCAATGATCCTGAAGAAATAATTTTGTCTATCTCCTCCTTACCCTTCACCGGAAAATTGGGATTCATCCAAGGGCCTTTTCCTAACCGGGCATGCAACTTCCTTCAGTTTTATCTTCATCTCCCCAAGGAATAGTGAACACCTTTGAGCTCACGGTACCGTGTGGGAATAAATACTCAAATTCACACAACAAATCTATCATCTTAAATACTTCCTTCTTTGACCGATAGTCTCCAATAATAGCTTCCTTAGGTTCTTCTCCTGAATCAATGTTAACCTTCTTTGACTTTAAGGGTTCATGGTAGGCATGCACACGAGTATTTTCACTATCCACTACCTCATGCATCCCTATAGAATGATTAACATCTAATATTTTTGTTTCCTCTCCATCAATCATGTACACTAACTTTCCTTTTTCTTTTTCCAAACACGCGTGCTCAAGCTATAACTCTTCTATTTCCTCTACTTCTTCCTCAAAGTGCCCCCCTAATCTCAGTTCACCTAGTAGTTCTAATATCCTATCCTCCCCCATGGCACTCTCCCCCATGGTAAGGTACTTGATACCCTATAAGGCCTTATCAATGATGGTTTGGTACTTTGATACTCAAAGGTTTGAATAAGGTCAGCGGTGAGCTCTTTCCAATTCCTTGTCTGGCGGCGTGTCTCTGAATCAATATACCCTGCAGTGTAGACTACAACTTGTGTACCTAGAGGGATGGTGGAAAAGCTTTTGTGCCTTCTCTCCATACCCGTTAACACTCCTACATATGGAAATAGGTGGGCTCCTTCCCATGGTAGTCCTTGATTATGATGGGCACATTGCTCCTATAAAATATGACAGAGAGAGTAATTCTTACCTTTTTCCACTCTAAAAGGCTCATCGATGTGTAGCCCACCACCAAGCTATTGTCTTTGAGAAAGACATAACTTAACATCCCTCTTCATTCCTTCCCATCCCTCCACTAAGCTTCCACCTCCTACAGAAAAATCTCAGGGAAGGATGCTCCTCAATACTTGGGCAATTCTTTTCCTCTAAGGCATTGAACCATGCGCACCTTTTTTACCTTTGTCATCAACCATCTCAAATACCATCCCATCAAATCACAAGTCCCATACACCCAATTGTCACATGCTAGACTAGTGGTATCACTCACTAACTGAGCATCTTCAAATTGGATAACCCCGTTAGTAGGGTGTATCATCTCTAGGTCTCTAATTGAGTGCACATATATCCTATCTAGAACTTCTTCCCCCAACAGTTCAATATAGGGTGTCGAATTCCCATCAACCAGGGGTATAATGACCCATTCCTCCTTGTTCTCAAAGCTGATGTACCCTTTGTTCAATTGAAGGTCCACATTGTTCTTATAACACCAAGGGCACCCAAGTAGCGCTGGGAAATTATCTACCTCGGCGAGTGCCAAGACTTTGAAGTCCCCAGTAAACTTAGCTCCTTGGATAGTAATAGTTGCATCCTTCAAGACACCGATGGGCATTGCCTTAGTCTTGTTTTCCATATATAACACATTTGAAGATGGCTATAATGTAGGTCTTCCCATCTAATGCCATACATCCAAAGTTAGAACATTAACCTCGCACCGATGTCAATGAGGATATTACTGAGGAGCCATCCATCTACAACTACATTCAACGTGATCTCCTTGTCATAGTCAAGGCTATGAGGGGGAAGGTTTACGTGCAAGACCTACCTCTCACACTCTCCTCCAGTGCATGGTACCTTCTCTCTCAACCATGATCCTAGCAAGGGAATGATATTCTCCTACCTTAGTATTTTACACACCTCCTTGACCTCGTCTAGGTCATCCTTTGGTGCCTCGACTCTCCTTCCTTGTTCCTCCCTCTGGATTACTCCTTTAGACACTAGATTTCCCCTTGCAAGCTCGAATGACATCCATGGTATCTTGATATATCTCTTTTTGATGCACAGAGTCGGGTACTTTCCATGAATGACCTCCTCCCTTGAAACTAGGTTCATCTGTCTTGGTATCTCTCTTACACGCGTGGCTTCTTCCCTTGTTGTTACCAAGACAGACTCCAAACCTGCATCCCATTTTACCTGAGGCATCCACTATATGTCTCCCTTCTTAATATTGACCATTATAATGCCCTTGTCCTTCTGGTGTTGCTGATTCATATGCTCAAACAATTATGGGAACTCCTCATACTTATACTGCTTTTTGCACCACGAGCACTATAACAGGTCCAAGCATTCTCGTTTGTAATTCTCTGTAGATCCACAATCGAAACAGTTCCGTCACGGGAACTCACTCCTTCCTCCATGGTTTCCATGACCATGGAACCCTCCTCGAAAACCTCTTCAATGCACGCCTCCATCTGTGCACTCCTCATAATGATGATTATCACCCTTGGAGCTTCTTATAACACTGGTTTGGCACACCCCATGATCAATGTCCTCATGGATCTAATCAATGAGCCTACAGTCCGTAGTATCGTGGGTTATAGAAGTGAAAATTTTATAATAACAAGATATATTCTTCCGGATTGTGCATTGTAGCAAGGGGCACCTACTTGCATCATGGTCCCCATGACAAATCTCACAATCTACTATCACAATGCATACTATCCTCTAGGGGAAATTATCCTTAACATGCCCCTCTACTTCACAATTTGTACACCACAAACCACTACGAGTCTCATGGGCTGAGTTCGTGGACAATTTTCCAACTACTTGGCCATAACAGCAATCTAAGCCTCCAAGAATAGGATAACGCCAGTATCAACACTACCGATAGCTTCAGTGCATAGGGTAGCTTCTAATGCCTTGTGTAGGTTTGTAAAAGTTTTATGAGATAAGGCCCTTCTAAAAGGAGTGATCAACCCCCAACAAACCACTAAGCATGATGTGAAGGGTGAATATCATATGATAACTTAGACAAGAGATTCTTAAAGCGCGCATCATATTCCCACACACTCTCTTCCATTCCTTATTAAATATCCTTCAAAGCACTGATGTTCTTCTACTCAAACTTAGGAATGTGGAATTCTTCCAAGAATGCATTCTTTAAAGTAGTATAGTCCACCACTATTTGATGAGGGTCATACTTCCTATGTTAGCTATGTGCACACCCTTGCAATGTGTTTACAAAATGACTAGCCTTCTATTCTAGGGTTGTGATACCCTTTGCATGCCATATCAATTCACACTTGTGAGCATGTTCTACAAAGCATCCTCAATACCTCTATAATCGGGAAAATGTAGAGACACTTCAAAGAAAACTTGTGGTGGTGGTTAAGGCCCAAATCCTCTTGAACCAAAGCCTTAGTTTCCACCTGTGTTTCCTCGCCACCGATCCACTAGGTCCTAAACCATTAGGCCTAATAGGTCTTGAACCACCAGATCCATCAAACCCACTAGCTCCTACTCCTCTTGAGCCACCAAATCTACCTGGCCCACTAGGTCCTGAAGTGGTCATGCCAAGGGTCCCCATAGTTCCACCGAGTTACGCACCATGGTCTCGCGACAATGCCCCATTTCCAATAGTATACCCGCGCCACTCCCATATGCGAGACCAAATGTTTATGTGCCTATACCTTTCGCAAAAAGTCTTAATACTGGGTTGGTGTTTGCAGCCATAGAAGTCCCAAAAGAGAAATTATACATCCGGGTGTAGACCGATCACCTCAATGTAATCAATGGACTGTAATATTATCCCCCGATCTGGAAAACCAAGCACTAGGGTTCGGTCACTAGGTGGGCTCAGATGCACTCTAAGGGTTCTTCTTTCTCTACGTGATGAACTCTTATCAAAAGATGAAGGGGTTTCTCTCACGTGCTTGCCAAGATGGGGTCACACAGACTACTCAAGTTCCACGTCCTCTACATGAACCTCAAATCCTTCCCACAATGTCTACCGCCATACATCCATCACACCTATAACCTCGCATTGTCTAGAAATCTCCCTTTCATGCACTTAACCATACTTAAGTCATGTTTCCTCCCTATCCTTGTTTGTCATGACATTTACCATCTTCCTCCACCCTATCTTCCTCTCCCAACACTTAGAATGGTTTAGCCGGCCATTGGGAAATCCTCTAAACTCATGGTAATCATCAAGATCTTCAAAGCCAAAGGGAAAACATGTAGAAATGATCCTCTAGGCTCCCACAAAAACTCAAACTCAACAACCTCCAGATAGGAATATGTGGAAATGGCATACTCCAGAGTATAGCTAGCCAATACTCCTTTCCACCAATGATCCACAACATGGGTCCACATCAAATCTACATCCCGCAGCCTTTGGTATTTTTTTAGGTCCACACATGCAATCCATAATGCCAACTTGATCTAGATGCATATGCCGAGAACCATTCATACATATCCACCGAGAAACAATAGAAAAAGGTCTCATACGTATTTATGGACTATGGTAGAGATTCTTTTCTACCCATATACGTGCATTAAACTCATGTCTAGTGTTGTATCTCTAAGAAAATTCATCCTCTATGCTCTTGAACTATGATTCAACACTTTCCAACATTAACCGCTCTGTCATTACTCATTACATAGATCATGATGTATTTTAAATCCCACTACAACTTCAAAAATATGTCCCAGGAACGGAACCAAGATGTAGTCATTTTTACCCTTAACATAAAGAAAGGAATCCCATACATGCCAACCTATCACCCGGTGAAGTTGGGCACTCACTTGAGGTACACACAGGTACCAAGTCTCTCTTTTATGTGAGTTTAGTGGGAAACATCATCTATGATTTGTGTAAGATATTTCAAAAGGGTAGTTAGGACATATAAGAACCATAGGGCTTAGAACAGCCTCTAGATCCTCGTAGTCATTTCAGACAGAATACTTAACAAAACCTTGTTAGGAAATAAGGGATAAAATATGTGGAATAATCCCTCACAGAATTGCAATAGTAGAAACTAATATGCGGAAATTATTACAAGTCTTAAATAAAAGTTCGTAATAAAATAACACAACACAAAGATATAGTATTTAATGTGGTTCACCCAATTTCGGCTATGTCCACAAAGAATCACTTTCTCAAATTTTATTACAAGTTATCGATCTCTCAAAACAATACCCAGATCCATTTGAAGCTATGCTCAACAAACTCTATAGAATTCACACCAATTCAAAACACATCTCGCAATGTTTTCATCTCTCTACCATATGCACAAAACCATATAAATAGACAATCATGCTAAGCAGTTTTACAAAATCAGGTATCAAAACCATGGGCAAAAACCGTCCCATAAACCTATGGGTCAAAAAACCCACCCATAGGAGAAAATCACATTTCTCAATGTATCGGGCACATTTTAAGGCCCAAAAACATACTCCACAACCTAAAAACTGGTGAGACAACTATGGAAAATGTATAGTACTCTTAGTGTATAGTCTTCAACACTTTCTCACATGAAAATAGGCTCCACAACCTAACACACCCATAACATGTATTATGACAGAAAGAAACATACAAGCATCCTTAGCATGAAAGGAAAGAGAACGCATGAGAGAGAAGTATGCATTAGAATCATTGATATTCATGTATATATATATAACCAATAACCTCATTACATCCATTGAGTCATTACAGAGTGTCACGAGAGAAGCAAACCATAGTCATGCATTGAACGTCGGTGAGACAACTATGCAAAATGTACAATACTCTTAGTGTACAATATTGAACACTTTCTCACATGAAAAGTAGGCTCCATAACCTAACAATCTCCCACTTGGAGACTAGTTTTCCTTTGAGAAAGCTTCTCAACCCTTCACTAGTTTCGTGAAGACCAACCAAAGCTAAACATAGCTTGATTCTTTCCTTATGACCACCTTGGTCATCATGTCGTAGGATTCTAACTAGTATGGATCTTCTCTAGCATCAAATTTCTCTTCCTCTAAATCTTTCCTAATGAAATGGTACCTTAACTATATATGCTTCATCCTAGAGTGGAAAGCAGAGTTCTTAGCTAGGTGTATAACACTCTGTCTATCTCTATGAAACTCTCCTTCTTGCTACTTATGCCCCAACTCCTCAAGAAATTGTTGTAACCAAATCATTTCTTTTCTTACCTCTGTGGTAGCAACATAATTAACCTCTATGGTTTACAAAGCCACCAGCTTTTGTAGTCGTGAAATCTAGCTCACTTCTATCCCACCTATAGTGTAAACATAACCTATCTTGCTCATCCTACTATCTACATCTCTAGTAATATCTAAATCTATATAACCACACAAAGTGGTGTCTCGATCCATCAGTAGCACAAAACTATCCCCATGGTCCCTCTCAAATACCAAAGGATCCACTTTTTACCTACCAGGTGATCTCTACCTAGATCACTCATAAATATACTCACCACTCCCACTGCATGGGAAATATTAGGCCTATTACACACCATGGAATACATGAAACTACCAATTACGATGAGTAAGGTACCTTGGACATCTAGTTTTCTCTGCCGCTTCGTCTTGAGACACTTGCTCCTTTGATAAATTGAAATGTCCTACCAAAGGAGTCTCAACCGGTTTAGCATCCTACATATTAAACCTCTCCAAAACCTTCTTAATGTACTCTTCCTAGGATAAAGTCATCTTTCGTTCCTTCTTATCCTAAGATATTCTCATACCAGTGGATTTGTTTGGCTGCCCCCAAATCCTTCATATGCAAAGGATTCACTTTGCTTCTTGAGTACTTTTATTTCCTACATATTTTTACCTGTAACCAACATGTCATCCACATACAGACACAGGATAATATAACTACCATCCTCAAATTTCTTTGTATACATGCAATGGTCATAATGACATCTAATATAGCCTTGCTCCATCATGAAGCTATCAAATTTCTTATGCCATTGACATGGAGCTTATTTCAAGCCATATAAGCTCTTCTTTAGTTTGCACGCCATCTCCTATTTACCTTTGACCTCATAGCCCTCTGGTTGTTGCATATATAGTTCCTCCTCCAAATCACCATGGAGAAATGTAGTTTTTACATCAAGTTGATCTAAGTGCGAGTATTTTTCTATAACTATTCCAATAAAATTTCTAATAGAAGTCATTTTTACTACGGGAGAAAAGTTCTCATCAAAATCTATATTTTTTTCTATGCAAACCCCTTGACCACCAACCAGTAATTGTATCTTTCTTGCTTCCTTCTTCCTCTTTGACTCTGAACACCCACTTTTTCTGTAATGCTCTTTTTCCTTTAGGTAACTTCACTAAATCCCATGTCTAGTTCTCCATGAGAGCCTGATGCTCCTCATCCATGGCTTGCTCCCACTTCTTCCTAGCATCTACCTGCATTTCTTCATCAAAGCTCTCTGGATCTCCACTATTAGTGAGTAAGAAATAATAAAGAGAAGGATAAAAACATTCATGTTCTCTTCTTACTCTAGAATACCTCCTCAATATAGGAGTTTGGGGTTCCTATTGAGGAGGTTCCTAAACTGATTCATGTGTCACTTTTCCATCCGGAAGATCCTTCACTGCATTTGCATATTCTTTCTTGGATTCTTCCTGTGTACCTACAATACTACTTATACATGATATTCTCATTAAAGACCACATCCCTAGATCTAATGATTTTATTGTCCTTAATACTCCAACATTTATATCCAAATTCATCACCACCATAACCAATGAAAGTATATTTTTCTGATTTAGCCTCTAGCTTGGTCCTATCATCCTTGTATATATGAAAAAACACCTCACGTCCAAATACTCTAAGAAATGAATAATGAAATTTATTACCATACCAATCCTCCTCAAGTATGCCTCCATCCAAGGCACTTGAGGGTCCTCTGTTTCTCAATTACACAGTTGTGCTCACCGCTTCTACCAAAAAAAAGAAAGAGAGTCCTTCATGTAACCTCATGCTCCTAACACATTCCATTATTGTCCTGTTCATCCTTTCTGACACCTCATTCTGCTGCAGAGTTCCTAGAACCATTTTTTCCTATAGATTCCATTCTTAGAATAGTAATCATCAAATTCATTGCTGTAATACTCCCCTCCATTATCTTACTTGATACATTTTATCTTAAGACATGTTTCATTCTCTACCAAGGATTTCCATTTAACAAAAGTGTCAAATACATCAGATTTGTTTCTAATACAATAAACCCAAACTTTCCTTGTTGCATCATCAATAAAAGTAACAAAATAACTTGAACACCTAAGAGATGTTACTTGAGCCAGCCCTCACACATCAGAGTGCACCGACTCTAACTTACTCTCTTTCTTTATACGTCTAACCTTGAGAAACCTTACTCACTTATGTTTCCCATATATTTAGTCCTCACAGAATTCCAAACATGTTTCTTTATATCTAGGAAAATCCTTCTTTGTGATCTCCATACCCTTATGGCTCATATGACTCGGCCTATAGTGCCACAATGTTGCATCTACTTCTAAAGCCACAAGATTCCAAACATTAGTGCTATAAGTGGTTAAATACAAGGTTCCAACCTTCTTACATCTTACCACCACAACAACACCCTTGAAAACCTTCAAAGAGTTATTTATGTAAATATCACAACGCAACCATCACTTCCTAACTACCCCGTTGATTTCAAATTTGGTCTTAATGTAGGCACATGTCGATATCCTTCAATAGCCAAGTATTCCCATTTTGGATCTTAACTCAACAGTAACCTTTATAACTATGTTGCAAGGCTCATCATCACTAAGAAAAACATGCCCAAAATCTCATTGAACATAATCAAAAAAATAATGCCTATGTGGAGTAGCATGGAAAGAATCCCCTAAATCTAAAACCCAAGATTTAGTAATATTGTGAAAAGAAAGAATTAAAGCATCCTGACATACATTACCCATTGCCACATTTTCCTCCTTATTTTCTTCCTATTGTTTCTTCTTGTCTCGAAGCTCCCAACAATCCTTCTTTGCATGCCCATACTTTCCACAATGCCAACATACTATCTTTCTTTTGGATTTTGACCTTTCCGATCCTTTGATTTTCCATGACTTCCTCTATTCTTCTATCTCCCTCTAGTTTCCACTATCAAAGCATTCCCTAAAGTAGAAGATTCACTAGATATTTTTCTTCACATTTTCTCACTTAGAATCACCCCTACAACATCCTCAAACTTTAACTTTGAGTTAGCTAGAACCGAGTTGCTTACCACCATTACCAAGCTATTCCAACTCTCATGTAAAGAGCACATAACTAATAAAGCCCTAACTTATTCATCAAATTCTATTGTAACCAAATCTATCATATTTACAACCATATTAAAATCATTTAAATGATCTGCTACTAAACCATTCTTAGACATCTTCATATTAAACAACTTTTCATTAAAAATATCTTATTAGAGGCAGAGGGTTTTTCATACAACTTCCCTAATGCATCCATCAGTTCTTTTGTAGTCTTTTCCTTTGAAACATTAAATAATACCGAAGATGCAAGACACGGCCAGATTGTCCCAAGTGCCTTCCTATCCAAGTAAATCCCATTCCGCATCTGTCATGATCGAGGGTCTATTCACCTTCTCGAGAGAGTGGAATATAAACATCCTTCGATAAAGGTAATCTTCCATCTATATCTTCTAAAGATTGAAATTTTTCTGTTGAATTTATCAACCCTAGATCTTCCATCATCTGCCATATCTCCCACTCAAGATAAAACTTTCCCTATGATTCAAAACTTCAGCAAACCAAACCAAGATTTGATACCAATTGTTAGGAAATAAGGGATAAAATATGCGGAATAATCCCTCACAAAATCGCAACAATAGAAACTAATATGCAAAAATTATTATAGATCTTAAATAAAAGTGCAAAATAAAATAACACAACACAAAGAGACAATATTTAACGTGGTTCACCCAATTTGGGCTATGTCCACAAAGAATCACTTGCTCAAATTTTATTACAAAGCTACCGCTCTCTCAATACAATACCCAGATCCATTTGGAGCTATGCTCAACAAACTCTAAATAATTCACAGCCAAATTCAAAACACATCTACAATGTTTTCATCTCTCTACCATATGCACAAGACCATATAAATAGAAAACATCTTAGGCAGTTTTACAAAACCATGGGTATCAAAGCCATGGGCCAAAAAGCTGTCCCATAAACCTATGGGTCAAAAACCCACCCATAGGATAAAATCATGTTTCCCGATGTATCGGGCACATTTTAAGGCCAAAAAAATGTACTTCACAACCTAACAAACTAGAGAGACAAGCGTGGAAAATGTATAGTATCTTGTTAGTGTACAGTCTTCAACACTTCCTCACATGAAAACATGCTCTACAACCTAACAAACCCATAACATGTATTATGACAGAAAGAAACATACAAGCATCCTTACTTAGCATGAAAGGAAAGAGAACTCATGAGAGAGAAGTATGCATCAGAATCATTGATATTCATGTATACATATAACTGGTAACCTCATTACATCCATTGAGTCATTACAGAGTGTTACAGAGAAGCGGACTCACAATCATGAATCAGTAACTAGACTTATGTAACTAAGCTATTCAAAAAAAGAAAATTACAATCCATAAGCATAATGCATTCTCTCCCAAATACAACTATCAACTAACAGAGTCCTCACAATATTTCTATAGAGCTCCACCCATACTCTTCATCTCTCTTTTTTACTCTGCAGGCACTTGTATTTATAGCTTTAGTGGACTATCAACTCACCCTCCAGCACCCTCAGATCTAGTGTCAAGTGTACGGATGTGGTCCTCCATGTGAGCATGCCTCTCCAGGCCTGAGCTTTCCACTTTATCCCATGATGTGCTTCTAGAAGCTTCTAGCATGCTCCTTCCTGGGCCAACCTGTCACTAGGCTAACATCTTATCTATGCATAACCAGGTCATGTTTTTCACGTGTTCTACTCCAAACTTCCAAATTGACTAATTTCTGAACCCTTGGCTCTGTCTTTGTGCATTGCATGCACTACGGGATTCCTTAAATCCTTCTCTTAATCCCTCCTTTGTGCACTTTTTCCTTGCACGCCATTCCATAACTGGGACCTTTCATGCCTACGTGCCTTCATACTTGGTCAATATTCTAGGGGTCCAACATTGATTGTATGATTTGAATTTGATAATTATTGTATCTATTTAGTTTGAATATTGTATACTCTATTTTGTTATTCCTAAGTCACAAACATTCATGACCTATTAGTTATCTAAGTAGTTGAGTATTGCTTGGATAAGGAACTAAATGTATAAGTCAATTAATCTATGAGATAATGGTAAACTATTTTTAGTTATAATCATGAAATGTCAAAACTTATTTGGAAATCGATTACATTAAGGTTTATCTTGGATTTAAATATATTGGTATTTAAATCGAAGCATAAAGTAAGTCAAAAAAAAAAAAATTCCTTGTTAATAAGTCTTAAAATAAAGATGTTACACTTATAGTTTATGTTTTCTTTCTTGCTTTATAGGCTGGTTTGTATTTAGATACACCTTCCTCACTCTACACTTCTTGATCACATCCATTGCATGATTTCCTCAAACTAAAATTTGACCTTTTCGCCTCATTTTCCCCCTTTTTCCATTTTATTCTACAACCCCATTATCCTCTTTCTTGCATTTTGTCTCTTGTTCACAAATAACTGATTTTCTAAGCCATTTAGGCATGATATACCCATGGTTAAATTCATATTTTGAAGAACTAACACCTTCTTTCCTTGTGTTATCTTACATTCGAAGAATTAATCGACACATGCATGAATAAATTCATAATTTCCGTCTTGCCATGCCCGATCACGAACCTTTATCTTTTCCTTTCTATCTTCTATCTTTTTGTTTATTATCTCTTTTTTTTCTTCTCTCTCTCTTGAATGCTTTCCAAAGCATCATAGAACTTTGTAGTTTCTTCTCCCTCTTCTTTAACATAATAGAATACCTCATTCTTTGACTCATAAGCTTTTATAATCTTCTATTATCTTCCTTAATTTTCATTTGAATCTAAGGAGTCTCCTCTTGGTCTTTCATTTACAAGTTTCATTGTCTTCTTCTTGTTTTTGTTCACAAAATCCTTTAAACTTGTATATAGACATGGAAAAAAACATTATAATATTAAATCGAGACCAAATTTTCTCAATAAGTTCCTCTTTATTTGGCATTATCCTCCTTATCCACACTTCTTCTCTAAGCATCTCATTTTTCACTTCCCTTAATCTCCATTCCACTTCTTTCACTATGTTCTCCACTATGAGAACTCTGTTCTCTTCCTCATGTGGCTCACATGAAAATTATCTTCTTCTTCTTATGCCTCTATAGTCTCTCATTTATTTTCTTCCCCTTCTTATTATATCTTAAATCACAAGTGAATTAATTGGCTATCTTACTCTCCTTTTCAATTTCTATCCTCCTATCTTACTTCTTTCGTGACATGTTATATGATTGTTTACAGGTATTCACATATTTTCTAAAGCTTATAATCTTTTAAAACCACTTCTCTACTCTGATACTTCTCTCTCCATTTATGACCCTTTCTTCACATTCTTTGTATTCATGGCTTTAGGCCTTCTTGGTAACTAACATGTAAAACCAAACAATATATCTCATACCAAGCTTTTTAAATCCTTGTTTCTTTTTTACGTACCAACTATGATACAAATTTATGTAGAGCTCTACACCTTCACATGCATTCCAATTGTTAGCAACAATCAATGACATTCAATGGAACCAATTATTCCTTATGTTTATCTTGATTTCTAGGTCTTGCATAGTTTAAATATCTAAAATTGGATCATCTAAGAAAAATAACACTCCTTTTAGACTCTACCATATTCCAACAATGTAGGATCAAGCTAAATTAACTAAAAAAATGCCCAAAGCTTTTGAAAAGATTCATATATCTTATATTACCTCTAATTTCCTCCACCTTCTAGTTTCTTGAAGTTAGTTTCTTAGGACTGATGCAATTATTGACCTATGAATTCTATATACCTTGTTCACCTATTCACCATATTGTTAGAAAAATGAATAAATGCATTCATGACTTCCATAACTTTCCATTACTCTCTTCTTGAAAATCTATCCTTAGTTACCAACTTACACTTGTTATTTTCTTCTCTAGCAACTATGACTTTCTTACTATTGACTCCTAGTATTATCTACCTATTCCATTGCTTGGTTCACTATTAGAACAACAAGAAAATGCATTCAACCAATAAGATACAATCTTTTAGGCTAAATTTCTCCTTAAAGGTTATTAATTCCATGTCTCTTGGTCCATTCATGCCAATAAGTTCCTAGTACTATTTGCAAATATATATCACCATCTACAATTATCTTCTACAACTCTTAATATGTCCTCAAATTTTAAAACCTTAATTCCTTACACAACTCTCCTTCTCTTCCTTTTAGTAATTTTGTCTTCTAAACCCTCATTGGGTCAATATGAGAATACTATCATGAAGATATTTATTCTTTGAAATTTTCAAGCATAAGAAATAGGTTTTTAGGTATCCATTAAGGGTTCACATGTTTATAGAAGGTTTCAAGCTCAAGCTCCAAATGAAACTATTCCTTCCTTTGTAAAGAGCCTCCTTCAATTAGCCCTTACACCGATTATAAGTGTCTTTCTCAACTTTGCTAGGAAAATATCTTAGCCTATCCATAGAAATTAAAACTTTCTTATTAAATCCTATAGTAGACTCCATGGATGTTATTATTTCCAAATTTCAAGGTTATTCTCACAGTTTAGAGCATTCAAAATTCAAGCCCTAGTTCAAACTTCTTAAACCCTTCTGTGAAGCCCAAGAGAGAGTTATATTTCCTTAACTTTGTTAAATCTTCGAATTTGAAACCAAAATCTTAGAAAAAGGTTTGTCTTGACATGCTCCATAGTGTTCCTTTACCATTAAGTTAAAATTAATAATCAAACTCATGAAAATTACCTAATTGTGTTCATTTGGCATGTAGTTGATTGAACAAGAAGGTTTTAACATTATTCACTCAATAGTGGCAAGGTAATATCCTTATAAAAAGTTTCAATTCCATCTATGGCCTAAATCTATAGTTCCAAATTAGAGGAATCAAATATTAAACTTGGACAATAAGTCACAACATGCCACATCATGGTCTTAATAGAGAAAATCGGGGTCTAGGTTGTCTTTAAGGATTTTACCAACAAAATAGACTTGTGGAAAGTCTCCTTAAAGAGATAAGGCCTTTAAATCACACATCAAAGCCCTCAATCGTTCTTCATATCACAAATAATCTCCAAATGCTCAGAATCCATAGTGTAACCCTTGTCACTATTCATAATATGAGGTTGACTTGAGTCTTCTTATCAATACAATGGGAAATAAACACAAAAATTTCACATCTAGTACCAACCTTTACACAATGAACTCACTAGAATCATATCATAAGCATGATCAAACACAATGAATAGAAATATACCTTCAAAAATAGTGAATATATGCCCTTAGAATAGAGAAAAATATTTGTAATCAAATGCATGCTTAAAAAATAGAGAAGACAATGTTTGTAGACATATTTAAACTCTCATATCCTTGAGAAAGGGCTTATAAAATATTTTGTATACTTACAACATCAAGAATAAATATATCCTTTCAAATGCATATTTATTTCAATATTTCACAGCCAAAACATGGGATTCAAGCATCTAGTAGTCTTCTTGTTCTTCCTGAGCATATTCCACTTATTACCAATCTTAGATAATTTTGAAACAACATTAATTCATTCCCTCATCCCACAATTAGTCATAGAAACTTCCATGTCCTTAAAAATATTCAGTAAAGTGTCGGATATATCACAGTCTTAAGTCAAGAATCGGGTTCTTTCTCATTCACTTAGTTCCAATATGACAAGGTTCTCTTCATCCTTATTGTTGTTAAAATATTCCCCTAAATGATTCCTAATTATATTTATCTTATAACTTATCCGTTACTAAGGATAATCTCTTAGTCTACTCTCCTAAAGGAGGAATGATACATATTTCTCAAGAAACATCAAGAAAATCCTCATGCAATACTAATGCAATATATAGAAACATTAAGAACAAATAAATATCACTCATACAAGTATTAAGAGGTATTCAATAACTATACTCATAGTATTTTTCACACTTGAGATCTCATACATCAAGACTATAATTCCTTTCATGTACAACACCAAAATACTTTATATCTGCATATTCATTACAAAATCATCCTTCTCGGGATCCTTCCACGAGCCCATATCCATCATAGAATAACTAAATCTTCTCTCGAATGATCTTATTAATAAATACATACTCCTCTCAAATCCTAACTATTGTATGGTTATATATCATGATCTTAATTCATGGAAAGGTTATTTGCTTAAATTTATCATACATAATTTTCTCTTTACTCAATCACTCATTATGAGTTATTTATAACATGAATATTTTTAATCAAGTCCCTCCATAATTCTCACACACAAACATATTCATCACATGTAAAAGTGGCTTTAGAATACTTCAAAATTTCAAAATAACATTTTTAGGGAAAGAAAACTATTTGAATATCCAAAAACTTGACTCCTCTCTAATAGCATAACATCATCCCAAACCAAAATTGACCAAAGACACCAAAATTTCACTTTGGAGAGATGCTCTTGCATCAGTTATTAGGTAATTACTTCCTTAGTATGTTGTGGTGGCTAAGATATTTCTAAAAACCCTTGAGGGAATCGATTTAGATTGGTACTATTAGATACACGAATATTTAATAAATTTTTGTAAACAAATTATTTTATAATTCATCAAAGCTTTTGAAATGAATAAGTTCCTTTGAATGGTAATAAGGGATTTTTGCATATTAAGAAGGAGAAAAATGAATCATGTTGCCCATTTTATTTAGATATGGTGCAAAGTTCGTTAATCCTATGCAAGTACACCTAACATGGACCAGATGGAACTTTACAATATTTTCCTTAACTATCTCAATTGAGATACCAAGGAATAAGTCTAGAAGTTTCCTTTTTGCATTTACGAAGAAGTGTTGAAAGGTGCACTTCAAATCGACTAAGCCATTATCGATAGTGGGTGTAAAATGTATGGTCTTAATGGAAAATTGGTGTCCCCTAATCAAAATAATGCAAATCATCAGAATAATGGAGCCAACAACAAAGGGCCTAATTTATTGAATCATAATCATGGTGTTACCATGGATGGTGTTATTCTTGATCAATTGAAGAATGCTAGTTTTACAAAAAATGGTAATACTAACAATAATGAAAAAAATATGCAATCAAAGAGCCCTAATATTATTTCCTTCATCAAAAATTTGATGTCATTCATCCCCATCTTTGACAAGTTAAAACCAAAGGCTCATATTGATACGAGAACTCTTTCTAAGGGGAAATGAATTATGGTTATAACAACTAGTTTAACTACAACCGAGATTATAATCAACAACAAAAATCTAACAAAAGGTTGAGAAGTAGCGATCCCAATGTTTATTATTTTTTCATCATGTTATTGGTCATGATGTAAAAACTATAGGGATTGAACCAGTTCATAAAAACACTCCCAAAGAATCAAAGAAAACTCTTTGTGGATATGTTCTTATTGAATCTGAAACAAGCTCACAACCTAGTCATATAGGACCCATGACACCTAAGAATTCAAACCTAGGAATCTATAAGGATCCATTCCCAGAATGTCTTAAACATGTTAAGGTGAATCCTCATAACATAAAAAGGGCATCCCTATTCGAATAATAACCATGAGGACTCAACTTTTGATAAGCTGTCACAACTTTCTCCAAACCACATCTCAAAAAACAATGCAAATATTTTTAGATTAGTTGAGTTAGAGGTTGAACTAGAAATTAACGAAATAACACGGAAAAGAGCATAAATTTTACAACCCCTCCCCACTCATTCTTTCTCATAGGATGACATCCCTATAATCCAAATCTGGTGGGATCTTATGATTTGATATCATATTCAAAAAGACCTTTTCGATATCTCGTTTCTAGATTTGTTGAAGAATTCCCCCACGCATCATTTTACAATTATTGATGCATTGGGTCTTCAGTAATTTAATCAATGTTACACCTCCTCTTAGATCTCAAATATATCATAGTGAATTCAAAATACATCCTTTAGGAAAGATTGATAGGGATACTAAGAAATTTTTTTATATAAACAAGATGCCATATGATGTTGACATGGCTCGAAGAGGTGATCGGTATATCTGTAAGTATGCATTTAAAAAATTGCATCAAGAGAGCCATGATCAATGACAGGGATTTTTGAATTTTGTTCCCTTATCTTTCTTATATAAGTTGAGATATGGGAGACTTACTGCTCCTCTACTAGAAACACATTACGAGGACATGAAATTCTTAAGGATACCTCATAAATATATTTCTTCATGCCTCGCCTTAGGATAAAAATGATCTTGAAGTAATTTTACATTATTGACAAGATGAAAAATTATAACATGGTCCTTGGTAGAGCCTAAATTCACCAAATGAAGGCTATTCCTTCCACTTTGTTCCAAGAAGTAATATTTATCCATTTGTGGAAGGTCTTCAATTCTAAAGGGGATCCTAAACCCTTTGACATACATTTGAAGAATCTCAAGAAGAAACTAGTGGTCCATTTAGAATATGAGTTTCATGCAAATGTAGTAACTTTTGCACCCACTAAACATAAGGGAACCTCATGCACGTCGGCCTATCACCCAGGCGGACACTTTGGGTGCTCACCCGAGGCATGCGAGAAGGATCGAGTCTCTCTTTTATGCGAGTCTAGTGGAAGGCATAGCTCGTGATTCTAACTTAGTGATTTAACAGACATGAAGGGCTATAGAACTCAAGATGGCTTCTACACCCCTTCGGTCATAATAAAACCAAAGCACCAAAAAAATAATAGAACTAAGAGTTGTACATCTACTACTATACTTAACCATTTATGCAAGATTCATGATTATCTAAGAACAGAAGTGCAATAATAAAATGCAGATAATCCAGAGAAAGAGTCTTGATAAATTTGTCATGGCAACCTTATCACATTCATTCATAGCATTTACTTATAAAAGATTACAGGAGGCAAACCATAGTCATGCACCATAAGTGGATCCATACATGTATTCTCACAAGTCAAAGAAATTTCATTCCCCATTTTCCCATTACATCCTTACTTGAATTTTGTACCCATTTTCATCCCATAGTTCTTGCAGTAATCCTACAGAGCTCCGCTACCTCATTTTCGTCTCCCTTTCTTTGCTAAGGGTGCACGTATAAATAGGCCTTTGAGCTCTAACAAACTCCTCTACAGCCTTAGATCTGGCCCTAAGTGTCAAGGTGTGGGTCACCTCAGACACATGCCTCTTTGTGTCATGATTAACTTTTTGGATCTTTCTATCGCAAGGTATATTCCTTCAGGGTCACACTATCGCCAGGCTGGAACCTTATCCAAACAGAACATGTTCTTCATGTGTTCTATTCCAAAGGCAAAAAATGGCTAAGTCTTGAATTGTTCTTCACATGGTGCGCATGTCTTGGGTTCTTCAAGAAGCCTTTTGAACTCTGCCTTGTGTTCTTATACTTGTGCACTTTCTCCTGCCATGTGTGCCTACACGCCCTTAAGATTTGGAAGCTAAAATTAGGGGCCCAACATTACCCCAAACTTCTCCCATTCTTCGCCCTTGGGAACCTTTTCAAAGAATGCATTACAAAAGAATGCAAGGCCTTACTTTGGAAAGGAATGGGGAAAGAATAAAGAAAGGGGAAGAGAAAGAATAGGGAAATTTTCCTAAAGAAGGAGGGGAAAGTTTTACTAGAGGTCGGCCTCCAGTGTACTCCAAGCACTGACTTCCTTCTAAGCTTTAGTACAGATGTCACCAACCAAGGTGCTCACCTCATCGTAATTTAGCCCATCCCCTTATGTCGTAATGGTTTCTACCACAATCTCCAGTTCTTTAGTGTGGTCCTCCAGGGCATCCATCTTCCTTGTAATGACCTTGTAAAGCTCTTTCACCTGGGTTTTGATTGAGACTTGCTGGTTCTCAATGGTTTTAGATTTCTTCTCTACCTCGACCATGATCATTTCCTACTTGGCTCTATTTCCCTTATTATTTTCTCTAAATTTCTTCAACTTGGCCTCATCGCTGGCAAGTAGTATGCTTTTCACTTTTTCTTGATCTACGCAGTGATCATAAGCAACCCCCATGGTTTGTGTGGCTATTCTTACATTGGTGATGACCTTGTAGTATTCGGCCATGAGTGTGATGACATTCAACTTGTATTCTTTCTCTAAGAGAGCCGCTACCTCTTCTCTACTGAATCTAAATCCAAGGGATGCCTCTCCATGGTGAGGATTCGAGTCAAGTCCTCTAGGCACTCTAGGGAAGATCTATACTTTTACACAGGAGGGTTAAGGTCTAGGTGGTTCATGATAATTGATTAGGAAATGAGCTCCACTTCTTGGAAAGTTTGCACACCCTTGCCTTTTCCTCCCTGAAGCTCCCTCGTAGTTGCACACTAATTAATTTCTCTAGGTGATATCCTTCGTCAAACTTCATCACTTCTTCCTTCCTTTTTTCCAACTGGTCCTCTAAGGATCTAACCCTGTCATTTGTACTGAATATCCTAGCCTCAATTTCCATGGAGAATTTGTTTAGTGTGTTTCAAACTTACTCCTCAGAGAGTTGTTAGGTGTTTACAATGGGGTTTTCCCCCTTTCCTTCGGATAGCTTCAATACCGCTCCCTAGTTAATTTCAAATTTAGGCTCATCAAGGTGGGAGTCGAATGCCCAAGAAAGCATTTTCCTCATTTATGGGTATCCTCCCTTAGGGTCAAAGGACTCTATGGTGGTGAGGTCCTTGGTGGACATGGTACTTTGGAAACACATGTGTAAAAATTTGATGGGGTCATCAATGTAACTCATCATTGTCCTTCCCCCTTCTGCGCATTTACTTCCCGTACACATGCCCTTGGGAACAGTTACTGAGAGAGTTGGTCCTTTCGTGCTCCTTCCACTCTTCTCCCTCTACTCCTTAAACTCACAACGCAAAAGGTCCGTGTTACGCCCCAACTCTTCATTGACCAAGGCATCAATTATATTTTCTACCTCTCTTGTTTCCTTCTCATCCACCTCCTCCTGAGTGAGCTTGGGCACATCTGGTTCCTTGGTACTAGCCCCTTTGCTCCCCTCTTCACTACACGCACCTTCCTCCCTTCGGGTGTCTTTCCTCCTTACAAAAATGAAGGCATCATTTACATTCTCAACCTCCTCTCCTTCTGAGTCATGGATATTAATTAAATCTTAATCCACCTCCAGCTCATCCCCTTCATCATCATCCCTTTTGCCTACATAGGCATTCAGGTCATTCATATCTTCAAACCCTTGTTCCTCCGTTCTTTGTTCTTCTTCTCTAGCCAAAAATTCTGGAGTGGGGGATGTTGTCTTTTCTTCATCTGAAGGTTCTTCAGGGGATGGTGGCTTCATAGGCTCAGGGTCTTTTCCTTGACCATCATTCTTCTCTTCTTCCAAACATAGGTACTTAGCCCCATGGTACCTACATCCTACCTCCCCACCGCCCCTTGTTCTTCCTCTTCTTCTTCTTTCTCCTTGTGCTTTAGCATTGGCTTCTTCCTTCCCATGGGGTCATCTAGGATGGATATTTCATTTTCTATGTACGCACCCTTCTCAAACTTTGGCCTTATGCGTAGGTAAATTCTGGTAGCAACACTCTCAAAGAATCGATAAGGTCATCAGCCTTACGATGTGCACGTCCTGCAACACATAGCTTTCAATGTATGCACACTTTCCTAGATAGAACAACTTCTTCCTCATCTCTCTATGTTCACTGTTGAGGGTGGATAGGTTGAGTCTTAACTTCTTCAACTCCTTATATCTGTTTACCCCTACCGGAAGAATTGGGTAGTAAATGAGAAGGGGAGTTTACACCAGGGACTCCAACTGCCGTCCACCAAGATAAATCTTCCAATGCAAAAGTGTTGGTACACCGTGAAATCTGCTTCTCCTTCAATCATCATGGGGAGTTGCTATGGGATCCACCATTCTGCACCAAATTCATTCCTAAGGCGCATATACCATTTATCCAAGCGTGCCTTGTGCACCCGCGTTATCAACTCACAAGTATATTTTTGGAACCTGTCTGAGGGTGAAGGGTCTTCATCGGGGTACTCCCATACAAACTTATAAGATGCATCTGGCACCCCAATTTATGAGAACACAATGGTTAGTAGAATGTTCCCAAACAATATCTTTCCTCTGTCCTGTGCAATGCTTATAATCTTGTCTGCTATGTACTAGGAGATATTGTACATGGTCCCTTCCATGACCTTTCTGTAGACATTAAACCAGGGCTTGCTCACCTGGGTCCACCTCTCTTGTCAATTTAGCTTGGAAATGAGGTACGTGGCCATTTTCATCACCGGATCATTGATATCCATGACATCGTAGTACCTCGATCCCTTCTTATAATCCTAGGATGCGATGGTTTCCTTTATTGCCTCCTCATCCTAGAGGTCATCTAGGATCGCGTCCCCTTTACATCTTAGGCCTGTAAAGTGTGAGATTAGTTGTGGGGTTATGTGCATATTGTGCCCTATGAAGTAGAAGAAATCTTCATGCACGCGCATCATTAGCCATTGGTACAGGCGCTCAGGCTTTTGAAGTAGGGCAACTCGTAAAGCTAGAGAAGCCCTGCCTTCTCCATTTTCACCTTGACTACATCACTTTGTAAATCGACATCCTGTCAGGTGTTCATTTTTTTGTGGGGCACACTAGCTCCATTTCCATTTCCTTTGCAATTATACTTGACCAATGATTGTAATCGATTACGGTCATCATGTCTCGATGTGGGACTCCCACCGCTTTGTTGCCCTAGAAAAACCCCATCCGGGTATTACATCTCGAGTACAATTCCTCATTAGTATCCAAGGGGATTTCATCTTCTCTCTTCTTTCCTTTTCCCTTCCCCTTTAATTTCTTGGATTGTCTTGTAGGCTTATCAACTAGTTTTGTGGCCATCATTTTACCCTTTTCTTTCATCCTTTGGTTTCCTTCGAGTTTTTCGATATTTTTCTTCATGCACCCTATGCCCTAAGGTGCATACCCTAATTTCTGATTTCCTTATTTCAATCATGACGTTATTTCACAAATTTCGTCACACACCTGTAAATCAATTTCTTCTTTGGTTTGTAGATCAACCAGACTGATTGTGCTCAAGTTTTTGAGATTCTCCTTTGCTCAAGTTAGCTCTCGAACCCTAGCTCTTGAAAGAAAATTGTCCTCCTTGTTTTCACAAAGTAAAATAATGAACTCACCATCCTTGTATTTATATTGTTTCCCACTTTTACACATTAAAAGCTAAGCTACCTACCACCGTATGATAGTATTTAATGCGGTGTTTTCAAATAAACCTAACTTCAGCACTTCTCCTTACATATCCAATCCTTGCGCAAATTTTTTTGACCCATGCCTAGTCCTTGTGCGAAACATTTTTCAACCTTCTGACACGTAGACAATCCATCTTGACAGAAGACTTTTGCATGTATGTTACTAGCACCAAAGGCACCTCTTCCATCCTCATGATTCTTGCTTTCACCTACCTCATGTTTTTGCACTTTTTCTCCTTTGTACGTGGATTTCTAATGGAACCCTATTTTGTCATCCATCTGCCTTCCTAATGCATCTTTTCAACAGGCCAATTCGAATGGTCTACCAACTCAATCTTCCTGTAGAATAACTTCATGCCTCTCTTCATCACCTCACCCCACACTAAATCTATGTGCGGTCCTCTACACAATCATAAGTTTAAAAATTAATAAGGTTACCAGCGCCCAAGGTGTAAAACAAGACAACAACGCGAAAGGGAAAAACAAGAAAGGAAAAGCATAAAAGGAAACTCTAAACTAACTGGTAGAACTACCTTATTTACAAACACCAAGAAGCATTATTTATAGTAGGGCTTCAGCCTACTCCCATTGAAGTGTCCAGGTAATTTTGTTCCATCCAAAGTGCTTGTAGTTGGCATGCACTTGAATCAAGGATGTATGAAATTACATAAGGACCCAACCAATGCACCTTCAACTTTCCAGGATGGTGTAGAAATTTAGAATCATATAACAATACCATCTGGCCAACCTCAAACTATTTGTTTTTAATGTGGTAGTTGTGTCATGCCTTTTGTTTAGCTTTTTCAGTTGTTTGGCTCCATCTTGCTAGTGAGCACCTTTCATCCAACTTTATTAACTCATCAATTATCTCTTCTAGTGCTTGTTCATCATCCAACCCTCCTACGCATGCTATATGCAGTGATGGTATCATAAATTCAATCGGAAAAATAGCCTCCGCACTAAACACTAGTTGAAATGGTGTGGCCTTGTTCAACCTTTTATACATTTTTTTGGTATGCCCAAAGGATTACTGACACCTTTTCATCCCAATCCTACCTTCCTACGTCACATATCTTAGTCAATGTGTGACTAAGGATTTTGTTGAATGCCTCTACAGTCCCATTTTCCTGAGGGTGATAAGGGGTAGTCTTGTGATGGGCTACCATGAATTTTTCCAATAAGATCATGATTGTTTCATTTAAGAAGTGAGTTCCCCTATCACTTGTTAAACTTAATGGGCACCCGTACCTGCTGATAATGTTCTCCCACAAAAATATAGCAGTCGTGGCTGCGGTGTAATCCCTAGTGGGCGCGGCCTTTTCCCACCTTATCAGATAATCAGTATAGGTAATAATATACCGTGAGTTAGTCCTTCGCGCAGCTGGTGAGATTGGTCTAACAAAATATATTTCCCATTTTTCAAAAGGTTTCACGCTGGTGATGGGGCGCAAGGGCATCTCATCCCTTTTTCTAGGTTTTCCAAGGTCATTGGCAGTGGTCACAGGCCTTGCAAAACTCAATACAATCCTGGTGAATCGTTTCCCACCATAGTCCAATGACTAGGATCTTGCACGTAGTTGCATTCCCTACATAATGTCCTCTGGAAATCCCACCATGGGATTCTTCTATTATAGCTATGTGTTCATGTTCTAGTACACACCAGCGTAAAACCTCATCATGGCCCATTTTATACAAATCCCCATTGATCAACATGAAGGGTGTTGTGCATATGGCTAACCTTTTCCTTTCTAGAGCATTCATCCCTTTGGGTGCCACACCTTCCTTGAGAAAGATAGTAATGTCTTATAGTTCTAAGGGCACGCACCACAATCAACGAAGCAGGTTGTGCATCCAACATGGTTTCCTCGATACTCTGTGTGTCCTCTCCTGAATCAATCCTTGATAAATGATCTAGCCCATAATTGTTCTTTCCTGGTTTTACCACCACTTTGAATTCAAATTCTTGAAATAGAAGAACCCAATGGTATATGTGCCCTTGCAACACTTCTTTGTTTACTAGATACTTCAAGGCCATATGGTTAGTGTAGAATATGAAAGGAGTTTCCAGTAGATATTACCTAAATTTGTGGAGCATGTAGATCATTGACAATGGCTCGCGCTTGGTTGTTGTATAATTCTGTTTTGCTGGTGTCAACTTCCTACTTACAAAACACAAAGGATGATCAATAATCACCCCCTTGGTTGAGAAAGAATGGCTCCTATTGCTATACAGAGGCATCCACATGGACATGGAAAGGTTTATCCCATGATGGGAATCATAGAATAGGTGCGGTGATAAGCCTTTCTTTTAGAGTGTCAAATGCCCTCTGATGCACCTCTCTCCACTGAAAGGCACTCTTGTGTCTGAGCAATATTTCCAAAGGTGTGGTGATCTTAGCACATCCCTTAATGAACTTTCGTAGTACCTAGTGTGTCCAATAAATTTGCGCATGATGCTCTGGGCTGGTAGGCTCCCTAATCCCCACAATAAAAACAACCTTTGTGGGATATACTAGTAATCCCTCTTTACATATGATATGCCCCAACAACATTACAAAAGGAGTTACAAAGATACATTTCTTAATGTTGAGGGAGATCCTCAACTACCGACATCTTTCAAACATCAAACTTAAGTTATCACAATAGTCCTTGACCAATCTATACACTGTCTAATCATCCAAATATACCTGAAGGAACTTGTGGATGAATTCCTTAAATGCTTGTACCACTATGCGTGAGAATACAACGGGTGCGTTCTTCAGCCCAAAGGGCATGACCATATATGCAAAACTTCCCCGCTCGGTGGTGAAATTTTTCTTATCTTAGTCTTCCTTGGAAATATTTACTTGGTGATATCCTGAGAATCCATCTGTAAAGGAATAGACCTCACGCCCATAAACTCCTTCCAAAATATCTTTAGTAAAGGGGGTGGGAAAAGGATCTATGATACAAACAGTGTTTAATTCCCTATAATCCACACATATCCTAATCCACCCATCCTTATTTATGCTAATCACCATTGGACTTATCCATTCTAATTCCTCCACAACCTCAATGATACTGGATGCTATCATCTTTTCTAGTTCTTCTTTAACCCTTACGCGCATGTTGGGATTCATCCTGTAAGGCCTCTTCCTGACTAGGCACACACCATCTTTCAACCTTATCCTCATTTCCCCTAATGAATGGTGGACGCCTTTCAACTCATGGTATCCACGTGGGAATAAATCCTCAAATTCACGTAAGAGATCGATGATCTTTGATACTTCCTTGTCGACCAATAGTCCCCAATGATAGCCTCCTTGGGTTCCTCTTCCGAGTCGATGTTAAATTTCTTGGTTTTGAGTGGTTCATGATATGCACATGCACATGCATCCACACTGTCAACTAATTCACGCGCCCCAACCAAATGGTCGACATTCAGGCTCTCTATCTCTTCTCCATTAATAAGGTATACCATCTTTCCTTTCTCCCTTTTAGCACATGCATGTTCAGATTGTATGTCTTCTGGTTCTTCCTCTTCGAACCATGCTTCTAAAATAGGTCCACCAAGTAAGTTTACTAACCTATCTTCTGCTATGGCATAATCCCCCAGAGTGAGGTGCTTGATAGTCTGCAACTCCTCATCAACTAGTTTCTTGGTACTTTTGTACTCGAATGTGTGGACCAATTTAGTCATTAATACATGCCAACTTCCCATTTGGTGGCATGTTTTAGAATGGATTTACCATGTGCGTGCACAACCTTGTAGTGTTGAATACAGCTTATGTACCCAAAGAGAGGGTGGGAAAGCTTCCACGCCTTCTCCCCAGACCCTCTCACATGTCTGGATGTGGGAAGAGGTGGGTCCATTTCCATTGTAATCCTTAATAGTGGTGGGTACGTTGTTTTTCGAGAATCGGATAGTGAGCACAATTTGAACTTTGTGCCATTCCAACAAGTTTTCACTATGCACGGCCCACCACCTTGCTGTTGTGCTGATTAAAACATAACCTAGCATACTTCGCCACTCGTCCTCCCTCCAAAGAGCTTCCATCTCTCTCAAAAAGACCTTAGGGTATGCATCCCTAGAATACTTTGTTATTGTCTTCCCTCCTAGGCACCAAACTATATGCGTCATTGTTACCTTGGTTACTGATCCCTTCAGATGTCTCTCAATCAATTCATAAGTCCCATGTGCCCAATTATTGCATGCTATATTGGTAGTATCACTGACTGATTGTGCATCATCAAACTGGATGACTCATTCTGTAGGGTGGATGGTCTCTATATCTCTTACGGAGCGCACATATATTATGTCTAGGACTTCCTCCCCAAGGGGTTCAGTATAGGGGGTGGACTTCCCATCAACTAGCGGTATAACTACCCACTCTTCCTTGTTTTCAAAGATTATGTACCCCTTCATAAACTGGAGATCTACATTATTCTTATAACACCATGGGTGCCTAAGTAGAGCTAGGAAATTATCTACCTTGGCAATCACTAAGACTTCAAAATCCCCAGTGAACCTAATTCCCTCAATAGTAATAGTTACATCCTTCAAGACACCTATGGGCATCACCTTTGTCTTATTTTCCATATACAACACATTTGAAGATGGCTGCAATGCAGGCCTCCCCATTTGATGCTAGGCATCTAGAGTGAGAACATTAACCTTTGCGCTTGTGTCAATGAGGATGTTACTAAGCAACCATCCATCCACTACTACATTCAGGGTAATCTCTTTGTCATAATCAAGGCTATGAGGTGGAAGGTTTACATGCAAGATCTACCTTTCGTGTTCTTCCCCAACGTGTGGCACCTTTTCTCTCAACCATGCCCCTAGCAGGGGAATAATATTCTCCTACCTCAGTAGTTTACACACCTCCTTAACCTCATCCAAGTCATCCCTTGGTGCTTCCACTGGCCTCCTTTGCTCATCTTTTCTAGTTTTCTCTTTTAAGCATTGGATCTCCCCTTGTAAACTTCGAATTACGTCCATGGTTTCCTGGTAGACTTCTTTCTAGTGAGCCAGGTTTGGATACTTCCCATGTACTACTTCTTCTCTCAAAACTAGAGGTCTCTACCTAGGTGCTTCTTTTGCACGTGTGGATTCCACCCTCATTGTTACCATAATAGGCTCTAGTTCTGATTCACATATTACTCGCGGAAGCCACTATGTGTCAACCTTCTTAATACTCACCATGGTAGCACCCTTATCCTTTCGGTACTGCTGACTCATATGTTCGTATAACTCTAGGCATTCTTCATACTTATGTTTCTTTCCACACTAGGAGCATTGTAGAAGATTTGGACATTCACGCTTATAATGGTCTATGGCTCCACAATTAAAACATGTCCCACGTGGGAACTCACTTCTTCCTCCATGGTTACCATGACCATGAAATCCTCCACGAAACCCTCTTCCATGCACATCTCCATCTCTACGCTCCTCATACCGACGTTCATCTCCTTTGGAACTGCTGGAAATGCCAGTTTGGCACACACCAAGATCAATTGCCTCATGAATCTGGTCAATCAATCTACAATCCTTGGTGTCATGAGTGGTTGAGATACATATTTTGTAATAACAAGATATGTTTTTACAGGTTGCACGCTGCAATATGGGGAGCCTACTTTCATGATGGTCCTCGCGACATATTTCATAGTTTACTGCCACGTTGCGTATCACCTTTTGAGTACATATCCCACCATTATCCTTTGTGTGTCTTTCCACGTTACAATCCATGCACCACATTCCTCCATGAATCTATAGAACTGTGTTGGTAGACAATTTCTCCAATTGCTTAGCCATGACAGAAATCTAAGCCTCCAGAAATGGGGTAACACTAGTGTCAACACTACCAACTGCTTCAGTGTGTAAAGTAGCTTCCAATGCTTCGCGGGTCCATGAACATTTTATGAGATAAGGCCCTCCTAAAGGGTGTGATCAATCCTCTGACAAACCACTGAGCATGTTGTGAAGGGTGTATATCATAGAATAGTTTAGACAAAATATTTTTAAAGCGTGCATCGTATTCCCACACGCTTTCTACCATTTCCTGCTGGATTTCTTTGAGAGAGCTAATGCTCTTCTGTTCAAACTCAGGTATGTGGAATTCCACCAAAAATGCATTTCTTAGCACAGTATAATCCATAACAGTCTAATGAGGGTCAAACTTTATATAACAACTATGTGGGCATCCTTGCAAGGTCATCACAAATTGACCGGCCTTTCGATACTTGGTCGATTGCCTTTGCTCACCATAAAGAACTCGCACTTATTCACATGCTTCACAAAGATCTTCTATTCCATTTGTAATCTAGTAAGTGTAGAGACATCTTGAAAAAAAATTGAGGAGGTGGCTGAGGCCCTTGCCCTCCCGATCCAGTCCCTTGGTTTCCTCCATTGTTTCCTCCTCCGTCGGATCCACTAGATCCTGAGCCACCAGCTCCACCACTTCCACCTTAAGATCCTCCTATGTTAGGTACAGGGCCTGTGTTTATCATCCCAAGTGCTCCGTCGTCCCACTAAATTGTGTGCTGAAAGTTTGTGAACTAGTACCACTCCCATTCGTAGTTCCTCCACCACTTCCCAATGTGCTTCTAAAACTAGCCATATATGTGCCTTGTCCAAACATTCCACCAAATACCAAAATAGTGTGTGAAGCCATAGAAGTCCCAAATGAGAAATTGTATGTTCTAGGCACCGATAGGTTACTTCCACCGATATCAAATGGATCAACTGTACTCTTCCCTCATTTGAAAAAACCAAGCACCAAGGTTTGATCACTAGGTGGGGTCAGATGTGTGCCAACGACTCTTCTCTCTCTACACGATGGACTCTCATAAGAAGCACAAGGTTATCTCTTCTATGCTTACCAAGATGGGGTACCATAGACTGTTCATGTTCCACATCCTCCGTGTGAACCTCAACTCCTTTCCACCATGTCTGGCTCCATAACCCACTTGTAATCGAACACCGTCTATTGATATCCTTTTCATGCACTTTATTATACTTGAGTTGCCTCTCCTCCCTTTCCTATTCAGTCGTTAGATCATCCATCCTTCCCCAACCTAGCTTCCTTGCTCAAAGCACTCGGGGTGGTTTAGCCACCATAAGGAATGCCTTTAAGCCCATGGTTACCATAAATATTTTTATTGAAATGGGAATAGCATGCAAAAATTATCCCCTAGGCTCTTGCAAGAACCCAAACTCAACAACTTCTAGATAAGAATAGATGGAAATGGTGTATTCCAAAGTGTAGCTAGTCAGTATTCTCTTCCACAAATGGTCTATAGCATGGGTCCACTTTATATCAGCATCTTGTAGGTTTTGATATGTTTCTTGGGTCTAAGGGTATGATCTATAATGCCACCCTGATCTAGATTTATAAGCCAAGAGCCATTCAAATAACTCTACTGGGAAACAACAGAAGAAGGTTTTGTACAACTCATGGTAAAGAGTGTCTTCCACCCATCTTCACGTATCAAACCCAGATCCAGTACTAAATCTCTGAGTGAATTCATCCTCCATGCTTTTAAACCAATCTTCAACACCTTTAAGTGTTAAGTGTTTTGTCATTACTTTTTTTAGAGATCATGATATATGCCACATTCCACTACAACTTCGAAAAGAGGTCCTGGAAACGAGAAAAAGATGTAGTCACTTTTACACCCACTAAAAAAAAGGGAACCTCATGCGCGCCAACCTATCACCCAGCGGGTGCACTGGGAACTCACCCAAGGCATGCGAGAGGGAGTTGAGTCTCTCTTTTATGTGAGTCTAGTGGAAGGCATAGCTCATGATTCTAACTTAGTGATTTAATAGACATGAAGGGCTATAGAGCTCAGGATGGCTTCTACACCCCTTCAGTCATAATAGAACAAAAGCACATAATAGAAATAATATAACTAAGAGTTTTACATATACTACTATACTTAACCATTTAAGAAAGATTCACGATTATCTAAGAACAGAAGTGCAATAATAATATGCGCAGATAATCCAAAGAAAAGTCTTGATACATTTGTCACGGAAACCTTCTCACATTCATTCATAGCATTTACTTATAAAAGATTACAGGAGGTAGACCATAGTCATGCACCATATGTGGATCCATACATGTATTCTCACAAGTCAAATAAATTTCATTCCCCATTTCCCCATTACATCCTTACTTGAATTTTGTACCCATTTTCATCCCATAGTTCTTGCAGAATCCTGCGTAACTTCACTACCTCATTTTTGTGTCCCTTTCTTTGGAAAGGGTGTGCATGTAAATAGGCCTCTATGCTCTAACAAAATCCTATGCAGCCTCATATCTCGGCCCCAAGTGTCAAGGTGTGGGTCACATCAGCCGCATGCCTGTCCGTGTCATGATTAACTTTTTGTATCTTTCTATCACAAGGTATATTCCTTCCAGGACACCCTGTTGCCTAGCTGGAACCTTATCTAAATAGAACACATTCTTCATGTGTTTTGTCCCAAAGGCCAAAAATAGCTAAGTCCTGAATTGTTCTTCGCACGGTGCGCGCGTCTTGGGTTCTTCAAGAATCCTTTTGAACTCTGCCTTAAACGCCTATACTTGCGTGCTTTCTCCTTCTGTGCATGCCTACATGCCCTTAAGATTTGGAAGATAAAATTAGGGGCCTAACAGAAAATTAGTTAAACAAACCACTTATATCAAAAAAATTGGTCATGACCACCCCGAATCTTCCGAAATTTGAGGCTAATAATGTAAAAACTTTTGAGGTATCTAAAACATATAAGGGTAAATAAATATCCAAGGAAACCATGTCCACTAACACCGAAATAGAGATTATGAGACTCTTAGAGGGTGATGAAATGATCCTTCTACCCTTTAAACCACAAGGAATGGATAACCTCCATGGAATAGCATTTCTTCATGCCAATGATCTCGGTTTAGGCATAAACATGATAGAAGTAATAAAGGAAGAAAATGATTTTGAGAGCATGATGATTCCTATCAAACCCGTATTTAGGATTCTTCCATTCTAAACCTTAGTCTACACACAAATATGTCAAAACCAAGCTCTTTATATCCATGAGACATAATCCCATAGTGCAACAAATGTAAAATATGACCACCACTCTCTATGTAGGGAAAATGTTGAGCAACATAGTCATGCTCACATGAATATCATATATCGAGAGAATGATGAAGAGATTTACAAAGACCCTTTAAAAATAGATGGATGCATGTCAAGGTTAGATGATCGATATATATATAATTGTAGGAAAGGGTTGTAAGTTTAAATCCAAGGTAGGAAACTTCAAAGATCATACATATCATTTGTATACCTATGTAGGTAAGGAGTTTTGCATCCGTCAACCGGTTTCACCCTAAATGTTTCCATGCATAGTTCATTTTCATTTCCACATTATACATTAATACATCCATGTTATTTATCATTTACATTATAATTTAGTGAAATAGTAAACTGAAACTTACTTTTTAAGAAACTTTTAAAAAATTCAAAAATTGGAAAAAAATTCAATCATACTTCTTCAAGTATCCATCATATCATCACAAAATTATTCTAATCTCTTCATCATCTTAGCTATTAGATGGAATTTTGACATTTGTCCTACCAAGACATACATGTCTTGTTCTATTCACAGCTTTCTTCTATCTTAGATGTCTTTTCCCATAGTATGTACTAGAAGGTTTTTGATGTCACATATTTCCTTAAAAACTATCTTATGATAGAAACAATCTAAACATTTCACCCTGCACCTCTTGTTTCCTATCTCAACCTCTACTTGGTAAGCCCTCACATCTTACTAGTTGTCTGGGATTTAGGCTAGGGGCAAGCATTCCTTCCCAAAAGAACGAGTCTAAAGTTAAAACAATATATATATACATAAAAAAAAAATGCAAAAATGATTTCTTTCAAAAGAATGATACATTTTCTTACACTACCAATATTTTGTGATGATTCCATCTTCCTACCGGTGGTCCGAGGTTAGAAAAGGAGGAAATGCCCTTACTCAAGCAAGGTCTTGTCCTTGGTGATGAGCCCATGCTTCTTGCTAGTAGCATGTGGAAAGATTTAAATGGCCATTTCAAATAATTCAATACATTGTAAATAAGTGAATGAATAAAAGTTCTTTACAATCCTAAAAATCCCAAGAAAAGGAGTTAGATATGTATGTTACAAGAGATTCAAATCATTAAATATAGATTTTTTCAATCAAAAAGTCATATACAAATACAAGTCTAGTTAAACTTGTAAGGAAGTGCATTCTAGGATGGTCAGTTGACTTTGATTAGGGTTGGTTTATAAGTTCTAGGTGGGTCTTTGTAAAAATCTTGTCTTTATCTCACCATAATCACTCATCAAAATCATATAACTCGCATCCCTTCTAGCTCTTGGTGATGAGCCCTCATAACTTACCAGTTGCATGGGGTTAGGTTTCGAGTGAGTTCATTTGCTTGTTATATCACATTTTCCATATTTTTCTAATAAAATGCAAATATTAAATATTGCTTGAAAACGAAAGTATCTATGTTGTAATTTTTTTCATATACATCATCAATATATATATAAATAAATCATTCTATCTATCACATTTGCATGATCATCCATGGAATGCATTAATAAGAACTTAATAAGTATCATAAATTCAAAACCATTTAAGAGTACATAGATGAAGCAAACTACAATGAAGTCAACCCTTGCAAGGAATGCCAAACCAAATAAAAGTCTATATGTATATATATAATGTCAATTTTCTCATGTTTAATGTTGTCACACCATAGGAAAAGTGTGGTGAAAATGATCAATCATCAGCCAAAAATTAAAAAAATTAAAACATACATAAAAATGAGACCAAGAAATAAAGGTACTCTTCCTATCCAAATCTTTGAGGCTCCTTACGACCGTTCCATTTATGAGTTTCCCATAAGTTCTTTCTGAGTGCACTCTAAAGTAAAAAGTCAAAGCCTAAAACAAAATACCAAGTCTCTTTTATCTAGCCCCTTTTTGATCTCATTATTCTTTTGTTGGATCTGATACCACCGTTTCTAATTTTCTTCCAATTTAAGCCTACTCATTAATGAAACAGTTGTAAGAAACCAGGAGATATAAATTCAACAAACTTACAAAACATAAATGATTTCTAAAAATATTGAAAATGACATATAACATATATTTTTATTTTCTATCATTACGTTTGTAAGCCTTGCATGCATTGGAGAAGGCATATTTCCCACCCTCGTGGATACAATATGTAATCTTGTCATTTTATTTCAAAGTATTTTTCTAATCATGTATTATATCTACACTTGATTCTCCTTTTTCTTTTGCATGTGGCGGGAAGGATGGATTGGCGTGGTTTCAACACACTAGCAAAAAAGGTATAATTTCTAAATTTCCCATTTGTGAGTGCCATACTCAGAATTCACATTTTACACCTCTTCATGGATAAAACAATTCTCCGAGGGGGAAATATGTACGCACCAAAAATTACACGGTGCTATAATGTTAGAACGGTAAAATCTCCAACAATGATAAATAGTTCTTCCAAGGTAAAAATGAGGTATAGATCCTTCCCACTATATTTTGCATCCCTCCTTTGACTCAAATCAATCCTTTTTTTCCTGAAAAACTTTAATTTTTCTTGTAATACCACTTTTTAACTTTGTCATTTTCCTAAGCGATGGTTGTGTAATTGTCAAAGGAGGTTGCGTAACCTTATTGGTAGTTTTGTAAGTGGTGGTTGTGTAATTATCAGTGGAAGTTGTGTAACTACCCGAAAGTTATGTAGTTTGCAGTTGTGTAGATTTTTAGTGGTGGTTGTGTAACCACCCTTCTATGTTCACCGATGGTCCTATAACTTAAAATCGAGACTTAACACATGCATTTTTCAACGCATGTCCGGATTTCGTGAGTGATTTTATCATTCGTTTCTCAACTATTTTTCCTAATTGTGGACTCATTGGAATCATATTGATTTAATCTTCCTATTTGGATATGTTTAGAATGTTGAATACCTCTCCTTTTTCTAGTTATTCACTTCTTATTTGACATGTGTAATTTAATTCTTCTTTCCCATATTTTATAAAAGACAAAATTTTATCTGTATGATGGGTTGGATTTTTCATATTCTTGAGGTTAAGTTATGTTGCTAAACTTTTGAGAGGAACCACAAAGACAACCATATATTTTCTCTATTCTTTTATACCATTTACTTTCAGCTATTTTTGCACCAAGACAACCATAACCAATATTTTCTTTTCTTTTCTACTAGTCAACATATGTACATTCCTAGATCAATTGGACTTCATCTTTGAAAGAAGATACAAGAGACAAAAGGAACATCTCATCTTTGGGAAGATACCATAGTATAATAGTAACTAGGTTGGGTTTGTAGTTAAATTTTTTGAAGATTTGATTAATTTGTATTTGTTAGAATATAAATAATGCATTTGTTTTGAGTTGGTAGAATTGTAACAAAAGAATATTTTATCATTTCCCAAAAGTATTCAAATTATTTCTAGTATTCCTTTTCAAAATATCTATTATATATTCCCTTGATAAATTCTTCCAGGCTTATCCCTATGGATATGCTTGGGAAATTAGTTGGAGGAAGAAGTGAATAAATCCTTGCACATATTTTATTTCTTTTAATTAGTTTAGATTTACTTTTTCCAGAGAAATTTCATACGACTAAGAGGAAATATCTACTAAGAAGCTTCGCTTTGAAGAAAACTTGAGGAAAAATCTTTTCGAGAAGAATTTTATTTTATTTTATTTAGATTAATAATTTTTGAATACATTGTTTTAGAATATAGTTGTCGAGAAAACCCCTGCAATGGAGGAATAACCACATCTTACTATTCTCTATTTTTAGTTTTTTTAGAAGTAGTATTATTTTATTTTAATTAGTTTCCCATGTATATAGAATAGTTAATTTAGTTTTTTCATTTAAATCTTGAAAAATACAAAAGATGTTAGTTGTTTCATTAATTTTATTTTTATTAATTTCTCTTTCAAAAAATAGAATTTATGGTATTTCATTTCCTTTTATTTAATTAGTTGGGAATGAATTTGGTTAATTAAAAGATTAAACACACTTGTCTTTTGTTTATGTTGTATTTATTTTCTTTATTTATTTAAAAAAATTCAACATAGTTTGGAAAGAAATAAAATCAAGGAATTAAACAATAGGGAACTTACATTACCCATACATAGCATCTAATTCCCCAATGGCCATTTCAACTACTAGGAACTCACAGTACCCGATCTTATTCCCTGATTCTCCTATAGTTTCCCATCGTATTCCTGTAATCTTGCATATTTTGGCTATCCCGGTATGACCTCGGGAGGTCAAGTGCATCTAGAATCACGTATATATTCTTAGGCATAAAAATTGGTGAATCCCATGTAAATCAAATATGAAACCTTCTGATTTCTTGTTCCTTCATTACTATTATCTCACATTTCCATTTCTTGTTATTTCGGTAGGTATTTTATTCTTCCTAAAATATGTCTGGTAGAGATTTTGGTGGGCCATTTTTCTTTGATAGATATTACACAAAATTTCAACCACAACAATCCCCTTCCCTTTCCAGATGGGCTGAAAACTACACCAATAACATGCAAGCCTCCCCTAGCTATGTCTCAAACCCCACTAGTCATGTGAGAATAGAGGAGGTTAATCAGTGTTTAAACATACAATATAGTCAATCCAATTTAAACAACATGGTTTTTGTGAGTGGAACAAATCCTTACCCTAGAGTCTTGTTGAGACCTCACATTTCCATGTAATCAACAAAAGATGAAATTTTTGCATGAATTTCTAATCCTCTTCGCCAAATAGATGATTCCTTAGATAGGATGAAGATCAAAACCTCCGATATGTTCAAAAATAATGTATCAACCACAAATACGAGACTCCTCTTTTAAGGAAAAAGAATGATAATATTGAACAATTCATAAGATGGTATGTGTCCTCTCGGCCAAACCCTATACCACGGGCACACAAACAAGGAACTCAATCCTCACCCCCATCATGTTATTCCCACATTAGTAGGGATGATTATAGAACTAAAGAGTATGCAACCTGTACAACCTACCTATGCCATAGGGAAGAGCATGGGATATGTTATTAACAATAAGGGATACACCCCTACCACCACACAATCAATGCAACATCCTATGCAATAAGAATATCCTGTTTAATAAAATTTGGGTGATCTTCTCATGGGAGCTGAAACCATAGGGATGGGACTCCACCATTTTCATGCTTATCATGCATAAGGACTAGATGGAAGTATGCTCTTGAATTCCTCTCCATCAGAAATGTGATGTTCCCTAGTTTCATGCCCAATAGTTCATTTCCTATTATTGTTACTCCTTACTTGCATATGTACTCAAAGGCCCCCCACATGGAACCATATACCTTACCTACTCCTTATAAATTGTATCAAGGAGATCCATACATTCTAGATAATGCATACACTACAACCTATCCAATTCCTCTTCCTCCACCTCCTCACCAAGGATCCTCAATGGTGGAAACTTAACCAATGGGTACTTATGTTGAGTATTTGAAAGAACCCCTTGACTTTACCCTACGGGGTGTCATGCTTCCATGAACATTGCCTAATATTCCTAAATTTAAAGGATAAGGAGACCCAAATAATAATATCAATGCCTACACTACTTCATCAAGGAAATGATTACTTGGGATGTTGTGTTGGAAAAGATATTCTGAAAACCCCGAGGGAATATATTTAGATTGGTACTATAAGAGTATAGAGGTTTCTATATATTCCTTTAAAAAATTGTTTCATAATTCATCCAAGATTTTGACATTAACAAGTTGATTCGAATAGGAATAAGGAATTTTCTTTATATTAGGCAGAACCAAAACAAATATTCTACCCATTTCATTTAGAGATGGCATCGGGTTCTTTACTCCATACACCTAACATGGACTAGATGGAAATTTTTTATCTTTCCTTTCACTCTCTCAATCGAGAGACCAAGAGAGAAGCCTGAAGTTTCCTTTCCACAATTACAAAGAATTTTGGAAGGTGCACTTTGAATCGATCAAGCCCCTATGGACAAAGTGGGCATAAGACTTACGGTTTTAATGGGAAATTGGTGTCCCCTAATCAAAATAATGAAAATCATAAAAATAATGGAACCAACAATCAAGGGAATAAATTATTAAATGATAATTGTAGTACTACAATGGATAGTGTTAATGATCAAGAAAGTAATTATAGTGTTAAAAACAATGGTAAACATACGCACCAAAAATTGCACTTGCTATATTGTCGAAAATGATTCAAAGCCCCCAAATATGATTCATATATTTTCCAAAGGTGTTCAAACTCCTTAATGTCTTTGCAGCATATATCGTAGCCTAGTTTACCTTACTTAGCCATTTCCTACTTTTATGCAGCTTCGTGCATCAATTTTTCCTTAGTTGTGGTATATAGTTACAAAACCACCACCTTACCTAGGTGAAATTTTCGTAATGAACACCCTATTTTAGTGGTGGTTTTGTAACCGCCACATTGCACATAGCAGCGGTCCTATGTAAATTTTCTAGAACTCTTCGTACGTGAATTATACGCATGTTAATTCACTTCATTTCAATTTTAGAACACATTTCTCAATCATTTCAGCTGATTTTAAGCTTGGATGACTAATGGAAACCTCCTCTTTCACTTTTCATTTATAATTAACTGTTTAAGTTCTTCTTCATGTGTTGATGTGGCACCCCATTATCGCGAGTGTAATAGTGCACTACCCAACCAACCTTTATAAGACCATCACTTCTTCCGAACCAAATGGCCAATGATTATTTGTGTATCTTGCTTAGTTGAGCTGCCATAATATTGCTAGAAAATGCACAACATAGTTATGTTCTTTTTGCATTGTCTCTCTTTTGCTCGTATTGCAATGAGACTACGATCAAGATGTCATTGCTTCAACACTTCCTTATTACTTGCTTCCTCTACATTCTTAGTTCCCTAGACTTAAGTGGACACAAAATATTGGTAAAGACAACTAAGGGAATAGATTAATACCATAACTAGCATTTACTTTGTACTTTAATTCTAGGTTGGGGTTGTTATTAAGTTTCTTTATTTATGAACATATGCACGATTATCAAATAGAGTAGAAGAAATCATTTTATTTGTTGCAAATAATTAGATCATTTTCTTCTATAAATATTTCTTAGGATAGATAACTTCCTTTCCTATCTCTGTAGATTTGCAAGGGAAGTGATTCTAGAAGAAGATTTTGCATAGTTTTAAGCATTCAAAATTTGATTCAAATTAGTATCTGTTAAATCCCTCTTAAATTCCAGGGAAGTTTCAGGAGAAGAATTTTTTTGAGAATCTTCTAATTCTTCACATGACTGTTAGGAATATTAATGTTCACATAGGTATTAATATTGATGTTTAGTAAGTAGTATGGTTTTATGCATAATATATTGTTATAAAAACAATATATTCATATAGTTTGGTTGTGCCCATAAAGCTATTAATGGGTTATTATTTTGTTGTATTCCTATTTTATAGGATGTTAGTTTTTTATTTTGATGGCTATATAATAATATTTGTAAATGGTCTGAAGATGATTATAAAGAAAAAAATTATATTTTGTGTTATTCCTGTGTAAATCTGATCCAAATTTAGTATTTGGTATCAAAGCAATTATATGGGGATATAACTCTCTAAAGGGTCTAAATTCTCTTGTATTGCCCCATATAATGGAAATCTTCATTTAAAAAAAATTTGTTGGTTATATTTATATTATTGTCTAATATGAATACTAGTCTATGTATTTTATTAAGTGCCATTTTTGAAATCATACTTTAGTGGTGTTGTTCTCTCTCGAGGCTCTTATTTCTGCTGGTGATAGTTCCATATCATCCTTCTGAGTGCAATTGCTAATATGATTGGTGTATAGGAGAGGCACAATTTATGAAGGCGTCTTACATTTCATTGAGGACTTCTAGTTCAATCAGTTATTCATACTCATAGAAGTGTCATGTTTATCATATATTTGTACAATCAAACAATAATCTTTGTACCAGGTTTAAAGCTGGTTATTTTCTTCCTACGGGACCATATCTTGGCTGGGTGATGGCATTAAAAACTGTCATGTAAAATCTAAGAGTTTCTATGCATATAGCTTAGGAGAGCTATTAAAAAATAGATAAATTTAGTTGTGGATATTGGAGTTTTTCATAGGGTTTCTTGTGTTCACCAAAATGGCTTGATACATACCAATACAACACTCATCTAGATTGACATTGATTGCATTCTACAACTTATCCTATTCACTCTTTGTTGTATCAATATATACAATGTGATAGAAGACATCTCTACACATTCTCTCCTATTTGAATTTTATAGAAGCTTACTTCAGTGGCATCTGATAGTAAGTTTGGTGTTTTGAAATAAAGAAACATTTATATCCAAAATTTATCTAGAAACCTCGCTAATATTTTGGTTCCATAAGTTCTCAAATTCAACTTAGGGATTGCTATGTTCATGTGAAGCCTCTGATAATCCTTATGTACACTCCAATTTTTTTATCTATGCATGCCAAATGTCAAATATGTCTTTACCCACACATATACCTTCGTGTAGTCTCCTACGGTGTTGAAGGAAAACCGTGCATGCGTGCACTATAGCCAAACAGTTAGAAAATTTAGCACATGGTACTTTTTTTTAAAGTGGTAAAAGAGGGGATACTTAGGTTAATTTAGTGTATCATTGTCAAATTTTGTGTCTATTGTCAAAACTATTTGTTTGATCATGTGAGTTCTATTTAGGTGTTTATATTCTGTTATGGTCATTTTACATGTTTAAATAGGATCCCACACCCATACAATCTTTCTTTAGGAAGTTATATATATATATATATATATATATATATATATATATATATATATATATATATATATATAATAGTCATTTGTCAATCGTTAAGTTATTATATGTTTATTTATTATTTAGAAATGTAACTTTATCATAAGGGATAAAGTGGTCTAGTGTTCATTATCTATGTTGAGTCTATATCAAAATTAGTGTCATCCAATTTGAGTCCATCAAAGTGGTTATTTTTGTTTCATTTTAATGCCAATAATGTATGTCATGGTATTTTAATACTTATAAATAGTTTTATAAAATGGCATGTCATTAAGGTCATTTAGTGTCACAACTTTGTGAATTATCAAAAGTTGTAAAAATAAACAAATAAATTCCTCAAAGATGCATTTTTAGTGTTACGGGATGTCCGGAATATAATGTGTTTGAAATTGTGGGCGGTAGAAAAAATAAATCCAATGTGGAAAATAGTAATATTCAACATCCAATTTTTGAGTGAGAAGTGTGATAATAGACGATGGAGGCAACAAACACTTGAGGTCAAACAACAACCTCTCATCTATCACCAACGATGGGGCTGCTTCACTGATTTGGTGGCACATGTGTGAAGTGTGTTTGTTTTTCAGTTTTCATTATTCAATTTTCAATTACCTTTTCATATTTCTAGTATGGTGTGAGAAATAAGAACAAAGGTTCTTTCTTGTTCACTAGTTGATGTGGTTTTCCCTACATTACTCCCCCGACGTAATAACATAGTGAAGAACAAATAACATAGTGAAAATCCAGCATCATGAGTCTTGAAGAGGTTGAATAGTCATATGTGTTCTTGTTCATACCTAGTTTTTGGTTATCCTCTAGAAAACCGTTGAAGGATGTTCAGATATGTTCCTTCTTGAGTTCCCACATTGCTAGGTTAGATGTGTTACCTATAGTGACTACTTGATAAGCAGATGATTCCTCAACATGTTCCCATACTCATCAGTCGGATGTGTTCATGAGAGCACATGGTTGATAATAAGCTGATGTGTTCCTTCTTCCACCTTTAGCTTGAGTGTTGTACCAAGATCATGAGCAAGCACAAGCGACACGCTGTAGAGGAAGTGAAAAAATTGTTTACTACCATGTAAAAATTAAGGGGGGGGGGATGTTACGAATATTAATGTTCACATGGGTATTAATATTGATGTTCTTTGGGACTCTCAAGGAACATTTCTTCTTGCCTACTACTTTGACACGGGCTTCCAATCTAATAATGTTCTTTGAGGTAGTTGCGATGTTTTAGGGGGTGAGGTTAGCTAAGGAGAAAGGCTTAAAACACCTTGAAGTGGAAGGGGACTCTTTATATATCATATCATGTTTGAAAGGAAAATATCAACCTTCTATTTCTGTTGATGACTGAATAAATAAAACTAAGCTTTTATTATCCTCTTTTGAGGTCATATCCTTTCATCATGTGTATCATGAATGAAACTCTCTAGCTGATTTTATGAACAATTTGGGGGTAAACGCAAGGGGTCTTAAGGTGGTAGAAGATCCTAATAAGATGTAAGCCAAATTTAATGAAATCATGAAATGGGAAGGTATAACTAATAATAATCCTAAAAATGAGGAGGAATTAATTCTTCAAACTCATGACATCTCTTTTCATGATTCTAGAACTCATGCGAAATCTCCTTTCTAATCCTCGCAGGAGTATGTTGGATCTTTCTTTTTTTGGAAGTGGGATGATAAGATCGGGGAAGGTAACTATTTTCATAACAGAAAGAAGAACAGGTTTAGAAGTATGGGGGTTAACTTAGTGAGAAATGAACCTAGAAAGAGGCAGGAGATGTCCACAAAGGTTGAGACCCTACTTGAAAAGGTGGGTATGTTACCCTTTTTCAATATATTTGATGGTTACGATGAAAATCTAAGTGAATCTGTGGCAAAAATGTGGAAATAAGGCCATGTTTGGGTCAGCAACTTCTCCTTTACCATTTCCCCAAATCTTATTTCCAAAGTCTCGGGTTTAGCTCTGGAAGGCAGATGCATCTACAAACCTAAGTCGGACTACAACTTGGAGATTGAATGCTTTATGCAAGGTAAGGGAGTGCCTGTCTATCTTCATAATGGTTATGCTCAAGGAAATTTGTCCCATCCTTTTTATTAAATTGCTCATTGCTTATGTCCTACATTACCTTACAAAGGAGATATAAAGTGATATATGGATATCGATTCCTATGCTAAACCATGTCCGTAATGCTAAGCCCTATTATTTCCTTTCTTTATGTATACTTCCCTTGCAAAATCTATTATCATGGTCGAGAAAGGTATCTTCCCTTACCTTTGCACCAAGGGCTCATAAAATCCCTTCTCAAGATATGAACTCCTTTTGCGAAAAAATCATAAATTTGGGGCTTCTCTACTTTGAATGTTTGGTACCCAAGGAGGAAAGTTTTAGTGAGGATCTGTTTGGAAAATCAATGGCTAAAAGAACTAGATCTAACATAAGTCAAGGTGGAGTCAAGAAATTAAGGAGGGTGGAGGAGTCTCCTAATACGGTTGAGGAAGTGGAGACAGTCTTAGATTCGGGTGAGAACCAAGAAGGGAACCCAAACTTTTTTGTTTCCAGTAAGGATAAGGAAGCTACTGAAGGGGATAATAGTGAGGAGATGGTGAGTGAGAAAGCTCTGGACACTTCAGAAGATAAGCATTCAAAGAACTCGGAGGAGGCCATTGAAAGCTTGCATGCTCTTAAAACTACCCAAACAAAATTGTTTACCGCCCAGGACTCTGTTGTCAAGTCTCATACTTTCATGTGGGAATTTGAGCATTGCAGGCTTGATACTGATATTAATAGACATAAGATTAGTATGGTTTCCATGGATCTGAGGGAACTAACTAATAAAGTGGAAAAGTTACCTTCTTTGGTTCGTAGTGAACAACTCGAGAATGAAAATGAGAGAATCCGGAGATGGAAAAGGATATGTTGAAGATGAAAGAAGCTATTTTCCATATTTGTGATGTCCATCTCCTTAATGTTAAAATCATCATCCACCATCTCAAGCTATTAGCTGAGATGATTCATTCTATGGAACTTGCTAAGGAAATAGAAAAATAAGGAAAATGCCCCAAAGTGGAGTTTCTTGAGCCTAACTACAAGTATTGAAAATATACCATCGACTCCTTGTCAAAGAATGGAATGGTTATATGAATTTGGTGGGGGACCGATAAAAGAGTGACGAAGAAAGTGGGATATTGGTTTTCTATTGTTAGTTCGATGTTGTTTTGTTGTTAGTTTCTCTTTATTACTGATTTTATTTATCTCATGTTTATCTATTGTTTGGTTACTTTCCTTTATGGTTGTATCTCTTTGTTGTTTGTTTTGTGATGCTCGGGTTTTTGTTTGGCTTCAATGGTAATCCCTTGGCCTCTTTGTAAGGAACTGTAACAATTTGTATGGGTTAGGTACCCTCAACCCTTTTTTACCTCTAATAAAAAATATTGATGTTTAGTAAATAGTACAGGTTATATGTAGAATATATTTTTATAACAACAATATATTCGTATAGTTTGGTTGCACTGTAAAGCTATTAATGGGTTATTTATTTGTATGGATTCCTATTTCATAGGATGTTGGTTTTCGATTTCAATGGCTATATAATAGTCTTTGTAAATAGTCTAAAGATGATTATATGAAAGAAAATTATATTGTGTGTTATTATTGTGCGAATCGATCCAAATTTAATAGTGACTCGGGGTGTGTTTGAGGATTTAATCCACAATTATTAATTGAAAAAGATTCATTTAAATTAGAATAGATTTAGTATATTGTTGCATAGATAAATAGCTACATCCAGCTATTTATTTGTATAAGATTTGTTAATTAGGATTAGAAGCAATTTATTTCTTTATTTAACTGTTATTCTAGAAAATACATAAATATTTCTTTTAATTAGATTAATTACTTTGTATTGCTTTATTTCTTTTATATCAAAAATAAAAAAACATAGTGTAGCTTTTATTTACTTAGATTAGCTTGTTATTTATTTTTTTAGATTAAGTACATATGACCACAAGGACCACAACTAGAGAGAGTTTATGGTTGTGATCCAGTGGTCCCCCAACCGAACGGGCCCAAAAACCAATTAGACCTAGACACCAGATTACGTACACTAGTCTTTAGGACATCCTTCTTCTCGTTAGACTTTATTAGATAGTTAAACATTTTGAATGAATAATCTCATTAAGCCCTCACATTCTGGACTGAACTAGCTAACCACCCATAGAGCTAGTGGAACCACGCCTCTCTCATTTATTCCATGACCTTTTCTGGACATCATTACGAGGCACCCGTTGGTTTTCCATGCATCCCATAACCATTAGAAAGGATTTTAGTGGAGCTCAAAATTGATTGGAGTCTTCGTGTGGCTATTATTTTTGACCCATCCATTAGACCCATTTAAGTTAGAAGGTCCTTCCTTTCCCTTGATGAGTAGATCTCGATATTGCGCATCGAGGACATTATTTTTCCTTGATAGCTTGTTCATCCCATTTTCACATATTTTTGTCCACATATCACATATTCACTATATTTCACTACCCATAGCCATCCACTCATTCTACAAAGAATGTCCTGGCATGACCTCGGGATGTCGAGTGCAATCAAGGTCAAGTGTTGATTTTCATTTGTACAAATTGGTGAACCCGATGTGAAGAGATAGTCTCTTTTAATTTCCATTTCTTTCATCTATACTATTCCTTTCCCATTATTTTGTGGGTATTCATATACCCCCTAAATATGTCACGATGAGAATACAACAAACCCATTTTGGGTCTTGAGGCATATTACTACCAAATGGGTAGGTAGTAGTGGCCCTCACTATCTAGGTGGGCCAATAACTACTCAACTACTCTCCCTTCACTTCAAACTCCTCCTCAAGGGACCAATAATGGATCCTTGGTTAAGATTGAAGAAATTGATCAACTTACATATGGGTCACAACCTGAACTATCAAATTATAACAATATGACATTCACCAGAAAGTTAGGCTCCTCTCCTCTTGTTTTGTTTAGACTAAAAATTTGTATGTAGTCTAATTCATTCTCATTACTAGATGAGGAGTACCTACAAATTTATGCCTAAAGTGAGAAATGCTTCAAAAATATGGACCAATCTCTGGATAAGATGCAAGGATATGTTGTTGTTTTACTTCAGAATAATACCTCTAACCCTCCCATAATAGAAAATAATTCTAATGAGGGGTGGCCAAAAAATGAACAGTTCATAGCATGATATCACACTCCTCTGCAACCTAACAAGGTTCAACAATGCATGCTAAAAAAAAATGTCATACCATCATCAAGTGAGGTCATCTTGAAATTGGTGGATAGGGTTAGAGAATTGGAGCTTTCCCAAGCTACTCATCCCTCATCTTCTGCTCAAAAAGGAAGTATTCTCCATCATGTGCATAACTTTGGCCAAGTACCTACTACTCTAAATCCTCCTTTAGTTTACATGGGTGCTCCTAGCCATGGAGATATCCTCACTACATCGGGAACCTTGGGTAATCCCCTCATACCTCATACACATACCCTCAATAGGAATGAGCCGAAGTGCATTACCAAACTCCATCCCAATTGAAAATACCATGTTTCCTTGTTGTGAGCCTCCCACTCCGTACTGAGTAATGTTCCCCATATCTACACATGTATTCTAAATCACCACATGTGGACACATTCTCTTTTCCTAGCTCATATTCTTAGCCACATGGGATTCATTATGCCTCTACAATCATTTACTCTATGCAATATCGAGTTCCTATGCATATTCCAACTCCCCATTAGGGGTCATCTATGGTAGAGTCCTATGCTTTGGGCATATATGTTGAATATCTTAAGGAGCCCTCGGACTTTACCATTTGAAGTGTAATGCTGCCTCTACGTCTTCCTAAATTTTTTAAGTTTAAATGGGAGGGATATCTAAATGCTCATATAAAATCGTATGTAACTTCCATTCGAGAGTTGTTCCCATGGGATGCAGTTGTAGTAAAGATCTTCCCTAAGAATCTTGAAGGAATCACTCTCGATTGGTATTATAAGATACCTGAAGCCTCCATACACTCCTTTAAGTAACTCATATCTGAGTTCATTAAGGCATTTGACATGAAAAAGTTGCTAAGAATAGGAATCAAGGAATTCCTCCACATAAAGAAAGAGCATAACGAATTTGCTACCCATTTCATTTAGAGATGGTGGAAGGTCCTCTACTCTTTGGAAAGTTCTCCCAATATGGATTAGATAGAGCTTTATGATCTATTCCTTCATTCCCTTAACCAGGAAATAAAGGAAGAAGTCCAAAATTCCCCCTTAGGAGGTACTATATGGTGCTCTCTATATTGATCAAGTGGTAATAGATAGCGGTCAAAATACCTACGAATCAAAAGGGAGATAGATCACTCCCTCCCAAGGTAATTCAAGTTACCCTAACAATCCTAACAATAATCAAGGACTTAATGTTCTTAATAAAAATCATGGTGTTATAACGGATGACATCACTGATCAAGCCAAAAATCCAAATGTTGTTAACACCTTAAGCACAAACATGTCAACCATAAAAATGGTAACAATGAGAGGAGTAACAACTTCACTCTTATGGTCAACATAGTGGATTTTAATCGTCTTCCACCCCAAAAAAAATCAAGCTCAAGGTCCTAACCAAGTACCTAAATGGGTATAAAAACTAATATCTAAATCAAGTGTAATGGCCTCTAAACTTCAATTACAAAAACTAACAGTTGATTAACAATCCAAACTTTGGACCACAATTGAAATGCAAATCAAAGACCTTAAGACTATGATCTTCAACTTTATTTTCTCTTCTATATGGTCAGAAGACATGATGACATAGCTTGTCATGACTGTAAAAAATTCATATAATGCCTACTAGAGGACCAAACATAACTCTTCATCGAGAGTTTTTTTCGCAAATCCTATGGTGCCGATATAGAATGCTATTTTGGGGTCAGTTTCCCCCCAAAACAATACTCTTAGGATCTTCAGTGATCCTCTTCCTTCATGACCTAAAAACAAAAAATTAAAACCCCATGGTACAAACAAGGGTAACCCGGTGGGAAATAATGACCACGAAGCTTCTACTTCTTCAAACCCATTGGTAGCACCTCCATTGGACGGTCATAAAAACTAATATTGTGGGTCTTGTTGAACTAGAAAATAAACCTCAAATTAATGTAGCTATAAGAACTCATGATTATTCAATGCAACCTATTCCCATCTACCCATCTATTTCAAATGACACTCCAATACTTTCAAGGCTAATAGGGGTATATGATCTAATCATGGATTTAACCAAGACCTTTTCTCACATCTCCTTCTTAGATTTGTTGAAGAACTCTCCCACTCATTGATCCACTTTGTTAGAAGCATTGGGTCTTGGTCACTTGATTAATGTTACCCCTCCATCGAAGGCACAATTCAACCACATAGACTTTGATGTCTATCCTCTTAGGCATCCTAAAAACATGTTGGATTCATCTTCGACATTAGTAAGATTCCCACCGATGTCAAGTTGACATGTAGAGGTGACCCAAATTATATTTATAGGTCTGGATCTATAATAATTATGTTAAGCACACAATGATTGATGATGGGGAAAATGTTAATATTGTCCCCTTTTCATTCCTCTAAAATTTAGGCTACGGGAAACCAATTGTTCCTCAACTAGAAATAATTTGAGATGTTATGACAGTCTTAAAGCAACATCCATAGGGACCATAGTACTTGGTTACTCTTAGGCCCAAGACGATTCTAACCGAGTTTTATATTATAGATAGGGAAACCAACTATAACATGATTCTTGGCTAACCTTGGATCCATCAGATGAAGGAAATCCCTTCCACACTGTTCCAGGAAGTCATATTCCTACATTTGGGGAAAGTATTTGTCACTCAGGGTGACCCAAAACCTTTCGATATTCACCTAGAAAACTTAAAGAAGAAACCTAGGGTATATACTAAGTTTGAGCTCCCTGAAAATCAACTAAATAAACCTAAATATGTAACACCAAAGTCAAAACTGATTCCCATAATGGAATTAGAAACTATCGGTTTAATCAAAGGGGTTATTACATAAAGATGAAACTGCTGTTGTTGATATAGTATCAATGGAAACCACAGCTAATATTGTCAAGTTATTAGAGAATGATTTTCCTATTCTCCTCCCTTTCAACTCCTTGGGCATATGACATGCTCTAGGACTCAACTCTCTTCCATCCGAAGAGATTTTCATGGTTGAGGTCTCGAAAGTGGAGGAAGAAGAAACTAGAAATGATCAAATGTCAATATTCCCTAAAAATTGTTGTATGCTCAACTATGATGGAGCAAAGTTTCATTTTTTTCTAGGGTGGGTGTGATCCTCACTTCCCCGGAAGGGAAGGTTATGCCTTTTTCCTTTAAGCTCAATTTTGAATGCACTAACAATAGTGTCAAATACGAGGCTCTTCTTCTTGGTCTCATTGTATCCAAGAGGATGGGTGCTTGTAATATTAGAGTTTTGGGTGATTCCCAACTAGTTTCCAACCAAGTTTCAAAAGTTTATAGGACTAGAGTGGAGCACCTTCAACTCTACAAGACTATCATGCTTAACTTAAGAAAAATTTTGATTTCATATCCATTGAAGCTATCCCACGTGAACAAAATATTTTAGTTAATTCCATGGCTACTTCTACTTCTTAAATTTTGAAGCAAGAGATTTGAAAGATATTGAATTCACTATTTCAGTATGGGTCAAACCCCTAGTTCAAAAAATTCCTACCAATCCAATTCTAGTATACGTTGAGGTTGAAAACAAGTCTACTACCTTAGATTATGTGGAGAATGACAAAGATATACTAGGTTACCTTAATGTGTACACTGACCTTCATCCGCACATCATAAGAGGGGTTTCACTCTCATACCTCACTCTTCCTCCTATTTTGGAGATCATATGATGGGTCCTTCCTCATCAGAAGGCCTTGAGATATATGAAGTAGAGGAGGAAGGAGAAATAGAACTACCTTCACTGCCTAAATTTGAAGAAGGCAATGCCTCTTTAATCGAAGGAACCATCGATATAAATATTGGGATGGAGGAAGACCCTAAGATATTGAAACTTGGTTCTTCTTTAACTCTAGAAGAAGTGGAAATTCATATGAAGGTTCTCAAGGAACATTCAAAAGCCTTTACTTTCAGCTATAAAGAGATGACAGGAATTTCTCCCCATGTCATAGGCCACAATCTTGTAACCAGACCTGACGCCAAGCCCATAAAAACAAAGTTGAGACTTATAAAGCCAAAGGTGGATCTGATCATCAAAGAAGAAGTTATGAAACTCCCACAGTTGGGATTCATCAAACTTGTAGACTATTCAATCTGAGTATCAAACATAGTTCCCATTCTAAAAAATAATAAGAAGATTTGAATATGCATTGATTTTCTAAACATAAAAAAAGTGTGTCCCAAGGATGATTTCCCATTACCATCCATTGATGTCATCATGGATGAAATAGCTGGATATCAATCATTGTCACTCTGGATGGTTTCTCGAGTTACAATTAGATTAGGATCTCTAAGGAGGATCAAACAAAGACCACTTTCACTACTCCTTAGGGTACCTATTGCTATGTGATCATGTCATTCAGTCTTAAGAATGCTAGTGCTACCTATCAATGGGAAATGACCTATATATTCCATGATCTTATTCATAATATTGTGGAATCATATGTTGATGACCTTCTAGCTAAGGCCAAGAAGCGATGTGATCACCCCGAGGTGCTTTGCATCATCCTCTCTCATCTCATTGAATATGGTGTCACGTTAAATCTAGAAAAATGTGTATTTGGTGTGATGGGAGGGAATTTGTTGGGTTACATCATCTCTTCATGGGGAATTGATGTAGATTTGGTAAAAATATGGGAAGTTATAGAAATGACCCAACCATCAGATGAGTCAAGAATTAGGTCCTTTCTCAGAAAGCTCTAGTGTAATTCATAGGTTTATTCCTGATTTAACCTTTGTTATTCATCGATAAATAATTTTTAAAGAAGGATTGCTGCAACATCTAGATGGACAAGTGTCATGAGGCATTTGAATCAGTCAAATGATTCCTTTTATCACCTCCCACACTCATGCCTCCCAAATTAGATCACCCCCTCATTTTATATTCTCAGAAACAAACATCTCGTTAGCTTGCATGTTAGCACAAGAAGATGATGACAAGAATGAATGTGTAATTTATTTCATAAATTGTACGTTGCTATACTATGATACATGTTATACATAGGTAGAAAAGGAATTCCTTGCTATAGTATTTACAACAAAACGGTTAAGACATTACATGCTTAACCAAGAAACGTGGGTTATTATTTAAAACAAATTGTCTCAGACATTTCTAACATAGGGTTCTTTGTCTAAGAAAGTTGGATGCTTCATAACCTTAATGGGATAATTTGAATTAACTTATATGATCAAATATTATTTCAAGGGACAAATCATTATCGATTGGTTGGCAGAAAACCCATTAGATGGTGAGAGTTAGTGAACTTTAGTTTCCCAGATGAGTGTGTATGCTATGTAGAAATAATACCTCCCATTGTCACATGTCCATGGTATTTAGATATTGTCAATTTTATTATGGACCACACATACCCTAAGGGAGAAACATCATAGTAGAGAAGATGGCTATGCATCATAGCCACCAAGTACATAATTATAGAACAAGTTCTCTATCACAGAGCTTTTGAAAAAATGCTATTAAGGTGTGTTGATGAGGAAGAGTATGAAAAGATCCTCTATGGAGCCCATAATGGGGTCTGTGGAGGTCATTTTGGAGGACATGCAACTGCTAGAAAGATACATCAAATGGGATATTTTTGTCCCACCCTAGAATATGACGTATTAAAAACACACACGCAAGTGTCAAGAATTATCTCACAAAATTCATATACATACCCAAGCTCTACAACCGATTGCAGCACCTTGGCCCTTTTCGACATGGGGATTAGATTTGATAGGGAAATTCTCTCCCTCATTGATTGATGGCCACAATTTTATAATTATGGCCAGAGAATATTTTACGAAGTGAGTTAAGTTCATGCATATTACCACCGTTTCTAGGTTTTGTAATTGTAAATTTCATCTTGAACTAGATCATTTGTAGATACGGGGTCCCATAGGTCATTATCTCTGATAATGGCATATCATTTAAAAATGAAGAGGTGTATGAGTTGTGTAAAAATTTGATAAAAATCATCACACAACCTCTCTATACTACCCTTAGGCTAATGGATAGGTTTGAGGCAACTAGTACGATGTTAAATTACATCCTCCTAAATAATGTCAAGGAGAACAAGCGTGATTGACATTTAAAGCTATTTTCAGCCTTGTGTGCCTATAAAATGTCATTAATAATGTTGAATAGGGTAACCCCATATTCCTTTATATATGGTTTTGAAGTTTCTTTACTTGCTTTAAGTTGAGATAGCCAATATCCGGATATCATTACAAGGAATATTAAGAGAATAAGGATGTCGTGAAGCATGACTCAATGATATAGAAACCATCGATGAAGCTCATCTTAGAGATGAGGTGTGCCATAAAGCTTATGCTGACTGGATGTGCTGATAATACAATAAGAAGGTATATAAACATGAGATATTCGTTGGAGATTTGGTATTGAGACTTCATAACTAGATAGACAAGTAAATTGGTGAAGGAAGGAAATTCAAGCAAAAGTGGGTGGGCCTATATTGAGTCATGGAGGACTATAAGAATGGTGCATATTTCCTATGTACTATAGAGGGTGAATAATTTAGTGAGTCCATTAATTCACTTCACCTTAAAAGTTACTATGCATGATACATCTACATTTCCACATAAACACTATTGAATCTGCATTGCATTTCATCTACTAGATCACTTTGTAAATTTGTAATCAAGGAACTTATCTTTCAATAAAATTTCAAAAGATTCTGAAAATATTAGAAAAACATTCAATCACACTTCTACAAAGATCTACAATATTATCATCAACATTTCTAACCATTTCATCAATTCAATAGGATAAGACATAATTTTAACAATAATCCTACCAAGGCCTACATACTTGGTCCTAATCATAGTTTTCTTCTAGCATAGGTGTCTTTTCCCATATTCTATTCTAAAAGCTTACTATTGTCATATCTATCCCAGAAAAACCTCTTTCGTAGTAAAATCATTCTAAACATTTTAACCTAGATCACTTGTTTTCCTATCTCGGCCCAGGCGTTGAGCCCTCACATCTTACTAGTTGCATGTGGTTAAGGCTAGGGGAAATTTATTCTACCCAAAAGAACAATGTAAAATTAAAAAAATGATATGTGTCAAATCAAATAAATGTACAAATATTTCATTTACAAATAAAACCACACTTCTTTTCCCCACCAATCTTCGGTGATGAGCCCACGTTTCTTACTAGTGATGTGAGATTGGGAAAGGAGGTAAGCTCCCTTACTCGATTATAAATTTTCTTTGGTGATGAGCTCATGCTTCTTAGTAGTTGCATGTGGAAAGGTATAGGAGGTCTCTTCAAATAAGTTAGTAATTTGTAATAAATTCATTCATTAAAAATTGATTTCAAATATAAAATCCCAAAAGTGAATTATATGTGTATGTTCCACAAGATTCAAAACCTTAAAACAATATTTTTTCAATCAGGAGGCCATCTATAGTTCTAAGTCTAGATAAACTTGCAAGCAAATCACATTCTAGACTGTGTAGTAAACTATGTGTAGGGTTAAGTTGTAGGTCTCTAATTGGATTTCTGTCAAAACCTTATCTTTCTCTCATCACTTCCATTCATCAAAATCATACAACTCACGTCCCTCCCAACCCTTGTTGTTGAGACCTTTCATATTACTAGTTGTGTGGAGTTATAAGTGGAGTGAGTTAATTTTAATATCAAATCATTCATCACATTTTGCCAACAAAACAAGAAGTATCAAATATTGCTTGAAAAACCAAATTTTCAACATTACATTGTGTTTGAATTATTATCATAAAAGAAAAACAACAAAAAAAATAAGATCATTCTGTTAGCATTTATCATTAGATGTATGTAATATGAAAACCATATCAAATCAAAGATTCTAAACATCTAAGAGTATAAATGCGAAGTAAACCATAAGTAAAGTCAAATCTAGTATAAAGGATAACTAAATCAAAAAGAGATATATGTATATATCATGGTGAATCAAGTCAGTATATAATAACATCACACTCTAAGTCTGGTAGAAATACTCGGAATGAGCACGAAATCCAAAAAAGTCATATATATGCCTCACAAAATGGCATCGAAGTAATAAGGGCTCAATGGCCTATCCCTCTCTATGGGAACCTTGAGACGGTGCATGGATGTGATTGGGACTCTTGTTATGGCTTTGATGTCATAAATTCACCAAGGGGTGATAATGAATGTGATATCAACCACTAATCGAGACCTTGTTCCATGAATGGCTTCACCTCACCATCCTCTCTGCCATCTCATATGCAGAAATCTATTTTCTTTGAGAAGTCAAGATCTATGTGGCCTTCCAAAGAGGCGCAAACACATCAGTATATTGTTTAATCTATAATGGCTATCCCAAATCCTCTAGCATCTCCACATTAGTCTTCCCCATCGGGATCAACAAGGTATCAAAATAGATCCTGTGAATAAGATCTCGCTAGCCTTCAATAGTGGCTGTAAGATAGAAAACAACAATGAGTTAGAAAACATTCAAAAATAAAAAAGAAACACAATGTGTATTTTACTAACAATTCTAGCTAACAAGGTTAAGAGAAGAGTATCTACATATCTAGATCTATGGGCATCTAGGTAGGATCAACTAGTGTAGCTAGTTGTGCATGTGAAGCCACCGTAAGCATCTTCTGTCTAACTCCCTCTCTTGAGGAAACCCTCAAGCCCATTAGATATTCCTCATCACCACCCCTCTCAAGAGATAAGGGATCCTCAAAAATAAAGGTCTCCTTCTCTTCCTCCTCCTCTCTAAAAGCCTCCAAAACTCTCTTGTGACTCTCCACTTTGATTCACTGTCCTCATCACCCCCCTCTGCTCTAACCTCCTCGCCCATCTCCTCACTAGCCTCACCCTTAGTCTTTGTATTTGTGGATGTGTTGGCCTCCTCCTTCTCCTATCTATTATGAGTGGGTAGGAACTCAATCTATATGATAACTATTGGTTCTCTAGGAGTTCAAACCTTATCCATGTTGATAGGTACCCATGGGGTAACAACAATCCAAACACACTCTCCCTTAAGGCTTGATCATGCCTCTCTAACGCTTCAATAGAAAATAGGCACAAAAGGAAGAGCATCATCATAGGGTAACCCAAACTACTAGGTTACTCTAGAAGAAGGATGTGTCTCCACCCTTGTAGATCTATCTACTAACGATGTCATGCTAGCATAAACAAGCAGGGTAGTCCCCTCCTAACCCAAAACCAGATCATACATTTATACGGTCTAACAATAAAATAATTTATAGTCAAAGAAGAAACATGATGAGGGGTCACTTTGAGAGTAGACATACCTATCCATCTCATGGCCCTGATGGCCCCGAATACTGTATCCCAACTCCCCTCTAGTAGGGGATGATGCACTCATACACCCAACACATCACTAAGGAGAAGTGGCTCAAGGAATTCCCCTGTAGCCTTAAAACTTGGCACAAGTCATGGTATGTTGTCCCCAAAATACGTACACCCTAGGAAAACATCCTCCCATACAACTCAATCTACATAATGATGGGAGCCCAACAATATAAGAGCTTGGTCCTTCCCTTACGTAGAGTAGGGATAGGTGTGGAGATAACTCGATAGTAGTTGCATACCCTACTTGAAGCCCACATTAGACACCCCATCATCCGCCATATATGATGTCAACTATCTATACACAGCCTAGAGAACCTTTCTCCAATGTCAACCATCTACTAGTCATAGGTACACCAAGAATCTTGTAGACATCCTTGAGAGTGATGGTCCACTCTCCCCTAACACCAGGAATTTAGAAAGTGTTTCGATTGACATCCCAATACGAAAACAAGTTACACAGAATATGGCTGGCTAGTGCTATGTGTAGCACCTTAGAGATCCTTCACAAACTAGCCCAATATAATAAATCCCTCTCATCTTGATTCAGTTGAGAAATAATGCCTAATATAAAATCACACTCTCTCACTTAGCTCCAAAGAAATGTATAATTCCTTTTATGTTCACGAAACAAGAAAAATATCTAATTAGAAATTTATTTCAATGCATAAGCTCATCAAAAAAAGTATAAAGTAACCCAAAATCCAAAAAAATAATCTAACTTGGTCAAAATAGCTTTTTCGTCAAAAATTACAAAACCATTGCTCTATGCGAGTGGTGATTTTGTAATTTTTTTTGTGAGCTCTGTGACCACCATTCTATGTAGGGAAGTAGTTTTGTAATTCGTGCCTAAGTAGAATGGTGGTCATGTCCAGAATGGACAACCCACCCCCTTTGACCCAAAAACGCAAAAAAAAGAAAAAAATGACCTTTTTGGAAAAACAAAGAGTAAACCCACCTAGATAACCTCATAAGGAACATTTTAATTCAATAAATTTCAAAAATAACCCCCCCAGGTGTAGATTTTTCAAATTTTACATTTTTAGATTTCAAATTATTGGACCCAAAAATATGTGCTAAGTACTAAGAGGAACATGCATGCAGGATCGGTAGATAGAAGGGAACTCAAGGAAAAGCACACAGAAAAAGGGATTTGAGTAAAACCAAGGCACGCATGGGAGGTACTTAGCCATATTTGAGATCATGGAGTCACTTGAGGAAAAAGGTAAAGACCTAAATATGAATGATAAATCGATAAGGTACCAGCTTGGAACCTCGGAGGTCAAGAAAAGGATATTTCACATAGGGAATATTCCCAGAGGAATCATTAGAGTTAGTGGAAGGTTTGCAAAAAGGATAATATTTTTCCAATGGAGGACCATGTTGACACTTAGCATGTGATCTCGCTAAGGAGAGAAGCCATGGTGGTGCTTGATCATCCTATTTAAAGAGGTGCTTGGGATAGAAACAGAGGGAGAGTGCATACATAGAGAGAGATATATATGGGTGCAAAGTGAAAAGGAGACCAGAGAAATAGAAGGAGAGTAACAAACTACTATATAAATGTTAGGAAATGTTAAGGGTTTGGATTTCATGGTGCTAGGATTTAGATTACTTAGTGTTAGATGGTTATAAGGGATAACATTAAGCATATGTATGGGTATTGGGATCTATAATAAGGGATATAATGGGGAAAAGTATAGCTAGGATCTCTGATCAAATAGGTTTATAGGAGTTGAGTCTTTTTCATTTGATGTATATGGTCCGAGATGACCATTTTGAATGTAATATGACTACAAAACTCTATTGAATCAATATACATGGATATATTATATACAACTTTCTTATGGGTATAAACCCTTGTGTTATTTAGCTTATCATGACTTACATATGGTTTCTTGTACATCTTACAATGTTTATTTATCTTTTATGATACATTGATGTGTAGATATTTTAGTTATATCTTCCACCTTTTAAATTAGATGAATGTACTTCAGTTTTTTCTAATAATCCTCCATTAATGGAAGAAATCTCTTGTAAATCTCACATAAGGGAGGAGTGACACCCGTATATACCTTGGGTGACTACAAAAATTATGCTTTGGATGGTACACCAATACATTTAGGAATAGAAAGAAGTATTGAGGGTAAAATAATGACTACATCTTGGTTCATTATCGGGGCCCCTTTTGAATCTATTATGAGAAAAATATTTAATGACAGAGTGCTTGACCTTGGAAAGTGTTGAGACCTAGATTGAAAACACCGAGGATGATTTTTCTTAGAGGATTAGTAATGGATCTAAATTTGATGCATAGAAATGGGTGAAGGAGAACCTTTATCATAAACTCTATGATATATTCTTCTATTATTTCCCAGAGAATTGTATGAATGGCTATAAGCATATGCATCGAAGACAATTTCATATTATAGACCTTTCTTTTGGACCTAACAGAATATCAACTATTGCATGATGTTGATTTGACATGGACTCATGTTGTTGATCATTGATGGAGTAAATCTTGACTAGTTATACCTTAGAATATGCTATCTCTACGTATTCTTGACCAAATATTGTTAATTTTGAATTCTTGAGGGATCCTAGTGGATTTTTCTTACATTTTATCCCACTAGATATCAATATCATGGTCATTACTATGAGTTTAGAAGCCTATCCCATGGCTGGATAAATTCTTGCTAGGTGTGGGGTGTGGAATCTTACGTGGTAGACAATGGTGAACCTTGCGGAAAAAATGGAGAGAGAGGAGAGGCGGCTCAAGTATAATGAAGCTTGGGAGAGGGAGTTGGAAAGATAGTGTGAGGTTGTATGAGTGGTGGATTTATAGAGGTAGACATTATAGGAAGGATTTGAGGTTCACGCAGAGGACGTGGAACTTGAGAAGTCCGAACTACCCTATCTTGGCAAGTGCGAGAAGATAAACCTCCTTGAAAACTGGAGAGATATTGTCACATGAATAAAGGAGAAGAATCGTAGGAATGCATCTTAATCCACATGGTGACCAGACCCTTTTGCTTATTTTTCCAGGTTCTGAGATAAGTGTTGATAATCCAATCGGTATTGGTATTTGTTGTTGAGTGACACCTATGAGGTATAATTTTTAATTTGGTACATGTATGGCTGCATAGTCATGTCCTATATTTGGGGGTATTTTACCTAGCACAACATTTTGGAAACATTTGGGATCATAAGGTTTGATTATTACATCTAGGAGTGGTGTTGAAAACATATATGAAAGTGGTTCGATATAATATAATCGTCAATGCATAGTTTAGTATGACGCTGGGTTCATAAGGCATAACTACATTAGGCCCTTTACCTATGAGAGGAGAAGGATTTGGTGGATCTAGAGGCATTAGAACTACTATGTCTAGTGGGTCTGGTGGTGGAGGTAACATTGGAGGGAATCAAGGTCCTGGATTTGGAGGATAAGGTCCACAACACCATAAATAGGTATTTAGTAAGATGTCAATCCACTTACCTAATTAAAAGGGCATTGAGGATATCACGTAACATGTACACAAGTGCGAGTAACTATTGCGCATGAAAGGAATCACTTCCTAGATCATAAGGTTATTTAGTTTGCAACCACATTGCAAGGACCCTCGCATAGCTGGTATAGGAAGTATGACCCTCACCAGCATGGTGGTGGATTACATTGCACTATATATTACCTTTTCGGAAAAGTTCCACATACTTGAGTTTGAATAAAAAAACATCAATACGTTCAAGGATATTCAACAAAGAATGGTAGAGAGTGTGCGGGAGTATGCCATGCATTTCAAGAATCTCCTATAAAAATTATCTTATGACATTCACACTTTGTAACATGCTCATTTTTTCATTGAAGGACTAATCATACCATTCGGAGGGAACTTTCACACATCCGGGAGAGGCCTTGGAGGCTTCCTTATGCACTAAGGTAGTAGGAAGAATTGATACATGATTTATTCAATTCCTAGAAGCCCAAATTTGTGCAATGGCAAAGTAGCTGGAGAAATTATATGTGAACTCAGATCATGAGACTCGTAGTGGGTTATGGTGTATGAATTGTGAGGTAGAAGGGCATACGAAGGATAGTTATCCTTAGAGATTAGTACGTGCGATGTGAGTGAGACTATGACATCTTCCATGGAGATCATGATGCAAGTAGGTGTCCATGGATTGAACACATGATCCTTAAGAATGTGTCTTTCTATTGCAAAATTTAAACCTCTACTACTCATGACTCCAAGGATTATAGACCGATTTACCAAATACATGATGCCATTTATATTATTATGCACTAGACTAGTATTGCAACTATTTCCAAGGATTAGGGCTGTCATTAGAAAGGGAACCTAGATGGAAGAAGTTACAAAAGAGGATTTTATGGAGGATTTAGTGGCCATGACAAATCGCAAAGGTACACAGTGAGTTCCCGCTTGGAATGTTTTGTAACTTTGGGTCTACATAACACTTTAAGTACGAATGCCTTGATCTCTTATAATTCTCTTGGTGTGGAAAGAACCACAAGTATGAGGAGTTTCTAGAATCATTTGAACACATGATACATAAGAAATAAAAGGATAAGGGCGCTGGAATCGTAAGCATGAGGGAAGATGATTCACAGTGGATGTCAAGGGTGGCATGTGATTCAAAATTAGAACTTGTACTGGTAACAACACGAACTGAGGCTATGCGTGTCAAAGAGATACTGAAGTAAAAATTTGTGGTTAATTAGAGAAGAGGAGGTGTATGGGAAGTACAGAGACCCCACTCCTTAGAAATAATCCTATCAGAAACCATGTATGTGATTAGAAGCTTGCAAGGAGAGATATAATGCCTAAAGAATAAATCACAAAAATTAGAGAAAAGAAAAGAGTTGAGACTCCACAAAAGGATCTCATTGAAGTTAGGGAGGTATGCAATATGATGAGGAAAGAGAACATCATTTCTTTGTTAGAATAATGGTTTAGAGAAAAGTTATAATATTCTGGGGGAGAGCGCAAGAGAAAGGTCTTGCATGCTAACCTTCCTCCTCAAAACATTAACTATGATAAGGAGATTACCTTGACTACAGTTTTTGCTAGATGGCTCCTAAGCAATATTCTGATTGACATGTGTATGGAAGTTAATGTTATCACTCTAGATGTATGGAATAAAATAGGAAGGACACCATTACAGCCATCCTCTAATGTTTTGTGTATGCTAATAAGAAAAAGGAAATGCCTATTGGTGTTTTAAAGGATGATGCTATCACTATCCAAGGGGTGAAATTCATTGAATACTTTGAAGTCTTAGTGCTTGCTAAGGAGGATGACTTTCTAGCATTACTTGGGTGACCTTGGTGCTATAAGAACAATATTGCCTTATGTTTCAATAAGGGCTATATAAGTTCTTAGAACAAGGAGGAACGTGGTATCATTCCTTTTACATATCGGAAGTCAACACCCTATACTAAGCCCTTAGGAAAATAAGACCTAGACAAAATTTATGTGCACACTATCAGGGACCCTGAGGTTGTGCAACCAAAAAAAGAAGGCATTATTTAGTGTGAAGATGCTTAATCTATAAGTGATACAACTAGTGTGGCATGCAATAATTGGGTACATGGGACATATGGGTTATTCAGAAGGTAGTTAAGAGGTTCTATGACAAGAGTAACAATACCACCCTAAGTCAGTGCCCGGGAGGAAATAAGTTTCCAAGTTATACTAGGTGACAGCAACCCCGATATTTTATTACAAACATTGGAGACCCAAAGAGAGATGTGAGATCAAAAGGAGAAGGATTCTTAACTATAACTTTCTGGATCAGTAACACGTTTATGAGTGACCCATCATGATAACCTTCTAGAGTCGTGAGAGGTGAGAATCACATTCTCTATTAGGTTTTTCTGAATCAATGCACCTACTATTATACAAGATTATCATGAGAAGGAACCTACCTCACTTCACGTCCAAGCATGTGAGAAGGCCTAGATGGAAGGAACAAATGAATTTCCACCTTATTTATGGGTACATAAGCTTTACTCCACCTTACAAGGTTGCACACGTGCATGGTACATTCACTCAGAGCTACACCATCAGACAAGAAATTGGTAGGTGTTAATGACTAATCTCCTTCAAGCTTTCAAGTATCGAAGTACTAAGCCATTGGTGAATGAGGCATTATAGGTTGTTAAGCACCTTAACTATGGGAAATAGTACCATAATAGAGGATAGAATATTATAATTATTGGGTGAACCTGAATTAGAAGCATTCTTTGATGAGGAAGAATCAGAGGAGATACAACTTGCACATACATGCATGGAAAAAAGAGAAGGGAAAGATATTCTATGTGATCGATGGTGAAGAGGTGGAAAAATTAGATATTAACCATATTTTGGGCATGCATGAGGTTATGGATAGTGATAATGAGCAAGTGTGTGCCTTAAAACCAATAAGGTTAACATTGGTTTAGAGGTAGAACCTAGGAAGGCTACTATTTGAGATTACTTGATAGAAATGGAGGTTTTGAAGGTCATTTATCTGTTGTGTGAATTTTAGGATTTATTTCCACACTGGTACCATGAGCTTAAAGGATTTCACCACAGAGAAATGAATATCAAGTTAAACGAAGGTGCATGCTCAATTTGGAAGATACCTTATGGAATGAATCTAAATATGTGCATTCAATTCAAGGAGGAGATTTACAAGATGATCACATCAGAATCATCGAGGCTATCAAGAATCATAATGAATAAGTACGATGGTCATCTCGCATTAAGAAGGATAGAATGATAAGGATTTCTATCGATTACAAATATTTGAATGTCATATGTGTCATTGAAACTTTTCCAACCCCCTTCATTGAGGAGATCCCGGAAGGAGTAGATGGGTGCAAGATCTATTCTTTTACAAATGGATTCTCGTGGATATTATTAGGTTAGAATTGCATAGGATGACCAAGAAAAGATAAGTTTTTCCACCGAATGGGTAATTTTTGCTACATGGTCATGTATTTTGGATGGAAGAACTTGCTCGCTATGTTTTGGTGCATTTTGGTTCGTGTGTTTGGGACTTCATCCACAAGTTTCTACAAGTCTACATGGATGACTGGATAGTATATGGATTAGTGAGGGACCATTGTGACAACATGAGGCTAATGTTTGAGAGATGTTAGCAATTGAGTATATCCCTCAACATTAAGAAATGTGTTTTCCTACTCTATTTGGCACCCTATTGGGACATATCATCTCTAAGGAAGGTTTTCTCGGTGGATCCCGCCAAAGTTTCCATTACTTTGATTGGGAAAGCCTACCATCTAGAGCAAGGTATGTAGATTCCTTGGGCGTATGGGGTATTACCAAAAATTTATTAAGGGGTATGCCAAGATTGCCACACCATTGGAAAATTTTTGAAGCACAAAGGTAGATTTCATTAGGGAAAGGCGTAATTGATTGCATTTAACATGTTAAAGAATAGGCTTATCACTGTGCCCATATTACACTTTCCCTCTTGGGATAAGCCATTCGATGTACATTTTGATGCTTGAGGGATGGTGATTGGAGCAATCTTAGAAAAAATTGGAGAGAGAATTGTTGACCACCCCTTGTACTTCGCCAAGTAGGAGGCTAACCCCAACATAAAAGAACTATACTACTACTGAGTGCAAGGTATTGTCAATAATCTATGTGTTGCACAAATTTAGAAAGTATCTATTGGAAACACCATTTATATTCTACATGGACCACGTGGGATTTAAGTACTTGGTAAACAACCACAAAATCAAACTCTTGAAATATGTAGTTTTTGTAAAATAAGGTAAGAGTAATTTGGGGCTTGACCATTTATACAGAATAGAATCAAGAGAGGATGCGCAAATCATTGAGTATACAATGCTAGATGCACAAATTTTTAGATTTCACTATGCACCCTCCGACCTGGAAGATATTGTAGTGTTTCGAAAATGGGTGTGGCAATCGAAGGGAATGAATAATTATGAAAGGAAAAAGTTAGTTGTACGCACCATGCCCCGCATGCTAATTATTAGAGACTTATATAATCTAGGGCATGATGAGGTTTTGTGCAAGTGCATGTTAGAGCATGAGCACATTGCAATCACGGAGGAAGCAAATTATGGAATTGTAGGAGGATAGTATGCAAGGAATTTAACTACGTGTAAGATCCTTCTAGAAGTATTTTGTTGGGAAATGGTTTACAAATATTGTATCAAGTATTGCAAGGCTTGTGACCATTGTCAGCACCTTGGTAAACAAAGGAAAAGAGAAGAAATGCCATTAAGACTGATTATTAGTGAAAAACCATTCGAGAAGTGGGAAATTGAATTCGTAGGCCATATTTCCTAATTTGTGTGAAGGAAAGGCTTCATGCTATATCATTACATACATAGATTACCTTACAAGGTGGGAAGAAGTGGTACCTACAAGGATTGCGCACAAATGGAAATATTAACTAGGTTCTTGTGGGAAAATATAATCAACAAATATGGATGCCCACTGAGCTTAACAAGTGATAGGGGTACTCATTTCTTAAATGAGACAGTCAAGATCTTATTCCTAGAATTCATGGTAGCCCATGACAAGACTACCCCTTATAACCCATAAGCTAATGGGAGTGGTAAGATGTTCAACAAAATTATGAATCACATGTTAACCAGGATTTGTGATGTGGGAAGAAAGGATTGGGATGATAAAGTTTTTGTTGTGTTATGGTCATATTGATGAATTATAAAAGACTAAACAAGGCCACACCTTTTTAATTGGTGTTTGGTGGGGAATTTGTGTTACCTATTGAATTCATGTTACCATCGCTTATATGTATAATGTGTGTAACAGGTTAGATGATGAACATGTGCTTGAGGAGAGGATTGATAAAATGATGTAGTTATATGAGAGGGGGATATTGCTCGATGGATTCGAAAATAGAAAAATCCAAGTAGAAGGCATGGCATGATAGAGACATCAAGAACAAATAGTTGGAGGTTAGGCAGATGGTTCTATTGTATGACTCAAGTTTCGCACCATTCTAGGAAATTCATAGTCCATTAGATGGCCCATACATTCTATCCTATATACTTGATTCAGTGCTTTCCAGTTACAAAATTTTAATGGAACATGGTTTTCAAGCCATTTCAATGGGAGTAGGTGAAGCCCTACTATAAATGAGTCCTTTGTGTTTGTAAATAAGGAAATATTTCCAATTAGTGAAGATTTAATTTTCTCGTAGTTTCCTTTCTTGCATTTACTTTGTTTTGTGCACATTTGTGCAATGGTAGACACTTTTATTTTCAAAATTTTTCTATACGTAGAGGACCGTACATCAATTTTAGTGTGGGGTAGAGTGATGTGACAAGTGTTGGAAGTTATGATTGTGGATGGACCAGGTTGAAAAATCAAAAACACGTGGATTGGAAGATCATGCATGGAAAAGGTGAATATAAGGGAAGGATGGTGTCAAAAGGCATTGGAAAACCATGTACAAGGGTAAACAATGCAAAAGCAACATGAGGTAGGTAGCGGAAAGAACTTGGTGTAAGACATAGAGGATTAATTGACTTCGCATGGGAGAAAATGCTAATAATTCTATGGTCAAGTAAGTTAAACGCCAAAAGGATGTGGAAGTGTTTGCATAGGATTGAACACGGAGAAAAATCACTGAACATTGGCATGGGAAAAAAAACTACCTTTATTTCATAAGTTCATTAGTAGGTGACATGGCATTTATAATAGAGAAAAGAAAAAGTTATAAATAGAACATATGAGGTGCATTATTTTTTACCTTGCGTTTTAAGTTAGCAAAGATCTCTTGCAAACTAGGGCATCCTTGCGAAGATTTACGTGCATAGCTAGTTTGATCAGTGAACCAGAGTGGAAAGGAGTACACGAGCATAAGTGGAGAAGGTTGTGTGGAAGAATCCCATGGGTGTTATGTCATCTTGTGGAAAAAATGTTTTCCATGTTAGGGTTCCATAGCTAGGGCATGAGGTTTGATAGAATTTTTGAAAAGGAGTGGAGCCGCAAAGTTGGGCAGAGCAAGGACTAAGAAAGAGGAAGAAGTTTTAAGGCCTTGACGAAGGAATGACACCAAGGAAAGTAGCAAATGTTTTACCAAAGAAGGGAAATGGAAAGGGAAAACAAGCTATTTTTATTAGTTTCAATGAAGAATGATACGTGAAAATGCAAAGTACTCAGGATGACATATTACTTGGTAAAGAGTGGGTCTCTCATGTAAGGAAGATGGTTGTTAGTGATTACAATGAACAAATGAGCACCACAAAAAATTAAATGACACTCAAACTAGTTTTCCCTATAGAGAAGAGGAAACCAAAGGAATTCCCATCTATGATGATGAAGTGAAGGTAAAAATGGAGAAGGTTGGGTTGTTACAACTCTACGAGTTTCCCTATTTTAGAAATCCTGAGTGACTATACCAATGGTTGATGTCACACGTACATGAATACCGCTTCTATTTCATAGGTTAGAGGATGCACATAACCCCAAATGCTAATTTCTAAGTTCACTAGACTTATCTATGAAGGATAATAATTGGACGATGATTTGTAAGACAAAGAAGTCACTAAGAAGACCGTTGAGGCTTATGACTAGAAGAAGGGTTTGCGTTAATTTAAGATTTTTGTAATTACTAAAATGGTGATGAGGATGGTTATGCACTTGGTTACAACATTGAATTGGCAAGAGAGATGGATACAGATCAACAAGGCTTGGTTGTATGTGTGCCACAAGATCTTGGAGGGGACCATCTATAACCTCTAATATTTTATTACAAAGGATATTATAAATGTAGTGCACAATAGAGAGAAGATCATGTTTGGTAATGTCCTCCGACCATTATATTTTCAGAGATTTGAATACCTAATGCACCGGATATTTTTGTTTAGGAATACCCAGATAACAACCCCTCCCCCACCAAGATGTTTTAACAATATACTTGTGACATCATGACATCTGCTCATAAGGTGCACCTAGAAAAGTTGTATAAGTTTATGCACGATGCATTCAATACTGAATGAAGAATACTCGAATAATTTCCTTCAATAGTGCAAGGAGAGGTTGAGCCTTCCATATAACAACATTTTTACATTGACATATTTACTTTGGTAGATGGTCCCAAGATTCCTTGGTGTAAATTTCCTTTCTCCTTGAGTGCAATACTTGTGCCCAAAGTTAATCGATTCAAAGAGGTGAATAAACTCATATTTTATATAAGTGTAGTAGATCAAGACTACCGAAAGCTATGCAGAAGATAATATACCCCAAGAAGCACACCTATGTGGAGAAGTATGTCTCTCATGACATACACATGTTGAAACTAGTAACATTACCTATTATAGGGTGGAAAGTAGTGAGGGTTTATTTGTGCATAAGAAATAATTATAAAAAAGGAGCTTATGTTTTAGATGATTTCTCCATTCCTAAGGACCACACTGTGTGGAAAAATACTATGCAAAGGAAAAGAGACAAAGGACAAAGCTATTGAGAAAAAGGCACCAAACGTATAAAAATACATACAATAGAGGCATAAGAGTAAGGTGTGAGAACAAGTATTTATGTCCACCACAAGAGGTCTCCTTTGAGAAAATAATCACCAAAGAAGGAAGAATTTCCACATAAGGAAGAGTTATCACAGAAGGAAGAGCTGAAAGTAATCGGTGAGTCATCCGAGAAAGAATAAAAAGATAATTCCCTTAATTGATGTCACCAAGAAGGAAGAAGCATAGGGTGATAAAAGGGTTGGACTTAAGAAAAACATAAATCATGGATGCCAACAAGGGTGATGAACAAAATGAAGAGCATGATGAGGTTTGGAATCATCCTTTGTATGATGTACATGAGTCGAGGAAGAAGGAAATGAAGAGAAATATGATAACGAGGAGGTGCTCATGAAAAAGGGGGAACGAGGAAGTAAACATGAAGGATCAAAAGACCTTGACCCTGACCAAGGAGTAGATGGATAATGCAATAGAGAGTGAAGTGGAAGGATTTATCTAACAATTGGTGGAGCATGAAGTCAAGAGAAGCACTAAGGAAGTGCTGAAGAAAATGGAGGAAAGTGTGAGTGTGGGAAAGGAGTATGGATGTATGGGTGGAGACCCCTGCTTAGTGATAAGCTTCCCAAAGGAAGCGTGCATAGGTGGAAAGGGCATAATAGTGGCCCAGAACAAGGAATGGCCTACATTAATGATCCAAATAAGGTACTATGCATGCACTTCCAAAGTACCATGCCCACAAACCAAATCCTTGTTTGGTCTTCTTTTGATGAAGAAGGTACGTACTGCGTGTACAAGGAAAATGCTATCTCAGGATTTTGAATCCCACATTGATGAACCCAAGTTAGAGGTAAATCGAGATAAATTTATAAAGATACCAAATTCCAAAGGAGAAAACACTGTTAAATTCCCAAAAGCGTCGATGAGCAAGTTTTGAGCACTCAAAAAAGTATCGGTGGAGATGGAGGTAAGAATATTTAGCAGAAACAATAGAATAAGGGTCTTGGAGGAAGAACTTGAGAAATAGAATGAGGAGATCATTAAGTGGGACAAGAGATAAAATGAAAGGAATTGATCAGTGCATAGTTAAGGTGCAAGTCGAGAGATGTAAAGGAAAAGGTGTGAAAATTCCATAAGAAGATAAAGGGAATTTCAGATTCCATTATCTTGAAGCACCCAAACCTAGTCCCACCCGAGCAAAAATATGAGTAATCCATGTAATGTTTGGAAGACTTGACCCATATCCTCACCATGGAAAGGAAATCACTTGCATTAGAGTCAGTAGAGGAGGTGATGGCACACGAGAAGGAGGAGGAAAATGTGAAGATTGAGGAGACAAGTGATGTTGGTGTGTATTATTTTCCACATCATTAAGTGAGATGACTCACCTAATGATGTGGAAAATAATACACACCAAAACCCCCTTCATCATAACTTAGGATGAGGTGGCAAGTCAAAAACAAGAAATGGGTCTTGGCACAAAGCCTGATGAGGTACCCATGTATAAGAAGAATTCCCAAGCAGTGAAGGAAAACCCAGTGGGAAAAACATCCACCATAAGAGAACAAACACTCTCTAATCTAAGAAAGATGCCAAATATGGGTCCCAACTCTAGATGATCCCGAAATGGTATCCACGTATAAAGAGGTAATCTCTCGTAAAGAAGAAGAAAAGAGAAGAAGAGGGAGACGAGAGGAATCCAGGAAGATGCCATGGACGGATCGAACTCGAAACTATAGGAAGTCTCCTAGAAAAATGTCGATGATGAGATCCTCTGTCTCTGGACTAAAGAAGAGCCACCCACACTAAATTGTGTCCCCGCCTTAGAAAGGACAAGAATGACATGCTCAAAGTTTGCCCACTCCATAAAGGAAACCAAAGGCAAAAAAATGAAGAACTCGAGTCCGGGTCCACCAAAGTGTGACGTAGGTCTAGCGAGTGAGTGCCAAGGAACCAAAGGTAATGCCATGTGCGTATAAATGTAAAAGTGAAAAGAGGAACACCCACGTAAAGGATGTCTAGGTGATGTGAAGGGAAGAAAACATCCTCCACAATGTAAAAGGGATCCATAGCTGAGGTTGGATCAATGAAGGTCTCTGGAAATGTGGAAATGACATGATTCCTAGAAGGGGAACTCCCAATAATAGAGATGATGAAATCCTGTGAAACACCTATAGATGGATGAGGGACCTGTAGTGCATCACAAGTAGACTCTACAAAAAGATGACTAAGGTCAGGTAGATACTCATCCCAATGAGTGGGCTCAACAAATAAAAGAGCGATGTCAGATAGGTATGTGTCATCCAATGAAGGTAGAGGAGTGAAGTGGGCCTCACAGAATGGAAGTGGAAAGGAGGCGGGTGTAATGAATGTATGAGACTAAAAAGGAGACTTCTTGATATCTGATGAGATGTGGGATGTGTCAAAACTCTCTGGAATACTGAGAGAAAGAGGAGAAGAGTCCTCTGTAGTACTCTCAACATTAGAACTAGGTGCACAATCCTTATCATTAGAAGTAGAACCAAGTGATTCTATGTCAGTGTAACTATCATCACACAAAGAAGAGGAGACAACTGAATCAGCAACAAGAACAATGACTGAAGTATGTGAAGGGTCTCCATAGAAGGACTGAAGAATGCTCCAAACACAATGGGGTGGATCTGAGTTTGCCACATGAAACTAGAGAGAACAAGAGACATGCATCATCATGTGACTATATATGTGGTTGGAAGTGTCAAGAAAGTCCTCTAGATGATGATGATCAATGGGTATAGGAACCTGCCCAAGCAGAAGGGTAAAAGGCCCTCGTGGGTGAAGTAATGTTCCATGGAAGCACACCAGATGAATAGTTCCTTCTCCTGCTAGAAGTGGTGGAGGCTATAAGGTGATCCTATAACACTCAATTCTAGAAAGATAACTCTACATGATGAAAAAATTCAAGATGTAAGGTGCATGAAAGTAAGACGTCGACTCAATCAATAATGTGTCGGCGTGTGAAGACCCAAGAGTACAAGCAACACCCTAGAATGTGGCACTTTATAAAAGTAGTGCATTTACAAAACTGATAATCCCATCACGTAAAGTGTGAAAAATCATGTAACTTTGACTAAATAAGTGCTCAAAAATGAACAGCGAGTCAAAATTTATAGCATTAAAATGATTCCCGTAACTGATGGAAAAATACACTAGATGACGTAAACACATTAAAAAAGTACTCAAACGAGTGCAAAGGGTATCGTGTGAATACTTGTTAGAAACGACATGGAATTTTAGAAGGGGTTTGTTTTGAATACAAGGGTGGATTAGCCTCCTACTAACCCCATACCTCACCCTCCTTCTTCGACACTCATAGAAGGGGAGAGTAATACAAGCCAAAAACAACCTAAAAAATTATTACAATACCATGATAAATGTTTTGCCTCAAAACATTAAAAATGAGGAATTGTTTTCACCTACACACAATTTTAAAAGGAAGTGGGCCTAAGATGAGTTGTCAAGCCATGTGTTGAGTAGCTAGAAATGGACCTCGTTGGCAAGTTGGGAAATTGACCGAGCTTCCGTGAACACGTCGAGCCACAGAGGTGTAACCGCCCAAGGATTCATTTCACGTGGTGATAGTGTGTCGATAGTGGTTCAATGTTGAATGGTAGTGAAGTGGTTTGAAGAACACTTGTCGAGGATGATGGAGAGAAGAAGAAGCAGTCAACTACACAACCAAACAAAGAAGGCCACATAATTCCAAAATGAATAGAGAGAAAGAAATGGCTAATTCCATAATGATTTGGCCGAGTTACCAACCGAGCATAGAGAAATGGATGATGCGAGAATAAGAGGTCGTGGAGGAAAAACATTTTCCAACATGTTCAACTATAGAGTGGTGAGATTGTAGGTACATTTCAAGGAAGACATAGGTCCACGAGTAGGTTGAGTTTGAACCATTCAAGCTATGGGAGTTGTTGGAGTGGTGTTCCTTCACCGCCTCCCGACCAACGAGAAGGAAGTAGAAACAACCACAAGCCTAGGGGGAGAGTGCAAGCTTTGTGGAACACAACGAGCTTAGGGAATACCATTATTAGTAAACAACAAACACAATGAGCATGGGGTGAGAGTACAATGCAGCTCACGAGCTCCCACAGAAAAAATGAGTGGTCTGTAGGTGGAGGATGGGTACACCAATACACGTAAAACAAACCTGAGCTGTAGATGCCAAGAGTGCAGGTCGCTGGGAGCAATGCAAACCGTGTTAATGACAATCGAAGATTATGAAAAAACACGGATCTACAAACTCTGAAATGCAGCAAAACCTGAGTTTTGAAGAGAAAATGCACAGAGTTATACGCAAAACCACCACTCCCAACACACAGAACCAAGTACATGTACCCTCGAAAAATGCAAGTAGAGCATGCAAATACAAGCATATGCAAGCAAGGAACTGATGAGCCCGAGAAGACACCAAACTCTGAAAACACCAGAAACTCGAACATGACCAAACAAACCATGATCAAACCCATGCAAGAGGTATGGCCCCGAAATCAATGCAAGTAGAGTATGATCATAATTTCCATTACAACACATGCACGAGAATCTAAATATCACGCTGGAAGCTGGAAAACATGCACAAAAACGGTGATGAGTGCACGGATCCAAAATATCCACTCTGATACCATGAAAGAGGGATTAAAACCAGCAAGCGAGGATCATGAGGGATGACGTGCACATCAATGGATGTGTGAATGACAGCGTGAAGAGATCTCGGGAGGAGCGAGTATCAACCGAATGTGCATGCAAAGATTCGACAAACAAGTAGAACTTGGTTAAGCCATAAAACTCTCCTCTATCTCATACATCAAAAGAAGTGTACATATAGGAGGTGCCGAGTAACCCCAAAGATCGCAATCATGAAAACTAGGTGCACAATCCTCATCATCGAAGTAGAACCAAGCGAGTCTATATCAAGAAACTGTCATCACACAATGAAGAGGAGACAATTAAATCAGTAGTAGGAACAATGACTATAGTATGTGAAGCGTCTCCATAGATGGACTAAAGAATTCTCCAAACACGGTGGGGTGGATCTCGAGTCTTCCACGTGAAACAAGAGAGAACGAGAGACATGCAACATCATGTGACCATAGATGTGGTCGCAAGTGTTGAGAAAGTCCTCTAGATGATGATGATCGGTGGGCTGCAGGAACCTGCCCAAGCAAGAAGGGTAAAAGATCCTCGTGGGTGAAGTAATTTTCCATGGATGCATGCCAGTGAATAGTTCCCTCTCTTGGTGAGAAGTGATGAAGGCTATAAGGTGATCCTATGATGCTCAAGTCAGGAAAGAGCACTCTCTATGACGAAAAAATGCAAGATGCAAGGTGCACAAAATCAAGACATCAAACTCGGCCAATAATGCGTCTGCGTGTAAAAACCTAAGAGTACAAGAAACCCCCTCGAATGCGGCACTTTATAATAGTAGTGCAATTACAAAATTTATTATCCCATCACATAAATTGTAAAAATTATGCAACCTTGACTAAAGAAGCACTAAAAACAAGCAACATCAAAAGTTATAGCATTAAAATGATTCCCACAACCGATGAAAAATACACTAGATGCTTCAAATGCATTAAAAACTACTCAAAACGAGTGCAAAGGGTATCATGTGACTACTCGTTAGAAATGGCACACAATTTTAGAAGGGGTTTGTTTTCACCGTGAGGGGGATTAGCCTCCCTGCAAACCCTAGACCTCACCCTCCGTCTTTGACACTCGTAAGAGGGAGAGTAATATAAGCCAAAAATAGCGTAAAAAATTATTATAATGTCATGATAAATGTTTTGCCTCAAAACATTAAAAATGAGGAATTGTTTTAACCTCCAAACAATTTTAAAAGAAAGTGTACCCAAGATGAGTTCTCAAGCCATCTTTTGAGAAGCTGGAAATGGACCTAATTGGTGAGTTAGGAAGTTGACCGAGCTTCCGTGAACATGTTTGAGCCTGCAGAGGTGTAACCGTCCAAGGATTCAACGCCACATGGTGACAATATGTCAGATAGTGGTTCAATTTTGAATGGTAGTGAAGCGGTTTGAAGAACACTTGTAGAGGAAGATAGAGAGAAGAAGAAACGGTCAACTCCACAAAGAAATGGTGAAGGCAAAACAATGCGAGAATGAGAAGAGAGAGATAAATGAATGATGCCGAATGATTTTTTGAGTTACCAATTGAGCAGAGAGAAATGACTAGTGCTAAAACGAGAGGTCGTGGAGCCAAAATGTTTTCCAACGTGTTCAACTACAGAGTGGTGGACCTGTAGGTACATTTCAAGCGCGACGTAGGTCCACGAGAAGGTTGAGTTTGAACCGGTCAAGCTATGGGAGTTATTGGAGTGGTGTTCCTTCACTACCTCCTGACTAGCAATAAAAACCCAAGGAAGTAGAAACAACCACTAGCCTAGGGTTAAAGTATGAGCCCGGTGGAACAAAACGAGCTGGGTAATATGACGAGCAGTGAAAAATGAACACAATGAGCCCGGGGTGAGAGTGCAATGCAGGCTCACAAGCTCCCATAGAAAAAATGAGTAGTCTGTAGGTGGAGGATGGGAGTACCAATACATGTAAAACAAACCCAAGATATAGATGCCAAGAGTGCAGGTCACCGGGAGCAATGCAAACCGTGCAAATGACAACCCAAGGTTATGAAAAAAAACACGGATCTAAAAACTCTGAAATGTAGCAAAACCTGAGTTTTGAAGAGCAATCCATAGAGTTATACGTAAAACCACCACTCCTAACACACGTAACCAAGTACATGTACCTTGAAAAAATGAAAGTAGAGCATGAAAATATGAGCATATACAAGAAAGTAATTGACGAGCCTGAGAAGACACCAAACTCCAAAAACACCAGAAACTCGAACACGACCAAACAAACCACGATCAAACCCATGCAAGCGGTATGGCCCCGAAATCAATGCAAGTAGAGCATGGTCAGAATTTTCATTACGACACACACACAAGAATTTGAATATCATGCTAGAAGCCAGAAAACACACATAGAAACAGTGATGAGTGTACAGATCCATAAGATCTACTCTAATACCATGAAAGAGGGTTTAAAACCCACAAGCAAGGATCATGAGGGATGACTATCACATCAATGGACATGTGAATGGTAGCGTGAAGAGATCTTGGGAGGAGCAACAATATCCCAAATGTGCATGCAAATATTTGACAAATGGGTAGAACCTTGTTAAGCCATAAAACTCTCCTCTATCTCATTGATCAAAAGATGTGTACATATAGGAGGTGCTTAGTAATCCCTAGTGATGTAATCATGACTGGTTGGGTGGACAATCCTTGTCATTAGAAGTAGAACCAAGTGAGTCTATATTAGTGGAACTATCATCACACAAAGAAGAGGAGACAACTTAATCAATAAGAGAACAATGATTGTAGTATGTGAATGGTTTCCATAGAAGGATTGAAGAATGCTTAAGACACGGTGGGGTTGATTTGAGTCGCCACATGAAATTGAGAGAACGAGAGACATACATCATCATGTGACCATAGATGTGGTTACATGTGTCGAGAAATTCCTCTAGATGATGATGATCAATGGAAGTAGGAACGGCCCAAGCAAGAAGGGTAAAAGACCCTTGTGGCGAAGTATTGTTCCATGGAAGCACGCCAGATAAATAGTTCCCTCTCTCGGTGAGAAGTAATGGAGGTCGTAAGGTGATCCTATGATGCTCAAGTCTGAAAAGATAAATCTCCATGGTGAAAAACTACAAGATGCAAGGTGCACAAAAGCGAGACGTCAGACTCAGCTGATAATGCATCTGCATGGGAAACCCAAGAGTACAAGCAACCCCTAGAATGTGGAACTTTATAAAATTAGTGCATTTACAAAACTGATAATCCCATGACGTCAAATTCAAAAAATCATGTAACTTTAACTAAGAAACGATAAAAAATGAGCAATGAGTGAAAAGTTATAGCATTAAAATGATTCCGCAATCGATGAAAAAAACATAGATCTTTGTAAATGCATTAAAAAAGTACTTGAAATGAGTGCAAAGGGTATCGTGTGATTACTTGTTGGAAACGACATGGAATTTTAAAAGGGGTTTGTTTTGAATGCAAGGGGATTTAGCCTCTTGCCAACCCCAAACTTTACCCTCCATCTTCGACACTCATAGGAGGGGACAAGAATACAAGTGAAAAATAGCCTAAAAATTTATTACAAGCCGTGATAAATGTTTTGCCTCAAAACATTAAAAATGAGGAATTGTTTTGACCTACAAAATTTTTTAAAAGGAAGTGGGCCTGAGATGTGTTTTCAAGCCATGTGTTGAGCAGATTTAAATGGACCTCGTTGGCGAGTTGGGAAGTTGAGTGAGCTTCGTGAACACGTCCGAGCCTACAGAGGTGTAACCATCCAAGGATTCAATGCCACTTGGTGACAGTGTGTTAGATAGTGGTTCAATGTTGAATGGTAGTGAAGCGGTTTGAAGGACACTTGTCGAGGATGATGTAGAGAATAAAAAATGGTCGACTGTGTAGCCAAATGGTGAAGGCCAAACAATGCCAAAATGAGCACACAGAGAGAAATGACTGATGCCAGAATGATTTGGCCGAGTTACCAACTGAGCAGAGAGAAATGGTTGATGCCAGGATGAGAGGTCGTGGAGCCAAAATGTTTTCCAACGTGTTCAACTACAGAGTGGTGAGACTGCAAGCAAGTACGTTTCAAGGTAGACACAGTCCACGAGTAGGTTGAGTTTGAACCGGTCAAGCTATGGGAGCTATGTGAGTGGTGCTCCTTCCCCGCCTCTTGACCAACGAGAAAACCCAATGAAGTAGAAATAACCATGAACCTAGGGGAGAGTGTGATCTTGGTGGAACACAACAAGCCTAGGGAATACCACGAGCAATGAACAAAAAACAAAACGAGCATGGGGTGAGAGTGCAATGCAAAGCTAATGAGCTCCCACAAAAAAAATGAGCAATTTGTAGGTGGAGGATGGGTGTACCAATACACATAAAACAAACCCGAGCTATAGATGCCAAGAGTGCAGTCACTATGAGAAATGTAAACCATGCTAATGACAACCCAAGGTTATAATAAAAACACGGATCTACAAACTCTGAAATGCAGCAAAACGTGAGTTTTGAAGAGTAATGCAAAGAGTTATACGTAAAACCACCATCCCCAACACACAGAACCAAGTACATGTAACCTCAAAAATGAAAGTAGAGCATGCAAATATGAGCATATCCAACCAAGGACTTGACGAGCCTGAGAAGACACAAAAATTTGAAAACACCAGAAACTCAAACACAACCAAACAAACCGCGATCAAACCTGTGCAAGTGGTATGGCCCCTGAAATCAATGTAAGTAGAGCATGGTTGGAATTTCCATTATGACACACACATGAGAATCATATCATACTAGAAGCCAAAAACATGCACATAAATGGTGATGAGTGAACAGATCCACAAGATCCACTCGATACTATGAAAGAGGGTTTAAAACCTGCAAACAGGATGATGAGGGACGACATGCACATCAACGGAAGTGTGAATCATAGTGTGAAGTTATCTCGGGAGGGGAGAGCATCAACCGAATGTGCATGTAAAGACTTGACAAATGGGAAAAACTGGTTAAGCCTTAAAACTCTCCTCTATCTCATAGATCAAAAGAAGTGTACATATAGGAGGTGTTGAGTAACCCCCTTTGCTGCAATCATGACAACTAGGTTCACAATCCTTATCATCGAAGTAGAACCAAGTGATTCTATGTCGTGGAACTGTCATCACACAAAGAAGAGGAGACAATGAATCAGCAAGAGGAACAACGATCGCAATATGTGAAGGGTCTCCATAGAAGGACTGAAGAATGCTCCAGACATGGTGGGGTGGATCTGAGTCTTCCACGTGAAACTAGAGAGAATGAGAGACATGCATCATCATATGACCATAGATGTGGTCACAAATGTCGAGAAATTCCTCTAGATGACAATCATTAGTGGGTGCAGAACGGCCCAAGCAAGAAGGGTAAAAGACCCTCATAGATGAAGTAATGTTCCATGGAAGCATGCTAGGTGAATAGTTCCCTCTCCCGGTAAGAGGTGGCGGAGGTCAGTAAGGTGATACTATGACACTCATGTCTAGAAAGAGCACTCTCCATGTTGAAAAAATGCAAGATGTAAGGTGCATGAAAGCAAGATGTCAGACTCGATCGATAATGCGTCTGCGTGTGAAAACCCAAGAGTACAAGCAACCACCCTAGAATGTGGCAATTTATAAAAGTAGTGCATTTATTAAACTGATAATATCATCATGTAAAGTGTGAAAAATCATGCAACTTTGACTAAAGAAGCACTAAAAAATGAGTAGTGAGTCAAAAGTTATAGCGTTAAAATGATTCCCGCAACTGATGGAAAAATACACTAGATGCTACAAATGCATTAAAAAAGTACCTGAAATGAGTGCAAAGGGTATTGTGTGACTACTCATTGGAAATAGCATGAAATTTTAGAAGGGGTTTGTTTTGAATGCGAGGGGGGATTAGCCTACTACCAACCCCTGGAACTCACCCTCCGTCTTCGACACTCGTAGGGGGAAGAGTAATACAAGCCGAAAATAGCCCGAAAAATTATTACAATGCTTTGTGATAAATGTTTTGCCTCAAAACATTAAAAATGAGGAATTGTTCGAGCTACAAATAATTTTAAAAGGAAGTGGGCCCGAGATGAGTTGTCAATCCATATGTTGAGCACCTGAAATGGACCTTGTTGGCGAGTTGGGAAGTTTACCAAGCTTCTGTGAACATGTTCGAGCTCGCAGAGGTATAACCATCCAAGGATTCAACGCCATGTGGTGACAGTGTATCGATAGTTGTTCAATGTTGAATGGTAGTGAAGTGGTTTGAAGAACACTTGTCGAGGATGATGGAGAGAAGAAGAAACGGTCAACTACACGGCCAAACGATGAAGGCGAAACAATGCCAAAATGAGCAGAGAGAGAGAAACAATGCTAATGCCGAATGATTTGGCTGAGTTACCACTGAGCATAGAGAAACTTGATTGATGCGAGAATGAAAGGTCATGGAGGAAAACATTTTCCAATGTGTTCAATCTGTAGAGTGGTGAGACTGTAGGTATGTTTCAAGGTAGATTTAGGTCCATGAGCAGGGTTGAGTTTAAACCGGTCAAGCTATGGGAGCTGTTGGAGTGGTGTTCCTTCACCTGTCTCCGACCAACGAGCATAACCCAAGGAATTAGAAACAACCACAAGCCTATGGGGAGAGTGCAATCCTAGTTGAACACAATGAGCACGGGAATGCCACAATCAACGAACAACAAACAAAATGAGCTGCGGTGAGAGTGCAATGCAGCTCACAAGCTCCATGCAGAAAAAATGAGTAGTCTATAGCTGGATGATGGGTGCACCAATACACATAAAACAAACCCAAGCTATAGATGCCAAGAGTACAGGTCACCGGGAGAAATGCAAACCGTGCTAATGATAACCCAAAGTTATGAAAAAACATGGATCTGCAAACTCTGAAATGTAGCAAAACCTGAGTTTTGAAGAGCAATGCACAAAGTTATACGTAAAACCACCACTCCCAACACATAGAATTAAGTACATGTACCCTAAAAAAATACAAGTACATCATGCAAAAATGAGCATATGCAAGCTAGGAACCGACGATCCCGAGAAGACACCAAACTCCAAAACACCAGAAACTCGAACACGACCAAACAAACCACGATCAAACCCGTGTAAGCGGTATGGCCCCTAAAATCAATGCAAGTAGAGCATGGTTAGAATTTCTATTATGAAACATGCAGGATAATCTAAATATCACACTGGAAGCCAGAAATCACGCACAGAAACGGTGATGATTGCACGAATCCACAAGATCCATTCTGATACCATGAAAGAGGGTTTAAAACCCGCAAGTGAGGATCACGAGTGACATTGTGCACATCAATAGACGTGTCAGCAAAATCGTGAAGAGATATTGTGAGGAGTGAGCATCAACCAAATGTGCATGTAAATATTTGACAAACGGGCAGAACTTGGTTAAGCCATAAAACTATCCTCTATCTCATAGATCAAAAGACATGTACATATAGGAGAGGTGCGCGTAACCCCCAAAGTGCTGCAATCATGACAACCGGGTGCATAATCCTCGTCATCGTAATTAGAACAAAGCGAGTCTATGTTAGTGGAACTATCATCACATGAAGAAGAGGAGACAACTGAATCAGCAACAGGAACAACAACTACACTATGTGAAGGGTCTCCATAGAAGGAATGAAGAATGCTCCAGACACGGTGGGGTGGATCTTGAGTCTACCACATGAAACTAGAGAGAAAAAGAGACATGCATCATCATGTGATGATACATGTGGTTACAAGTGTGGAGAAAGTCCTCTGGATGATGATGATCAACGGGTGTAGGAACTAGCCCAAGCAAGAAGGGTAAAAGACCCTCGTGGGCGAAGTAATGTTCCATGGAAGCATGCTAAGATAAATAGTTACCTCTCCTAGTGAGAAGTGGCGGGGATGTAAGGTGATCCTATGATTCTGAAGTCTATAAAGAGCACTCTCCATTATGAGAAAATGCAAGATGTAAGGTGCACGAAAGCAAGACGTCAGACTTGGCCGATAATGCGTCTACGTGCGAAAACCCAAGAGTACAAGCAACCCCAAAGCATGTGGCACTTTATAAAAGTAGTGCATTTAAAAACTAATAATCCCATCATGTAAAGTGTGAAAAATGATGCAACTTTGAATAAAGAAGTGCTCAGAAATGAGCAGGAGTCAAAAATTATAGCATTAAAATGATTCCTGCAACTAATGGAAAAATACACTAGATGCTACAAACGCATTAAAAAAGTACTTGAAATGAGTGCAAAGGGTATCATGTGACTACTAGTTGGAAATGGCATGGAATTTTCTCAAGGGTTTGCTATGAATTTTATGGGGATTAGCCTCTGCCAATCTTGGACCTCACCCTCTGTCTTCGACACTTGTAGGAGGGGAGAGTAATACAAGCCAAGAATAGCTTAAAAATTTATTACAATGTCGTGATAAATGTTTTGCCTCAAAACATTAAAAATGAGGAATTGTTTTGACCAACAAATTTTTTTAAAAGGAAGTGGGCCCGAGATGAGTTGTCAAGGCATTTGTTGAGCAGCTAGAAATGGACCTCGTTGGTGAGTTGGGAAGTTGACTGAGCTTCAGTGAACATGTCTGAGCATGTAAAGCTGTAACTATCCAAGTATTCAATGCCACATGGTCATAGTGTGTTAGATAGTGGTTCAATGTTGAATGGTAGTGAAGAGGTTTGAAGAACACTTGCCAAAGATGATGGAGAGAAGAAGAAATAGTCAATCGCATGACCAAACGGTGAAGGCCAAACAATGCCAGAATAAGCAGAGAGAAAGGAATGGTTGATGCTAGAATGATTTGGTAGAGTTACCAACTCGAGCAGAGAGAAACGGCTGATGCGAGAATGAGAGGTCATTGAGCCAAAATGTTTTCCAATGTGTTTTGTTAGTGCAAAATCACAGCACCCCTGGATGTTGATCAGATTTCTAGTTTGATCACTCTAGCATCCAGTGTGATTGCACAACATTGAATCCTTCCTCTAAGTGTGGGACTTGCAAGAATGAGAAAGGAATCTCCAGAGAAGGCTGGTTCCTCTTCCTAAACTACCTGCCACAAGCTATTCCAGTGCAGGAAAGCTAATCTAATCCTAATCTAACCATGCCAAGGAGACAGAGAGAGAGAGAAAAGGGAAAAAACAGAGCCTACACTAAAACGGTGATACACCAGAGAAGGAAAATGTTGAACATCTATCAAAACTGCCATGGAACAAAGAGAGGTGAGTGATGGGAAGGATGGACAGATGCATCACAGGCCCAAGGATGGATTTCACATGGAAAATGTCCCAAAACTCCATGAACACAACTCCAAACCTGTAATGAACATTCAAATGTGCACAAATACCTACAATGAAGAGAGGCAAGAAGAAAACAAGTGAAAAACGAGCAAGGATGGACAGATGCATCACGAAACACGTTTTTGTTGCTTCAGAAGTTTGCACAGAACATCATTTTAATGGTAAAAGGCAAAAATGCCATTACAGAGAAGGGAGGAGGTTCGAACTCCATTTTCAACCCTGGAGAAGAAAAGAAGGGAGGGCAGAGCCGAAAAGATGAACCACTACTAGAAAATGAGCCAAATCTAGCTTTATACAATGCATGGGTCGAGCCCAGGAGAGAGAAAATGTAGGAAAACATGCAAGCAGCCCAACCATTGACCAAAACACATTCTTCATTAAAATTGGTGGTTGAAACATCACTTCTGGCCATGCTGAAGAAGAATGCGACCCATGTGCATTAAAACTGGTTGTTGAAACGTCAGTTCTAGCCATTACCACGTGCCAGAGATGTTTCTTGATTTTATCTCTCCAAACTGAACCAAAATGCAAGATTGACCCTGGAATCATGTAGATAATTTCAACAGATTTCCAATGATATAAAGAACGTGCAAATCCAAGCTCTGGATCAAAAGATATGATCGTTTGAAGATTTAGGGCAAAAATGGCCCAAAAACGGATCGGCGGGAAAACACTTGAATTTTTCCCACGCTTTGCCACTTGGATGACACGTGTCGGGCACTGATTGGATGAGAAATTCTCTCTCCTTCCATTTCTACGGGTCTTCCTTTGGAAATTTTGACTTTCTATAACTTTGGAAAATTTTCCATTTCTCCCCACGCCCCCGCCACTTGGGACACTTGGCAGGATCTGGTTGGAGGACAGGGGTGCGGGGTCATCCTTGTCTTTTAATTTTTTGGCCCAAGAATTTTGTCAAATTTTCCTAAGTCTTTCCCTGGCTCCGAACTCCCCCACCTTAGGACACGTGTCCTGTGTCTATTAGCTCGGGCCGACCCTTCAAACCTTGCCCTTTGAATTTTTTTGGCCAAAAAACACTTAGCCAATTTCCATTGCGCTTCCCCTTGTGACACGTGTCATGCTATGATTCATCCGTGGGCCTCCTTGTCTCTTTTCGGCCACTTCACCTTTTCGCGTCCCATGCGTACTTTTGGCCTGGATGTCCCAAACTGTCTGGGACAAATTTCTCCGAACCACCCGATTCGGGCTTCCTTGTTCCTGTTTACGGTGAAGACACATGGCAAGATTCCATTCACTCTCGGATCTTTTAGATTTTCACGTCCCCGCACGTACTTTTGGCCCAAATGTCCCAAATGAAAGTCCTCTATTTCATTGAACGGTCGGTTCGCATCCCCACATACTCTTGTTCCAACCTGTCCTTGTTGCGCCTGGGACAAATCTCTCGAACCGCCCGAAATGAACCGACTTGCGCCAAATTGGCCGATCCGCGTCCTGCGCATACTTTTGGTCCAACTGTCCCAGACCGCACAAAACAAGACTTAGGCAATTTTCTTCATTTTTTTGGCTGGTTCATCTTTTTGCACCCCACGCGTCCGGATGTCCCAACTATCCCAAGGACCTCTGGACTAGGACTTAGCCGATTTTCTCTGTATTTTGGAACCAAGCTTGGCTTTTGTAAATTTTTCACATTTTTAAAACTTGTTGGGATTTCTTCTTGTATGGGAGAGTTAGAGAGAAGCCGAGGGACCCCAAAAAACATGATTTTGGGCCTTAAGTCAATCTGTCTGCCTGGGACTGAAAATTCTGATGCATGTTATCAAAATTACCTGGAGGGGTGAATTTTGGATAACAGTTTTGGCGACTCAGCGGGGTCATCTGCCTGCTAGATGAATGATCAGTAGCCTGAAGCAATCCATTGGGCATGGAGTCATGAGTAGTAGCCTGTAAACTGATCTGAACTTTGAAAACGTCCTCTCGAGCCACTTGAATCCCACTGGACATGGAGTTTTTCCCACCAAAATGCCACTGAAATGGACTATGCAAGAGCAAAATTAGCACCACAAAAACTATGCAGTAATGAAAATCATACATGCTCCAAATGGAACATGCGAGTGTGCACAAAGCACTTCTTTCTACCGAAAGCAAACCTACCTACTTTACTCTAATTAGAAGCAAAGGTGGGATAAACAAACCCTACAACTGGTTGTGCAAAATAGCTTCCCTTTCTCAAAAGTGGCATCCATGCAATTGATTTGGCATTGAACATGGCTGATTAGATGAATGGAAAATCAACAAGAAGCTAGTCTTCCACCCAAATCATCAAGGTATCAGGTGAAGGAAAATTCAATACCTCTTTTAGTTGCTCTGCATTTGGATTGAAGAGGTATGACACGGCTGATCCTTGGTACTTTGTAGCTCATCCTCATGCTTAGCAGTGAAGCAAGATGGTGGTTGTGACTTCTCCTTTGGCTCCAATGAAGCCAAATACCTAATTGGGAAAGGTCCGATCCATTTGATATGCACATAGCTCGATTTTCAACTCCAAAATGGAGTCTTCTTGTAGACCCTCTTAAATGGATGGTGTGGAAGCAATGGTAGAATCCTTGTGCCCTTTCTCTTCCTCCAATGAAGAACATGAAAGGTCTAAATCTTCCAATCTTGATTCCAAAGAGCTGGTATAAGATGTAGGCTGCTGCAAATGAATGTCCTCCTTCATGACAACAGACTCAAGTGTTTGGAATGTGGATGATGAAAGAGAGAATGGTGGAAACTCAACCGGCTCTTCTTCATCAAAACAATCCTCCAAATCTGACAGATAAACTACCTCATGGCCATCTTGCTGCAAATGCTCCACTTCCTCCATGGTGTCTTCTTGATCTGTAACTTGACCACCATGGTTTCTTTCACCCTCCAACATTGAGTTTGAGAGATCAAACTCCTCTTTAGTACTATAACTTGAGAGAGGTGAAGTAGAAAGAAGAACTGAAGGTTCTCCTGTAGCTTGCTTTGTGCTCAAAGCCCTTGGATCTACAATTTTCACCTCCATAACTAGAATGTGCTCCTCTTCTTTTGGATTTGGAGAAGCTTCTCCTTTCTCTACTACTTGAAGAAAATCTTTCTCTTGATAGAAATCTTCTTCTAGTAAGAAGTTTGTCAAGTCAAACTCTTCAATCTGCTGCTCTAGATGACAAGTTGGAACTACAAGATCTTCTTGAGCTTTCTTCCTTTATGGCTGATTGTGCAACTTGAATTGAATCAGCATTCCCTTCAAATAGAGTGCCAACATGGACACTACTTTTTGAGCAAACCCCATTCGCTGATCTCGCTTCTTCTTTGCTGCTCTTCTTCTGCTGCCACAAAATTAGTCTTAACGACCATTTGTTCAACCTTAGCCTCTTTTGTAGGTTTAACCATCAAGGGGATCTTTGTCATCCCAAATTTGGCAGCCCAAGCCCTCAAGTTGTCTGTCATTTATTTTCTGTTGGGCTCCTCTTCTTGCTGTCCTTCATGGCCGATTTTTACAATTTCTTCTTCCCCACATGGAATTGGGAATATAAGAGGAGGGATGGGTTGAAACTCAATTGATTTGGCAATTTTTGTGGTGGTAGAGGAAGTGAAACCTCTTGTTTCTCTGGGGAGAGTGTATTTATTTTAGCTCTTGTGGAGGGGATCGTTGTTTGGAAGGAAAAAGGAAAGAAGAATTGAGGTGTGGTGGAAGACTGAGAGGTGGAGACATGGAATCAACATTTGGGACAGCAGATGGGGAGTTTAGAATTTGCAATTCCAAATGAGATGGTGCTGCTTGAGTAATGGGAAGAGAAAAACCAGATGATGGTGTAGAACTTACCAATTGAAAAGGTTGTTCAACAACAACTTTGTATAGGCCTCTATTTCTGCTATCCATTGTGCAAGTTGGGGCAGCATCTTCATCATGAAGTCCAGCTTCTCCTGAGGGCTGAAGTGTCTTGGAAAAGGGCCTCCCCATGGACAAGGAGTCCTACAACCAATTCTGAAATCTCTCATTTGAGATGTTGCTCTTGACTGCACCATCTTTACCTCCATCTTTTGGATTTTCTCCAACAGACCAGCATCTTGCATCTGATTGTCTTCATTATATGCATACTCTTGCTCTTGGAAAGCTCCATAGCCAAACTGATTTTGGCATTGCTGCTCATATGGGTATGCATGCTGATTTTGAATTTGTTCAAAATGCTGATTTGGAGGATTTAAAAAACATGTTGGAGGTGGGAAACATTGCTGCTGTTGTTGAAAATGTGAATTCCATGATGGAAATGAAGTCATGATTGCACAACTTCATGGAATGGAAAAGAATGAAAGGGATGGAAAGAAGGATGGATGGGAATGGATGAAAAATAGGTCTGTAACTTCAGAAATGGGTTGCTGATCAGATGGAGTCGCCAGATGTGTTTGCAAGTGCCTCCAAAGGTTGAAATCTTCACAGGAACACACCAACCTACAAAAGATGAAGTGGAAGACCTCTAAGGTCCCACCAGGCGTGCCAAAACTATTAGTGCAAAATCACAAGCACCCTTGGATGTTGATCATATTTCTAGTTTGATCACTCTAGCATCCAGTGTGATTGCACAACATTGAATCCTTCCTCCAAGTGTGGGACTTGCAAGAATGAGAAAGGAATCTCCAGAGAAGGCTGGTTCCTCTTCCTAAACTACCTGCCACAAGCTATTCCAGTGTAGGCAAGCTAATATAATCCTAATCTAACCATGCCAAGGAGACAAAGAGAGAGAGAAAAGGGAAAAATAGAACCTACACTAAAACAGTGATACACCAGAGAAGGAAAATGTTGAACATCTATCAAAGCGCCATGGAACAAAGAGAGGTGAGCGATGGGAAGGATGGACAGATGCATCACAGGCCCAAAGATGGATTTCACATGGAAAATGTCCCAAAACTCCATGAACACAGCTCCAAACCTGCAATGAACATTCAAACGTGCACAAATACCTGCAATGAAGAGAGGCAAGAAGAAAACAAGCGAAAAACGAGCAAGGATGGACAGATGCATCACGAAACATGTTTTTGTTGCTTTAGAAGTTTGCATAGAACATCATTTTAATGGTAAAAGGAAAAAAATGCCATTACAGAGAAGGGGAGGAGGTTCAAACTCCATTTTCAACCCTGGAGAAGAAAAGAAGGGAGGGCAGAGCCGAAAAGATGAACTACTACTAGAAAATGAGCCAAATCTGGCTTTATACAATGCATGGGTCAAGCCCAGGAGAGAGAAAATGTAGGAAAATGTGCAAGCAGCCCAACCATTGACCAAAACACATTCTTCATTAAAATCAGTGGTTGAAACATCACTTCTAGCCATGCTGAAGAAGAATGCGACCCATGTGCATTAAACTGGTTGTTGAAATGTCGATTCGACCATTACCATGCGCTAGAGATGTTTCTTGATTTTATCTCTACAAACTGAATGAAAATGCAAGATTGACCATAAAATTAATGTAGATAATTTCAATAGCTTTCCAATTATATAAAGAACATGCAAATCTAAGCTCTGGATCAAAATATATGATCGTTTGAAGATTTAGGGCAAAAACGGCCCAAAAAGCAGATCGGCGGGAAAACACTTGAATTTTCCGTGCTCGCCACTTGGATGACACACATGGGCGCTGATTGGATGAGCAATGCTCTCTCCTTCCCTTTCGTGGGTATTCCTTTGGAAATTTTGACTTTCTCTAACTTTGGAAAATTTTCCATTTTTTCCCCGCACCCCTGCGACTTGGGACATGTGGCAGGATCTGGTTGGAGGACAGGGGCGCGAGGTCATCCTTGTCTTTTAATTTTTTGGCCTGAGACTTTTGTCAAATTTTCCTAAGTCTTTCCCTGGCTCTGAACTCCCCCACCTTAGGACACGTGTCCTATGTCTATTAGCTCGGGTTTCCCTTCAAACCTTGCCCTTTGAAATTTTTTGGCCAAAAAACACTTAGCCAATTTCCATTGCGCTTCCCCTTGTGACACGTGTCATGCTGCGATTCGTCTGCGGGCCTCCTTGTCTCTTTTTAGCCACTTCACCTTTTCACATCCCACATGTACTTTTGGCCTGGATGTCCTAAACTATTTGGGATAAATTTCTCTCGAACCGCCTGATTCGGGCTTCCTTGTTCCTATTTGTGGCGAAGACACGTGGCAAGATTCCATTCACTCTCGGCTCTTTCAGCTTTTCACGTCCCACACGTACTTTTGGCCCAGATGTCCCAAACGAAAGTCCTCTGTTTTGGCTGAACCGGCTGGTTCACGTCCTCCATGTACTCTTGTCCCAACTGTCCCCTGATCGCCCTGGGACAAATCTCTCGAACCACCCAAAATGGACTGACTTGCGCCAAACCGGCCGATCCACGTCCCGCGCGTACTTTTGGTCCAACTGTCCCAGACCACGCGAAACAAGACTTAGGCAATTTTCTTCATTTTTTCGGCCGGTTCAGCTTTTCGCGCCCCGTGCATCCCGATGTCCCAACTGTCCCAAGGACCGCCTGGACTAGGACTTAGCTGATTTTCTCTGTATTTCGGCACCAAGCTTGGCTTTTGCAATTTTTTCACATTTTTAAAACTTGCTGGGATTTCTTCTTGTATGGGAGAGCTAGAGAGAAGCCGAGGGACCCCAAAAAACATGATTTTGGGCCTTAAGTCAATCTATCTACCTGGGACTTAAAATTCTGATGCATGTTATCAAAATTACCCTGGGGGGTGAATTTTGGATAACATGTTCAACTACAGAGTGGTGAGGCTGAGTACTTTTCAAGGTGACACGAGTCCATGAGAAGGTTGAGTTTGAACCGGTCAAGCTATGGGAGCTATTGGAGTGGTGTTCCTTCACTACCTCCGACCAATGAGCAAAACCCAAGAAAGTAGAAACAACCAAGATCCTAGGGGGAGAGTGTGAGCCTAGAGGAACACAACAATCCTAGGGAATACCACAAGTAGCGAACAACAAACACAACCAGCCTGGGGTGAGAGTGTAATGTAGGCTCACGAGCTCCCACAAAAAAATGAGTAGTCTATAGGTGGAAAAAGGTTGCACCAATACATAAAACAAACCCGAGCTATAGATGCCAAGAGTAGTTCTTTGGGAGTAATGCAAACCTGTGCTAATGATAACCCAAGGTCATGAAAAAGAACACGAGATCTACAAACTCTAAAATGAACCAAAACCTAAGTTTTGAAGAGTAATGCATAGAGTTATACGCAAAACCACCACTCCCAACACACCAAACCAAGTACATGTACCCTCGAAAAATGCAAGTAGAGCATGCAAATACGAGCATATGCAAGAAAGGAATCGACGAGTGTGAGAAGTCACCAAAATCTAAAAAACACCGAAACTCAAACATAACTAAACTAACTTCTATCAAACTGTGTAAGTGGTATGGCTCCTGAAATCAATGCAAGTAGAGCATGGTCGGAATTTCCATTATGAAACACGCATGAGAATATGAATATCACACTGGAATCAAAAACATTCATAGAAATAGTGATGAGTGCAGATCCACAAGATCCGCTCTGATACCATGAAAGAGGGTTTAAAACCTACGAGTGAGGATCATGAGGGACAATGTGCACATCAATGGATGTGCAAAAAACACCATGAAGAGATCTCGAGAGGAGTGAGCATCAACTGAATGTGCATGCAAAGATTCAACAAATGGGTAGAACCTTGTTAAGCCATAAAACTCTCCTCTATCTCATAGATCAAAAGATGTGTACATATAGGAGGTCTTTGAGTAACCCCAGTCTTTGTAATCATGACAATTGGGTGCACAATCCTCGTCATCAAAAGTAGAACCAAGTGATTCTATGTCAGTGGAACTATTATCATATGAAGAAGAAGAGACAACTAAATCAATAGAAGGAACAACAAATCCAAAGTATGTGAAGTGACTCCATAGAAGGACCGAAGAAAAATCTAGACACTTTGTAGGGTGGATTTGACTCTACAACGTGAAACCAGAGAGAACGAGAGACATGCATCATCATGTGACCATAGATGTGGTTGCAAGTGTCAAAAAAGTCCTCTAGATGACGATGATTAGCGTGTGCAGGAACTGGCCCAAGCAAGAAGGGTAAAAGACCCTCGTGGGCAAAGTAATGTTCCATGGAAGCACGTCAGTGAATAGTTCACTCTCTGGTGAGAAGTGACGGAGGTCATGTAAGGTAATCCTACGAAACTCAAGTATTGAAAGAGCACTCTCCATGATGAAAAAATGGAAGATGTAAGGTGCATGAAAGCAAGATGTCGGACTCGGCCGATAATGCATCTGTGTGCAAAAACCACAGAGTACAAGTAACCCCCAAAATGCGGCACTTTATAAAAGTAGTGTGTTTACAAAAATAATAATCCCATCATGTAAAGTGTGAAAAATCATGCAACTTTGACTAAAGAAGCACTAAAAAATGAGCAGTGAGTCAAAAGTTATAGTATTAAAACGATTCCCACAACTAATGGAAAAATACACTAGATGCTGCAAATGCATTAAAAAAGTACTAAAGCGAGTGTAAAGGGTATCATGTGACTACTTGTTGGAAATGGCACATAATTTTAATAGGGGTTTGTTTTGACTATGAGGGGGATTAGCCTCCTACAAACCCTGGACCTCACCCTCCATCTTCGACACTCGTAGGAGGGGAGAGTAATACAAGCCAAAAACAACCTAAAAATTATTACAATGCCATGATAAATGTTTTGCCTCAAAACATTAAAAATAAGGAATTGTTTTGACCTAGAAATAAGTTTAAAAGGAAGTGGGCCCGAGATGAGTTGTCAAGCCATGTGTTGAGCAGCTGGAAATGGACATCGTTGGCGAGTTGGGAAGTTGGCCAAGCTTCCGTGAACACGTCCGAGCCTATAGAGGTGTAACAATCTAAGGATTCAACGCCACATGGTGACAGTGTGTTAGACAGTGGTTTAATGTTGAATGGTAGTAAAGTAGTTTGAAGAAAACTTGTCAAGGACGATGGAGAGAAGAAGAAAGCGATCATTGCGATACCAAATGGTGAAGGCAAAACAATGCCATAATGAGCAGAGAGAGAGAAATGGATGATGCCAAAATGATTTGGCGAATTACCATCCGAGAAGAGAGAAAGCAGATAATGCTATAATGAGAGGTCGTGGAGCCAAAATGTTTTCCAACGTGTTCAACTACAAAGTGGTGAGGTTGCGGGTACATTTCAAGGTAGATGTAGGTCCACGAGTAGGTTGATTTTGAACTGGTCAAGCTATGGGAGATGTTGGATTGGTGTTCCTTCGCTACCTCCGACCAGCAAGCAAGAAAAACCCAAGTAAAAACAACCATGAGCCTAGGGGAGAGTGTGATCCTGGTGGATCACAATGAGCTTGGGGAATACGATGAGTAGTGTATAGTAAACACAACAAGCCTAGGGTGAGAGTGCAATGCAAGCTCACGAGATCCCACAGAAAAAATGAGCAGTCTATAGGTTGACGATGGGTGCACAAATACACATAAAAAAAACCCAAGCTGTAGATTGCAAGAGTGCAAGTGAGAGTATGGAAGAATGGGTGGAGACCCCTGCAGAAGTAAGCTTCCCAAAGGAAGTGTGCATAGGTGGAAAGGGCATAATAGTGGCCTAGGAACAAGGAATGGCCTACATTAATGATCCAAACAATGTCTATCGCACACTCTTATAAAGTACCATGCCCACAAACCAAATGCTTATTTGGTCTTCTTTTGATGAAGAATGTGCGTACTTGTGCACAAGGAAAATGTTATCTTGGGATTTTTAATCCCACATTGATGAACCCGAGTTAGAGGTAAATCGAGATAAATTGATAAAGATACAAAATTCCAAAGGAAAAAACACTCTGTTAAATTCCCAAAAACTATCCAATGAGCAAGTTTTGAGCACTCATAAAAGTATCGGTGTAGATGGAGGTAAGAATCTTTAGTAGAATTAATAGAATAAGGGTCTTGGAGGAAGAACTTGAGAAAAGAATGAGGAGATCATTAATTTGGACAAAGAGATAAAATGAAAGGAATTGATCGAAGTGCATAGTTAAGGTGCGAGCTGAGGGATGAAAATGAAAATATGTGAAAATTCCATGAGAAGATAAAGGGAATTTCAGATTCCATTATCTTGAAGCACCCAGAATCTGGTCCCACATGAGCATAAATATGAGTAAACCATGTAATTTTTGGAAGACTTGACCCATATCCTCACCATGGAAAGGAAATCACTCACATTAGAGTCGGTAGAGGAGGTGATGGCACATGAGAAGGAGGAGGAAAACCTAAAGATTGAGGAGATATTGACTCAGTACTTTGATCTCATTGCTGTAGTAAAGACCACCACATAGATGGTTAAAGTTGTGTATGCTAACTATGCCAATAGAGATAGGGTAGCAAGCATATTGATTTCTACACACGAGGTGGCTCGAAATAATTTACAGAGAAGCATAAAGGCAATAGGGCAGAGCACAACACAATCCTAGCCAAAGTTGAGAAGAAGTAGGAAGTAATCAAAATCTTATGGGGTTTGATTAAGAATAAGCTAAAGGAACTGTACCCCCAAGTCACTCGTAGGATGGATGGGCTAGGTGATCTTAGCAATCAGCTGGAAAGCATTGTAGATACACTTAAATCTAAGAGCAATGAACTTAGTTTTGATGAAGTAAGTACATTGGTGGGTGACCTACTTCAACAAGCACATGGAGATGTAGACGCATGGGAGAATATTGAGGCATCTGTGAAGTAGTTCCCACTCTTCTTACATTAGTGGCATATTCTTCAATTCTTCCATTATTTCATTCTTCCATTCTTTAATTGTTTCAATACTTATATTCTTTATTCTTTAAGGAAAGAGTGTTTCTAAGGATGGAGAACACATGCGGTGTAGGGTGATATTGGACCCTAAACTATTGGCTAAGTACCAAGAGGCATGAATGCATAGTATCGGTAGATAGAGGGAAGATAAGGGAAAAACACATAGGAAAAAGGGGTTTGAGAATGGTTTAAGTGAAACTAGGGCATGCATGGGAGGCGAACAATTTTTAAAGGAATTATCCATATTTGGCATCATGGAGCCACTAGAGGAAAATCATGAGAACCTTTATAGGGGTGATAAGTGGATAAGGTGCTAGCCTGGAACCTTGGAGGTCAAGAAAAGGATATTCCATGTAGGGAATATTCTTAGAGGCATCATTCCAGTTAGTGGAATGTTTGAAAAAATGATAACCATTTGCCAATGTAGGACCACATCGACACTTGGCACACGATCTACTCGGGAGATAAGTCATGGCGGTGGTCAATGATCCTATTTAAAAAGGTTATTTGGAAAGGAGCAGAGGAGATTCCAAACACACACACACACATAGAGAGAGAGAGAGAGAAAGAGATATGGGTGTAGAGTGGAAAGGAAGCAAAGAAAGAGAAGGAGAGTAACGAAGTGTTACAGAAATGTTAGGAAATGTTAAGGAATTCATGTTCATATTACTAGGGTTTAGAGTACTTAATGCTAGAGGGTTATAAGGGATAACATTAAGCATGTGTATGGGTACTGGGATCTGTAACAAGGGATATAATGGGGAAAATTATAGTTAGGATCTCGATCAAATAGGTTTGTAAGAGTTGAGTCTTTTTCATTTTATGTGTAAGGTGCGAAATGACCCTTTTGAATATAATATGACTACAAGAACTATGTTGAATCAATATACATGGATCTATTCGTATAAAATTTCTTATGGGTGTAAACCCTCATGTTATTTATCTTATCATGACTCAGATTTGATTTTTTACTTCTTACAATGTTTATTTAGCTTCTTTGATCCATTAATGTGTATATTTGTTAGTTATATCTTCTTCCTTTTTAAAGTAGATGAATATACTTTGGTTTCTACAAATAATACTCGTTAATGGCATAAATATCTTCCAAATATCACATAAGCGGGGTTCAAAGTGCCCATGCATACCTTGGGTGAGCACCCAACTTATGATGGATGGTAGGACGACGCACTTGGGGTTAGAAATAAGTATTGAGGGTAAAATAATTCTTAGAAAAATAAACAAATGCAAAATACTAACCTTTATTTTCACCACCAAGTATATCATGCATGGGGCCATAAGCATGTCATCACACTCATCATTTTGACTATACTCTCGCTCAAAATGGTGACCAGTGATCCATAGCTCCAAAATCACAATGAGAATATGTGCAAATGAATTTTAAAATGAATGGTTTGGTTATATATATGATTTGTTTTAACTTCATTTTGAGTGTATCTCGATTTGCGGGGATAAAAATCTTGGTGCAAGTGTACTTCTATCCTCTCACGAGATAGTAATTACTCTTATCATTTTGTTTTAGTGTTTATTTTTTGATATCATATATATCTAGACTTGAGTTTTTCTTTCATATTACATGTAGCGGGAGCTTGGATGATGACGTTTGAAACACGGGCATTTCAAGTATAGCTTTTAACTCTCCATTTCATGAACACCATACTTAAATTCTATGTTTTATGCCTCTTCATGGCTAAAATATTTTTTGAGGAGCTATATGTACGCACCCAAGTTTCCACGTGCTACATTGTTGGAAAATGGATTAAATCCCCCAATGACGATTCATGTGTTTTCCAAAGGTGTTCAATCTCCTTAACCTCTTCACAACTTATATGTGTAGGCCATTTTACCTTAGCCATTTCCTACTTCCATCCATCTTATCACATCAATTTTTCCTTAGTTTTGGCCTATAGTTACAAACATGCAGCCCTACAGGTGACGGTTCTATAACCACCACCCTGCTTCGGCGACAGTTTTGTAACCACGGCCCCTACGTAGGGTGGCGGTCCTATGCAATTTTTTAGAAATATTCATGTGTGAATTAGATGCATGTTTCTTCACTTCAGTTCACTTCTAGAACACGTTTCTCAATCATTTTAGCTGATTTTAAGCTTGAATGACTTGTGGCAATCTCCTCTTTCACTTGTGATTTCTAATTGATTGTTTCATTTATCCTTCATGTGTTGATGTGGCACCCCATTGCTTCCAAGTGTGATGTGCACTCTTGAGCCAAACTTTTACAAAACCATCACTTCTACTAATAAAATGTTCATAGATTATTCGTGTATATTTCTTAGTTGAGCTACCAAAATCTTTCTATAAATTTCACAACCATGCTCTGTTCTCTTGGATTGTCTCTGTTCTACCCAATTGCAACAGACTCGCCATGAAGTTTCCATTACTATAGTATTTTATTCTTTCTTATTCCTCTATATTCTTAGTTCCCTAGAATCAAGTAGACATAAAATATTGCTAAAGACAAGCGAGGAAAAAATGTGATACCACACAAGCTGGCATTTCCTCCGAAGGCGTATTTCTAGGTTGGGGGTTGTTATTGAGTTTCTTTATTTTTGAACGTCACAGACAATTATCAACTAGATTAGATGAAAGCATTTCAATTATTGAAATTCTTTAGATCATTTTCTTTTGCAGATTTATTAGGATAGATAACCACCTTGTCTATCTCTATATATTTGCAAGGGAAGTGATTCTGGAAGAAGCTTTTGCATAGTTTTAAGCATTCAAAATTTGATTCAAATTAGTCTCTGTTAAATCCCTCTTAAATTCCACAGGGAAGTTTCAAGGGAAGAAAATATTCTGAGAAGCTTCTAATTCTTCTTGTGACTCTGAGGTGTGTCTGAGGATTTAATCCACAATTATTAATTGGAAAAAGATTCATTTAAATTAGAATATATTTAGTATACTATTGCACAAATAAATAGCCACATCTGGCTATTTATTTTTATAGGATTTGTTAATTAGAATTAGAAGAAATTTATTTCTTCATTTCTTAGTATAGATTGTTATTCTAGAAAAGACAAAGATATTTCTTGTAATTAGAGTAGTTACTTTGTATTTCTTTATTTTTTATATCAAAAATACAAAAACACATAGTGTAGCTTTTATTTACTTAGATTAGTTTGTTATTTATTTTCGTAGATTAAACACATATGACCATATAAGGACCACGACCAGAGAGAGTTTATGGTTATGATCCAACGGTCCCCCAATTGAATGGGCCCCAAAAAAATTAGACTTAGACACCATATTACATACACTAGTACGTAAGACATCCCTACTTTCACCGAGACATTATCAGATAGTGAACATTCGAGAAAGCGAGAAGCTTATCAAGGCTTTGCATTTTGTAATAAACCAACTAACCACCCATAGAGCTAGTTGAATTGTGCCTCTCTCATTTATTCCATGACCTTGTCAAGACATCCATATGAGGAACTGTTAGTTTTCCACGCATCTCACAACCATTAGAAAATATTTCAACGGAGCTTGACATTGATTGGAGACTTAATGTGGCTATTCTTTCCAACCCATATGTTAGACCCATTCTGGTTAGAAGGGCCTTCCTTCCCTTTGATGAGAGGATACCAATATTGTGCGTTGAGGACATTACTTTACCTTGATAGCTTCTTTATCCCATTTACACATATTTTTTCCACATATCACATATTTTCCAAATTTTTCTATCAATAGCCATCAAATCATTTTACATTGACTATCCCGAGAATGAGCTCGGAAGGTCGAGTGTATTTGTAGGTTGCGTGTTGATTTTAAATTGTACAGTAACAATAACAATAATTACAACAACATAGACAATAAAAGAGGCCCTATTTCTATTGCCTCTGTTATCACAGATCAATGTTAATCATCCTCCTTGTTTACAAGTTCAAACCTAAGGCCCAAATAATTATCAAAATTCTGACCAAGGGGCAACAAATTATGGCTATGAAAAAAATTCAGAACTACAACCAAGGTTATAATACAAAACAAAAGTTTAGGAAAAGGATGAAAGAATATGATCCTAATATTTATTGTGGTTTTCATTGTATTATTGGTCATGATGTTAGAACCTGTAGGGATTGTAAAAATTTTAGACAAAGACTCCCAAAGAATCAAAGGCAACTCTTTGTGGACATGTTCTTAGTGAATCCTGAAACAACCTCACAACCTAGTCATACATGACCCATCGCACCTCATAATGCAAACCTAGGCATCTATATGGATACATTCCCAAAATTTCTTGAAAATTTTAAGGTGAATCCTATAAACATAAATAAGGGCATCCTTATTGGGAACAATGACTATGAGGCCTAAACTTTAGAAAACTATCAAGTTGTTCTGAACCTTGTCTCAAATAGAAATGCAAATATTTTTGGATTATTTTAGTTAGAGGTTGAACCAGAAATTAACACAAAACTCAAACAAGAGAATACTTTTTGTAACCCCTCCCCACTCATTATTTCTCATAGGATGACATTACTACAATCTAAAATCCGGTGGGAGCGTATGATTTAATATTGGATTTGAACAAGAAATTTTGTCACTTCTCGTTTCTAAATTTTTGATGAATTCCATCATGTATCGTTTGACATTTCTTGATGCATTGGGTCTTGGTAATTTAATCCACGTTACACCTCCTCTTATAGCTCGGATAAATCATATTGACTTTAACATACATCATCGAGAAATATTAGTAGGGATCCGGGTTTGTTCTTTTTATAAAAATATGCCATTTGATGTTCAAATAGCCCACAGAGGTGATCTGCATTATATATGCAAGTAAGGGTTTATAGAAATTATATCGAGAGAAATGATCGATTATGGGGCTGTTGTGAATGTGGTTCCCTTATCTTTCTTGTAGAATTTGGGATATGGGGAGACTAACTGCTCCTCTACTAGAAACACGTTGCGAGGGTATGATAGTCTTAAAGATACCTTGATTGGAACTATAGTTCTTCCTATCTCCTCGATCGAAAAGCATCTTGGTGAGATTTAAATTATTGAAAAGTAGAAAAATTATAACATGATCCTTGGTAACTCCTAGACTCGCCAAATGAAAGCTATCCCTTCCACTTTGTTCCAAGATGTTAGATTTCTCCATTTGGGAAGGTCTTCATGGCTTAAGGGGATCCTAAACCCTTTGACATACATCGGAGAATCTAAGGAAAAAACTAGGGGTCCATTTGAAATATGAGATTCTTGTAAATAAGGTATAAAAACACTTCCATCAAATGAATTGGTTGTGACCTCCTAAATCTTACGAAAGTTAACGCTAATAACCCAAAAAAATTTGAGGTAGAAAAAAATATAAGGGTAAAGAAAAATCCACGGAAACCATGTCCATAAAAACTATAAGAGAGATTATGAAACTTTTAGAGAGTGATGAAATGATCCTTTTCCCCTTAAAACCATGAGGAATGGGTAACTACACGTACCCAAAATTGTAGGGTATCTTGCACCACCGAAACAACAAAACACGTTCCCCAATGATGATACAAGTCTCTAGCAAGGTGTTCAAGATCTAGAAAATCTCTCCTAGTATGCATTAGCATCCTCTATGTCCCACTTAGCTTTGTGTGCTTTGTTGTTCTCTTTTCCCCTCTTTTTCCTTGCATTTTGTTCTTGATTATGAAACCACCGCCCTGTCAGGTGGCGGTCTCATGACCGCCGCCTTGAGTAGGGTGGCGGTCCCTGTAAGCACCACACCGCTTTGCTCGGGCGGCGGTCCTTCATGCATTTTCCAAAATGTTCTTTTTAATGTGACTCACGTAAATTTCAATGTTTACTAGCTTTTTTCACCACCTTTTCTTGTATTTATGATTCTGGTTCCCTGGAATAGTGTTTTGGCATTTCTTATGGTTTAAGAGATCAATTTGGTTTTTACCTTTGGGTAAATGGAAATGCTATAAATAGTTGGCTTGTGCTCAAGCAAATGGCCCTTCAAATTTGCCTCTGAATTTCTCATTTCAATAGTTTAGCCTTTCAATTTTTCTTAGGATTCATAGTTTCATTTGTTGTATGCATGGTTAGTATTGTTTAGCTGTCAGAAAGCCACATATCCTCCTTGTGCAAATGTTGTTATTATTTCATCCAATCAATTAGAGTAGGATAGTTTTCTTTTCAAAAGGAAGCCATTAAAAGTTGCAGGTTTTGTTCCTCAAACATGATAGTTTCAGGTTCTAGACGTTTTATGTTGCATGACTCATAATAAATCCCACTAGGAATTGCATAAGCCAAGCTCTATACTCTTGCGCTATCCCTCTCCTACTCGCATTGTATTCAGTCTGTATCCTAAGCTACCATTGCTCCAATATCTACTTCTGTTGATGCTAGCATTACACACTTTTCTGGGTCCACGTGAGCACAAAGGAATGAGGAGACCACACTGAGGGGAAAAGGTCACACACCATTAGATTCACCACTATTCTATAGAATCTAGGTTATATCTTTCAAAGTTCTAGTTAAAAGCATATCAAATAGAGTAGCCAATCATTTCATTTCAGTTAATTTTACTTTCAATATTGCCAGGGAAGCTGTGGGGATTGATTGTTTCTGAGAAACTATGATTCACTCCTCACTTCTGAGGTAGGATAGAGAGTCTTTCAAATAGAGTAGATCAGTTATTAGGTTATTTAGAATAGATCTACAAATTGCACAGATAAGTAGCTATACTCAGTTGCTTTGTTTTTTTAATTATGTTATTATTTTAAGTAAGTAAATTTTAGATATATTAGATAATTACTCTTTAAAATCTATTCATTACTTTATCAATAAGTATCAGACTTAGAAATATACGTAGATATACCTTGCATATTTAGTTTATTTTGTCATTAGTTAGCTTTATATCGTCTTCTTTTGTATGAAAATCACGGGACCTAGAGAGCCCAGAGAATACGTATTCGAGCCAATCGTGCCTCAACCCAATCTTATTATAGAAATAATTGATATAGATCAGAACCTTAGAATCCAATTCTTCTAAATAGCAACAGACTTACAACAAATCAGCTCATAGTTAAGCGGGTTAAATATAGAAGATGACCAAGCACACACATTTTGGTCAAATCAACCAAACTACAGATTACCCTAGATAAATATCCGCATGACTATAGAAGGGATTGAAAGAGAGAAAACATTTGGTTGTGACCCTTTGGTCCCATAGCCAGATGTAGGAGACACTCTCATAGACATAGATACTAGCTTAAGAATTCAGGTTACAGGAATGCCTGTGAGATACTCTAAGAAGATTACACAACTGTTAATTTTGAACATAGAGGCTGAAAAGTCATATGACTATTAGATACTAGGGATTAGGGACTGATCCCACACATGACCATAGCAGATCCACAACAACCACAAATCTATGGTTGTGACCCACAAATCTCACAACCTAACGAGTCCACAGTCAATCGACACGAGATCTTTGGCTTACACACATTAGTATTCAGATCTACTTTGCTTCCACCTATCATCATCACACAATTATCCTTGTTAGACATAACATCTAACAAAGCTAAAGATTTATGGACTAGACCAGAGAATCGACCATAGAATCCACTATATATCCATCATCCATCATATGACCCTGTCTGGAGACATACACGAAACCATCCCAGGTCATTTTCCACGTATCCCACAACCTATAGATCAGATCACATTAGAGCTCAATATTGATTGGATCCTTCGAGCGATCGTCCTTGCTGTGACCGATCTATCATGCCGATTCAGCTTAGGAGGGCCTTCTTTTCCTTAGATTTGTAGATTCCACGGGTGCGCATCAAAGACATAAGATTGTTTTACTAGTTTTTCTATACCCCATGTATATTCCATCCCCCACTATCTGTCTCAACACGACCTCGGGAGGTTGGGTACGAGGAAGAGTTATTTGTAGATTCCCATGCTCGCTTGTCACTTTTCCATCATACAAAATTGGTGAACCTAACGTGAAAAACACAGTGCTTTCACTATTACCTCTTTCTTCCACCTTCCCTCCTTCCCATTATTCTATGGGTATTCATATACCCCTCGAATATGTTAGGATTCGATGCATATGGCAGACCTCTCCTAGGTCTTGAGGCATACTACGCTCAACTGAATAGACAGTCATCACCCTCACTCTCAGTATGGGGTGACAATTATTCAGCCAACCGGTTGTCAACACAAACTCCACCTCCAAGGACTAGATATAGCTCATCTTTCCAAATAGAGGAGTTGGATCAGCTCACTCAAACACAACAAATAGAGCCTTCAGGCTCAAACAATATGACGTTCACAGGAGAATCTGGTTCATCTCCTCAGGTGCTTCTTAGACCACAAATTAGTAGACAATCAGATCCATACCCAGTTTTAGATGATGAGCATTCAGTGCATTATGCCAGGAATGAACAACGCTCTCGGAGTATGTACCCACCTATAGGAAGTTTACAAACACAACCCGAGGTCTCATTTCAAGAAAATACCTCCATGCCACTACATATAGGAAATGCCCTCGGGAAACTTGGCAGGGAAATGATCAGTTCATAGCGGGATATCACATGCCTATACAACATCAGGATATACAACAAACGCCACTAAGGCAAAATACCGTGACTTCACCGAATGAAGTCATTTCGACTTTAGTAGAAAAGGTTAGGGGATTAGAACTTGCTCAAGAAAATCAAAATTCTCAATTCATGCAGGCAGGAAGTTCCAATCCTCCACACCATCCTAGCCAAGTAGACCTCCTCATAGGAATAGGAACATTGGGCATGCCTCCTCAATATTCACAACAAATTCCAACTAGAACCACCATTTCTAATACTGTTCCAAGTACCTCCCGGTCTAGTACAAAATAATTCATTCCTAGACAATCCCCCTTCATACTTAAACATGTACTCCAAATCACCACAGGGAGATATGTTCTCCTCTCTCGGCATATTTTCTCAACCATAGGGGTTTCCTTATACCCCTACCAATGCATACGCTACACTGTATCAACAACCCATTCCACCGCCACCCCCTCAGTAGACACCATCAATGGTCAAAACCTATGCAATAGGGACTTATTCAGAATATTTGAAAGAACCCTTAAACTTCACCATACAAATCGTCATGCTTCCAAGACCTCTTCTCGATTTACCCAAATACAAAGGTGAGGGAGACTCGAAGCGCACATATACAATCCTACGCGCCTGACCATTCGAGAACTGCTCCCTTGGGATGGGGTTGTTGCTAAAATATTCCCCAAAACCTTGGAGGGCATCGCCCTCGATTGGTATTATAGAATACCTGAGGCTTCCATCCATTCATTTAAACAACTCATTTCAGAATTCATTAAGGTGTTTGACATGAACAAACTATTGAGAACAGGAATCAGGGAATTCTTGCACATTAAGCAAGAACACAATGAATTTGTCACTCATTTTATCTAGAGATGGTGTATAGTCCTTTATTCTTCGGCCAGTGCTCCAAACATGGACCAAATGGAACTATGTAATTTATTCCTTCATTCTCTTAGTAGAGAAGTGAAGGAAGAAGTCCAGAAGTTCCCACTAAGGACTTACGATGAAGTACTTGAGAGTGCTCTCCGAATAGATCAAGTGGTAATAGATAGCGGTCGTAAGACGTATGGAGAAAATAGGAGGTTAATCACCTCCAACCAAAATACTATGACTTAGCCTACTACCACAAATTTCAATCAAGGACCTAAAGTCGTTAATAAAAATCACGGAGTGACAATAGATGCAGTAATTGATTAGGCTAAAAAGGTAAATGTTGTGAATACTCCACCACTAATGAATAACAAACGAAACAACAAATTTACCCCAACAATCAATACATTGGATTTTAATCATCCACAAAAACAAAAAAATGAAAAAACCTTATAAATGGTCCAAGCCAAAAATCAACTAGATATCAAAACCAAAACCAAAACCAAAAACAACAAATGTAAAACTTTAATCCTAATAGGCAATGGTTTGATCAGAGTTTTGGGCCACAATATGCACCAAGCCAACAACCTAGGAATTACAATCCTAACTCATATTGTGGTTTCCACAAAATTCAAGGCCATGACACTAGAACGTGCCGTGACTACAATAAATTCATGCAACGTTTTCTAGAGGAACAAAGATAACTTTTCATAGATATGTTCTTGGCAGATCCTGCATCACCAGCACCAAATACTTTTATAAGGCGGTTTCCCCTCAAAATGCACCCCTCAAAATCTTTAATGATCCGCTCCCAAACCACAATAACAACAGGTTAAATCCAAATGGGACAAATAAGGGCATAATGACAGGAAACAATGATCATGAAGCCTCGACTTCACTAAATCCATTAGTTGCACCACAATTAGGAAGTCAGCCGCGACCCAAGATAGTCAGTTTAGTGGAGTTAGACGCCGAACTACCCATGGAAGCTGTAACAAGGACATGAGAGTATTCCTCTCAGCCAAGTCCAAGTTACCTGCTAGAGATAGATAACATCCAACAAATATTAGTAAAACCCGTGGGTGCCTACGATTTAATTAGTGATCTAACAAAAACCTTCTCACACATTTCTTTTTTGGACTTACTGAAGAACTCTCCTACCCACAGGGCTGCTCTTTTAGAGGCATTAGGTTTAGGTCATTTAATTAACATCACTCCACCTCCCGAAACATAGGTAAACCATATAGACTTTGATATCCACCCTCTGGGGCAGCCGGATAGGGATATCGAGTTTATATTCGAAATAAACAAAATGCCAACAGATGCTGAGATTGCACGCAGAGGTGATCCAGCCTTACATTTGCAAGTATGGGTTTATAACAATTATGTGAAGCACGTGATGGTTGACGATGGGGTAGTAAGCGATTAACATAGTCCCCTTCTCTTTCCTTCAAAAGCTAGGGTATGGAGAAACGAATTGTTCCACGACTCAAAATACATTAAGAGGCTATGATAGCCTTAAAGCCATGTCGATTGGAACTATAATACTACCAGTCACCTTAGGACCCAAAACAATCTTGACTAAGTTTTATATTATAGATCGGGAAACCAACTATAATATGATCCTTGGCTGACCATGGATACACCGTATGAAGGCAATCCCTTCTACATTATTTCAAGAAGTAAGATTCTTACATTTAGGAAAGGTGTTTGTAGCCAAAGGTGATCCAAAGCCATTTGATATACACCTAGCTGACTTAAAGAAAAGACCAGGCATTCACTCAGAGTTTGAACTCCCAACAAACCAACTTAATAAACCCACCGACACAAAACCGGAAGAAAATTTGGTACCTACAATAGATCTTGAGACTATGAGCCTAATCAAGACTATCCCAGCCCTCAAGGATGAGGCTAACATTGTAGAAACAGTATCGTTAGGAACTACTGCAAAAATTGTCAAATTATTAGAACAGGATCTACCGATGTTCCTACCATTTGATTCTGTAGGCATGGGATATACCCTAGGTGTTGGTTCTCTTCCAGCAGAGGATCTCTGCATGGTAGAAGTAACCAAAGCAGAAGATGTTAACACAAAAAATATCCCAACATCCATATTCCCAGCTAAATATTGGACTCTCCATTTCGATGGAGCTAGATGTCGTTATGGAGTTGGGGCAGGTGTAATCTTTACTTCTCCCAGGGAAAAATCCTACCATTTGCCTTTAAACTAAATTTTGAATGTATGAACAACGGCGTTGAGTATGAAGCCCTCCTCCTTGGCCTCATCTTAGCTAAGAGGATCGGTGTTAATAACATCAGGGTGTTAGGAGACTCACAATTGGTAGCAAACCAAGTCTCTGAGGTGTATGAAACCAGAGCTGAGCACTTACAGCTCTACAAAATAGTTGTATTGGATTTGAGCAAAGAGTTTGACTTCATATCAATTGAAGCAATCCCATGAGAACAAAATATTCTTGCCGATTCTATAGCAACCTCAGCATCACGCTTCACTCCAAATAGTGAGTTGGAAGATACCCATTTCATGGTATCCCTTCGTACTGAACCATTGGTAAAAAAAATGTCAAACCCTCTTTTAACGAACATAGATGAGAACAAATCTACTATCCTAGACCACATTGATAGTGATAGAGCCACTCTAGATTACTTAAACACCTATGCAGCACTACATCTCACCCATCATGTGATATATTTGTCCTTAATCCCACATTCATCTTCCTACTTTGGAAATCCCATGATAGAGCTTCCCCCACAAAAGGAACTCAGCATATACACAAGTAGAAAATGGAGACGATCTGGAATTACTTCCAGCCCCACCTGAGTTTGAAGAAGGTAACGCTTCTTTAATCAAAGAAACAATTGATATTAACATCGGAACGGAGGAAGACCCAAGGATCTTGAAACTAGGATCTTCGTTAACTCCAGAAGAAGTAGAAATACACACTCAAATCCTCAAAGAACATTAGAAGGATTTTAAATTTAATTATAAAGAAATGACAGGGGTTGTACCACACATCATGGTACATAATCTCATCACCAAATCAGATGCAAAGTTAGTTAAACAAAAATCGAGATCAATGAAACCCAAGGTAGCTCTCATGGTAAAGGAAGAAGTAATGAAACTCCTCCAAGTAGGATTCATCAAACTGGTCGATTATTCTCAATGGATATCTAATATCGTTCCCATTCTCAAAAAGAATCGGAAGATACACATTTACATAGATTTATGAGACATTAACAAAGCGTGGCCCAAGGACGACTTCCCATTACCATCCATTGACATCATCGCTGACGCAACAGCTGGCTTTGAGCTTTTGTCTCTTATGGATGGATTCTTAGGATATAATCAAATTAGAATATCCGAACAAGACCAAGCCAAAACCACATTTATAACTCCTTGGGGAACCTATTGCTACGTTGTTATGCCATTCAGTCTCAAGAACGCTGGCACTACATACCAACGGGCAATGACATACATATTTCACGATCTTATTCACAAAATCATGGAGTCCTATGTAGATGACTTGTTGGCCAAGGCCAGGAAGCATTGTGATCACCTGGAAGTACTCCGCATCATCCTTTCACATCTAATAGAATACGGAGTCACACTAAATCCAGAAAAATGCGTCTTTGGTGTGACAGGAAGGAAGCTCCTAGGTTACATTATATCATCACGAGGGATCGATGTAGACCCAGCCAAAATCTGGGCTATTCTCAAAATGATCCCACCTTCGGATGAATTCAGAATCAGGTCATTTCTTGGAAAACTCGGTGCAATCCAAAGATTCATCCCCGATTTAAGCTTTTCCATTCATCCAATCAACAATCTACTCAAGAAAGATTATAGTACCGATTGGACTAAAGACTACAACAAAGCTTTTGAAGCTGTTAAGCATTTCTTGTTGTCACCACCCACGCTAATGCCACCTAAGCCAGACCACCCTTTAATCTTATACTCACGAGCTACCAATGTCTCGCTAGCCTACATGCTAGCCCAAGAAGATGATGACAAACGAGAACGTGTGATCTATTTCATTAGCCAAACATTGCTCAACTATGAAACACATTATACGCAAGCAGAATGAGAATGCCTTGCCATAGTATTTACAACCAAACACTTAAGACATTACATGCTAAATCAAGAAATAAAAGTCATTGTAAAAACAGACCATTTACAAACTTTCCTCATGCAAGGATCCTTGTCTAAAAAGGCTGGACACTTTATAACCTTAATGGGTGAATTCAAATTAACATTTGTAAATCAGAAGTCTATTAAGGGACAAATCATTGTGGATTGGTTAGCTGATAACCCGTTAGATGGAGGCGATCTAGTAGATCTGGACTTTCCCGATGAATGCATATACTACGTCAAAACTAGACCTCCCATCTCTGAATGTCCATGGTATACTGATATTATTAATTATATCATGGACCATACTTATCCAGAAGATGCTACACCACAACAAAGAAGGTGGTTATGCATTATCATAGCTAAATACGTTATTATAGAATAGGTGCTCTATCGTAAGGCTTTCAATGGAATGCTCCTAAGGTGTGTTGACACGAAGAATCCAAAAAGTTCTATATGAATATCACAAAGCATGCATGTGGAGGCCACTTGAGTGGCCATGCAGCACTTGTAAAATACACTGGATGGGCTATTTCTGGCCCACTCTAGAACACGACGTAGTAGAGTTTGTACACAGGTGTCATAAAAGCCAAGAGTTCTCCCATGAGATTCACATGTCGGCACAAGCTCTACAACCAATCACTACTCCATGGCCCTTTTCTATGTGGGGCCTAGATTTGATAGGGAAATTCTCTCCCTCATCTACAGATGGCCATAACTTCATAATCACGACCACCAAGTACTTTACCAAATGGGTAGAGGCTATGCCTCTTACCACTATACCAGGTTCCGTGATTGCCAAGTTCATTTTGAACCAGATCATTTGTAGGTATGGTGTCCCACAAATCATTATCTTAGATAATGGTACTTCCTTTAAAAATGATGAGGTCCACGAACTATGCAGTAAATTTAAAATAAGTCATCATACTGGCCTCCTTGTATTACCCTCAAGCCAACGGGTAGGCTGAAGCAACAAACAAAACATTAAAGGCCATTCTTCTCAAAACGGTGAAAGAAAACAAAAGAGATTGGCATTTAAAGTTATACCCAGCCTTGTGGGCCCACCAAACCTCAATAAGAACACCAATAGGAGCAACTCCTTTCTCGTTGGTATTCGGAGTAGAAGCAGTTCTCCCACTTGAGGTTGAAATACCTAGTCTCCATATTTCATTACAAGGGATTCTAGATGAAGAAGCTTATAGAGAAGAACATCTCTCCCAACTAGAAATCATAGATGAGGCTACGCTAGATCTTTGAAAGCAGTGGCATAGATTTTATGTTGACCGGATGTGCCGATAGTATAACAAAAAGGTCTATGAATGAGATATATATGAAGGAGATCTAGTTCTAAGACTAGATAGCTAGATTTGGTGAAGGAAGGAAATTTTGGCCCAAATGGTTGGGCCCATACCAAGTCATGAAGGACTATGGAAATGGTGCATATCTCTTATGTACACTGGAAGGCAAGGAATTTGGTGAAACTGTCAATTCCCTGCACCTTAAACGATTCTATGCATAAGCAACCAACACTATTTGTATAAATATATCTACATTGCATCTTCATGTAGTTAGGTTCATTTTGTCCACTTGTTTCGTACAATTTTGTGATCAAGGAACTCATTCTCAAAGCAATTCATTACAACTTCTGATGTTATTGGCATGAACACTCTAATCATACTTCTTCACTTCCATAGCATCATCAACCGTGTCATAATCATTTCATCAGATAAAGCTAGATATAACAAAGCCTTAATGGTAACCATACCAAGATCTGCATGCTTGTTCTCATCTTTGGTTTCTTCTTAGGATAGGTGCCTTGCCTATGGTCTGTTCTAGAAGCTTCATCATGTCACATCTATCCCCTATGTATATCTCTTTGGAAATAAGAACACACTGACATTTTTCTCAAATAAGCAAGTCAAACATAGATCAAACAGAAAATTTTATTTTTACACATTTCCTTGCCCTACCAACCTTCGGTGATGAGCTTGCATCTCTTACTAGTGACGTAGGGTTGGGAAAGGATGGGAATTCCCTTACTTGCCTATACCTTGTCCATGGTGATAAGCCCACACTTCTTACTAGTAGCATGGGGCAAGGTGTAGGGGGTCCTCTTGACAAATAAATGTTGAAGGTCATAAGAAAACAATTCCAATGAACTTTTGAAATCTTGAGTCAAAAACAAATGAATCAGATGTCCAAAATTCCAAGAGAGTTCAAAACCCTGAAACCCAGATTTTGTCTACCATGTGGCCATCTACGGATCTAAGTCTAGATAAACCACAAAGCAAGTTACATCCCAAACTATGGAGTCACTCGAGTAGAGTAAGCTAGTAGAATCCTAATTTGGTTCCTTTGAAGCTTTGTCTATCTCACATCACTACCATTTCAACACATTTCATAACTTGTGCCCTTTCTAGCTCTCGATGATGAGCCCTCACATTATAACACCCTGAACTGTTGTTACTTTGTCCCGATAATTCAAGTGTTGATATATGATTTCTTCGTATAAGGATGTGTTCCTTTGGTTTTGGGAAGTCATGGTTGATATGGATTATATCTTTTATGCTCTTAAAATATTTGGTGAAACGAAATATGCTTGGACTCTTTTGTTTCTTTCATTCTTCGCTTTTGAGTACAATCTGATTATGGAAGGTTGTGGGTTTATCCACCCTTATGACTCAACCTTGGATCAGTTACATTGATCCAAGGGATGTTTTAATTTTGTTCAGGATGAGAAAATGGTATTGACTTTTCGAGAGTTACTAAGTCTGACTGAGCTTTGAATGTTCAATTCCGGAGGTTAACTCTAGCTGATCATGGTAATTAGAAACTAGTTCCAGTTATCATAGCATCGGGAAGGACCTGGACCGTAAGCCAGGTAAGATGTGTATGTTTTATATCTAAAGCTTAATTTTCTTGATGCCAAACGGAATCTGATCCAGGAATGTTTTATCTTGTTTGAACTCTATTACTGATTAGTCCTATCTTGGGGACCTAGACTAGAATTAGTAAGGTTAGTAGTTTTAACCTAAACTATAACCTAATATTGCAAGGTTAGTTAATCTAACCTAGTCCTTAAACTATGAGCTTAATACTCCTAAGGGTTAACTAAACCTAGCACTATGGAGGGTGACTAATGTTATATCCTATGGAAATGAGATTATTGTCATATCCTATGATCTAACCTAAGTCACTAACCTATCCTAAACTAATGCTAAGAAGTGGGACCTAAGGAGGGTTGCAAGTCATGGGCGGTGGTTTCCATGGCATTTAAGAATGGATAAGGATGAAGGGTAGGGATCACTAGCGAGGTTTGGTGGAGGGTAAATTTTCTAAGTGAGTCATACGTGGCGGTATCTCTAAGGATGGGAATGTTTGTTTTTTTTTTTTTTTTTGGCATTCACCAACTTTGGTAGTTGGTGCCAATGGAAAATGGGTGGGAGAAAAAAGTAAATGTAATTAATGAGCATCGGGCCTTAAGCGCGGATTGCTTGGGAAGGCATGCAAGTAGAATTTTTCTTGGTTGTTTTGTTTTCCATGCATTCCATTTTTTGGTCTGCATGAGCACTCTGGTTCTTGAACCAGCCATCTACTCTTCGTTGCATGGAAATTTTTAGAGTTTCAAATTTGATTTTACGTTAGGGGAAGTATATAAGGCATGGAGGTAACAATTTTTTTTTTTTTAACCTTTCATGGAAGAAGAAGAGAAGGTGCAAGCACATTCAGAGGTCTTCTTTGAATTTTTAGTGACACTATCAGGCATCATAGGCCCTAACTTTTAAAAATATTTCTTTCCTTTAAATGCTTTCATTAGAACAACTCTTTTCAGATGATTTATGCACGATCGGTTTGTTTGACTGGTAGCAATGTATTGGTTTTCCTTTTGTTGATCTGGGAATTCTGGGTTGTATGTAGATCCTGGATGAAACCTGCTTCTTAATTCTTGTTTCCATGATGTGAATACAATATGGGTTTCACTTTCTGTTGGAAGTGCTTTATGTTTTCTTTATCTGGCTGAGGTATTGGATTAAAACTGGCTCCATGATAGACTTCGTGCTTGATGTTTTCATGTTTGAAAATGCCACTGTAATTAACTGTTGTTTCGAATATGGTTGGAGTATTTGATTGTTGCTTCGCCGTATGAACTCTAACTATTACTGGACATGTTCATGAAAGTAAGTAGTAGATTTTGTGGTTGGAATGCTTGTTTATTACGTCTGTAAACTCGTCTGGTTTAGTCGTGTGAGTTAGAAATATTGTTGAATTCTAAGCCTGTACCTTTATTTTAAAGGAGCCTGAATGTTCTTCTGGATATAGGTTCGTAAGTAAGGAATTTTTGGTGTCTTGTTGTTTTCACATTTTTGCATGAATATTAGGAATATGGATATGTTTGGGAAAAAAACGTACTTGGAGGATCTCTGTTCCCTAACAATTCACGGTTGATCCTAGATCTACATGAATGGAAATTATGTTTAATATTTGGTTAAAAGGGGACTGTGTTTGATGTTACCTGAGGTGATTTTGAAATTTGTATTTGGAATTCAACTATTAACTCTATACATGCATTTTTGTTTGGTATCTAGGAACGATTTAACAACCTATCGAGTAATAGTTGGAAATAATTAGTTTGACCCATTGGTAAGTAATGGTAATGGGACAGTTACCCTAACTCTTAGTCCAAAATGATTCGAGTAATAGGTGAAATGTAGACTGTTTACTTAGATCAGGATTGTGGTCTGAGTTTAGAACGTTTATAACATTTTGTAGCGAATATTGGTCTTTGTTTAATGTACAACTGTTGTAAGACCATAGAGATCTATAGGAACTATTGGTGAACTTAAGTGTGGTTTTACTTGCCATCTTTTCCCCGATTGAATTAGAGAATATAAATGTTACTTCTTGGAAGTTATTATAGTTCGAACTTGATTAAAAATAGAGTTCGATCTCTCTGTTCCTTCCTCCGAGTTATGAAAGATAGTTGTTATAGGAATTTGAAGAAGGAAGGTATTTTCATGCTCTCTTCCTTGAAAAATTAATGAGCTCTTCTATAGAATTTTGTAAGGAACTCTATAGTATGGTTTTGAGATGAAAATAATGTTAAAAATTAAGTGAGAAGAATGGTAAGTGGTGAAATCTTAACTTAGAAGTATCATTTCTTTTTAAGTAGGATTATTATCTAGATCTAGAGTTCATTTATTTATCTACTTGTATAAAAGTAGACTGTAGTAAAGTTTGGCTTACTTATCAATGTTTGTGAATTTGATATGATAAGAGTTTAAGGAAATCCGCTAGATGAACTTGCTTGAGGCAAGTAATCTGTCCTTGTTTAAATTATTTTATGCAAACCTATTGGTTGCATACGTTAAGAAGATTTCATTCTTTTTTTTGAGTAATTATAACAGATTGACACTACTCTTCGTTTTGGATGCCTAGGTACTTAATATTCATATTGTTTCTTCTTCTTTCTTGGTATAAGATGAATCATCCGAAAAAGATTTAAATTGAATTTGCAACTATAATATGAGTCATGTTATAAAGTCATATTCTATTGGCTAAAAGAAAAATAGCGTGATTAATGTTATGGATTTGATGAAATTGATGTCATTTAAACAGGATTGTTTAATGAAAACAATTGGTGGAATGCAGTTTTTTTAAGAATTAGTGCTTATCATGCTTAGTTCACCGAATCGACCGTGCTAGAAATTTTTGCAGATGGTCATCTTAAGCGGTAATGGCGGGCAGATCTCGATATGATGCATGAATATTTAATTTGGTTTTTATGAAGAATTCTGACATGATTTTTCTAATTGTACTATAGAAGAAAGTTACTCTTTTGCTGATGATTATTATATTAGAATATGCCGAAGTGCATAGGTTGTAAATGAATAGGTTTGGGAATAAATGAAATGGGGACTTGTTACTTAAGTGGTCTATGTTCTTATTTGTGGAAATGATCTTCTTTTGTCTCGTATGAATGAGAGTGCATTCTTTCTATTATATGCAATGGGGTCCGGATGGATTTCCCTAGATAAGCTTTATTTAATTATGTGGATGAATACTACATATTTCTGGTTAGTAAGTCTTATATCATTCGAATATGGTTATATTGGAAATTAGACCACTTTGCATATTTAGGGAACGTTGAGGTTGAATTACACCTTAAATGTGGCTAAACTTGAAGAGTGTTCTTTTACTCTCTTAATGTTCAAATTCAAAGCAATGTAATTGATGGTTATAAATCACCATGTCTTAATGGTAATAAGTCTGATATGTTTCAGTCTTTAAGGTTGTTACGAACCCTTGTTGGTTTAGTTATTTTCCTAATGGGAAAACTTAGGGCTGTTGTCCTATTATTAGGACACAAGGTCAATAGGAACCAATCGGCAACTTGAAACAATCTTTAATCTTATTAAAACTTTTCTCGCAAAATTTGAACTTAATTACATAAGGTAACTCAAGAAGTGTAAAACCTAGTATTAGGGAAGGCTACCTATTTAGGAGGGCCTATAATCTAAATATAACTCAACACTTATGAATTCTTGGAGGTATGTATGTCTTTTTGAGGTTGTTTCGTAGGATGTTGACACATGTCAACTGCAGGGTTGTACCTTTGAGAAGATTAGGATCTTCTCGAGGATACAACAATGCAGATGACATATGGCAACACCCTTCTACATTGATCGTTAAGATTTACACCTGAAACTTGATCAAGATTTCTCTTGAGATTGGTTAGGACCATAGACAGGTTATGAGGCAGCCCTTTGAGACTCTGGATAGCCTAACACATGGGGTTAACATTGGTTAACCTCCAGTATGTCAGCTTACCCCTAGTCTTCAATGGCATCCTTATAACGTGAATTATGATATTAACCCGATTCGGAGTGAAAACTTGGGTCAAGGGACCGGATGTGAAGTCAAGTATAAGACATTCTATATAACATTGGAGTGGGGTGAAGGACGTATTCCGGATTGACGAGTATGCCATCAAGGAATAAGTAACATGAACAGTATGTTTCAAATCTTTGGCCAAAGTATCGCAAGCTATTGATTACGTTGTCCTATGTCACCTAGTTTAAGGAACGTGATGCCGATGAATAATGGTAACAATTATTCAGATAGGTTCCTTAGACAAAGCACTTAGAATCCCGAAATAGGGAAGATAAACTCAAGAGTGAAGTGTTCGTTAAAAGCACCAAACTCTAAGATACACATGAATAGATCGGTAGTTCACCAAGTCATGGAATGAATAGATCGGTGGTGTACTTCGAGTCATTACAGCTGCATATGGTTATTTGTTATAAGAATGATTGTTATGATCTGTGTGTTCTAAATTATGTATTTAGAACTAGAAAACACTAATAAAAAAATTATCTTGTTTTAAATTATTAAAATGAGGATGTTACATCTTGGTATCAAAGCTGAAGGTTGCATCTCTTGGACCTATTGTGTCCATAATCTGATAAAAACTTTAATTTTCTTGTAACAGAAAATGGTTAGAATAAGGGGAAACGTTGCGAATAATGCTCCACCTGAGGAAGGGGTAGCAACAACCCAAAAAATTGATGAGATCCTTGCTTCCCTATTAGACACAAGAGATCATTTGGCTATACTTGAACAGCAAGTGATGGGAAATGAGGAGGATGATGAAGTTGGTAACAATAATCAGCCACCTCCTGAGGACAACCCCGATATGGGTGTTGGTAATAACAATGGAAATGTACCTATCCAACTAGAAAACAAGAAGGCCAGGTTGGTAGCAGAACTCACTAATGATATAAAAAGGATAAGTCCACCTAAATTTGATGGAACCTTTCGAGGCATTTTATGGAAGAAAGTGTAGAACCCCCGTTAGTTGGGATAGTATTGAGGATAGAGTGGTAATTAGTCTGAAATGCTTAATGAAAATAGAAAATGACAAGTTAAAATGATTCGTGAATGATTGAAGGAAGCGTGAGATAGGTAGAAGAGTTATGTTGACTTAAAGCAAAGTTGATTGAAAATTTGAACTTGGTGAAAAGGTTTTCTTCATGTTAAATGAAGAAAGAGTTCTATAACTTTTGGCAAGGCTGCCAAGTTATCACCTCATTTTTGGGACCTTTCAAAATTGTCGAAGTAATCAATCCGTAGCTCACTTATTAGCATTACCACCGCTTTGTCATAAATGCATGATGTTTTCCATATTTCTTTGCTTAAGAAATACGTTTTAGACTTGTCACATGTTTTAAATTGGAATTCCTTGTAGGTCCAAGACCCAGGAATAATTGTGGTTAAACCCACTCGAGTGCTGGAAACTCGCCAATTGCATTTGAGAAATTGAGAAATACAACAATGTAAGGTCTAGTGGGACCAGTTTAACAAAGAAAGTGCAACTTGGGAAAATCTGGAAGAGATGAAAACTACTTTTCCCTTTCTTTTTGAATAGAATTGAATCTGTTGACTGATTAAAAAAAAAAACTATTATTATGAATTTATCTTTTGCATGTCTTATGTAAGCCAGTTTTGGGGCAAACATTTATTCAGGTTGAATAAATAGTATCTTGATACTGATTTCTAAAACTATTCAAGTTAGAAATAGTTAATTTGTTAAGTGAGTCGATGAATTGATTGACCAGAAGATAAATCAAAGGATGTAATCATCGGGACGATGAATCTTTTAGGAGGGAAGCATGTAACACCCTAAACTGTTGTTACTTTCTTCTAAGAATTCAAGTGTTGATATATGATTTCTTCTATATAAGGACATGTTCCTTTGGTTTTGGGAAGTCATGCTTGATATGGATTATATCTCTTTTGCTCTTAAGATATTTGACCGAACCGAAATATGCTTGGACTCTTTTGTTTCTTTCATTCTTCACTTTTGAGTACAACTCGATTATGGAAGGTTGTGGGTTTATCCACCCTTATGGCTCAACCTTGGATTAGTTACATTGATCCAAGGGATGTTTTAATTTCGTTCGGGATGAGAAAATGGTATTGAATTTTGAGAATTACTAAGTCTGACTGAGCTTTGAGTGTTCAGTTCCAGAGGTTAACTCTGGCCGATCATGGTAATTAGAAACCGGGTTCTAGTTATCATAGCATTGGGAAGGACCTAGACCGTAAGCGGGAAAGATGTGTATGTTTTATATCTAAAGCTTAATTTTCTTGATGCCAAATGGAATCTGATCCAGGAATGTTTTATCCTATTTGAACTCTATTACTGATTAGTCCTATCTTGGGGACCTAGACTAGAATCAGTAAGGTTAGTAGTTTTAACCTAAACTATAACCTAATATTGCAAGGTTAGTTAATCTAACCTAGTCCTTAAACTATGAGCTTAATACTCCTAAGGGTTAACTAAACCTATCACTATGGAGGGTGACTAATGTTATATCCTATGGAAATGAGACTAATGTCATATCCTATGATCTAACCTAAGTCACTAACCTATCCTAAACTAATGCTATGAAGGGGGACCTAAGGAGGGTCACGAGTCATGGGCGGTGGTTTCCATGGCATTTAAGAAAGGATAAGGATGAAGGATAGGGAGTGCTGCTAGGTTTAGTGGAGGGTAAATTTGCTAAGAGAGTCTTACGTGGCAGTATCTCTAAGGATGGGAATGTTTGTTTATTTTGTTTTGGCATTCACCAACTTTGGCAGTTGGTGGCAATGGAAAATGGGTGGGAGAATAAAAATAAATGCAAATAATGAGCATCGGGCCTTGAGCACGGATTGTTTGGGAAGGCATGCAAGTGGAATTTTTCTCGGTTATTTTGTTTTCCGTGCATTCTGCTTTTTCACTTTACATGAGCATCTTTGGTTCTTTGAACCACTGTCTACTCTTCGTCACATGGCAATTTTTAGAGTTTCAAATTTTCTTCTCTTTTAGGGAAGTATATAAGGCATGGAGGTAACAATATTTTTTTTTTAAAACTTTCGTGGAAGAAGAAGAGAAGGTGTGAGTGCATTCAGAGGTCTTCTTCGATTTTTTAGTGACACTATCAAGCATGATAGGCCCTAACTTTTAAAATTATTTCTTTCCTTTAAATGCTTTCATTAGAACAACTTTGTTCAGATGATTTATACACAGTCGGTTTGGCTGGTAGCAATGTATTGGTTTTCCTTTTTGTTGATTTGGAAATTCTGGGTTGTATGTAGATCCTGGATGAAACCTGCTTCTTAATTCTTGTTTCCATGATGTGAATACAATATGGGTTTCACTTTCTGTTGGAAGTACTTTATGTTTTCTTTATCTGGCTGAGTTATTTGATTAAAATTGGATCCATGATAGACTTCATGCTTGATATTTTCGTGTTTGAAAACACCACTATAATTAACTGTTGTTTCGAATATGGTTGGATTATTTGATTATTGCTTCGTTGTATGAACTCTAACTATTACTAAATATGTTCATGAAAGTAAGTAGTAGATTTTGTGGTTGGAATTCTTGTTTTATCTCAGTAAACTCGACTTGTTTAGTTGTGTGAGTTGGAAATATTGTTGAATTCTAAGCCTGTACCATTATTTTAAAGGAGCCCGAATGTTCTTTTTGGATATAGGTTTTGTGAGTAAGAAATTTTTGGTGTACTGCTTTTTTCACAATTTTTGCATGAATATTAGGAATACGAGATATGTTTGGGAAGAAACATACTCGGAGGAGCTCTATTCCTGACGACAATCCGCAATTGATCCTAGATCTACATGCATGGAAATTATGTTTAATATTTGGTTAAAAGGGGATTTGTGTTTGATGTTACCTAAGGTGATTTTGAAATTTGTATTTGGAATTTAACTATTAACTTTGTACATGCATTTTTGTTTGGTATCTAGGAACACTTTAACAACCTATTAGAGTAATAGTTGGAAATAATTAGTTTGACCCATTGGTAAGTAATGGTAACGAGACAGTTACCCTAACTCTTAGTCCAAAATGATTCAAGTAATAGGTGAAATGTAGACTGTTTACTTAGATCAGGATTGTGGTCTGAGTTTAGAACGTTTATAACGTTTTGTAGCGAATATTGGTCTTTTCTTAATGTACAACCGTAAGACCATATAGATCTATAGGCAATTTTAAGGCGGCTCTACCTAAGTGGAACTATTGGTGAACTTAAGTGTGGTTTTACTTGCCTTCTTTTTCCCTGATTGAATTAGAGAATATAAATATTACTTCTTGGAAGTTATTATAGTTCGAACTTGATTAAAAATAGAGTTCCGATCTCTCTGTTCCTTTCTCCGAGTTATGAAAGATAGTTGTTATAGGAATTTGAAGAAGGAAGGTATTTTCATGCTCTCTTCCTTGAAAAATTAATGAGCTCTTCTATAGAATTCTGTAAGGAACTCTACAGTATGGTTTTGAGATGAAAAGAATGTTAAAAATTAAGTGGGAAGAGTGGTAAGTGGTGAAATCTTAACTTAGAAGTCTCCTTTGTTTTTAAGTAGGATTATTATCCAAATCTAGAGTTCAGTTATTTATCTACTTGTATAAAAGTAGACCTGTAGTAAAAGTTTGGCTTACTTATCAATGTTTGTGAATTTGATATGATAGAGTTTAAGGAAATCCGCTAGATGAACTTGCTTGAAGTAGTAATATGTCCTTGTTTAAATTATTTTATGTAAACTCGTTGATTGCGTACCTTAAGAAGATTTCATTCTTTTTTTGAGTAAATATAATAGGATTGACATTGCTCTTCATTTTTAGATGCCTAGGTACTTAATATTCATATTGTTTCTTCTTCTTTACTTGGTATAAGATGAATCATCCGAAAAAGATTTAAATTGAATTTGCAACTATAATACGAGTCATGTTATAAAGTCATATTCTATTGGCTAAAAGAAAAATAGCGTGATTAATGTTATGGATTTGATGAAATTGATCTCATTTAAACATGATTGTTTAATGAAAACAATTGGTGGAATGCAGATTGTTTTAAGAATGAGTGCTTATCATGCTCAGTTCCACCGAACCGACTGCGTGCTAGAAATTTTTGTAGATGGTCATCTTAAGCGGTAATGGTAGGTAGATTTGATATGATGCACAAACTATTTAATCTAGTTCTTATGAAGAATTTCGACATGATTTTTCTAATTGTACTATAGAAGAAAGTTACTCTTTTGCTAATGATTATTGTATTAGAATATGCCGAAGTGCATAGGTTGTAAATGAATAGGTTTGGGAATAAATGAAATGGGGACTTGTTACTTAAGTGGTCTATGTTCTTATTTGTGGAAATGATCTTCTTTTTTACGTATGAATGAAAGTGAATTCTTACTATTATATGCAATGGGGTCCGGATGGATTTCCTAGATAATATTTATTTAATTATGTGGATGAATACTACATATTTTTGGTTAGTAAGTCTTATATCATTTGAATATGGTTATATTGGAAATTAGACCACTTTGCATATTTAGGGAACGTTGAGGTTGAATTACGCCTTAAATGTGGCTAAACTAGAAGAGTATTCTTTTACTCTCTTAATGTTCTAATCCAAAGAAATGTAATTGATGGTTATAAATCACCATGTGTTAATGGTAATAAGTCGATATATTTCAGTCTTTGAGATTGTTACAAACCCTTGCTGATTTAGTTATCTTCCTTATGGGAAAACTTAGGGCTGTTGTCCTATTATGAGGATACAAGGTCAATAGGAACCAATCGGCAACTTGAAACAATCTTTAATCTTATTAAAAAATTTCTATGCAAAATTTGAACTTAGTTACCTAAGGTAACTCAAGAAGTGTGGAACCTAGGATTAGGGAAGGCTGCCCATTTAGGAGGTCCTGTAATCCAAATATAACTCAACACTTATGAATTCTTGGAGGTATGTATGTCTTTTTGAGGTTGTTTCGTAGGATGTTGACACATGTCAACTACAGGGTTGTACCTTTGAGAAGATTAGGATCTTCTCGAGGATACAATAATGCAGATGACATATGGAAACACCCTTCTGCATTGATCGTTAAGATTTACACCTGAAACTTGATCAATATTTCTCTTCAGGATTGGTTAGGACCATAGACAGGTTATGAGGCAGCCCTTTGAGACTTTGGATAGCCTGACACATGGGGTTAACATTGATTAACCCAGTATGTTAGCTTACCCCTAGTCTTCAAGAGCATCCTTATAACGTGAATTATGATATTAACCTGATTCTGAGTGAAAACTTGGGTCATGGGCAATGATAGAAGTCAGTATAAGACATTCTATACAACATTGGAGTGGGGTGAAGGACGTATTCTGGATTGATGAGTATGTAGTCAAGGAATAAGTAACATGAACAGTATGTTTCAAGTCTTTGGCCAAAGTATCGCAAGCTTCTGATTGTGTTGTCCTATGTCACCTAGTTTAAGGAACATGATGCCGATGAATAATGGTAACAATTATTCAGATAGGTTCCTTGGACAGAGCACTCAGAATCCTGGATTAGGGAAGAGAAACTCGAGAGTGAAGTGTTATGTTAAAAACACCAAACTCTAAGATACACATGAATAGATCGGTAGTTCACCGAGTCATGGAATGAATAGATTGGTGGTGTACTGAGTCATTACAGCTGCATATGGTTATCTCGTTATAATAATGATTGTTATGATCTCGTGTGTTCTAAATTATGTATTTAGAACTAGAAAACACTAATAATTTTTTTTTATCTTGTTCTAAATTATTAAAATGAGGATGTTACATGCATCTTACTAGTTGTGTGGAGTTAGGAGTAGGGAAAGTTTATCTCGCTCATTGTCAGTTCATCATCACATTTTGTCAAAATAAATATGAAGTACCGAAAATTTTCTTATAAGAACTAGAGTTTAAAATCACATTTTGTCTACATTATCATATATCAGCATCACGAAATACAAAAAGAAAGTAAACATTTTTATCATTTGTTATCCATTGCATACATTCGAAAAAACATATAAACATAACATTATAGTTTACATACGGAAAACAAAGTCATAAATGCCAAGATTTTGATCTAAGAAGAATATATATATAAATGATCAAGTTTCCTGTATAATACCATCATGCACTAAACATGGTCAAAACGCTCAAAGAGCCCGGGAAATACAAAATACATCATACAAACTGTCTAAGAGAGCCAAGTGGCTTCTCAATCCCTATGAGATCCTCTTGAGGGTGCACGTCCACGTCTAGGGCTCTAGCTATGTCGGCGCTCTGAGTGCACAGAGGGCTCACCATCCCGAGGAGAAGTTGTGGTCTCGCCATAAGAGTGACTCCTCATCGGGTGCTCGCTATCCCTGCACTCGCCATCTCGGTATGGAGGGTAGACACCATCTTGGCCACATGCCAGAAAGGGGAAAAGATGTTGGTATGCCTACCAGCTTTTGAAGGATCCCCTGAATCCATGGATAGCTCTGCACGAGTCTTCTCCATAGGGATCATCAGGGTATCAGTACATACCCAGTGAATCAGATCTCGCCACTCATCAAGCAGTCTCTACAAGCAAAGGAGAAAAGCCAATTAGAAATAATCAAGAGATAAAAAAAAACAAGAGTAGAGACAACAACTAAGACAAATCCTAGCTAAAGAAAAATATTAAGAGAGGGATGGTAACTCACTCAGATCTCCAGGCCTCCAAGAGGGATCCCTAGGGTCAGCACCTACCACAGATGCCACCGCTGACTGAGGTACTCCTCCCGTGGCTGGAGCAACATAGCGTCCCGCTACGGACTCATCCTCTCCACCAAGGCCCTGAGAGAGTGGCTCCTCGAAACCGAGTCACCCTCTCCACCCTCTATTCTACCCTCTCCACTGTAAGATATCCTAAGTGTCATGCCACTCAGGATCGATGTCCTCCTCTCCACCCGACTCACTGACCTCAACCTCGGCCTCCTCATCCTGTCTCCCCCGTGAAATCCTCGGACTCGAGTCTATGACAATAGGTTCATCGCCGCCGTGGGTGGGACCAGCGGTAATTTGAAGTAAGGGTGCCTGAGGGGCACCGGCTCTCCCTCGAGCTCGTACTACCTACCTAGCTACAATGGGGACACCAGGAGTAATAACTGTCCAACCATAGCCTCTAGGACCTCCCTTGGCCTCTCAAACTGATCTATATACTGGCACCACTGGGGGAAGCATACCCACGTAAGGTAGGCCAAACTACTGAGGCACTCGACCAAAAGGATGTATCTCCACCCTCCCCATCCTATCAACAAGTTACCCTGTGGTGGAGCAAGAAATCAAAGTAAGAGCCTCCTCACCCCATAAACCTACCATGGCCTGATAAGGTGTAGCCTCCATGTCATCAGTGGTCAAAGAGGCAACCAACTAGTGAGATTCTCTGAGCACCGACATGTCTGTCCATCTAGCTACCCTCACAGCTCCGAGATCTGCCACCTCTACACCTCTACCATAGGGGATGAAACACTCATAGACCCAGCTCATAACCAGGGTCGGATGGCTCAATGACTGCCCCTGTAAATAGACCACCCTGTACAAATCATGGTAGGTAGTCCCAAGTATGTCAGCTCCCCAGGCATAGATCCGGCCATGTCCCTCAATCTGTGCAATGATGGGGGACCAACAATATAATAAAGTGTCTCCTCCCTTGTCCCCGATCAATCTCAAGGCAAGGATCCCCATGATGGCCTGGCGAATCAAGGGGATAGGTAGGCTAGGAATAGATCGGACCCTCACCCCCTTCTTTGAACCAGTGGAGATAACTACATCTCCCATATACGAGGCCCACTGTACTGTCTGAGCCCGTGACCCTACTGTCTCAAGAGTGAGCCATCTCCCAATGATCGGGACCCCAAGTATATGGTAAACATCCTCTAAAGTAATGGTCCACTCACCTCGGACCCCTGGTAATCAGAAAGTGTTCCGATTTGCATCCCAATATGAAAATAAGTCATAGATTCGTGACTAGATGGTGCAACATGCGGAACCCATGATATGCGCAGTATACCGGCCCTCTGAAGAGTGTCCTGCTCATCCTGAGAAAGGGCATCTAATACTACCGAGAGCCAATCACACACTCTCTCTCTTGGCTCCATCGAATATACTCCTCCCTCGCCTGCATACACCCAAAAACACACAAAATAGAGTTAGTATCCAAATGACATTGGAAAAATCATGAAAGCAGGTAAAGATGCTAAAAATGCAAAAAAAAATTCAAATAAGTGTTATTTAGGCATTTTGTGAAGGGCTGCCGCCCTAAGCAGGGTGACAGTTCCTTAATCACCGCATTAAAGGTGGTGGTCTTGTAACTGCTGCCCTGATCAGGGTGGCGGTCATGTAACCGCCACCCTGCCCAGGGCGGCGCTTATGTCCCAAATTTCCGTACAGGTCACATGCCCTAAATAATGCCTAAAAACACAAATAAAGCCCATTTTGACTCAAACAGAGCCTACCTAGTAGGCGCCCCCTAGATAAACCTATTAAAACTGACATTTTTGAAAATAACCCCCCCATGACAAAGATTTCAACATTTTAATCTTTTGGGGATAAAAACGGTAAATCAAGAAAAACTAACCTATGATCTCATGGGTTGGTGTTCCACTCATGGAGGCATGATCACGATCTCGTCCCGAACATTTTGACTATACTCTCATGAGAAACCATCACCATGGGTCCCAGAGCTCAAAATCAACCAAATCAACATGCACAAATGAATAGGAAAATGGGCCCACTTTTACATATATAGCACCCTGACTTGTTTTAAATTCCCTTTTCGCAGGTTTGGAGCACCGACGGAGGTAAGTTTGCATCCCCGCAAAAATGGTATGTCTTCATTTCATAATGTTTTAGTATTTATTATTCGATCTCTTTTTGTCTATCTGCACTTGAGTCCTCTTTTCATTTTACAGGTGGTGGGAATTCGGATGGCGTCATTTCAACACACGGACGTGTCAGGTATAACTTCTAACTTCCCATTTTGGGACCGCCATACTTGGATCCACCATTTTACACCTCTTCATGGCTAAAGTGATTCTCTGACGAGGCAATATGTACGTACCCAAAATTTTAGTGTACTGCACCACCATAACAACATAACACGTTCCCCAATGATGATACAGGTCTCCTCAAAAGGTGTTCGGGATCCAAAAAAGCTCTCCAAGTATGCATTAACACCCCGTATGTCGTGCTTAGCCCATGTGTGATTTTTTGTTCTCTTTTCCCCTCTTTTTCTTTGCATTTTGTTCTTGATTCACGAGACCGCTGCCCTTCCGGGTGGCGGTCCCAGAATCGCCACCATGCTCAGGGTGGCAGTCCTTCACGCATTTTCCAGAATGTTCTTTTTAACACGACTCATGTAAATTTCAATGTTTACCATCTTTTTTCACCATCTTTTCTTGTATTTATGATTCTGGTTCCTTGGAATAGTGTTTTGGCATTGTTTATGGTTTAAGAGATCAATTTGGTTTTTACCTTTGGGTAAATGGAAATGCTATAAATAGTTGGCTTGTCCTCAAGCAAATGGACCCTCAAATTTTCCTCTAAATTTCTCATTTCAGTAGTTTAGCCTTTCAATTTTTGCTTAGGATTCATAGTTTCATTTGTTGTATGCATGGTTAGTATTGTTTAGATGTCAGAGAGCCACATATCCTCCTTGTGCAAATGCTATTATTATTTCATCCAATCAATTGGAGTAGGATAGTTTGCTTTTCAAAAGGAATACATTAAAATTTGTAGGTTTTGTTTCTCAAACAAGATAGTTTGAGTTCGGATATTTTATGTTGCATGACTCGTAATAAATCCCACTAGGAATTGCATAATCCAAGCTCGTACTCTTGCACTATCCCTCTCCTACTCGCATTGTATTCGACTGTATCCTATGTTGTCATTGCTCCAATATCTACTTCGTTGATGCTAGCATTACACACTTTTTTGGGTCCACGTGAGCACAAAGGAATGAGGAGATCACATTGATGGGACAAGGTCACACACCATCAAATTCACCACTGCTCGCAGAATCTAGGTTCTAGCTTTGAAGTTCTAGTTAAAAGCATATCAAATAGAGTAGATCAGTTATCAGGTTATTTAGAATAGATCTACAAATTGCACAAACAAGTAGCTATACTCAATTGATTTGTTTGTTTTAATTACGTTATTAGTTTAGTTGTCAATTTTAGATATATTAGATAATTGCTCTTTAAAATCTATTTAGTAGTTTATCAATAAGTATCAGAATTAGTAATATATGTAGATATATCTTGCATATTTAGTTTATTCGGTCATTAATTAGCTTTATATCATCTTCTTTTGTATGAAAATCATGAGACCTAGAGAGCCCAGAGAATACGTATTCGAGCCAATCGTGCCTCAACCCAATCTTATTATGGAAATAACTGATATAAATCAGAACCTTAGAATCCAAGTCTTCCAAACAATAGTAGACTTACAACAGATCAGCTCACAGTTAAGCGGGTTGAATATAGAAGATAAGCAGCCAAACTATAGATTACCCTAGATAAATATCCGCATGACTGTAGAAGGGATTGAAAGAGAGAAAATGTTTAGTTGTGACCCTTTGGTCCCACAGTCAAACACAGGAGACACTCTCACAGACATAGATACTAGCTTAAGAATTTAGGTTACAAGAATGCCTGTGAGATACTCTAAGAAGATTTCACAACTATTAATTTTGAACATAGAGGCTGAAAAGGCATACAACTATTAGATACTAGGGATTAGGGACTTATCCTACACATGACCATAAAAGATCCACAAAAACCATGAATCTACGGTTGTGACCCACAAATCTCACAACCCAATGAGTCCATAGGTCAATCAGACATAGATGCTGGCTTACACACATTAGTATTCAGATCTACTCCACTTCCACCTATCATCATCACACAATTATCCTTGTTAGACATAGTAGCTAACAAAGCTAAATATTTTTGTACTAGAATAGAGAATCGACCATAGAATCTGCAATATATCCATCATCTATCATATGACCCTATTTGGAGACATACACGAAACCATTCTAGGTCATTTTCCATGTATCCCACAACCTATATATTGGATCATGCCAGAGCTCGATATTGATTAGAGCCTTCAAGCAGTCATCCTTGTTGACTGATCTATCATGCCGATTCGAGTTAGGAGGGCCTTCTTTTCCTTAGATTTGTAGGTTCCATTTCAGTGCGAGTCGAAGACATAAGATTGCTTGAATAATTTTTCTATACCCCGTGTATATTCCATCCCCACCAACTATCTTGGCATGACCTCAGGAGGTCGGGTACAAGGAAGAGTTATTTATAGATTCCCATGCTCGCTTGTCACTTTTCCATCATATAGTAACCTCCTTGGTATATCCTCTCTTCTTGCCGATGATCTTGATTTTGACATAAACATGATAGAAGCTACAAAGGAAGAAAAGATTTTTGAGAGAAATTTGATTCCCATCAAACCCATATTTATGGCTTCTTCCATTCCAAACCCTGGTCTAGACATAAATATGTCAAAAACAATATTTTTGTATCCATGAGACATAATCCCATAGCAATAAAAATGTCAAATGTGACCACCACTCCCTATGTAGGGAATGGAGTTGAGTAGTGTATTCATGCTCAGATGAATATTATATGTCGAGATCATGACACAAATGTTCACAAAAACCTCTTTCAAATAATTGGATTCACACCAAGGTTAGATGATAAAATATATACAATTATAGGAAAATGTTGTAAGTTAAAACCCAAGGTAGTAGGTCCTCTCCAAGTGAACAGAAACATTAAAGATCATGTGTATTATTTATATACCTTAGGATGCAAGGAGTTTGACATCCATCAATTGGATTCACCCTAAATGTTTCCATGTATAGGTAATTTTCATTTCCAAATTATACACTATTACATCCATATTATTTATCATTTACATTATCATTTTGTGAAATTTTAAACTGAAACTTACTTTTCAAGAAAATTTTAAAAACTTTCAAAAATTGGAAAAACAATTCAATCAGACTTCTTAAAGTATCCATGATATCATCAAAAGATTATTCTAATATCTTCATCATTTCAGTTAGATGGAATTTTAACATTGGTCCTACCAAGACATATATCCTTGGTTCTATTCTTAGTGTCTTCTAGCTCAGGTGTCTTTTCCCATACTCTATACTAAAAGATTCTTGATGTCACATCTTTCCCTAAACACCTCTCTTATGACAGAAATAGTATAAACATTTCACTTGGACATCTTATTCACCTATCTTAACCTATGGTTGTGATCCCTCACATATTAATGGTTGCATGGGGTTGAGGCTAGGGGAATGCATTCCTTCCCAAAATCACAAGTCTAAAGTTAAAACACAATATATATATTGATCAAAAATTAAATTCAAAAATGCTTTCTTTCAAAATAATACTACATTTCCTTTCCCTACCAATATTTAGTGTGTAGCCCACACTTTCTACTATTGGTGTGAGGTTGGGAAATGAGGGAAGTATTCTTACTCTGTTGTGTCTTGTCCTTGGTGATGAGCCCATGATTATTACTAGTACTATGGGGTAATATTTAGGGGGTCACTTCAACTAATTTAGTAATTTTTAGATAAGTTAATTCAAATAAAATTACTTTCCAATCCTAAAAATCCAAAGAAAGTGAATTATATGTGTATGTTACAAGAGAGTCAAATCATTAAAAGCAGATTTTTTCAATCAAAAGGCCATATACAAATAAAAGTAAAGTTAAAATTATGAGAAAGCACATTTTTGGTTGGTCAATTGACTTTGATCAGGGTTGGTTTGTAAGTTCTAGTTGGGTCTTTGTCAAAATCTTGTCTTTTTCTCACCATAATCACTCATCAAAATCATATAACTCACATCCTTCCTAGATTTCAGTGATGAGCCCTCACATCTTACTGGTTACATGGGGTTAGGATTTGAGTGAGTTCATTTTCTTATTATATCACATTCACCATATTTTTCCAATAAAATGAAAGTGTTAAATATTGCTTAATAACTAAATTTTCTACGTGACAATTGGTTCTTATATGCATCATCGTATATATAAAGACTAAATTGTTATGTCTATCACATTTGAATCACCATCCATGAAATGCATTCATAAAACATAAACAAGTATAAGAAATTCCAAACCATCTTAGAGTAAATAGATGAAGAAAATTACAATTAAGTCAATTCTTGCTAGGAATTTTGATCCCAAAAAAAGTCTATATGTATATACATAATGTCAAGTTTCTCATTTATAATATTTTCACACCATAGGAAAATTATGGTCAAAACACTCAATCATGAGCCAAAAATTGAAAAAATCAATAAATACACAAAAATGTGGATAAGAAATAAAGGTAATCTACCTATTCATCTCCTTGAGGCCCCTTACGACGCCCTAATTACGAGTTTCCCATAATTTGTTTGATTGCTTTGAAAAGTCAAAAACCAAATCATAACGTAAAATACCAAGTCTCTCCTATCTAAATCCTTTTTGATACCCTTCTACTTTCATTTGGTTTGGCACTACCATTTCAATTTCCCTTCCAATTTAACCATACTCATGAATGAAACAATTGTAAGAAACCTAGAGATCTAAATTCAACAAACTTGCAAAACATAAATGATTTCTAAAAATAGTTAAAATGACATATATAACATATATTTTTATTTTTAATAGTTGATCCCCTTTGGTTGGCAGTTTTTCCCTTCTCTGGGCTGATCCTCTCACCTTTACTATCTAGCTTTTGAGCCCTTTTGTATACTGGGTGGTATAGTCCCTTCAAAACTATTTTCCCTTAATAAAAAAAAAAAAACATATATTTTTATTTTATAACATTGTGTGTGTAGGCCTTACATGCACTCGAGCTGAAATATTTCTCACCCTCATGGATATGATATGTAATCTTGTCATATTATTTCAAATTATTTTTCTATTCATGCTTTATATCTGCAATTGATTCTATTATTTCTTTTACAGGTGGAGAGAAGGATGGATTGGCATGGTTTCAACATGCTAGTGAATAAGATATAATTTATAAATTTCCCATTTGGGAGTGCCATAATAAGACTTCATGTTTTACGCCTCTTCATGGATATAATGACTCTTGTAGGAGGAAATATGTATGCACCCAAAATTACATGGTGCTATATTGTTAGAACGGTAAAATATCTAATGACAATAAAAACTTATTCCAAGGTAAAAATGAGGTCCAGATCCTTCCCACTCGCTTCCATCCCTCCTTTGACTCAAATCAACCCTTATGTTTTTCTTACAAAATTTAATTTATATTTTAATACATATTTTTGTCTGTCCTTTTCCTAAGCAAAGAGTTACGTAATTGTCGCAGAAGTTGCATAACTACCCGATGGTTATGTAACCAATGGTTGCATAATTTTCGGTGGTGGTTTCATAATTACCCCGATGGTTATGTAATCATTGATTATGTAAGTGTTAGAAAAGGTTGTGTAATTTCCTTGGCATTTGTGTAACTGACCCTCTACATTCACTCAAGGTCTTGTCACTTAAAATCAATGAATTAAAACATGCATTTTTCGACGCACGTTTAGATTTTGGGATTCATTTTCTCACACGTTTCTCAACCATTTTACCTACTTTTGGAATCATTGGAATTGTATTGACTTTATCTTCCTCTTTGGCTATATTTAGAATTTTTACTACCTTTCCTTTTCCTAATTTTTCACTTCTTCATTGACACATGTAATTGACTTCTTCTTTCCCAAATTTTATAAAAGCCAAAATTTTACCTATATGATAGGTTGGATTTTTCATATTCTTGAGGTTAAGTTATGCTACTAAAATTTTGAGAGGAACCACACAAAAACCAACTCTTTGCTTTGTTCTTTCCTACCATTTACTTTCAATCATTTCTTACACCAAGCCAACCATAACCAAGTATTTTGTTTTCTTTGCTACCAGTTAGCATATGTGCATTCCTAGATCAATTGGACTTCATATTTGGAAGAAGATACAAAGACAAGGAGACAAAAATCACATCTCATATTTGGTAGGATACTGCATGAAGCAGTAGTAACCATGTTAGGTTGTACTTAAATCATTTGAAGTTTTAATTAATTTGCATTTGTTTTGAGATGGTATAATTGTAGAAGAAAAAGATTTCATCAGTTCCCAAATTTATTTATATTACTTCTAGTATTCCTTTTCAAAATATTTCTTGTATCTTCCCTTGAAAAATTCTTCCCGAATTATCCCCGTGGATATTCTCGAGAAATTAGTTAGAGGAAAAAGTGAAGAAATCATTGCACATATTTTATTTCTTTTAATTAGTTTAGATTTTCTTTTTCTTGGGAAAGTTCATACGACACAGAGGGAATTTCTTCTAAGAAGCTTTCCCTTTCAATAAAACTTGAGGCATAACTTTTCCACAAGAATTTTATTTTGTTTTATTTAGGTTAATACTTTTCAAATACATTTGTTTAGAATAGAAGCGTCGATAACCCTAAAATAGAGGAATAGCCACGTTTGGCTATTTTTTGTTTTTTGTTTATTTTATTAGAAGTAGAAGTATTTATTTTAATTAGTTTCATGTATCTGTAGAATAATTTATTTCTTTCTTTCATTTAAACGCTGATAAATACAAATACATGCTAGTTGTTTAATTAGTTTAATTTTAATTCATTTATTGTTCGAAAAAATACAATAGATGGTATTTCAATTCCTTTTATTTAATTAATTGGCAATGAATTTGGTTATTTAAAAGATTAAACACACTTGTATTTTATTTATGTTGGATTTAATTTCTTTATTTATTTAAAAAAAACTTTCAACATAGTTTAGAAAATAAATCAAATCAAACAATTAAACAATAGGAAAATTATGCTACCCGTACATAGCCTCTAATTCCCCTTTTGGCCAATTAAACTACTAGGAACTCACACCACCCAATCTTAGTCCCTGATTATCTTTTGGTTTCCTATTAATATTCCCATAATATTACATATTTAGGTTATTACATATTTAGGTTATCTCGACATGACTTCGGGAGGTCGAGTGCATCTTGAATAACATGTTGATTCTCATGTGTATAAAAATGGTGAACTTGATGTGAATTTAACATGCAACCTTCGATTTTATTTTCTTTCATTTCTATTATCTCACCTTTCCATTTCTTCCCCTATTTTGGTAGGTATTTTATACTTCCTAAAATATGTTTGGTAGAGAGTTTGGTGGGCCATTTGGCTTTGATAGATATTACACCAACGTTCATCCACAACAATCCCCTTCCCTTTTTGGATGGGCTAATAACTACACCAACAACATGCAAGCCTCCCCTAGCTATGTCTCAAACCCCACTAGTCATGTGAGAATATAGGAGGTTGATCAACCTTTAAACATGCAATACGGTGAATTAAATCTAAACAACATGGTATTTTTGAGTGGAAAAAATCCTTACCCTAGATTCTTGTCAAGACCTCACATTTCTATGCAATCAAAAGAAGACGACATTTTTCCATGAATTTCTAACCCTCTTCACCAAATATATGAGTTATTAGATAGGAATAATATCCATACCTATGAGATGTTCAATGAAAATGTATTTACCACAAATCCTGAGACTCCTAGTTTTAAGGAAAATAAGAATGACAACGTTGAACAATTCATAAGAGGGCATCGTGTGTCCATTCAACCAAATGCTACACCATAGGAACCCAAATAAGGAACTAAATCCTCACCCCATGATGTTATTTCCACATTGATACGTAGGATTAAAGAAATAAAGAGTACCAAACATTTACAACCAACCTACGCAGTAGGGAAGAACATGGGGTATCCTATTGACAATAATGGATACATCCCTACTAATGCACAACCAATACAACATCCTATACAACAAGGTTATCTTGTCTAATCAAATACAAGTTATCTTCTCATAGTATCGACACCCTAGGGATGGGCCATCACCCCTATCACATTTATCTTACACAAGGGCTATCCAAAAGAGCTTTCTTGAATGCCACTCCATCAGGAAATGTGACGTTCCCTAGTTTCACACCCACTAGCCCATTTCCTAGTGTTATTCCACATTACTTTCATATGTACTCAGAGTCACCCCATATGGACCCATATACCTTCCATACTCCTTATATGTCATGTTAAGGAGCTACATAGGTTGTATCTAATGCCTATACTTGCATCTTATCCTACTCCTCCTCCTCCACCTCCTCATCAAGTAGCTTCAATGGTGGAATATTATGCAATGGGTACTTACACTGAGTATCTAAAAGAACCCCTTAACTTTACCATATGGGGTGTCATGATTCCATGCCCATTTCTCGATCTTCCTAAATTTAAGGGAGAAGGAGACCCAAATGCTCATATCAAGGCCTACACTATTGCCATCATGGAATTGCTTCCTTGGGATGTTATGGTGACTAAGATATTTTTGAAAACCCTTGAGGGAATCACTTTAGATTGGTACTATTGGATTCCAGAAGCTTCTATACATTCCTTTAAACAACTTTTTTGAATTCATTAAATCTTTTGACATGAAAAGGTTGTTTCAAATAGGAATAAGGGAGTTTCTGCATATTAGGTAGGAGTAAAAGGAATTTGTTGCACATATAATTCGTAGATGGAATCAGGTTATTTAATCCTTTGCAAGTGCATATAACATGGACAGATGGAAATTCATGTTATTTTCCATCACTCTCTTAATCAAGATACCAAGGAAGAAGTCCAAAAGTTTCCTTTCAGTAGTTATGAAGAAATGTTGGAAGGTGTACTTCAAATCGACCAAGCCGTTATCGATAGTGGGCGTAAGACTTATGGTATTAATGGGAAATTGGTGCCCCATTATCAAAACATTGAAAAATCATCAAAAAAATGTAGCCAACAACCAAGTGCCTAAATTATTGAATCATAATCGTAGTGCTACTATGGATGGTGTTATTGATCAAGCAAAGAATATTAGTTTTACAAACAATGGTAACACTAACAATAATGACAATAACACATGAAATCAAAGAGTCCCTAATTCTATCTCCTTTATTAACATAGTCAATATCAATCATCCCCCTCGTCAACAAAGTTCACACCCAAGGAGGGGCGATACCAAAACTCGGCCAAGGGGCAATGAATTATGGTTATAAAAACTAGTTTCAAAACTACAACTAGGGTTATAATCAACAAAAATATAACCAAAGGTCAAGTGACTACAATCCAAATATTTATTATGGTTTTCATCATTTTATCATTCATGAGATCGAACATGTAGGGATTGCAAAAATTTCATACAAATATTCCCAGAGAATCAAAGGCATCTCTTTATGGACATGTTATTATGAATCCTGAAACAAACTCACAAACTAGTCATACAATATCCGTCTCATCTTAAAATGCAAACTTAGGGATCTATCGGGATCCATTACCAAAATTTCCCAAAGATGTTAATGTGAGTTCTCTAAATATAAACAAGGGCATCTATGTTGGGAACAATGACCATGAGGCCTAAACTTCTAATAACTCTCAATTTTCTCCTAACCTCATCCTAAACAACAATGAAAAGACTTTGGGATTAGTTGAGTTAGAGGTTAAAATATAAATTAACGCAACAACTTAGACAAGATAATATGTTATGCAACCCCTCCTGCTCATTATTTATCATAAGATGACGTTCCCATAATCTCAAAGCTAGTGGGATCCTATGGTTTGATATTGAATTTAAACAAGACATTTTCTCACATCTCATTTCTATATTTGTTGAATAATTTCCCCACACATTGTTTAGAATTGCTTGATGCATTGTGTCTTAGTCATTTAATCCATGATACACCTCCTCCTAGAGCTCAAATAAATTTTATTGACTTCAACATTCATCCTCTAGGACAAAGTGATAGGGATAATGTTTTTTTTTATATAAATAAGATGCCATATGATGTGTAAATAGACCAAATAGGTGACCGTACATTATATATGAAAGTATGGGTTTATAAAAATTTCATCAAGAGATCCATAATCGATGATGTGGTTGTTGTGAATGTGGTTACCTTTTCCCGTAAAAGTTGGGATATGGGTAAACTAACTGCTCCTCTACTAAAAACACGTTGTGAGGGTATGACAGTCTTAAGGCTACCTTGATTAGAACTATAGTTCCTCATGTATCTGTCAAGCTGAAAACCATCTTGATGGAGTTTTACATTATTGAAAAGGAGATGAATTATAACATGATCCTCGGTAGACTCTAGATTTACTGAATGAAGGCTATTACTTCCACTTTATTACAAGAATTTATATTTCTCCATTTGGGGAAGGTATTCATTACTCAAGGGAATCCTAAAGAATTTGGCATACATCGAAGAATTTTAAGAAGAAACAAGGGGTCCATTTAGAATATGAGATTCTGGAAAATCAGTTAAAACAATCGCTTCCATCAAAATAATTAATTGTGACCCCACAAATCTTCAAAAATTTGAGGCTGATAACCCAAATATGTTTAAGGAAGTGAAATAAAATGTTATCCATGGGAACCATGTCAGCCAAAACCATAAGAGAGATTATGAAACTATTAGAGAGTGATGAAAGCCTCTCTTCCCGCCAATGATCGGCATAAACATGATATAATTAAAAATGAAGAAAATAATGTTGAGATTAAGAAGATTCCCATCAAACCCATCTTTAGGATTCTTTCATATTAGGTCGTGGTCTAGAAACAAATATTTAAAAAACCAAGCTCTTTGTATCCATGATCCATAATCCCATAACAAAAAAAATGTCAAATGTTACCACTACTCTATATGTAGGGAACAAAGTTGAGAAGCGTAGTCATACTCACATGAATATGACACATCAAGAGCATGAAAAGAGGTTTATAAAGACCTCTTTAAAATAAATGGATTTATGGCAAGGTTTTATGATCAGATATATAAAATTTAAGGGAAGCTTTGTGATTTTAAACCCAAGGTAGTAGGTCCTTACAAAGAGAACAAAAACTTCAAAGATCATGCATATAATGTTTATACCTTTGGAGGTGAGGATTTTAAAATCCATCAAGTGGATTCAACCTTAATCTTTCCATGAATAGTTCATTTACATTTCCACATTTTACATTATTGCATCCATGTTGTTTATAATTTTGTGAAATTGTAAATTGAAACTTACTTTTCATGAAACTTTGGAAAACTTCCAAAATTGGAAAAAAATTCAATCATAATTCTTCAAATATCCATCATATCATCACCAAATTATTCTAATCTCTTCATCATTTCAACTGTTAGATGTAATTTTGACATTGGTCATACCAAGACATACACACCTAGTTTTATTAATAGTTTCTTAGATAGATTAAGTGTCTTTTCCCATAGTATGTACTAGAAGCTTCTTGATGTCAAATATTTCCCTAAAAACCTCTCTTATTTAAGAAACAATATAAAAATTTCACCCGGACCTCTTGTTTTCCTATCTCAATGTATGGTGGTTAGCCCTTTCATCTTACTTGTTGTATAGGGTTGAGGTTATGGGAAAGCATACCTTTCCAAAAGCACGAGTCTAAAGTTAAAACACAATATGTGTGTGTGTGTGTGTATCAACAAATAAATGTGAAAATTCTTTCCTTAAAAATAATGGTACATTACCTTTCACCGCCAATCTTTGGTGATGAGCACACGCTTCCTATTGGTGGCATGAGGTTAGGAAAGGAGGGAAGTTCCCTTACTCACCTATATTTTTCCTTTGTGACGAACCTATGCTTCTTACTAGCAACATGGGGCAATATGTAGGGGTCACTTGAAATAAGTCAATAAGTTGTAAATATGTTAATTCAAATAAAAGTGTTTTATCATCCTAAAAATACAAATAAAGTGAGTTAGATGTGTATTTTACAAGAGATTCAACTCATTCAAACCATATTTTTTCAATCAAAAGGCCATCTAAGGATCTAAGTCTAGTTAAACTTTCAAGAAAGTGCATTTTGGTTTGTTCATTGAATTTGATTAGGGTTGGTTTGTAATTTTTGGTTGGGTCTTTATCAAAATATTTTCTTCCTCTCACCATAATCACTCATAAAAATCATATAACTCATTTCCATCCCAACTCTCAATGATTTTTCCTCACATCTTACAAGTTACGTGGGGTTCAAAGTCAAGTGAGTTCATTTTATTATTATATAACATTCACCATCTTTTTCCAATAAAATGAAATTGTTAAATATTGCATGAAAAACAAATTATTTACGTTACAATTTTTTCTCAAATTGATCATCAATATATATATAAAAGAAATAATTTTGTCTATCACATTTGCATCACTAAACATGTTGGCACATCACTCAAAAAGATCTAAGAGCTCACCCAAAGTAGGAAATGGTACCAAGTACCTCTTTTATGTTAGCTTTGGTAGTAAGGAGTTATCATAAATGAATGCATATTCCATAATCATAACAACCAGATCCATGAGATGAATTTAGAAACACATAATAATTAAACATACGATTCACATAACCACTAGGATCAAATTCACCATATAGTAACTAGTAAAAGAGACATCAACAATAAATATCCAACCACAATGATCCATTATATTAACCCATAATAGCTGAACAAAAATATTTTACTGTCATAAGTTAGGCGCACTTGTAAACTAACAACGCAACCCTAACACATATGTTCCTCTAAATCATTCAAATCAATACATATATATAGGGGTGGGGAACTTTCCCTATATATTCTTAAAATAGGATACATGCTAAGAATATCCATGCGCCGATACAAGATATCTATAGAAGCATGCAAGCTCTGCCTATTAATAGATCACATATAGTTAACTCTAGTTATGATCTTGTTATTATCCCCATGTGCATGTTTGAACTATAAGTTATTTCCTCAAAAATAGATTCTTCCCGACTACCCAAAACCCCTTGTGAGTTGCACACTCCAAGTCTATATTTATATCCACATACCAAAAAATCGCTAATTCCTTTTTCTTTCCATCGGCATTCTCACACGCATCTCCTCTATGTTACGCATGTAAAACTCTGTCTTTCTAGCATGCTCACTAGGTATATCCTCCTGTGCATTTATTCGCAATGATTTCACATGCGCAAACCTATACATACTTCAAATAATCAGCCACTTTCTGTGCCTAACACTAACCCACACTAGGTATGTTTTCCTTCCTCGAAAACACTCTATTTGATCACTTAAATAATGATAAAGAATAATGTCGAGATGGTGTGCGCGTACCGTAGAGAAAGATTAGGTTGGATCGGAGAACTTCTTTTTGTCTTGGAAGGACTACTCGCAAATAAGAACACAAGACCACAAGATTTTGATTAAACAATAAATGAGGAAACTGTCTTGGGCCTAGGAAATATAAAACTTCCTTTCGAAGGTGGTCAGTTCCCCTGCTAATATGAATTAACACAAAAGACTGCAAAATATCAATTAGATTACTTGGTTGAAACTAGTAGGAGAAGGCTGGTTTCTGGTTATAGTCAGGGTAACCGATACCGGTTTCTGGTAACCGCCGTCGGTTGGGTCTAGGACCTGTAGGTTGATTGTTTTGGTGGGGTGTTTGTGTTTCTTGGTGTTGGTAAGGTTGGTTTATGGATGATATTAGGAAATGAGATGATGAGGGGTAAAAGAATGACAGCTAGATGCAATGGGATCTTGAGTAGTGGGTTCAGAACTGGATTTAGGAGGACTGTGATTCAAAGAGCATAAGAAATGTTATAACAGAGGACATGCAAGATATGACTTACTGGTTTTGGCGAAGATGCAAGTTGATATCCTCTACTGCAAGCACTTCTGGTTTCTTCACTCGTCTCTGCTTGGTTAAGTGAAGATCTGGACTCTGTTTTCGCTCCCAATGATCTCTGTTGTTTCAAAAATCATTCGACCTTTGATTTTGGTTCGGGGAGCCCATTTACAGGGAACCGATGGCGGTTACGTAACCGACGGCGGTCGAGTAGGAACCGGCATCGGTCAGGAAAAAGTAGGCTATTTTTAGTAAAATAGCCCACCTTCCCTGCTTTTCTCCCGAGAGATCAGTTGCGGGCTTGGTCAAGTGGCTAGAAGGTCGGCTTTTAAAAGAGTAAGGAGGCATTAGTTATGGATGTGAGTCTAGACCAAGTCATGGGTCTTAATTAGGTTAGTTTAGGGTTAGGGCTAGGTCATGATGAGGTGGCAAAGTGAGGTGGCGGGTAAGGTGATGTGGATTTATCAATTATAAGGTAATTAATAAATAATTGTGTAAGGTTTAGGTGATGAGGTTAGATTGCGAGATGAGATGTGGGTCACAAGGGGTCGTAAGACACAAATTTGGTGTCTACATTAGCCCCTTATTGTCGTGTAGCTTATTTTGTAAAGCTGCACGGACAATAATATGAAGTGGTTACTCCTGTTAAGGGTATAGGTAATCCCCCTCAAATCTATCACAGATTGAGTGAACGAGAAATCAGGGATAGGGTTGATAACGGGTAAATGGGGTAGAGGGGATGGTAAGATGGTGGGGTAGGTTCAAGGAAGCAGACGCATATTGAAATGCAATAGTACGACTAGGGTACATGATTTGACGAGCAAACCAGCAGTGCAGAGGCAAAGGTCGATAGTTTATCCAAACAAGGGTGATATAATCCTGGTATCCAAGGCATAGGAAGTAGCCCCAGGGTATATAACAGGTAAGGTACAGGAACGTTTAGGCATGTTCGGCAGTACCAAAAGGTTGGTTTGGTTGAGATAAACGTCACGGTCTAGGTCTGGGCAAAGTTGGTCGACAGATCAAGTCAAGGACCCTAATCATGCTAAAACATGAACAGGTGAGCTCGATTGAACAAAAAACTACCGGATGGGTGGATAAAAGTGTATGGTGTTGATTTTGGGTAAGGGATGGAAGTGGTGCGGCCGTGGGTTGGGCCAAGTTGTTGGGTGGCAGGCCTTGGGTCGGGCCAGAAGGGTAAAGGGAGGCCTTGGGTCGGGCCAAATAGTGAGGGCGAGGCCTGGGTCGGGCCAATAGGTAGGTTGAGGCCTTAGGTCGGGCCGAATAGGTAGGTCGAGGCCTTAGGTCGGGCCGAAAAGGTAGGTTGAGGCCTTAGGTCGGGCCGAATAGGTAGGTTGAGGCCGTAGGTCGGGCCGAATAGGTAGGTTGAGGCCTTAGGTCGGGCCGATTGGTAGGTTGAGGCCTTGGGTCGGGCCAAATTGGTAGGGCGAGGCCTTGGGTCGGGCCAAATGGGTAGGGCGAGGCCTTAGGTCGGGCCGAATAGGTAGGTTGAGGCCTTAGGTCAGGCCGAAAAGGTAGGTTGAGGCCTTAGGTCGGGCCGAATAGGTAGGTTGAGGCCGTAGGTCGGGCCGAATAGGTAGGGCGAGGCCTTGGGTCGGGCCAAATGGGTAGGGCGAGGCCTTGGGTCGGGCCGAATAGGTAGGTTGAGGCCTTAGGTCGGGCCGATTGGTAGGTTGAGGCCTTGGGTCAGGCCAAATTGGTAGGGCGAGGCCTTGGGTCGGGCCAAATGGGTAGGGCGAGGCCTTGGGTCGGGCCGAATAGGTAGGTTGAGGCCTTAGGTCGGGCCGATTGGTAGGTTGAGGCCTTAGGTCGGGCCAAATAGGTAGGTTGAGGCCGTAGGTCGGGCCGAATAGGTAGGTTGAGGCCTTAGGTCGGGCCAATTGGTAGGTTGAGGCCTTGGGTCGGGCCAAATTGGTAGGGCGAGGCCTTGGGTCGGGCCAAATGGGTAGGGCGAGGCCTTGGGTCGGGCCGAATAGGTAGGTTGAGGCCTTAGGTCGGGCCGAATAGGTAGGTTGAGGCCTTAGGTCAGGCCAAATAGGTAAGTTGAGGCCTTAGGTCGGGCCGAATAGGTAGGTTGAGGCCTTAGGTCAGGCCGATTGGTAGGTTGAGGCCTTGGGTCAGGCCAAATTGGTAGGGCGAGGCCTTGGGTCGGGCCAAATGGGTAGGGCGAGGCCTTGGGTTGGGCCGAATAGGTAGGTTGAGGCCTTAGGTCGGGCCGATTGGTAGGTTGAGGCCTTAGGTCGGGCCGATTGGTAGGTTGAGGCCTTAGGTCAGGCTGGACAAGTGAACAAATGGTGTGCAGCAAAGGTGGATAGAGGCGATATTGGTGAAAAAGAGGCAAGGAGTAAATAAGGGCAAAGAATGGGGTGAAAGTTGGGTAGAGAACCGATGTCGATTCTGCATGACCGATATCGGTTAAGGGACCGATACCGGTTCCTTAGGGCAAAATGAAACCGATATCGGTGAAAGGCGAAAAACCTATAAAAAGAAAAATACGGCTTGTCATTGTCACTTTTGTTATTTGCAAACCAAATCGACTTGTCTGACGTGGAGAGTTGAGATTAGAGGCTTGATTGAGTGAGGTGGAGCTATTGTATTGGCGGAGAGAGTTGATAGTGGGCCCGATTAAGGAGGAGGCAGCAGTTGATTGGCCGGGGACCCAGCAGATCAGGATTGGAGCCATGGCACAGGCAGGAGGAGCTGGAGGGGCTGGACCAGCTGGACCGCCACCACCCATCCCACCACGACGACGTGTCGTCGTTCGGGTAGATTCGAAACTCTTTAATTTGGTGATTTGGTTGTATTATGCTAAATTGGGGGTTTGGGTAGGAATTAACCTTTTTTAGGAAATAATGAGAAAATGGAAATGATTTGAAAAAGGGAGAGGGTAGATAGGCTAGATAGGCTAAGGTGGGTAGGTGGGTAAGTTTTTAGGGTATTTGGGTGGGTAGATGGGTAGAAATAGGTAAAAAATGGGTTTTGGGGGCCGCGCGGGGGTTCGGCTCCGGGAGAAGACAGTGACCGATGTCGGTCACTAAGCGACCGGCATCGGTCGCAAAATTTTAGGGAAAGGGAGTGTTGTTGGTGACCGGCGTCGGTCATGTATCGGCCGGCGTCGGTGGCTTGTGTGTTTTGGTTTGTGGGTTGTGTGGGTGGGTTGGTTGTTTTGGGTTTTTGGGTTGGGTGGTGGGTGGGTGTGGGTTGGGGTGGGTTTGTGTGGGGGTTGGGTTGGGTTGTGGGTGGGTGTGGGTTGGTGGTGGAGAAGGGTTTGTGTGGGGGTTGGGTTAGGGGTGGAGAAGGGTTTGGTGTAGGGTTGGGTTTTGGGTTTTTGGGTTGGGTTTGAGGTGGAGGTGGGAGAAGGGTTTGATGTAGGGTTGGGTTTTGGGTTTTTGGGTTGGGTTGTGGGTCGGTGTGGGTGTTGGGTTGGGGGTGTTTGTGTGGGAGTTGGTTTTGTGTTGGGGTTGGGTTGCATGTGTTTTGTTTGGGTTTTGTTTTTGTTGGTTTTAGGTGGGATGGTTTTGGGTTTTTAGGGTGGTAGGTTGCTAGAGGGGGGTGGTAGAGAGTCGGGGTATGGTCGGGGGGATAAAAAGGGTGTTTAGATGATAAAGTAGATGTTGTAATAAAGAGTAGGTCTAAGGATGTGGGTTGGTTTTGCAGGCACGTCAGCAGTTGACGATGCGGGATAGGATGCCCCCGCTGTTGGTGCGGATGAGGCCACACGTATCTGCGGCTCATTGGGCCATCATGCGCGAGGTGGGACTCGGTGGAGTCCAGAGGTACAGAGCGATAGAGAGAGATCACAGCCTGATGGTCGCCCTCATCGAGAGATGGGATCCGGCGACCAATGTGTTCCATCTCCCGACTGGGGAGATGACCGTCACATTGGAGGATGTGTATCGCATCCTTCGGTTACCTATCGAGGGAGAGGCAGTCTTCCAGGTAGATTCAGAGACTGCCATGGACAGCATACTGCAGGTTTTTGGGGATGCAGCGCATGCTACTGACCTACCATAGCGCGAGTATCGGGTACGGTGACATGTACCGTGCGCATCGACACGAGACACGACTGGCTGTGTTGATGATGGTTGGGATCACCTGCTTCGCCCTCCCGGACTCAGAGGGAGGCCGCTTCCCATGAGCATTGATGGGGGTGCTGCTTGAGATGGTGGAGGAGCACACCTGTTACGCCTGGGCACCAGTATATCTGGTGCAATTGTACAGGGAGCTATGGGGCTATCGCCGGAGGAGGCGATTCGGTATTTGCTCTACATTTTTGTTGCATTGTTGGGCATACGAGCACATCGTATGCATCAGGCCAGTAGGGTTACCCCAGCAGCCAGGGCCACAGGTCATATACCGATATGGCTTTCAGAGGTGGTTGGGGGTCGTGGGCCAGCCACGAGCAGTTGTTGCAGGTCGGGATGTGGCATACTATAGACATTTGCTAGAGGGCCTTACAGCAGTAGACATTGTATGGAGACCCTACAGAGGTCACCACCCTGGCAGAGGAGCCCGCTTACAGTTGCGCCTAATCCAGTACACATTCTGGATAGCAGGACGGAGGCCAGGAGAGTACGAGCGGATACCCCTGGAGAGGGTACGCAGGCAGATGGGGCTGCGACAGGACGAGCCACCTCCCTTCCCTCAGTACAGGAGGGATGATGTAGAGGCCCCACTGCCTGCACCACAGCCTTTGGATCCAGATTGGGTAGCGGAGAGGTCAGCAGGTGAGGGTGTAGATGATGCTGGGTGCACGGGAGCATACAGGGTGTGGTGGGCTGGGCAGAGGGCAGCCAGGATAGTACCGCCTGCACAGCCAGACTTGGCTGCAGTTATAGGAGAGAGAGATCAGCTCAGGGGTCAGGTGCAGCTCTTACAGGGGCAGCTAGCTGCGGCACAGGCACAGATAGGTGTCTTACAGGGGCAGCTAGCCCAGCTCTCAGCACAGCACAAAAGCAGCACCACCACCAAAGACCACAGCCACAAAAAGTGCAGTGCACAGCAAAGCAAAGAAGACAGTATCGGCACCACCGTGGCCACGCAGCACCACCAAAGAAGACTCAAAGACAGCTCGGGGGCATTGGTTGTAGGTGCCAGGGGACCAGCCCCAGCTCCGTCAGTGGCTCGAGAGCGCTATATGGAGGTTAGAGCAGAGGCCCGATATTATCAGGATATTCTTGATGGTACCGGAGTCGAGTATCAGGCTTATGCAGCGCATAGGGCAGAGACCTCTCACAGCCAGAGATCTCAGGGAGGTGCAGCCACAGCTGGCGTGTCCGTGACGGGCAGGAGGCGAGAGGCACCACAGGGACCAGCGGGGAGAGGTGCCGAGGGCGGTGGGGAGAGCTGAGAGATCCCAGACATGGTTGTTGTATTTTAGAGATGGGCACCGGTCTGCGAACCGGGTGTATTGATAGAGGCCTGCGTGCCTATGTATTATTCATGTATTCATTCATTCATTTATTGTATATACCGGCCTGCGAGCGAGTAGGGGTCAGATAGTGGAGACCGGTCTATGAGCCGAGTATATAGCTATTTTTGATACGAGGGACCGGCCTGCGAGCCGAGTCGAGATTTTTTGACAGTTATTGCGGCCTGCGTGCCGGCTTTGTTGTATGATGAGATCACAGAGGCCCCGATGTAGGGCACATTGTATTTTTGAAAACTTGTATATATATATATATATATATATATATAGAGACGATGTTTTGATCCACATGCAGTGTTCAAAATGTGTTTAAATATTTGGTTAATGGCTGGTAATATATAGAATGTGTGATGAGTTTAATTGACATGTTGATAGATGGATGATGCTGATGTTTTTGTTTTTTTGTTTTTTTGTACGTATATATGAATGTCATGTTATGTGATGAATTGGTGGTTTTGTGACATTGTGATATATGTAACTGATGAGTTGGATCCAAATGATGTATAGATTGATAGTTTCTTGATATCCGTAGTTGATGGTTTGTGTATTTGTATAAAATAAATGATGTTAATGAAATTGTAATGCTATGTGTGGTGGATGAACAAATGTGGTAAATTGTGTTGTTTATGCAGGAAAAGAGGCGGGCGCGACAAAAATTTAGGTGAGAAATGAAGAAAAGAACGCTGTTGAGAAAAGATAGGTGTGTAACCGATATCGGTTAAGGAACCGATATCGGTAGCTGATAGACCGATATCGGTTAAGTAACCGATACCGGTTATTTAGGTATGAGCTTTTCTAAAAATAGAAAAGCTAGGGTGGCAACTTAAGTTTTAATTTTAGAGCCATGCAAGAGGTTAAATACGCGAACGCGACGCTTTTTGACGACTGAGACAGGTTTTTGCATGAGAGATTTGAGTGATAAGGAGAAAAGAGACAAGGAAAGTGAATGTGATCCGAGATTCAGAAGGCAGAAAGACAAAGTTGAAAAGGGTGGTGATCATGGCAGAACGAGGAGAAGCATCCAGCAGGCAGGGACAAGAGGGAAGACAAGGGCCACCTCAAGCTGCTGCAACCCAAGAGGTATCAGCTTGTTTGTGATTTAACTACTGCATGTTTTGGGAATGAGCTAGAGGAGAATAGGTAAGTAGATATGAGAAAGACAACATGATAGCCAGGGGTATAGATGAGGTGAGTGTTATGGGGTAGGTAATTCGGGGTTTTGGGTATGTCTGTGTATATAGAAAGGAATAAACGATCAATTTATTGTCGTAGGTGGTTGTTTTAGGCAAGATGTATGTAATTGACAGTGACCGATACGTTAGGTGTAACCGATATCGTCATCGACGACTGTTATTTATAACCGATATCGATTCAATCGACGGCATCGTTATTTATAACCGATCCTAAGCATCGAGGATTTTAATGTGAGAAAAAACTCGTGGTGATTTGATTTATTGAACGGGTATTTTTTTTGTAATGTATGCAGCAGAGCAGGTGGGGATAAGGATGAATGATAGAAGCAGCGCTGCTGTCACTTCACTTAATCCGAGCGGATGTAACACCAAATGAATGGACATTGATAAATCGTTTGGGGTTAAGTGGAATCCGCTATTATTCACTTAATCGCACGGAACCATGGTATGTTACAGCATTGATTGAAAGATGGAATCCCGAGAAAATACCTTCTATCCGCCAACAGTGAAATGACAAGAATATCGAAGATGTGTTTCGTATTTTGAGACTCCCCATTACAGGAAAACTAGTATATCAGGCGTTACCTAGCGTGGGGCGGGCAGCGATAACGTAAGTGTTTGGTCCATATGCACGAGACTTAACACAGCGAGGTTTGTCATTCACATATGGGGTAATGTATGCAGCACACCCTGAGGAGACAAGGTTAGCAGTGATATTAATGATAGCGGTAGGGTATTATGCATTACCGAGGGGAAGGGGGAAGATTTCCAAAGGCATTGATGTGTGTTATTTGGGAGATGATAGAAAGGAACGTGACTTTTGCATGGGCACCTGCATATTTGGCGGAGCTATACAGGGGTTTATGGGCTTGTAGGTGAAATCACAGACGACACTGGATAGTTCATACTTATTACAATGTTGGGCCTATGAGCACATTGTTTGTGTGCGACTAATAGGCCGACCCATCCAATCGGGAGAAACCGGAGTGCAGAGGTTGGGATTCAGACGATGGGTCCAGACAGAACAAGAGGCAAGATCCCAGGCCGTGACGGGTGATATTGTGTATTACAGTGTGTATGGGAGAGGGTGACGGTTGCATGACATCTCGTTGAGGCCTTACGGTAACTATATGGTAACAGAGAGCATGGCCGAGGAGTTAAGGGGTGTAGAGCGAATGAGGTGGATCGCGGAGCACAAGCCAGTGAATATGAGAGGATTCCTATAGATCGCGTGCGGTGACAATTTGGATTTGTGCAGGATATACCCCTGGCTTATAGACCATATATGAGGATCGACGCAGAGGCAGTACTCTCACCTCCCCAGCCAACACCTCCAGAAGGTCCTGAAGAGGTAGCAGCCGATCGCAGGGTAATGGACGCAGGAACGACAGAGGCCTATAGATTATGGTGGGCAGTGGAGCTGCGAGGTATACGTGATTGTCCTGACATAGCTGTGATTACAGCAGAGAGGGATCGTCTGCAGCGTTTAGTTCAGCAGCTCCAAACGCAGGTGAATGAGACAAGAGGATTGTTAGCAGTTGCGGAGTCACGGGCGGGGAGACTAGAGGCTGGAGTCCTCCATGCGAGAGGGCGTATTCATATGTTACAGGAGAGATTGGCAGATCAGTGGGCGGTACCAATAGCCGTGGTACCTTTGAGGACAGAGAGGCCCGGCGAGAGGGGTCGACGATCACGATCATCACCTAGTTCGGGATGAGGCGTGAGGGTCTGAGTAAATGTTAGCAAGGTATAAGAATAAATAAGGATGCCGACCTGCGTGTCGATGATAGAGAAGATGTATTTGTTTAACATCTAAATAAACTGAATATGTATGTTGATTTGAGTTATGATAATAATAAGAATGTTTGTGTTTTGATTTTGGTGTTTTGAAAAAGGATAAAGAGGAATGTGATTAAATAGAAATACACAGAAATATTTATTATACCACACATGATAGATTATGGTAGGGGATGGTCGAGCTAACCTTGGGAGACCCCATGTCTCCGAAGTGCTGCCTACATAGCCCATTGCACAAAGCAAGGAGGGGCCTCAGACCGATGTAGTTCTCCCTTAGGATCAGGGAGAGGCGAATTCAGGCAATTTGGTACGGTTTAGGCAATTGGTTGGTTGGTAAAAATATTAAGATTGGTAAAGGTAAGGTTGATGGTGTTGGTAATGAATTGGTGATGTTGTAAAAGGTATAAGGGAAGCGAAAGTTAGCCTACCCAAGTAGAAGGGAACCATGTCCTGATTAAGGTCAACACACAATCCTAGATGCGAGGCAAAGCAGAAAGAGTGCTCCGTAGGTGAAAAGAGCTAAACAAACCACACAACGTAGAACGAGCTTGGAGCCCTAGGTACCGTGCATAGACGAGAAGTCAATAGGTGAAAAGAGTTGTGTGATCACAATATATCGAGCGTACATTACGTCCCTTGAGTTGAAACAAATGGTGAGGTGAGGTGGATGGTATAGCTGAGGTTCAGAGAACTTATTACAAAGTGAGTGTTCTGACGAAAGAGAACCTACCCTAAATAGACAAGTCCATGACTCAAAAGTCCTTTTGAATGAGGCTTTTATTTTATTGAATGTAGACTGATCGATGCGGGAAGTCTACAAGGGATATTGATTGTATTATTCTTGAGGTCTTCACGAAGCTGATCGATGCGAGAAGCTTCTGCTAGAGGCTGACTGTGTATAGCTGTCCTTCGAGGGAGCAGTCTATTTATAGTAGCAGATATGATTTTAGTGCATAGCTGTCCTTCAGGGGAGCAGTCTATAGAGAATAGCAGAAATAATTTGGCATATAGCTGTCCTTCGAGGGAGCAGACTATATTTAATTTAGATGACTAGATGTTCTTTTTAGCGTGAAGCATCTAGTTTAGTAGGAAGTTTGACTCAAGAAAATCCCATAAGAATACGGCTTATCTTAATACGTTGAAGTCATGGACTAGACTAAAAAGGGGAAGGCATCGTTAAGGGGAGGTGAGAGGTGAGCTTGATTTTATTTCGAGATGTAGGAAACAAGTGCATGTGGTGGTATGTGAGCTCAAGGGACGAGCAGTAGGTGGATAAGAAGTGATATAACACTAATTTCAACAATAGAATGGTCGAAGATGCAAGGCATTAAGGGGCTCAGGCTCAGGTTTACCATTAAGCGAAGCTAAACGATAAGTGCCTGATCCATAGGTGTGAGTGATTATATAAGGCCCAATCCAATTGGGAGCAAATTTTCCACGTTTGCTCTTTTCTAGTTTGGTTACATGTTGATTCTCTTTGAGGACAAGATCACCAACCTTAAAGGTACGCTCATGAAGTCGCTTATCATAAGCACGTTTAATGCGTTTTTGATAGATTTGAAGGTGATCAAGAGCTGTAAGACGGCGTTCGTCAAGAAGCTCCAATTGGGCTAACCGCTCTTGGCGGAAATCATCGTTGGTGAGAATATCCTGAAGAGATATTCTAAGGGAGGGTATTTGTATTTCGAGAGGCAAAACAGCCTCGGTACCGTATACCAAAGAAAAAGGTGTGGCATTAGTGGAGGTATGAATACTAGTGCGATAAGCCCAAAGGGCAAAGGGAATGTGATCGTGCCAATTTCTTCCGGATTCATTGACAACTTTCATGAGGATTTTGGTTAGTGTTTTATTAGAGGACTCGGCTTGCCCATTGGCTTGTGGATAGTAGGGTGATGAGAAGCTAAGTTTGATACCAAAGTTGTCACAAAGGTCTTGCAACAACTTGTTTTTAAAAGATTTACCATTATCTGTTATTAGGCGATGAGGAATACCAAAACGACAGATAATGTGATGGTTAATGAATTCGACAATTTTTTCTTTTTTGATTGAAATGAGTGGAATAGCCTCCACCCATTTTGTGTAATATTCGGTCGCTGTGATTATCCAACGGTGACGTTGTGAAGAGGTCGGGTGAATCTCACCAATAAGGTCTAAACCCCATTGTGAGAAGGGCCAAAGATCTCGAGCGACCTGGAGCGGGTGGCTAGGAGTATGTTGAAGGTTGGCATGTTGCTGACACATAACACAACGCTTAACATATTCAGAAAGCAATCGTTATCGAGAGTAGGCCAATAATAACCAAGGCGAAGGATTCGCTTGGCCACGGCAAGGCCGCTAAAATGTCCACCACAAATACCGTCATGGACTCGTTGGATGGTATGAGTGGCCTCCGCGCCGCTAGACAAACAAGGAGGATGCCATCAAAGCCACGTTTATAGAGGAGTCCCCCATGACAACATAACGAAACACTTTTAAGAAAAGCACGCGTTTGCCGTTACTAGTAAGGTCGTGGGAGAATAGATTGTAAGGTAGTCGTGAAATTGGTGGTACCTGTATCCCGCGAACTAGTAGACACAGTATTTATCGTACAAACTACCGGGGTTGAATAGGATGGGACAAAAAGTTGTTGGACCATGACGAATAATTCAGAGTCAGTTGGTGCGGTGGGAATTTGCGAGGCTAAGCAAGCCATAGTGTCCGCAAATTTGTTAGTGGAGCGTGGAATGGTTTGTATAGAATAGTGAGTAAATAAGGCTAGAAGTGAATCCACGTAGTGTTTGTATTTTTGAAGTTCCTCATTTTTGCATTGGTAGACGCCCATAACTTGATTGACTACCAATTGAGAGTCGCCAAAAATGTTGATAGATTTGATGCCTAAGTGTAACGCAACTTGGAGACCCAGAACAAGGGCCTCGTATTCCGCTGTATTATTAGTGCAAGGGAAATCAAGCCGAAATGAAAGAGGCATAGGTTCAGCGTCGAGAGGAATGAGAACAACGCCGGCTCCTCCGCCGCGCTGGCATTTAGATCCATCGAAGAAGAGGGTCATTTGATACAACTCTTCCCAGAGTGAAAGAGTGGCGATGAGTTCGTCGGGGAAGGTAAAATTGGTAAATTGTTCCCCAGGTAAAGGGGCCTCCGCAAGTTGGTCTGCAAGAGTTTGTCCTTTGATTGACTTCTGTTGTACGAATTCAAGGTCAAGGTCAGCGAGGAGCATAAGCCATCGAGCGATACGTTGGTTTAGATGCGGTTTGGCATACATATAATGAATGGGGTCTGTGTTGGTGATGACAAAAGTTTTGTGATTCAGAAGGTAATGTCGGAGTTTGGTGGCTACAAATGATAGGGCAAGGCACAATTTTTCTACATGTGTATACCTAGTCTCATAATCCACGAGGGTACGACTTATATAATAAACGGCCTGTTCTCATTCTCGTGAATCCCGATGTGCGAGCATAAAGACCTATAAAGATGGTCAGTGGCGGAAAGATAAAGGTAGAAAGGGCGGTCGTCCCGGGGTGGGATAAGCACGGGTGGTCTGCAAGAGATAGGATTTGAGAGCTTCAAGGCTTGGTGACACTCCTCACTCCATTGAAAGGCAATGTCCTTTTAAGAAGGTGATGAAAAGGTTGACACCGATCCGAGAGTGGGAGATGAAACGTCGGATAGATCGAGCTTACCTTGTAAACTACGCAATTGTTTGAGATTTTGGGTGGGGGCATTTCTAGGATAGCTTTGACTTTAGATGGATCGACCTCAATGCCACGCAAAGAGACGATAAAGCCAAGAAGTTTTCCCGAAAGAACACCAAAGACACATTTCTTTGGTCAAGGCGATGTAATATTGTAACAAAGCATCAAAAATAATGGTTAAAACATCGAGATGTTCACTACGATGTTTAGACTTGCCGAGAAGATCGTCGACATAATCTTCAAGGATAGTGTGCATAATGTCATGAAAATGTAGGTCATAGCCCGCCGATAGGTAGCACCAAAGATTCTTAAGGCCAAATGGCATGACACGATAATGTAAGGTTCCCAAGGAGTTATGAAGGTAGTTTTGTGTTGATCGGCAGGGGCAACCAAAATTTGGTTGGATCCTGAAAAGCCATCCATGAGAGAGAGCATCTCATGACCTGCAGTTAGATCAACAAGTTGGTCAATGCTAGGTAAGGGGAAGTCATCCTTAGGGCAAGCGAGGTTAAGATCCCAGAAATCTGTGCATATCCGAAGTCCCCCTGTCGCTTTAGTGACAGGTACGATGTTAGAAATCCATTGAGGATAGTCAATAGGCAAGATGAAGGAAACAGAAAGGAGTCGTTGAGCTCCTCTTGACCAAGAGAGCAATGCGTGGATGCATTTTTCTCAATTTCTCGTTTGACTGGTTTGGAATCGGGGTTTAGGTGATGTTATGGACGGCAATGGTAGGATCAATTCCCGGCATGTCAACGTAAGACCATGCGAAAGCTTGGTCATGAGCACGGAGAAAGGTAGTAAAGGCGGCTTGTTCTCGATGTGTTAAGGGATTGTCCAATCTTCACAATGTGAGGATCCTCCTCCGTGTGGATGTTGATTTCTATAGTAGATCTGCTCAAAGATGGTTTGGGTTTCAGATGGTAAGGCTCATTGAATATAAGAATCATCCGCGCCAAGGTAAGTGAGGATGGAGTCATCATCCTGGCATTCAACAACATTAATCAAAGGTGAATCCTCTTCGATCATGTCTGGATACAGAAGGGGAAGAGAAGATGGGTCCTCATTATCGCGTTGATAAGTGAGAGGACCTATGAAGATAGCATTTATGAAAAAAAAAGTTAGGAGGGATGGATTCAGGGTCTATAGATTCTGTGGGTGATGATGGCAAAGTGGGTGATGATGGTTTGGTAGGGGCGACGTCTTCTTCTTCCAGGATACAGCTGACAGGAGGTGTCTCCTGTGTAGGTGTTTTGGGAAAACCGAGACCACTGCGATCATTATGTTTACGGGTAGTCACGGGAATGAGTGTATGTCGGCCTTGTTCGTAAAGGCCAAAACCAAAGCCTTTCCACGCACAATGAGTCAAGAAGGTGAGGGCGAAACGACGATTTGTCAAGTATTGAAAATCGGATTGGAAGGGAACCACACCAAGAGGAGGTTCAGGGGTAATGGAGGATGCGTCAACACCCCCATACGTTAGGTTAGTGCGGCAATGGGGTGGTCCGTAAGAGATTACCTCCCCACGCGACGCCGTAGGTGGGATGTGCATGTAATTGTCCGTACTCTCGGGGTAGGGAAAGAACTAACGTTATATAGGCGGTACTCCCCCAGCGTAAGGCGCTGAAAAACATCTACTAAGGGGTCGGAGGTTGGAATGTTAGCTACGGGAAGGGAAGTGGTTTTTGCGATGGTGGTTTCATCACCAAGGCGTAGGCGCGGTTGAGGTGGATGGTTGAGGTACATTTCAAGAGGATGGTGGGTTGAATGTATGGGTGTCTTGATTGGTATAAGCACATCGTTAGGGCGGTATAACATATTGCAGGTTTTAAAGGGGGGAGGGTCAGCTTTTACGGTGTAGGACTTCCCCTCGTACTCAAATTTTATGCATCTATGTAATGTTGAGGGAACGCATCCCATGGCTCGGATCCAAGGACGACCCAAAGAATATATTATATCGAACTCTCCTCCAAGACATAGAAGAGTTCGGGTAAAGTACGTGGTCCTACCCGAATGTTGAGGATCACGGTGCCTAAGGTAGAAGTAATAGCGTCATTGAATGACCGCAACATGATGGGGTTGGCACACATGCAACTAGAAGGGATATTCATTTGTTGGAAGGCTTTTGAAGGCTTTCAAGAGATGATGTTTAGGCTAAGCACCCCGTCAATCATAACACGACGTACCCGAATGTCCCGGATGTAAGCCGAGATGAAAAGAGCAGGTCGATCTTTCGTACTAAAGTCAACAATTTCATCTTCGGAGAAACTGAAGCAGCAGCTTTTTTGCAGAGAGACAAGTGGTTGGGGCAAGTGGGTTGTTTGGTGAGAGAAGCAACATGATTCGGGTGTTAGAATGGAGGCGACAGCAGTGGTTTCATTAGGTAAAACCTCTATCCTCAAGGATCTCAACGAGAGCTTGTCGATGAGATTCAGAAGTCCAATGAGATCATACAAAGGTCATTTTTATGGGTGATGGTGAAGTGTTTAATCATATTTCGGTGGGCAATGCCATTAGAGACGGGATAGGCGGGTCTCGCGAATGACCACTTTAGGTGGTGGTGCAATCGGGATGTTTGACGGAGAAAGAGATGCCGCAGTGTGTTTTTTTGCTTTCCCATTGTTTTTCTCGCCTCGAGTAATGACACTAATCATATTAATCTCGTAGACCTGAGATAAGGAAGATGGTTGGGATAACTCATGGTCTTCAAGAGGTGGGGTTGTAATAATGATAGATCTTGGTGAGGCGGGGATGATGGTATAGGAGAGGGAATGGAAACTAAAGGTCTCTCCCTTCGTAAGTTGTCTTTCTTAATCTTTCTATCCGGGAGAGGTGACTGACGAAGGATGGTTTTTAGAGCTTTGCATCCCTCCACATCATGTCCTGGTGTGTGGTGATAAGCGCAGATTTTAGACTCATCGTAACCCATAGGTCGGGGTTTAGACGGGTCATAAGGTCTAAGTGGAGGTAGGGAAATGGTCGCATTCTCCACCAACATAGTAAGGATTTTGGCGTAAGATCCTTTGAGTGGGTCAAAATCGGAAGAGGATGAGGGTATTGGTTGTGCGGGTTTTGGTAATGTTTGGGCGTGGTTGGTTCGCACGGGTGGTGGTTTAGCCGAGGGGTGTTGATACGTGGTTTTCACTAAACGTGATTTCTTTGGCGCAGAAGCTATGTTGGATGATGAGGCCGCAGATGATGTGGTATCAGAAAACAACCACGGGAAATAGGAGTGACCGAAAAATCTTTGATGATGGAATTTGTTTAGGGTTGATAGGTGGACAGATACGCGGAGTGACGGTGTTGCTATACCCGGAATTTCGTATGGGTGCGGAAGGCGTAGGTTGTTTTGAAGAAAACGCAGGAGGTATGATATATTGATGTAAGGTAGAGGGATGGGGTCCCAATATGGAAGGTAGGTATGACGATGATGGTTTTGATTGTGATAGGGGCACGGATTGAGTTTGTCTCCTAGGTGGCGGGACGGATTTATTTTTGGATAGATCGAGTCGCTTAGGCGGGTGCGTTAGACTGGGCATTGGTGAGGTCCCAAGCGTAGGGGAAGATCCGGTTAAGTTGATAGAAGTGGATGGGGCATTTGGTAGAGGTGAGGGGGGTGAAGGTGAGAACAGGGGCATTTTAAGCTTCTGTAAACACTTCGGGTATATGGTGGAGACATCAGGATCAGTCATTTGCATTTGAGTAGAAAAAGGGGTACTCAAACGTTCCCATAGGGCCTGTCTATCTTCTGTGGAATGACAGTCCTCACGTGTGAATATGAACTTTTGTACGGAAGAACGACGGGTTGTGATTCCAGTCCACTGTGGGTGTGACACAGGAGGTAGATGAGGCACTGTATCAATAGATGTTAAGAGGTCAACCGGTCGTTGAAAAGATTTAGGCGATGAGGGACTAATAGGTAGGAGGGCGTGTTTGAGGGGATCCGTCATGTTTAAAGAATGTGGTGATGTCGGTGTAAGAGATTTCTGCCTAAGGATGTCAAAAGGAGTGGCGAGCCTTCCTCTGTGCAGCAAGAGCAGTAGAAGGGGACGTTTGGGAAATAGATAAATTAGATAACATCCGCTCACAGTCTTGTAGGGATGTGGTGTAAGAAGACTCATCGATGAGAAGAGAAGTCCGGGAAGTTAACTCTTTTATGGGTAAAGGAATGATTTCACTTTGGCTTGATGGTGGTGAAGGAGGTTCAGACTCCTGTGTTGGTGGAGAGGCTTGATTCAAAAATTTTTCAATAGAGGCTTTTGGCTGAGAATCGAAGACTGCATGGATCTCATGAACACTCTCCTCGGCTAAGATATCTTGGTTTACGTTACTGTTGGACGAGTGATTCGGGAATGGCTTGTTGAAAATTTTCAGATTTCGGTTAGCAGGGGCGTTAGGATTATCGAGGGCTATATCCCCCGCATCAACCATTTCCTGCACTATGTTTTTCAACATCTTGCAGTTTTCATGACTATGTCCTTTTACGCGGTGAAAGTTACAAAAGTCATTTTCTTTGTACCAGGAAGGTATTGCGCGGGTGGAGTCAAACCCAGAGTGAGGTTTAACAGGGGGCAAGGTGATAGCCCCAGCTTTGAGCAATTTCTCCAGGATGACGCCATAAGTTTCTCCCAAGGGAGTGTAATTGATGGGCTCGGCTTTGTACTTATAAGTGGTTTTCGGCGGAGTATTGGACGGTGTTTGAGATTTGACCATTACCGCGTGGACAGCTCCTTTTGATTTAGAAGAAGTGGACGCGTGAGGAGTGGTGGTGTTTGGCTTGTTGGTAGAATCAGGAGTTCGGAAATTGGGGTTTTTGTTACGCAACCGCAATTTCTCCTCTTCTAAGGCTCGAATTTCTAATTTTCGGGCCATAGTAAAGGCCTCGTCGAATGTACGGAAAGTTTGAATTTGGAGGGTGGGGGAGATGTGCTTAGCACATGCCCGCGTGAAAAGTTCGATAAGTTTGGTTTGAGGTAAGGCATACGTAAGTTGGTTGATAAGGCCCCGCCATCGTCCAACGAAATCTGCGATAGATTCGTCCTCAAATTGTCGGATGGCATAGAGGTCGGTGATAGATACTTTCTTGGCAATGTTAATGGAGAAATGATCCAAGAAAGATTGGGCTAGCTGGTTAAAAGAAAAGATCGAGTGCTGGGTTAAAGCACTGTACCATTCCAAGGCGGGTCCTGATAAGGACATGGGAAAGGTGCGGAGTAACAAGGCATCATCATGGGCGATCAAATAACAAGCATGTCTAAATGATCGCAAGTGTTGTTGAGGATCCTCTTTACTGTTAAAACGAGTAAATTTTGGCAACTCCCATTGAGGAGGATATGAATGAAGGGGGACAGAAGGGTGAATGGGCTCCCGACAAACTTGTTCGTATGTCAAGGCGCTACGACTTCCCGAAACCGAAGCCTCCAGATTTTGCATTTTGTCCATCATTTGTTTGATGAAATCTGTGGTTGGATGAGATGATGGTGCGGTTGTGGTAAACGGAGGCAAGTTGGACCAAGGGCTTCCGCTGGACAATGGTGGGGCTAAGTGTTGATAAGGTATGGAGGATGAGTATGTTGGAGCAACAGAATAGGGATGTCCCATATAAGGTGTTGAGGTTACTGGATACGTGTATGGGAATGAAAAGGTAGGCGGAGCTTGAGAAGGAAAGCTCGTGTGAATAGGTGGCAGAGAGCAAGTCATGAATGGAGTGGTCTGAAAGAGAGATGAGGTAGGGGCAGTTGGTGGTAACGATACGTGAGGTCCAAAATTAGCCAAGGAAAAGCCAATCTGAGTCGTATGAACCTCTGAAGCTGTCGGATTGGGAGAAGGGGCTAAAGATGCTGGAAGCAAGGCGGTATTATCAGTAGGAGTGGGGGCTAGATGAGTAGCTATACTAATAGGCATGCCAACAAGGAGCTGACCATCAGGCGTACGGTCAGGGGCATGAGACAAATAGTATTGTACAGTGCTGGGATTAGCATCCAGAAATTTGGCAAAGTCCTTGTCTCCTACAGGAATTTGGGGGATCTCACTGGTGTCCGTAGGGTTCCCTATAGAATGTGAAGGGGGTGATTCAGGAAAAGACACAGAAAGCAGTGCATGTGAAACCATGGTGGCGGCTTGCTTCGAGTGATGACAACCATGGACAAGAACACACAGGAAAGTTTCAATCTATCAAGAACAAAAACAACCTCAGAATGATGAATTTGGCAGGTTGCTGGTTTGTCAGGGGCTGATGAAGACAGTAACCGATATCGGTTTAATAACCGGTGTCGGTCAGAGAGCAGACGACGTCGGTCAGTTAACCGATGCCGGTGTCAAAAGTCTAGGATAAGAAGATATAAAAGGCTGCTAATTTGATTTTTAGCAACGTTGAGTATATTTGTCAACTTATTGATCATAGAAGACAAAGTATGACAGAGAAAACAGAATTTGAAAACAAGCAAGATGCACACGCAAATCCAGAGACTAATCCTAGGGTTAATTTTAGTTATCGTGGGCTTATGCCTTTAGACGTAAGATGATGTCGGAATCCTAAACAACAAGACCTAGGGGAAATGTCAAGTTTGTTTTGGCTTATAAGGTTACCTCAATCGGGCGGAGGAATACCGCGGAAAAGGGGGGATGTTTGAGCTGTTGTGTTAATTGTGAAGTGATTCGGTATGTGTTGTGCAGTGAAACTAGGGTTAATTTCCTGTCAATACCGTGGATATCACCCCCACGTGTACGACCTGTTATTTAATCTATGTTCACTAGAATTGAAGAACAACAAGCAGGAATGCAATGCATGTGTTTTAAACCCAAATCGAAAATTATGTTCGATGAAGCAAGAGAGATGACTTTCACTAATGCGAAACTAGGAAAGCAAGACAAATTCTTTACGAAATATATAACAAAAGCAGCAACAACAAGTATGCTTCCTAAAATGAAAATAAGCAAGAGAAAGAAACCCAAAATGGGTCCCACCGGGCGTGCCAAAATGTTTTCACTCTGGGAATGACTTCTATCCTTTCATTCCTTTTAGAAACAGATGAGGTTAGGGTTAGGAGGAATACCTGTAGAATGTCGAGATGGTGTGCGCGTACCGTAGAGAAAGATCAGGTTGATTGCGGAGAACTCCTTTTTGTCTTGGAAGGACTACCTGCAAATAAGAACACAAGACCACAAGATTTTGATTAAACAATAAATGAGGAAACTGCCTTGGGCCCAGGAAATATAAAACTTCCTTTCAAGGTGGTCGGCTCTCGCTAATATGAATTAACACAAAAGACTGCAAAATATCAATTAGATTACTTGGTTGAAACTAGTAGGAGAAGGCTGGTTTCTGGTTATAGTCAGGGTAACCGATACCGGTTTCTGGTAACCGCCGTCGGTTGGGTCTAGGACCTGTAGGTTGATTGTTTTGGTGGGGTGTTTGTGTTTCTTGGTGTTGGTAAGGTTGGTTTATGGATGATATTAGGAAATGAGATGATGAGGGGTAAAAGAATGACAGCTAGATGCAATGGGATCTTGAGTAGTGGGTTCAGAACTGGATTTAGGAGGACTGTGATTCAAAGAGCATAAGAAATGTTATAACAGAGGACATGCAAGATATGACTTACTAGTTTTGGCGAAGATGCAAGTTGATATCCTCTACCGCAAGCACTTCGGTTTCTTCACTCATCTCTCGCTTGGTTAAGTGAAGATCTCGACTCTGCTCCCGCAATTTTCGCGCTCCCAATGATCTCTCGTTGTTTCAAAAAATCATTCGACCTTGATTTTGGTTGGGAGCCCATTTACAGGAACCGATGGCGGTTACGTAACCGACGGCGGTCGAGTAGAACCGGCATCGTCAGAAGGAAAAAGTAGGCTATTTTTAGTAAAATAGCCCACCTTCCCCGCTTTTCTCCCGAGAGATCTGGCCATGGGCTTGGTCAAGTGGCTAGAAGGTCGGCTTTGGGTGCGAGTAAGGAGGCATTAGTTATGGATGTGAGTCTAGACCAAGTCATGGGTCTTAATTAGGTTAGTTTAGGTTAGGGCTAGGTCATGATGAGGTGGCAAAGTGAGGTGGCGGGTAAGGTGATGTGGATTTATCAATTATAAGGTAATTAATAAATAATTGTGTAAGGTTTAGGTGATGAGGTTAGATTCCACCCCTCTAACTCACTACTCGCTTGAGTAAAATCCTCACCTATAATGACATGAACCTCCTCAACACTTAGATCCTCACCCTTTTCCTCTAGCATTTATTCCAAAGTCTCCAATTGTTTTCCGCATCAGCCACCATATCCATCTTGCACATAACCTAAGGGTAGAGTTCCTTCAAATTATTCTTAATTGAGGCCCTTAGTTCATAAATTTTCTCGCACTTCTACTCAAGCTCTGTCAAAATTCTTTTGCATTCCACCCTATTTCATCTATTCTTTCCCTAGAACTCTTTCGCAGATCGACCTCATCTTTTTGCAACAAGTAGTCCCACTACATGATTGATATAATCACAATTTTCATAGATAAATTCTTCCATGTGAGCTATTTATTTCACTGATTCAATTAACTCAGTGTATTGTGTTATGGTGGCTTCAATTTTTTTCTTTCCTATTTCTTCTTCTGTGCAATAAATTCTTTTGCATATTCTAGTATAAGGGGTGGTTTTTGAGTTGTTATTATGCACATTATATCTTCTAGACAATGGAAGGAACTTTCATACTTGGTTCTATCAAGAAGGGCTACATCTAGGTGCGCTGGTTACATCGCATCAACTATGTATTTTCCCTTTTTATAAGCTGCACACATCTTCCATTTCTCATCCTTAACTTCTATTTCAATTGCAAAATAATCTTCTCCTTCTCCTTTATCTCTTTGTCCATTTCTCACATCTCTTTATTTTTCTCCTCCAACTCCCACTCGCATAAACCGTATATTGTTATTGCTGTTAAAAATACTAGAACACACCTCCACCAATATCTAATTAAGTGCATTACATGATTGTTCATCTGTTAATTTCGATAATCAATTACCAAATACATCTCTCTTAAAACTTCTAATTCATGAGTATCTAAGTAACGAATGGGCTCTCACTTCAAATTCTCACTCCTCAATATGTGACTCAAGAACCTAAGATAACATCTTCCTTATGCATAGTATTACATCCTCCTTATTGAATTATGACCATAAAAATGGTTCATCCAAAGCTAATTTGATACCTCACACGCAGAACCTTGTTGGGATCTTTAACATACTGCATTATAGGTCCTTGTGGGATGTATAATAATCTCCTCTTTGTGTGAACACCCTTAGGAAAACCTACAACAAGGTTTGATTCTCCACCCATGATCCATTCCTCTTCTTCACTATTTCCTTTCTCTCCAGTGTGTACCATCGAATTATCTACAAGATTCTCTAGGATCTTTGTGACCTCTTTCTCCACTTTGTGCTCTAAATTAGAGTCAGGAGTTTGCAACTCCTCATGTTGTATGGTTGGGTCTAAGTTTTTCTTTATAACCTGTATGTTAGTAAATCCAACATCCCCTACATCCACAATCATGACATGTGTATCCTCAAAGTGCTCACTTTGTCCCTCTACATCTTATTCTTATATGATATGCACCTGTGGCTCAAATTCCCTTCCACTTATCCTCACTTTTAATTTCTTCTTCTTCTTCCTTTAGGCTCTCTGTCTCCTCAAAGTTTCAACTAGGGAATATTTTCTATTTATTTTTCACCAAATACCTTTATCTTAAAGGTTACCTTTTACATAGGTGTTTGTACCTTCACCCTTCATTTTGAAGTTTTCCCCTACGGGTGCACTTGAAACGGGAGTTTTATCTTTACTTTCCCTTCACTTCTACTAATAGAAGGAGTCTCTTTACACCCTCATTTCTTTGGTTTGACCTTATTCCACGCAGAGGGATCCTTAGGAATACTTACATCATTCTCAATGAATACTCCATCAACAAACCGAGGCCTTAGATAAATGTATATTCTTGTTGCATCCACCGAAGCTATTGGTAATGTAACTGGATTCAATAAATGTATGTTTTCCGATACATACTTCTCTTCATAAGCACACTTCTTGGGGTAGAAAAGTGTTTGAATCATCCAATGGTGCTCCTTACCCACTTCACTTATATCAAACTCAATTTTGTGTGTCCTTGAACATATTCACAACACTCTGAAGGTAGTGTCTTTGTAAAACTAAACGCTAGTTTGCACCATGGGATTTTAGTTCCTGTTAATGTAAACCTATCAATATAAAACTGTTAATAGATGGAGAAATTTGAAACTCCCTCAACAAGAGTTGGAAACTCAGTTGGAATTCTCCACTCTTTACCGAACACATCACATATCCACTTATACCATTTTTCCACCCGCACCTTTTATGTTGGTGTCACCATATCAAAAGTATACTTAGCAAACTATTTTGCAGGTGAGGGATATTCTGTAGGATACTCCCATATATTTTCTTTTAGCCCATCGGGCACCCCAATATCTGAGAAAACTATCGGTAGTAATATGTTTCCAAACATGATCTTATCACCATCACACATAGCATCAATGATATCTCTACTATGAAGGAATAAATATTATATATTGTTCCTTCTGATATTTTCTTGTATACACATAACCATATTTTATTCACATGTGTCCATATTTCTTGTCCACTCAACTTGGCAAGAAAGTACATGACCATCCTCATGAAGGGGTCATTCAACTTAACAATATAAAATCTGCGCCCTCCTTTCTTGTACTCAAAATCCACTCGTAGCTTTCTTTATTTCAGCATGATTAGCTAATTTGTCATCAAAATAATTCCTAGGATTAATCCATCTAGTATACTTCTCAATTAACTACACGGTAATGCACATCCTTCTACCTACAAAATAGAAATAGTCCTCATGCATGTGCAACATTAAGCATTGATATAAAATCTCGAGCTTCCCAAAGAACAAAATATAATATAGCTGTAATAGTCCAACCTTCTTCAACACCCTCTTCACCTCATCATCATACACCAGATTATCATCGAGGTTCTTTCCTCTATCATCCAAACCAGTTCTATTGCTATGTCACACACTATGAAATTTTTTCGATGGTTATAATCACTTACGACCATGATCCGAACAAGAGATACCAATTATTTTACGATCAATAATCCATCTTGGTACCACATCTTTGAGTACCATCCCTCCTTAACATCCAATATAGCGGTTGGATTATATTTTTCTTTTCCCCTCTTCTTCGATTACACAATTACTAGTATCCTTGGTTCCATTTAATTCAAGTAAAAAAAATATTACCTTGGCCCTTGCTCCCCTTAGTAATTCAAATCTCTTTCCATAAACCTTAGGCACAATGTTGCTATACTTCTCCACTAAAAATTTGTATGTCGTGCCCCAATTCTTGAAACCCCGACCAAAAAAATATTGTTTCCTTAAAAAATGCACTTCACTCCATATCAAACTATGGGGTTCCCTCCAGGAACTCACTTCACCAGTGGTTTTGTTCTCCTTAACCCTATGGTTCATGATTTTTCAGCTCGACACTTGATTTATCTCCAACTCTCTCAATTTTTGCTAGACTAGAAAAAGCATTCACAAATTTGACGCAAGGTAAGGTAAAAATGTTTTTACCCCTAAATTCTATTTATAGGCATTCAAATTTTACCGCATTATTTATTTTCCAACCACCAATGTACAAATGCATTAAATTTTGATTTTTCACTTTTCCCACCTTTTCCATAGTTGTCATTGCGCTCAATGTGTGTGTTCATCATGCACTCTAGCGCAACCATTTGGTGCAAAAATACTCTAACCATAGACCTCCTTTTATGTGCTCCATGCAGTGAAGTACATCACCCTCTACATATTATAACATCTAGCTATTCATATCATTTCCTACCTCGCGTTACACTTTGTGCACTTACCGTACATGGATTTTCCCTTTAGCCTCATCCTTCTTTTAACCATTCTTCTTATGACACCTTATTACCATCTCTCAACAACCAACATCACCAACAACACACATGCTCCTTTAGCAATTAAGATTTGTAAATCTCAACTCTCTCCCACATGCTCTTGATTTCCTCCTACCCCACACTAATTGTATGTGTGGTCCTCTCGTGCATGATCACACATAGATATTAGTCAACTATAGGTGTATAATCACTCTTATTACAACAAAATAAATAAATAAATTGACAAAGCATAACAATGATGAAAGGAAACACATATAAAAGAAATGCATTGAAGGGAAACCTAATTTAAATGGAAATACTTCCTTATTATAAACACAAAGAATATTTATTTATAGTACAAATTCAGCCTACTCCCATTTAAGTAACCAAGAAATAGAGTGCCATCCAAAGCACCTGTAACTAGAAAGCACTAGATTCCAATACCTTTGTTACTACAAATGGTCCCCACCAATGAGATTCTACTTCCTAGGGTGGCGTGTAAACTTTGAATCATAAAGATGAACCATATTTCCCACCTCAAACTCCCTTTTCCCTATATTCCTATCATGCCATTCCTTTTTTCTTAATTTCTATTTCTTTTTACTCCATAGAGCAATGGAATGTTGTTTATCTAACTACATCAACTTACATATGTGATCTTCCACCACATGTTCATCATCCATGTCTCCTGTGTGCACAATACGCACTGAGGGAAACATAAAATCAATAGGAAACACAGCCTTAGTGCTAAACACCAACTGAAAGGGTGTGGCCTTATTTAACCTCTTATAGGTAGTTCTATATGCCCAAAGTATAACAGAGACTTTATCATCCCAGTCTTTTTGTCCAACATCACAAATCTTCATTAATGTATGGCCCAATATCTTGTTGAATGCTTCAATATTCCCATTGGATTTTGGGTGATAGGATGTTGTATTATGGTGTCCCACCATGAATTATTCTAATGAAATCTTGATGGTCTCATTCAAAAAGTGTGCACCCCTATATCTTGTAAGACTCAATGAGACATCCATACTGACTAATAATGTTCTCCCATAAGAAGCTCGGTGCTACAACCTGTAGTGTAATCGTTTTTAGGTGATGTTTATGCCCACCTTATCAAATAATCTATACAAGTTATGATGTAGTGTGCACCGATCGTATACACTTGTAATAGACCTCAAAGCCATCTCATCTCTTGTTCCTAGCTTCCTAAGGAGCCAACAATGGTCACACGCCTTGAAATATTGTTTTAAATCCTTATACATAGTTTCTCACCATAATCCAACCATCAAAATCTTGTGTGCAAAGTGACATCTCTAGCATAATTCCCACCTGGAATCCCACCATGATCTTCCACCATTATCCCCTCATGCTCATGTTCTAAAAACACTAGCACAAAACATCATCCCGACCAAATTTATACTAGTATCCACCTATCAATGATAGGGCGCAATATGTATTGCAAGTTACATCTTTTCTAAATTCTTCATCCCCTCATTTACGAAGCCAATGTGCAAGAATACTACAATTTCCTTGCATTTAGTGGGTACATGATTAAATATGAACAATTATGCATTTGACATTATGTCCTCAATGATCTATGCATCCTCACCAGAGTTAATCCTTGACAAGTGGTCAAGTCTTGAGCTGATTTTTCCTATTTTTACCCCAACAAGAAACTAAAATTCTTGAAATAGTAGGATCCACCTACATATGTGCCCTTGTAAAATAGGATTTTTGACCAAATATTTAAGCATCATGTGATCTGTAAATAATATAAAATGCGTAGCCAACAAGTATTTTCTAAACTTGTGCAACACATAAATCATAAATAAATCCTTGTGCTTTGTAGTTGTATAATTCTATTAATATGGTGTCAACTTCCTTCTCACAAAACAAATGGGGTGGTCCACTATTCCTTCACTTGGTTGGGCCGTACCTCGCTAATTGCCATCCTAGAAGAATCCCCATGAATATGGAATTGTTTTTCCCAAGAAGGAAAGAACAAATTGGGTGTAGAAGTAAGTCTTTCCTTCAATGTCTCAAATGCTATCTCTTGTGCCTTATCCCAATGAAACTTTCCTTTAATCTTCAACAATTCTTCCAAGGGTGCGACAATCTTAGCATATCCTTTAATGAAATTTTTGTAATAACCTTTATGTCCTAAGAACCCATGCACATCGCTCCGATTGGTAGTCTCCTCTAAGCCCAAAATAGTTGTGAACTTATTAAGATCTACCAACCAAACTTATCTGGATATGATATTCCCTAGAAAAATGCCAAAAGGTGTTCTAAAGACAGTTTTTGATGTTCAGTGAGATACTCAATTGTCTACACCTTTAAAACATGAGTTAAATTTTTTTCACAATGGTCCTTCACAAAACCATATATTGTCCAATCATCCAAATAAACTGCAAAAACTTATGAATGAAGTCCTAAAAGGCTTGTACTACAATGTGCAAAAATCTGCAGTGTATTTTTCAATCCAAAAGGCATAACAATGTATGTAAAAATTCCCCGCTCTATGGTGAAAGTGGTCTTTTCATGGTCTTCCTTAACAATACGCACCTAATGATAACTAGAGAACCCATCTGTAAAGGAGTAGATCTCATTACTAGTAACTCCTTCAAGTATCTCTTCTATAAAAGGTGTGGGGAAAAGCACAATTACACATGAAGCATTAAAATCCCTAACATTGAATCCTAATTTCTAGATTATAGGCTGGTTCCTCAACTCCTTTGATCAATGTATCTAGGTTTAAATTCCTAATTTCTACTCTAAATTCCAAAGGAGACAGAGATAGAGAATGTAAAAAGAGCTAAAACTAATGCTAATAGGTGATGCACCAAAGGAGTGGTGAGCATTTCTCACTACTGCAGATTGACACAATTCATAAAATGCAACAAAACCTCATGCACAAACTGATAAATGTAATGAAGAATCAGAAATTAGTCAAACAACACCAGCAGAGGATGGGATGTCAATCATAGGGCTGTATTGTTATTTTAACATCAAAATCACTTGCATTACAACACCTGAAAGGCAAAATAAAGTTGTAGTTCCTAGAAAAGGTTTGTTATTCCACCAAAATCACCTTCAAGGAGAGAAAGGGACTTTCCATACACAAAAAATGTTCAACCCTTTGAAAATGAGCCAAATTTGGCTTTTACAGGGCAAGGATGAACCCAGAGAGAGAAACATGGGAAAAACATGGGAGGAGTTCAACCATTGACCAAAATGCATTCAAAACAGCATGGGCATCCTTACAGGCCCATTCCCTGACATTTTTAACCATGCTGGGAGAGAATGCGAGCCATTCTTCATTAAAAACAGTGGTTGAAACGTCATTTCTGCCCATGACCATGTGCCAGAGGTGTTTTTTAATTTTCTCTCTCAAACTCCATCAAAATGCAAAAATGACCCTAGAATCTTGTAGATAATTTCACTATCTTTCCATTGATATAAAGAAACGTGAAAAATTCGAGCCTGGATCAAAAGTTATGGCCATTTGAAATTTTAGGGCCAAACAGGGCCAAATCGGGTCGGTGGGAAAATTTTTTGAATTTTTACCCTTTTTTGCATTTGGGAAAATTTTCCAAAATTTCCCATGCTCCGCCGGTTCAGGTGCCATGTGGCACATGTTTCTATTGGATGCGGGCCCATCCTACTCTATTTTTTTTCTTTGTTTCCACCTTTGGAAAATTTTCCCAAAATTCCCGTGGGCCGGTGAGCTGAGGACACGTGGCGAGCGCTGATTGGATGCGGGCCTGTCCTTTCTTAATTTTCCATGGGTCGCTTTGATATTTTCACCTAGACACGTGTCAAAACCCCATTGGATGTGGGTTTGACCTTATTTTTTTTTCGTTAGCTGACACGTGGTGAGATTCTATTGGCTCGCAATAAGGGGGGCGGGCTTTCCCTTCTGAATTTTCCTTTATTTTTCCCTTTGGGAAAATTTCCCAAATTCTCCCCTTGCTCCACCATTCTAGGACACGTGGTGAGATATAATTGGTTGTGGGCCCTTCGCAAGCATTTTCACTCTTACGCAAACACTTTGGGAAAAGATCCCAATTTCCTCCCTCGCCCCGTAGCTCCAACCTCCGGTGACACGTGGCCTGATATGATTGGTCGGTGGGGAAACAGGCCAAAACTTCCTTCTTTGAAATTTGGTGAAACACTTAGCCAAAATTCCAACTTTTCCTCTACCCTCCGCTGGTTCAGGTGCCACGTGGCATGTTTCTATTGGGTGTGGGCTCTCCTTCCAAAATTTTCCTTGTGCCAACACTTAGCCAAATTTTTCAAATTTCACCCGTGGACACGTGGCAGCTTCCGATTCATCGGCGGGCCTGTGGGGAAAATTTTCCTTTGAAAACTTTTCCAAAACACTTGGTAAAAACCAAGTTCTCCTCCGACCCCCGCCACTTCCCTGGACACGTGGCAGCATCTCATTGGCTGCGGGCCTTGAAGGGAAAATTTCCCACAAAAACTCCATCGAGCCATAACTTCAAAAATACATGGAGTTAGGAGGAAAACTTTACCTTTCTGGAAAGCTGAGAAAGAGCTCTATCAATGGTACCATTTCTAGAAGGTTTTGAGTGCCTAAAAAGAAAAATATTATGTCTGAGGCACAAGAGAAGGAAGGATGAAAGGAGTTAGCCACAAAATGAGCGGGGGCACATTTTGGATAACAATTTTGGTGACTCAGAGGGTCATCTTCCTGCTGGATGAAGTTACCAGTTTCTGAAGCAATCCATTGGGCATGGAGTCATCATTTCCTCTATTTGATACCCCAACTGACTAGAACATTGCAAGGAGGAAGATGGAATATCATCTGATGGAGCAAGGCCTGCAAACACATCTCCAGAACAACAAGCTTGTGCCAAAGCACTTAGGGAAAGCAAAACTAACCTACAACAAAACAATGTGCACAAGCACTTGGAGGAATGAAAACCTAAGCTAATATTTACAAGGTGGAGAATTTCCCTTTAGTAGCAATGCTTTAGATGGATTCCATTGACTGGAATCTGTAGTTCTTCGCCATCCAATGAAGACAATTGGAAGGCATTGTTGTCCTTACACTTTGTGACCATGTATGGGCCACTCCAAATGGCATCAAATTTTGAATGCCTTCCGGTTTTTCTCTATCTGCATCCCATTTTAACACTAGATCCCCAACTTGGAAGGATCTATTCTTGGCCTTTCTATCAAAGGTCTTCTTTATCAAAGCTTGATCCTTCTCCATTGCTTGGGATGCTTGATTTCTGATTTCTTGGAGCTCCATCAATTCTACATATCTAACCTCCATGGGCTCAAACTCCAACAACTCCAACTACTTCATGAGTTCCAATGTTGGCAACTCAAGTGACATGGGAAAAATTGCCTCTCTTCCATAAACAAGTTTGAATGGAGAGTTACCTGTAGATCTCTTGGGAGTTATCCTATCAGCCCATAAGGCTGATTTCAATTTAGTATGCCAAGACCTCTGATTTTCATCAAGAGTCCTCCTAATGATCCTCAACAAGTTCTTGTTTGTAGACTCAGCCTGGCCATTACCCTGAGGGTAATAGTTTGATGAAGTACTTAGGTAGATCCCATTCTTGACAGCCCATTCAGTCACCTTGGACCCAATGAATGCCAATGCATTATCTGATATTATGGTAGTTGGTATGCCAAACCTGGTTGTTATTCCCTCATAGAAGTCTAGGATACTAGATTCATTTGCCTCTTTGAGTGCTGCTGCTTCAGTCCACTTAGTGAAGTAATCTGTGGCTATTAAAATCCACTTGTGCCCTTGGCTTGAATTGGGATTAATAACTCCAATGAAGTCTAAACCCCATTGCATGAATGGCTGGTCAACTGAAATTGGATGCAATGGAAGGGCAACTAGTCTCTCTTTACCTGTGAAGAATGCACAATTCTTGCACCTCTTGATCCATGCATAACAATCACTGAAAATCTTGGGCCAATAATAGCTAGCCCTCATGATCTTTAGAGCTGTCACTCTTGGTGCAAAATGACCACCAGCTGGTCCACCATGGAACTCTTCCAACACCCTATGAATCTGATTTGTACCAATGCATCTCAGCAGTACTCCATTCACATCTCTCTTGAACAAGACACCATCAACAAGGGCATATGGGACAAGCCTGCAATCTGAAGTGTCTTCTTTTGGTCTTGTTCATCTTGGGAGGGCATAGGCTGTGCTTAGGAAGTGCATTATACCTTGGGTCCAGCAAGGAGTGGGGACACCATTATTTTCTTCTTGAGTGCTTCCTTGCTCATGGCTGTCTTGCAACACCAAAACAACTTCCTTTTCATTGCATGCTTCCTTTTGTTTGCTCAAAATCAGCTGCTCACACAATCCTTTCCCCCTCACCAACTTGGTAACTTTGATCTCAATGTCATACTCCATGACACGAGTAATCCAACCTGCCCTCTTTTCATTCAAGTCTTTGTTGAGGAGGAAGTCCTTAACTCCCACATGAGAAACCAACAATTGAACCTTGTTGTTTGAGACTAAATGCTTGAATTTCTTCAAGCTTCTTATTACTGCAAGAACATGCTTCTCAATGAAAGAATATCTCACCTCATAATCCTCTAGGCTTTGGCTGAAGAAAGCAATTGGCTGCTCATCATTGTCTTTGTTTTGTTGTACCAAAATTGCAGAAATTGTATCATCACCCCCAAATGCATAGAGGATGAAATCCTTGGAGAAATCCGGGTTGATGAGAGTTGGTGCTTGAGAGATGGCTTCTTTGATTGCCTCAAAACTTTCCTTGCCCTCTGTTGTCCATTTGAAGGCCATGCTTTTCTTTAACATCTTGGTGATAGGCTTGACTAGGGCTGCAAAATTTGGGACAAACCTCCGAACAAAATTTATTCTCCCCAAGAAACTTTGAAGAGCCTTCTTGTGGCTTGGCAATGGTAGTGCCCTTATGGCTTCAACTCTTTCTGGATCAATTGCTAACCCTTCCTTAGAGACAATGTGGCCAAGGAGCTTTCCTTCATGAGCTAGAAAAACACACTTTTTAGGATTCAAGGAAACTCCAAATCTTCTGCACCTTGTGAACACTTGTCTCAAATGAAAGAGGTGGTCTGCTGCATTTTTGAAAAAAAGTGATATCATCAAGATATATCAGCACCATGTTGTTAATCAAACCCTTGAACGCCATGTCCATTGCTCTTTGGAAAGTAGCCCCAGTGTTGGACAGCCCAAATGGCATTTTCCTGTATGCATAAGTTCCCCATTTGGTTGTAAAGGTTGTCTTGAATTGATCTTCTTCCTTCACCATAATCTGATTATACCCTGAATAGCCATCAAGTAGTGAAAACCTTTCGGAGCCAGCAACAACTTGTAAAATCTGCTCCATGGAAGGAAGTGGATAATGGTCCTTGAGAGATGCTCTATTCAAATCTCTAAAGTCAACACACAATCTGATTTCCCCACTCTTCTTTCTTACTGGAACCAAGTTGGCAACCCAACTAGAATGCTTGATAGGGAATATGATTCTTGATTCTATCAACTTATCCAATTCTTTCCTCATGAGAGGCTCCATGTGTGGATTGACTGGCCTTTGTTTTTGCCTGATGGGTTTAGTATTTGGATCTAATTCAATGGTATGTTGAGCTAACTCAGGATTGAAACCTTTCAAATCTTCATAGCTCCAAGCAAACACATCAGGGAATTCTTGACAAAGCTGTATGAACTCATACCTTTCTTGCTCAGTTGTCATCTTGCCGATTTGGAGTGATTTGCCTCTTTCTACTGAGATGGACACTGAATCTTCTCCCTTGACTTGGATGTTTGCTTTCTCTTTCCTAAACTGATCATTAGGATTGAAAATGGACTCCAAAGTAATAAGTCCCTTTGGTAGCTTGTTGGTTCTCAGCTGCACCACTTGGTCACCATACTGCTGCTCCAACTTTTCCTGATTTTTAGCTGAGAACTCAGCCTCTTCTTGCAAAAAATGGATGATTTTTTGATCATTTTCAAACACTTGCCAACTTACATTGTTGTCTGGCACTGAAGGCCTCACAATCACATGGATGTTTGGCTGTACCTTGTCTTCTGAATGCTTTCAACAACGTCAAAGGCTGCCCCAACTGCTGCAAGCCTGTCAGCAGCTTGGTTCTCTTTTCTAGGAATGGATTTTATGCTAAAGCCCTCAAAATCTTCCATGAGGTCCCACACCCTATTCTTGTAGCATTTGAGTAGGTCATTCTTGACAACATGCTGCCCCTTAACTTGGTTGACAATCAACTCACTATCACCAAAGACTTGCAAGTTCTTTATCCCCTTTTGATTGACCAATACAATCCTTGCACCAAAGCTTCATATTCAGCAGTGTTATTAGAGCATGCAAACTGAAATCTAAAAGTTGAATAATACTTCACTCCTTGAGGGAAACAAGCATAGCTCCCCCTCCTGCACCTTGTTTACTCCTTGATCCATCAAAAAACAATTGCCATACCTCATTGTCATCCTTGTGGTCTGGCTTGGTGATGCTAGGAATAGGCTGATTTTCTTCATGCATGCAATAGACTCCTAACTCAGATTCTTCTATTTCTTGATAAGGATCAAAAGCATGCACCTTGTTTGCCCATTCATCAAGAGTTAGATCTGGGATACTTCCAACCTTGGTGTCAGCTTCATCAGTGCTTGGGTGATCTTCTTGATCAAACGTTGAACAATTGGTATTTATCTGACTTGGAGTGTAAGGCTCAATGTGAAAGTTTGCAATAGGCTCAGATCTGATTGTGGCCTTGGTTCCATATCTTGTTCTGAACAACATGTGTGACCAATCAGCAGATAAGTAACCTCCAATCTTGGCTGTGAAATCCCTTGACAAACATAGGGCAAAAAGTGGAGGAAGGTCTATCACTGAGACATCTTGCAAAACAACAACGTTGGGACATGCATGCAAAGTAAGACTTAAGTTTTTATCACTCCAACTATTGTTACTGCTGTCCCATCCAATTGCACTACCCCTTTGGATATGGTTTCATACTAAATTCCCAACTGATCAGCTATTTTCTTGGGCATTACTGAACTACTTGCTCCGGAATCAATCATGCAATTGTGTACTAATTGATTTCCAATGATCAATGAAACATAGAATGGAGGGGGTTTCAACATTTTACCTTGCTGTCCTCCATGATTCCCCTTAGGCTGGGCAGCATTTGTGAGCACTTTCTCTTGCATTTGGACTTGCTGATTTGAAGTTGACCAGTCCTTCATGGCAGCTTGTAGCAAATCTCTTTGTCCTGGGATAGAGAGTGATTCCCACATTGATATGTTTACATTTGTCTTCTTCATCTGATCAATGATATTGAATGGAGATGAAGCATCTCTTTGTTGTCCCTTGGCCTACACATTAACTCCTTGCACATGGGCAGTAGTAACTGGCATTTGAATTGGCCTAGGAACTGTTTTAGGCAGTCCTTGTGTATTTGGAGCTGGATTTTGTTTGCCAATATTTTGTGGAGTGATAGAAGGTTGTGGATTGCTTGGGGCTAATGGTTGTTCTTCACCCAAATTTCTCCTCTTTGACCTTGTGTTGGCTGCAACACTTTGGGAAACCATTTGATTCATGCCACAAAAATCTTCTGCCTGCCAGTTTACAAGTGTGGTGTCATTTGGAGCTGATTGCTGCTGGAATGTTTCTTGTTGTTGGCCATTTCCTTGACTACCTTCACCCTCCACACTAGTTGTTGTCACCATTAATGCTTGATTCAAGGCACCGTTGAAGCACATGGATTGGTTATGAGGTTCATTGCATGGGAAACACCAATCATACTCTTGAGCTATATTGTTTTGTACTGGCACTAATGCTTTAGAGGCAGATGTAGCATTGGGATTATAGGGCTGAAATGGTCTATTGGCAGGAGGCCTTGCTTGATTTAGATTTGTAGTTGGATTGGGTGGTCTTTGGGGTTGATATGGCTGCCTGTTAGGCTGAGCTTGGGGCTGGAAAGAAGGTCTAAAACCTTGGGCTTGCTGCCTCTTGAGTGTAACCAGCTCATTACCTAAATTTTGCATTGCTTCATGACTTCTTGAAGTTCATTTGAGGCACTAGAAGATGAAGTAGAAGCTTCATTTGAATTTTTATTTCTAGGAGTGGGAATAGGAGCTAAATTAGGTGTTTGATTAGTATTTGGGCTCTCTAAACTTGGAAACAATGGCATTGGAGGTCTAGGAGCTAGCTTGCCAGCTTGAATCAAACAATTTTCAGCTCTAATGGCAATACTATAAGCAATGGGGATAGTTGTGCCTCCCATGGATTGAATTAACATAGAAATATCAGAATTTAAAGCTTTAAGGTAATAAAGGAAAGCACCTTCTGCTATTGGCCTGACTGCCACTGGAATTCTCTCCCAAGTCCTTTGAAATCTGAAATTAAAATCAGTCAGCTGCTCATTGGGAGCTCTCTTGATGGTTGTCAGCTGCTCCAAAAGGGACAAGTTGTCTCCTTTTCTCCAAACTGCTCATGGAGAGCTATACATAAGCTGGTTCCAATTTTGAATAGAACCTGAGGCAAGACTCCTGAACCATTGTAAAGCTTTCCCTTTGAATGAAGATGCCAGCAATTTGACAACAACTTGCATCTCATTGATCTCATGGATTGCACAAATGTTAGCAATATCCTTGACATGATCACCAGGAGTGGTCTGATTTTCTCCAGTAAAGTATGGGATGTTTTTTAATGCTGCAACTGGAATTGGATTTTGTGCATTGAGAGCAAGTGGGCTGCTGCCAGTGAAATTGACATAGGGGTTGTTTTGTGCCATTCTGATTGGCCTTAGAACCCTGGTTGATTGAATGAAAGGCCTACCAGGTGGAGGAGTGGAAAGAGTTCTGTTTGGTGGAGATGGAGACCTTTGGATTCTCCTCCCTCTTTGCCTTCTTCTTGGAGATAACTATAGATATTCAAACAAAACCTCTTCTTCTCCAGCTCTTGACCTTGTAGTGATTCTTCTCATGAGTTTTCAGGCCTGCACTGCTAAAACCAGTTGATTCTTCTTCCTTGGAGTCGCAGATGTGTAATTTAGGGCTCTTTTAAGCAAGAAATCTTGCAACAAATGCACATCAATTTTGTTGCAATGAAGATGAAGACTTCTAGGTCCCACCGGCATGCCAAAACTATTGTTGCAAATCAGCAGCACCCTGGATGTTGATCAGATTTCTAGTTTGATCATCCTATGCATCCAGTGTGATTGCACAACATTGAATCCTCTCCCCAAGTGTGGGACTTGAAAAATGGAAGAGGAATCTCTAGATTAGAGGTTGGTTCCTCAACTCCTCTGATCAGATATATCACTTGCACAATTGCAGAGGTTTAAATTCCTAATTTCTACTCTAAATTCCAAAGGAGACAAGAGATAGAGAATGCAAAAAGAGCTAAAACTAATGCTAATAGGTGATGCACCAAAGGAGTGGTGAGCATTTCTCACTACTTGCAAGATTGACATAGTTCATAAAATGTAACAAAACCTCATGCACAAACTGATAAATGTAATGAAGAATTAGAAATTAGTCAAACAACACCAGCAGAGGATGGAATGTTAATCACAGGGCCTGTATTGTTATTTTAACATCAAAATCACTTGCATTACAACACCTGAAAGGAAAAATAATGTTGCAGTTCCTAGAAAAGGTCTATTATTCCACCAAAATCACCTTCAAGGAGAGAAAGGGGACCTGCCATACCCAAAAAATGTTCAACCCTTTGAAAATGAGCCAAATTGGCTTTTACAGTGCAAGGGACGAACCCAGGAGAGAGAAACGTGGGAAAACATGGGAGGAGTTCAACCATTGACCAAAACACATTCAAAATAGCATGGGCATCCTTACAGACCCATTCCCTAACATTTTTAACCATGTTGGGAGAGAATGTGAGCCATTCTTCATTAAAAACGGTGGTTGAAACGTCATTTCTGCCCATGACCACGTGCCAGAGGAGGTGTTTTTCAATTTTCTCTCTCCAAACTCCATCAAAATGAAAAAATGACCCCAGAATCTTGTAGATAATTTCACTAGCTTTCCATTGATATAAAGAACATGAAAACCAAGCTCTGGATCGAAAGTTATGGCCATTTGAAATTTTAGGGCAAAACAGGCCAAATCGGGTCAGCGGGAAATTTTTTTGAATTTTTACCCTTTTTTGCATTTGGGAAAATTTTCCAAAATTTCCCATGCTCCACTAGTTTAGGTGCCATGTGGCACATTTCTATTGGGAGCGTGGGCCCATCCTGCTCTATTTTTCTTTGTTTTGCCTTTGGAAAATTTTCCCAAAATTCCCCGCCGGGCCGGTGAGCTGAGGACACGTGGCGAGCGCTGATTGGATGCGGCCTGTCTCTTCTTAATTTTCATGGGTCGCTTTGATAATTTTCACCTAGACACATGTCAAAACCCCATTGGATGTGGGTTAGACCTTCCAAAATTTCCTCGCGGGTTTGACCTTAGTTTTCCGTTAGCTGACACGTGGTGAGATTCTATTGGCTCGCAATAAGGGGGCGGGCTTTCCCTTCTGAATTTTCCTTTATTTTTCCCTTTGGGAAAATTTCCCAAATTCTCCCCTTGCTCCACCATTCCAGGACACGTGGCAAGATATAATTGGTTATGGGCCCTTCACAAGCATTTTCACTCTTGTGCAAACACTTTGGGAAAAGATCCCAATTTCCTCCCTCGCTCCGTAGCTCCAGCCTCCGCGACACGTGGCCTGATATGATTGGTCGGTGGGGAACAGGCCAAAACTTCCTTCTTTGAAATTTGGTGAAACACTTAGCCAAAATTATGAATTTTCCTCTACCCTCCACTGGTTCAAGTGCCATGTGGCACGTTTCTATTGGGCACGGGCTCTCCTTCCAAAATTTTCCTTGTGCCAACACTTAGCCAAATTTTCCAAATTTCACCCGTGGACACGTGGCAACTTCCGATTCGTCGGCGGGCTGTGGGGAAAATTTTCTTTTGAAAACTTTTCCAAAACACTTGGTAAAAAACCAAGTTCTCCTCCGACCCCCGCCACTTCCTGGACATGTGGCAGCATCTCATTGGCTACGGGCCTTCAGGGGAAAATTTCCCACAAAACTCCGCCGAGCCATAACTTCAAAAATACATGGAGTTAGGAGGAAAACTTTACCTTTTTGGAAAGCTGAGAAATATCTCTATCCAATGGTACCATTTCTAGAAGGTTTTGAGTGCCTTAAAATAAAAATATTATTTATGAGGCACAAGAGAAGAAGCATTAGCCACAAATGAGCAGGGGACACATTTTGGATAACAATAACATCTAGATTATTATCCTTACCATCTTCACCATCTATTACACAATCAGCTTACCCTTATTTTTTTCTTCCCAGGCACGAACCATATCTTCTTCACTCTCTTCAATGTGAAGGCACACCTCTAAGTCCAATTTCCCAAAAATATCTAGTAAGAGTTCTTTAGGCTTTGTGTTATCTCCCATGGTAAGACACTTTGCAATATGTAGTAATTCATTTATCTAGGGCTTGGTTGAAAAATAATAAAAACTATTAATCATACATGTGGTCATCTCCTACCAATTCATTGTTACTCTTATTAACTCTAAATACACATACCATGTGCGTGTGCAATCGTGTAGGGTAGTGTAGAACTTATGTACCAGATTGATGGTGGAAAGGCTTCTTGCCCCTTGGTTCGAGTCTCGACACTTCGAACATGGTGCGAAGAAGAACCCTTCCCATGAAATTTTCATATTTGTGAGGGTACATTGCTCCTAAGAAACCTAGTAGAGAAGGTGATTATCAATTCCCACCACTCCAGAAGGTTATCTCTGTGTGTAATCTACCGAGTGTGCTATAGTCTCGTGTAGAGTATATACAAACATATTCCTCCTATATAATTCATTTTTCCATCGAGGATTCCATGGCAAGAAATAATATGTTAGGGTTCCATTCACTAGTATATTAGGGTACGGCTTTGAACTAAGCGTCAAAGAGTGCACAACTTGACTATGTGAGTAATAGTATTCTTGATCTCCCATCATACTACTTCATATGTTCCATGCACCTAATTGTCAAAAACAACATTGGTGGTATCACTAACTGAATAAGTGTCATCCCATTGTATCACTCCTTAGATGGATCATTTATTTCACGATCTCTCGACTACGTGCACTTAAATTTTGTTTAGATCCTCTTCACTCAAGGGTACAACATAAGGATTAGCCTTTGCATCTATCAAAGCTAATGTACCCCTTGTTAAAGCATAAATCTTCATTATTTGTATAACACCAAGGGCACCCAAGAAATCGGGAAACTATTTTCCTTTGTAAGCTTCGATACCTCAAATTCCCTAGTAAATGTGTCCCCTTGAATCATGATAGTATCATCCTTCAACAATCCAATAACGTTGGCCCTATTTTTTTTCTCCATGTACAACACATTTTGTAAGAAAGGCTACAACGGTGGTATTTTCATCTAATCTCAAGAATCCAATGTGAGAAAATTAACTTCTACACATGTATCTATCAAAATATTACTCAAGAGTCATCCATCTATGACTGCATTTATTTTAATATCTTTTTCATACTCATGATTATGGGGAGGAAAATTTTCATGAAGGATTTTCCTCTCGTGCTCATGTCCTGTGTGTAAAACCCTTTCTCTCAACCATTTTCCTAGTAAGGGGATGATGTTTTCCTATCACAACATTCTACATACTTATTTTAAATCATCCATGTCTTTTTGTAGAAGGTCAACCTTATTTTCTCTATCCATCACATGGACCTATTCCTTTAATCCCTGAATCTCTCCTTGTAAATTCCTAATAACGTCCATGGTCTCTAGATAGACTTATTTCTGATGTTCAACATTAGGGTACTTGGAATTGATCACTTCTTTCTTTGTTATAACAATCTTTCTCCTTAAGGCCTCATGCGCACACACCTCCTCAATGTGGTTAGTGACTAATAAGGGTTGTAACTCTAAATCCAATCCAACCTTCAACATCCATTAACCTCCATTGTCATGTTGTATTTTGATCATGGCCACACCCATATCTTGTTTATGAAGCTTACTCATGTGCTCGTATAGATAAGGACATTCTTAAAGCTTGTGTTGTTTCCCGTACCATGAGAAAATTATATTTTGAGGGAATTTACACTGATAATGATTAGACAATCCACATGTAAAGTAATTAGCTCTAGGAAATCCTCTTCTTCCACCGTCGTGACCTTGGGATCTTTATCCTCCATGAAATCCCCTATTTTAGTTATCACCATTGTTGTGCCCTTCATTATGTTTCTCTCCCTAATCCTTAGATCCACTTGTTACACTAGTCTAGTGCACACCATTTTTAGCCTCATGAATATCATCGATTAATCTACGATTAACAATGTCACAAATATAAGACTTGCAAATCTTGCAATACATGGATACATTCTTATGGATCGTGCATTATAAGAGGGGATATCTAATCACATCCTAGTCTAAATGACATATCTCATTGTATAACAACATGGCACACACCGACTTGTGAGGACATCTATCCTTATTATTTCCTTATATCCTACTAAACATATCATGAGCTAAATTGGCTGATAATTTTTCTAACTAATTTTCCATAAATGTAATGTGTGCTTCCAAAAATGGGCTAACTCCAGTGTTTACACTCCCAACTACCTCAATGCATAGGGCTACCTCCAAAGCCTCATGAAGATTTTTAAAATTCTTATGTGAAAGTTCCCTTCTAAAAGGTGTGATCAAACCTCCAAAAACCATTGTGCATGTTGGCTAGGGTGGATATCATAGGACAAATTTGATAACAAAGTTTTAAAACATACATCATATTCCCTTACGCTCTCATTCATGCCTTGTTTTATCTATTTTAGTGCGTTGATACTTTTCTGTTCAAAATCAGGTATACAAAAATTTTCCAAGAAAGCATCATGAAACTCATTATAATCCACAATAGGCTCATTTGGATCATACTTCTTATACTAGCTATGTGCATGCCCTTGCAAAGTCGTATCAAACTAGATTGTTTGACACTTAGGAGATGTTATCCCCTTCACATGCCCTAGTATCTCACACATGTGAACATGGTCTACTGCATCCTCAATGCCTCGATATTCCGGAAGGAAAAGTGACATTTCAAAGATAACTGTTGTGGTTGGTGCATACCATGCCCACTAGATACAGAACCTATATTACTTCTAGTGTTTCCTCCACCTCATGAACCACCAAATCCATTTGATCCCTAGCCTCTAGATCCTTTTTATCCACCTCTTGTAGTGGTCACCGGACCATAGGATGTGCTTCCTTGAGTTCCAACAATTGTAATGAACTAGAATCTCATAGTCTATGAATTGGTAGTACTTCTAGATGTGAAGCCAAGATTATATGTGCCCACACTCTATCTAAATGACATGCTAGAAAATATACCTCCAACTGGATCCCCAAATAACAAAGATGTTGTATGTACCACCATAGATGAATTTTCTATCGATTAAATCCTATAATCAACAGAAAATTTAATCTACTTGTCCCTACTCTATTATCAATACTAGCTTATTTGTCAATACTAGTTTCATGAACTGGAACACCAAATCTAAGGGAAAGGTCACTAGGTGGGATCAAATGCACACCCAAAATCCTTATGATTTTTTTTTATGTGTTCTCAAATGAGGCCAAGATGGTTTCACTACCATGCTTACCCAAATGGGGGAGAACCAGATGCTTTAGATCTATGTTTTCCATGTGAGCTATAAATCCTTCATGAGTCATCTCTCTCTGTAACATCATTCACTCCTTAATATCACGTTGCTTCACTAATTCCCTCTATCACTCTTTATTATAATTAAGCCTCCATTCTTCTCTATATCTTTCTACTACAAGGTCTGTCATGTTTCACTAGACCTTCTCCTACCCCTATGAGTTGTGGTGAGTTTAGCTAGCCATTGGGAGGCACTCTAAATTTGACACTACCATCAAGATATTAATTATTTAAGGAATAACATGAAAGTAAGATCCTTTGGAATTGTGCAAAAACTCAAAATCCACAACTTCTAGGAAATAATACATAGAAATAACATACTTTAGATTATAATTATTTATAACACCATCCCACCTTTGATCTAATACACGTGTCCAAGGTTCATCAACATCAAACAAGGTCTGATATTCTTCCTATGTCAAAAAACTTGATATGTAATACCAGATACTCTTCAATGCATATGCTCAAAACCCCTCATACAATTCTATAGGGAAGTAGCTAAAGAACAACTCATAAAACTCATGATAAAGATGTTCCTCAACCCACTTACATGCATTGAAATCAGCTCTGAACCATATCTTCGAGAAAACTGATCATGTTTGTCAATAACCCAATATTTAATGGTCATAAGAATCAATTGATAATCCATCAATGTGCAACATCCTCACAACATCTTAGTAAGGAAGTCCTAAAAAATTAACCAAAATGTAGTCTGTTTTTTTTACTCAAAACCCTATACACATTGGCACATCACTTCTACATATTTGTGTGCTAACCCAAAGGTTGCAAAGGTACCAGGTCCATTTTTTATGTCAGCTTTGGCAAGGAGTTAGCATGCATGAACATATATTTCATAATCATAAAAACCAATTCCATGAACTGATTTTGGAATCACACATAATGAGTAAACATATAGTTCACATAACCACTAGGATGAAATTCACCATATAGTCACCAAGTAAAAGAGACATAAACAATCAATATCCAATAAAAATGATCTATTATATTAACCCACAATATCTGAATACATATATATGAGTGTCATAAGTTAGGAACGCTCATAAACCTAACACACACGATCCTTTAAACAATGTAAATCAATACATATATATAGGAGTGGGGAGCTTTCCCTTTACCAACCATGCATTCTCAAAATAGGTTGCATGTTAAGAATAGCCATGCACCCCTACAATATATCTACATAATCATGTAAGTTCCATCTATTAATAGATCATCTATAGTTAACTCTAGTTATGATCCTTTTATCATCCCCATGCACCTATTTGAATTGCAAGTTATTTCCTATATAATAGACTCTTCCTGAATGCCCAAATGTTCTTATGTGTCATACACTCTAAGTACATATTTATCTCCACATACCAAAAAATTCACTAATTCCTTTTCCTTTCCATCATCATTCTTGCATCCATCTACTTCCATGTTCTGCGCACAAAAACTTGTCCTTACAACGTGCTAACAAAGTTATTCGCCACACATTTCTTTTATAGCACTTCCATGCATGTGAACCCCAACATATTTCAAATACTTAGCCATTTTCCTATGCCCAAAAAAATGCATTCATAAAACATAAATGAGTATAGAAAATTCCAAACAATCTAAGAGTATACAAATGAAGCATACTACGATGAAGTCAACTCTTGCAAGCTATGCCAAACCAAACAAAAATTCTATATGTATATACATAATGTCAATTTTCGTCTATAATTTTTTTCGCACCACGAAAAATTTTAGACAAAATGCTCAATCATGCACAAAAATTTTAAAAAATCAATAAATACACAAAAATGAGACTAAGCAATAAAGGTACTTTGCCTATCTAGCTCTTTGAGGCCACTTACGAAGTCAACTCTTGCAAGCTATGCCAAACCAAACAAAAATTCTATATGTATATACATAATGTCAATTTTCTCGTGTATACTTTTTTCGCACCACGTAGAAAAAATTTAGTCAAAATGTTCAATCATGCACAAAAAATTTAAAAATCAATAAATACACAAAAATGAGACTAAGCAATAAAGGTACTTTGCCTATCTAGCTCTTTGAGGCCACTTACGACCACTCTAGTTACAAGTTTCCCATAAGTTATTTGAGTTCACTCAAAATTCAAAAGCCAAATCCTAATGTGAAATACCAAGTGTCTCATATATAACCCCTTTTAGATCCCCTTCTACTTTTATTGGGTCCGAAACCACCATTTCTAAATCCCTTCCAAATTAACCATACTCAAAAATGAAACATTCACAAGAAACTAGGAGATCTAAATTCAACAAAATTACAAAAATAAATGATTTATAAAAAGAGTGAAATGACATATATAACATATATTTAGATTTTCTAACATTACGTGTGTAGGGTTTGCATTCTTTGGAGTAGGTATATTTCTCACATGTCACGAGATATGGTAATACGTAATCCTATCATTTTATTTAATAGTATTTTGTTAATCATGTTTTATATCTACACTCGATTCTCGTCTTTATTTTTAGGTGGCGGGAAGGATGCATTGGCATGGTTTCAACATACTAGTGAATAAGGTATAATTTCAATATTTCCCATTTGGGAGCACCATACTTGGACTTCATGTTTTATGCCTCTTCATGACTAAAAGGATTTTCTGAAGGGGTAATATGTATACACCCAAAATTACATGGTGCTATATTGTTGGAAAGGTAAAATATAAAATGATGTTAAAAAATTCCAAGGTAAAAATGATGTCCAGATCCTTCCCACTATTGTTTGCATCCCTCGTTTGATTGAAATCAACCCTTTTGTTTTTCCTACATACTTTAATTTTTCTTGTAATACCACTTTTTATATTTGTGTTTTTCTAGAGCATTGGTTGCATAACAGCCCCAATGGTTGTGTAACCGGTGGTTGTATAATTTACATTGGCAGTCATGTAACTACCTTGGTAGTTATGTAATTGGAAATTTTGTAATTATCATTGGTGGTTGCACAACCGACCCTGAGGTTGCATAACCACCCCTATGCATTTACCGGAGGTCTTTTCACTTAACATTAGAGATGTAAAATGTGGATTATTCGACACATGTTTTGACTTAGGGAATGATTTTCTCACTCATTTCTCAACCATTTTGCCTATTTTTGGACTCATTAGAATCTTAGTGGTTTTATCTTCCTCTTTGTCTATTTTTATAATGTCAAATTTCTCTCCTTTTACTAATTTTTCACTTCTTCATTGACACATGTAATTGACTTCTTCTTTCCCAAATTTTATAAAAGCCAAAATTTTACCCGTATGATGGGTTGGATTTTTCATATTCTTGAGGTTAAGTTATGTTGCTAGAATTTTGAGAGGAACCACATAGAAAACCAGATATTTTCTCTATTCTTTCCTACCATTTAATTTCATTCATTTCTTGCACCAAGCCATCCACATCTAGTATTTTGTTTTCTTTGTTGTAAGCCAACATCGGTGCATTCCTTGATCAATTGGACTTCTTTGGAAGAAGATATAAAGTTGAGGAGATAAAAATCACATCTCATCTCTGGGAAGCTACCATAGTACAGTAGTAACTAGGTTGGGTTGTACTTAAATTCTTTGAAGGTTTAATTAATTTGTATTTGTTAGAATAGAAATAATGCATTTGTTTTGAGTTAGTAGAATTGTAGAAGTAGAAGATTTCATCACTTCCTGAATGTATTTATATTATTTCTAGTATTTATTTTTAAAATATTTCTTATGTATTCCCTTGATAATTTCTTCCCATCTTATCCCTATGAATATTATCTAGAAATTAGTTAGAGGAAGAACTAAAGAAATCCTTGCACATATTTTTTTAATTAGTTTAGATATACTTCGCCATGGAAAGTTCATACAAAAAAGAGTAAATTACTTGTGAGAAGATTTCCCTTTTCGAAAAACTAGAGGCATAACCTTTTCCAAAAGAAGTTTATTTTAATTTATTTAGATTAATAATTTTTGAATACATTCTTTTAGAATAGAATTGTCAAACAACCCTGCAAAAAAATAATAGCCACATCCAATTTGTTCTCTGTTTTTATTTTATTTATTAGTAGTAATATTTTATTTTAATTAGTCTCATGTGTCTTTAGAATATATTTATTTCATTTAAATCTTGAAAAATACACAAATATGTTAGTTGTTTAATTAGTTTTATTTTAATTCATTTCTTGTTCGAAAAATAGAATATCGGTATTTCATTTCATTGTATTTAAATAATTGCGAATGAATTTGGTTAACTAAAATATTAAACAAACTTGTAATTTATTTATGCTAGATTTACTTTCTTTATTTATTTAAAAAAAACTTTTAACCTAGTTTAGCAAACAAAAAAGTGAAATAATTAAATAACAAGAAACTAACACCACCTATACATAACCTCTAATTCCCCTTTGGAAAATTCAACTACTAGGAACTCACACTACCCGATCTTAGTCCCTAATTCTCCTATAGCTTCCCATCGATATTCTCGTAACCTTACATATTCCGGCTATCCCTGAATGACCTTGGGAGTTAGAGTGCATCTAAAACCATGTGTTGTTTCTCAGGCATACAAAATTGGTGAACCCAACATGAATGCAACATGCATCCTTATGAATTCATTTTATTTCATTGTTATTATCTCACCTTTCCATTTCTTCCTTTATTTTTGAAGGTATTTTATACTTCCTAAAATATGTCTGGTAGAGAGTTTGGTGGGCCATTTGACATTGATAGATATTAAACCAATGTTCATCCACAAGATTCCCCTTTCCTTTCTAGATGGGCTAAAAACTACACCAACAACATGCAATCTTCTCCTAGCTCTGTATCAAACCCCATTAGTCATGTGAGAATAGAGGAGGTTGATCAACCTTTAAACTCCGTAATGGTTTGTCCAATTCGCAGACAACATGATTTTTGCAAGTGGAACAAATCCTTACCCTAGAGTTTTGTCAAGACTGACATTTCCACATATAGAAAACATATATGAATTATATATATTCTCTTTTAATTTGATTAATATAATATTTAATTACTAAAAATATTATTATATGCATATCGACTAATACTTGGGGATGCCTTTGTGTTTGTATTGGAGTCATCCAATATTGGTTACATCTAATATATAGTATTTAGATTAATATGTTAAAATTACTCAACATATTGGTATTATAACATGGTTAGTTAGTAAGCATATTGTTATTTAAGTTGTTACACAACTTGTGTTTAACCCATCGATGTAAGTTTTATAGATGGTTAAAAGTGAAATCAATAGTGATTCATATTATGATTATTATGATGTCTATAGGGATATTATGACTATAACCATTCTGATGTTGTGTTATATATAAAATATACAACTAGATGTGTGTTCAATTTTTTTGTATAGGTGTCATTACATAGAGTAGTAAAAAATAAGCCAACAGTTTCCATTTCTTCTCTGAGGAAAAGCATAGAAGTTCAATGCAAGTAGTGAAAGAAGCCATTTGTCTAAAATGTCTATTGGAAGAGATACACATTGAAGCTAAATGAAGTAATCCTCTTATATGTGATAGATAGAGTGACATTTCTCTTACTAATAATCTAGTTCAGCATTAGACAATGAAGTATATAGAGATTCATATAAACTTTATACGGGAGAATATTCTCTACAGTGATATAATCTCAGTATTATCGAATAAAGATCAAATTACTGAGATATGTTTAAAAACCATTTCATGTTGTAAAGTTATGCAATTCCTATTTAGTTATTGCCCTTTCAGAGTTTTTATTGAGGGGAGTGTGCATGGTAATGTCACCTCTTAATGGCTAGTTAGTTGTTATCTCTTTCTCCTCTATACTTATGTTCCAATTGTAAAGAATTATAAAAATATCCTTATGATCTTTGTAAAATTGTCACTCTAAGTTTATGATGTATAGTCCATTGGTTTACATCTATTTGCAAAGAATTTTCTTTTGTTATAAAAGTCTCCTAAAGATGTGGGTTGAGATATTTTCCATGAGAAACTATGATATGTATTCTCACAAATCATGTTTATCCTAAATATTTCACTATTGATTTATGTATTCCAAATCCTTTTGTACCAAAACATGAGTTACACATGATGAAGGTGTTATAAATCCTTCAAAAGTTATATACTAGCCTAAACCTTCACTATGGTTTATATATTTGAAAATCATGGTGTATAAACAAGTAATGTTGGCATATGATTCCCCAATTAATATTAAGGGGGAGTGTTCAAACATAATATTGAGTGCCTATAGACCTTAGTTTACAATTAAGTAATTTAGAATAGTTATATTCTTAATTATTTGATATAAACTTTGTGTTTATGTTTAATTGGTTATTTATTAACTAATTTATATTAAATTGGAGTGTTATTTAATCATACCTCATCACTTAATATGGTTTGTGACCTGTGGGGTCAAATAAATATGGATATAGGTCATATTGTTTTAATCAACTCAGGTTGATTTGTGGAGAGAAGTGAGGGAAGTAGATTTACTGGACTGTGTAAAGTTTCTCGGTTAATGGAATATCTTTATTACCATGGATTTTCCCCCTTGGGATTTTTTCACGTAATTTTGTGTTCTGTGTCACTTTTATTTACTATATTTTGTTGGTTATTTTTATGTGTTGCATATTATAATGTTCATATTAATGTTTAGTGTAAATATGTATTAATTCGATTAATAAACTCCTCTTCCTAAGAGATTAATCATAAATATCAATTAATAAATATCCTTTCATGATTTTCTATGGTAGAGAATCGAGGTTTCATATTTATAATGAATTTCTAGTGCTAGACCTCATTAAAAAAATGCAAATAGCGGAATAATATTCAATTGAAATCATATTTGCAGATTTAAAAGAGTTGGAAGAAACCAAAAACAAAGGAATGACAATGGAACTTCATCAAGTGCAAGTAAAGAGGTATTTTGATTACAAATATTATCTAGAAAAACATTCAGAGAGGGTGATATTGTGCTTAAGTGGGATGAAGAGAGAACTAAGCCCGAGAAGACATATAAAGTTTGATTCTGTTTGGAGTGTGCCATATTTTATTACAAGTTTCAAGAAACACAATGCATTTCATCTCTCGAAGATGAATGGTGATGAATTTTCCATCTCATTTAATAGGATATACATCAAAATTTTCTATTGAGGCCATTTTTAACCCTTGTACATATTAGATTGTTGTGTTAACTTTCATCCAATTGCTTCGAAACATTTTTATTTTAGTTTCATTTCTTATGTGCCTTGTGCACTTTTTGGTGTGTTTATTTTCTAATAAGTGCTCTAGAATAGTTATTGTTGTTTCTAAATGGTATTTTTAGTTCCCATACGAGTTATAAGAAGTTACAACCATCGAGTACATGACTCCATTCCTAATTGATTCCTCAAATCCATTATTTTTACATCTAACAGGAAGATGTCCTAAAAGTCACCAATTTTTTATCAAAATAAGCTCTCGTGATTATTCAGATCACTTGTTCAGATTACATACTAAAAATTTTTGGATTGGAGGAAAAAGATAAAAAAAAATTAAGGAGAAACATTGTTAGGTGAGATTGGATAGGGTGGAGATTAGAAATTTCTCAAAACCAACAAAGGAAAAAAGTCCTCAAAAAATCCACGCAACAAAGGAAAAAGGTTCCCAAAAAAACCACACAAAAAGGAAAAGAGTTTGTCAAAAATTGTGCAATAAAGGAAAAAATCCCGGGAAAAATCTGAATAAAAAGGAAAAAGTCCTCTAAAAAATCATGCATGAAAGGAAAAATTCCCCATAAAAAGCCATGCAAAGAAGGAAAAAGTTCCTACAAAAATACACACAACAAACGGAAAAAGTCCCCGAGAAAAATTGACACAACAAAGAAAAAAATTCCTTGGAAAAATCCAGGCAATAAAAGAAAATGTCCTCGGAAAAAACACACAACAAAGGAAAAGAGTCCCCAAACAAAACATGCAACAAAATAAAATTAAAAAAAAGTTACATGACCCGAAACAAACCATATTTCATTTTTAACCTCTTAAATCCATCCAAAAGGTAAAATTGGAGTATGTAAAAGCATGGTAAGGTTAGAAATAGGTGAAATATCATTATTGGAGCATCTAAAATTGGAGAAAAACATTGTAATCATGAATTTTTGTTTTCTTTTTCCAAAATACAAGCGTTATTTTTAGCATATATCATCAAAAACAAAGCATGAAGAGTTAAAAATAGATGAAATAATGTAAGGGAAGTTTGTTTCATCATCTAAAAGGTTTAATAATAGAACAAAGCATGCAAAAGTAGAGAAAATGCTATTTTATATTTTGGGATTTGAGATTTTATTTGGGCACATAATTGGATAAAAGCAGTATAAAGAATATTTTTAGAGAAAAAGAAAGAAAATAAAGTAAAATGCACACCCTTCACTCAAAAGTATTTATTTTTGGAGTAAGGAGACAAACCAAACATGTTTTATTTCTATTTTTACAAGTTAGACTTGCATGCTCGGGCTTTCCTTTTTCCTCTCTCTCATATTTTCTATAAAAATCCATAATATATTGTAAAATAAAATCATTACGTCTTCACTCAATGTTTTGGAGTAATTCAGTATTTTGAGTGTGAAACAAGGGTCATGAGTGATTCTTTGTTCTTATTCCACCTCTTGGAGTAATAAAGGAGTTGTTTTTACCTTTTTATAGTATGTGTTTAGTGCATATTTTATTTTAAGCTAAGTTTATCTTTTTGATGCGTGTTAATTATTGGTTTAATGGTGTAATGTTCATGCCTTCATATAGTTTTGTGTTAATTTATAGATCATAGATTGCATTTAACCAATTGTATGCATGATTTTTGTGGAACCATTGGTCACCCCTTTTTTATCTTGTCACAACTCAACTCTGAACTCTTGTGTGAAACAATTTTTTATTGATATAATCACTTGTATTTAGTGTATCATGTGCATAATTATTTTCTTCCATCTATGTGATTCTAATAAGTTTGAGATCCTCAAAATTTTCTATTGTATCACAATTTTTTCAAAAACTCTTCTTTCCTTATCCCTTTTCCTAGTTGGTTTTGGTTGAATAGAGTAGTCTTAGAAATAAAAAAATAGTTTAGGTGTTGGACTGGGGGAGCCATCCCTCTCTGGAGACTCACTCTAACATATAGGTCAACCACAACCTAGTATTATTTCCATTTTGTCAATTTAAAGGAGACTTATCATACCATTCTCTAAAGGGTGCATTTCAAAGTGACAATAATTAAACTTTTCTCTTTTTGTATTGGCTCACTCAAGTGACTTTTTATTCCTTCATTGTGAAAGTTATTTTCTTAAAATAAGGAAAAGTAACTTATTTGAAACCTAGAATATGAAAATTCACATAGGGATATGAAAGGTCATGTAATGATACTATCTATTGGGATGAATTCTTCATTATAAAGTATTAATTTTTTCTCCCTCTATAACATATTGTTATTATTCTATTCCCTACATAAAATTGTGTTGGGCTGATGAAAAAGTGACTAAGTATCAGAGGTGAAAGTGGTTGTAGTGCATAAAAAAGGGGCACGTAAAGAGGTATGATTGGTTTCCAAAGTTGCACCTTGAAGTCGCGTGCCTAAGCACTCAGTACTTACCCATTTTTGCATATCACTAGCTAAAACAACATGAAGACTTCGTGGCCAAGGAAGAGCTATTTTGGGAACAAGTGGAAGACCAAGAGACATGCATAATTTTTGTTAATAATAGGATTAAGATAGAGTTCAATTATAGATTAATCTATTATTAGCCACCATGTAGAAGCATGCAATTGTTGGCGCATGGCTATTTTGAGCATACAACCTATTTTGAGAATGCATGGGTGGTGAAGGGAAAGTCCCCACCCCTATAAGTATGTAATATTCTTCCTTATTTGATATAGTTAAGGTTGTAATAGAGACATGTTGTTGGTATGAATTTGCAAACATGTTTTTATGAGATTGTTGTGATGTATTCAACTATTGTTTTATGATGAGTTAATAAAATGGATCATTGTGGATGGATATTGGTTATTGATGTATTTATTCATGTTACTTGTATGGGAAATTCTATCTTAATTTTGGTATGATCTAATATGATTTCTTATTATGTGTGCTTCTAATTTGAGCTCATGGATCTGATTATTATGGAATATACATTTTAAAAATGGTTATTATCAGTATGCATGCTAACATATTGAAAAAAGTAAAAATGATGGAAATGGTAGCTTTGCATGCTTCAAGTGAGCATTCAGATCTAACTTGATGAAGTGCTAGTGCACTTAGGCAATTGAGTTGAAAAATATAAGGCTACATTTTGGTTTTATTATTGGGACCTCTTTTCAAATTGTTTTCCATGATGTTGCATGATGATGGTGTATCAATTGACTCTTGTGGCCATTGAAGATTGGGTAATCAAAGGAAAAGATCAGTTTGTGTGAAGATATGGTTCTAGACCTGATTTCAATGCACGCAAGTGGGTGGAAGATAATCTATATCATGAGATTTATGAGACGTTCTTTTTGCTTTCTAATAGTGTTTTACTTAGTGGTTTTCCACATACACATCAAATAAAATATGGAGTTCCATACCAAGGGTTTAGGCACAAGCAGATTACTAGAATTTTTTGATGTAGATGAACCTTGGATGCCTATTTGAGATCATTGGTGGGATAGCGTTGTGTGCGGTTATACTCTAGAATACATTATTTCTATGTATTTTTATCTTGAAGTTACTGATTTTTATTTTTATGTGATCCTAGAGGATCTTAAATTCATGTTATTCATTTAGAAATAAATATCTTGATGGTGGTGATGATTTTAGAGTTCCTACCTATGGATAGCTAAACATACCATCATGCATAGGGACAGAGAAAGTTTGGTGAAAGATGACAGACCTTGTATAAAAAGGAAAAGAAAAGAAAAGTGGCTAAAGTATAATGAAGCACGGGAGAGGGAATTATTGAAGAAACATGAAATTGAGGATTCTGTGGAGTTTTGGAGGATGATGTATTGCAAAGGATTTAAATCTCACGTGGAAGACATGGATTTTTAGAATTAGGCTCTCCCCCATGTAGGTAAGCATGGTAGACAATCCCCTTCAGTTTCTAATGAGAGTGTGCTAGATGAGGAAAGATTAAGGACAACGAGCATGCATATGATCCCACCTAGCAACCTAGCCCTTACATATGGTGTTCCAATTCCAAAAGTAATCATTGATAAGTAGGAGAGTGTAGGTAATCCAATAGCTTTAGGTAGATATCATTTTCCTTTGAATACAAAAGTGCATCAGAAAACACATACACCTATGCCAAAGCACAAACATCATCTTTTTTGTTTGGAGGCCCAATTGGAGGAATATTTTATAGCATGTCATCAGGATAGAGTGTGGACACACGTAACATTGGAAACACATATGGAAGTACTACAACTTTAAAAATTATGGAATTTTAATTTCGTGCTATAATTGGGATGTAAATAAGTACATCCACTAGTCTGGCACCCACTTCTGGATGATTAGGTGGATCAAGAGGGTCGGGATCAAGTGGATTAGGTGTTTCTAGTGGTGGAGGAAATGCTGGTAGAGATTCTATTTCTAGATCTAGAAGAAAAGGCCCACATCCCTAACAATCCCCACATCAACCTAAGTAAGTGTATTAGATATCCCTCTACTTGATAGAGTATAGAGGTATTAAAGATGTTGTAGAGAATGTGCACAAATGTGAGTTACTATGGAAAAATAAGGGAATCATAGTCTCGAGATAAGAAGGTGAGTCAGTTTGCTATTACTCTTCAAGGGAGTGCGCATAACTGGTACATCTAATATGACCCACACCAAACTGCAGTGGATTATGATGCTTTACACTTTGGGATTCTATCAAAGTTCCACAATCCCTAATTTGAAAAAAATTATTAGTGCGCTTAAGGACATTAAACAAGGCTTATTAAAAAGCATTCAAAAATACAATGTGTTTTAAAACTTTATTGTCAAAGTTATCTTATGACTCAACATGCACAATGGTTTTTGGTGGATTGTTGACTCTTTTCAGAAGGGAACTATCTCATAATACCTTTTGGATCTAAAAAATTATTTGGAAGAAACTTTGTGTGTTGAGTTAGTTATAAGTGTGGACATATGAGTGAGTCCATTTTTAGAGGTGTAGATTACAACTATGGCAAAGAAATTGAAAATGCTCTATGCTAATTTAGCCCATGAGACACACAATGGAATATGGTGTATAGATTGTGAGGTTGAAGGAGATAGTAAGGGTGTTTTTCCTTGCTTTTCAGTTCACACCCTATTGTTAGATTATGAGATTTGTCATTTAGACCATGATGCGAGTAGATTTCCCCTCTTATAGCATGTAATCAGAAGAATGTGTTTATGTTTTGTAAGATTTGTAAAAATCACACTCATGATACCGTTGATTATAGAGTGAATGATCATATCCATGAATCCATTGAAATGGGTGTGTGTTAAACTAGTGTAGAAGGTGGATCTAAGGAACAAGAAGAACAACATAATGAAGGGTGCAATAATGGGGATAATAGGAATAGAGGCTTTTGTGGAGGATATAGAGGCCAAGGTCATGGCGATGGCAAAGGAGGATTTCCTAGAGGAAATTGTTATACTTGTGGATCTCCTGATCATTATTAGCACGAGTGCCCTCAGAATTTGGTTTTCTCATGGTGTGGGAAAACTTACAAATTTAAAGAATGTCAAGACTTGTATGAGCATATGATAAAATAACACAAAGAAGACAAGGGTTAAAATATGTTTAATATAAAGTGCGTAGATGGATATAAATGGATGCCAAAGGTTGGAATTAATTTTGAACTAAAACTTGTATTAGTTACTACATGCATGGAAGTTGTGTGCACGAGATGAACCTCTGAAGTATAATCTAACTATAATAAAGAAAGAGGTGATAAATGCCAAGTATCTTGATGTTGCACATCAAAGATAAGTTTCTCGGGAGACTACGGATGTTATCAAGATTTATAAGGAGAGATTAATATTTTTAAGGAGCATGTGCACATGATGGAACAAGAAAAAAGGTTGAAATCCCTCAAAAGGATGTAGATGACTCAAAGGAAGTATGTCAAATGTTGTGCTAGGATAATATCATCCCTCTGTTAGGAGAATGATTGAGAGAGAAGATATTGCACATAGGTAATGAGTGTGAGAGGCAGATACTTGATGTAAATATTCCTCCCCATAATCATGATTATGATAAGGATATTCAATGAATGTGATCATATATGGATGGCTTATGAGTAAAATTTGATAGATTAAGGTGTGGGAGTTAATATACTCATGTTGGATACATGGAATCGAGATGGGAAGATGGCCATTGCAGCCTTCTTTGAATATATTATATATGTAAAATAGAACTAGAACCATGCCGCTTGGAGTAGTAAAGGATGTGAGTACTATGATTCGAGGAGCCAAGTTTACTAGGTACTTTGAAGTATTAGAGCTAGCTGAAGTAGATAGCTTCCCAACATTACTTGGATGCCCCTGGTGTTACATGAATAATGTAGATTTACACTTTAACAAGACGTACATTATCTTTCAGAATAAGGAAGAGTGTGTTATTATACCTTTGACAGATGGAAAGTCTGCTCCATATGTTGAGAGTTTGAGTAAAGAGGACTTAAATAAGATATATGCGTGCACAATTAGATACCATGATGTAATTAAGACATCTAAGGAAGGAGTGATGTAGTGGGATGATTCTCATTTAGTTAGTGATACCACAAGTATTTCTTCTAATAACTAGGTGCATGAAATCTTTAAAGTTTTTGGGTGACTAGTTAAGAACATTGTTACTTGCATTATCAATCCACGCATGGTTAGGTGCTTGAGTTATAACCATGTGCCTAAATAAAGCTGGTAAAGGGGACCCTGATGTATTTTTTCACACCATTGAATACCAATGGAAGGATGAAGAAGATAGATGTAATATTCTAGTATATACCTTGCATGGGATGATAATGCGCTAGAGGTCTACACACAATGATAACCTATTGGAATGGTGAGAGGTGATAATATCCTTTTCTAATAGGTTTCTATGGACCAATGTACCTTTTCAAATATGAAAATTTCATGGGAAGTCCCCTACTTCACACCATGTCTGGAAATGTGAGAGACTTTAGATGGAGGGGCAAGAGGCCTTACCACCATCACTCTAGGTGCATAAGTTCTACTCCACTTTAGGTGGCTACATGCATGCATGGTATGTTCATGTAAAATTGACAAGAGAAATAGTTAATTAGCAAGAGATGACCTCATGTATGATCCATACTTTTGATTATTTTTCTACTAAACCACTTGGCAATAAAGCATTGTAGATTATGAAGCACCTTACTTTGGGAGATAACACGAAGGCTAAGGAACTCTTGTTAGATATGTTTGGAGAGTTAGATTTAGAGGTGCACCTTAACCTTGAAGAGAATGAGGAAGAATAAATTCTTCACGTTTGGGAAGTTCAGGAAAAGGGTAAACTAGTATGTGTGTGAAAAGATGAGGATAATAAAATGGATGATAACCACACTAAAGGTATGCGTCAGGTGATGAACATAATAGATGAGAAGGTGTGCGCATATCATAAGGATATGCAAACAAATAAGGTTAACATTGGAATAGACGTAGATCTGGAAGAGGCCATTATTAGTGACTATTGGTCGGAGTAGGAAGTAGCTAAGATTATTGAACTCCTATATGAATTTGAGGACTTGTTTCGAGGGGATATCATGAGTTAAAATGAGTACACCCTTCTTTAGGTGAGATGAGAATCAAACTTATAAAATCCGTATTACTTATTAGGAAGAGGCCATATAGGATGAATCCTAATTTTCATGTTTAGGTAAATGAAGAAATTGATAAAATGCTAAAGTCGGTTTGAGGAATATGAATGGGTTAGTACCATGGTAATAAATATTAAAAAGGATGGTAGGATAAGGATCTACATTTGGAATAAAAATAATTAAATGCTTTCTATGTTATTTATCCTTTTCCCACCCCTTTTATAGAGGATATCCTTGAAGGATTTATAGGGTGCGAGATCTACTCTTTTAGAGATGGGTTTTCAGGATATCATCAAGTGCGTATAGTAATGGGAGATCGGAAAAGAAAAAAATTCACCATTGGATGGAGAACCTTCATATACATAGTAACACCTTTTGGACTGAAGAATATGCCAATAGTGTTCTCACGCATTGTTGTGTAAGCTTTTAAGGATTTATTTCATAAGTTTTTATAGGTATATCTAGATGTTTGGAAAGTGTATGGTATGGTCAAGGATCATTGTGACAACTTGAGGCTTATGTTTGAGAGGTGTTAAGCATCTCTCTAAACATTAAGAAAAACATATTTGCAACACCTTTTGGCATTTTGTTGGGGAATATTAGTTTCAAGGAAGGGTTGTTGGTGAACCATGCTAAGGTAGTTGTGATATTTTGTTTAGAATAACTCAATAATCAAATTGAAGTTCTTGAATTCTTGGGAAATACAGGGTATTACAGGAAGTTCATTAAGGGTTATGCAAAGATTTCCACATGCTTGGAGGAACTTTTAAGAGCTAAAGGAAAATTCTATTGGCATGATGTGTTACAACAAGTGTTTGAAATAATGAAGGAAAGGTTGACTACTACACCTATTTTTTTCTTTCCTTTGTGGAACAAACCATTTCATGTTCATGTTGATGCTTATGGAATGGAAATTGGTGCAATGTTGGTGCAATAAAGAAATGGAATTATAGACCACCCTATTTGTTTTGCAACTTGGAATTCGAGACCATCTAAATATAATTATACAACTACTGAGCATGAGGATTTTTCCATGATCTACATGTTGCACAAGTTCAGAAAATACTTATTGGAAACATCATTTATCCTATTTACATATCATGTGGCACTTAAATATTTAGTTAGTAAGCCTATTTTACAAGGACACATTTATTGATGGATACTACTATTTTAGGAGTTTGAGTTTACAATGATTATAAAGCCGGGGCAAAGTAACTTAGGGCTTGACCATTTATCAAGAATCAATTCAAGCGAGGACATATAGAGCATTGAGGACACAATGTTGAATGCACAAATTTTTATATTAAATTATACACCCATATAAATAGAGGACATTACAATATTATTGAGTATTGGATAAGCACATAAGGGAATGAAGACTTTAGTGAAGAAATGGTTAGTAATATGCATGTCACCATACCAATTGATAGGTGGATATTTATACAAGTTAGGTCATAATGAAGTTTTACGTCGCTGTATTCGGGAGCATGAGTGAAAGGATCTTATGGAAGAATCTCATGGGGGAATTGTAGGAGGTCACTATGAAGGTGATTATACTGTGCACAAGACTCTAATTACTAGCCTTTGGTGGGAAAATTTGTACAAGGATACTAAAGAATATGTAAAAGCATGCAACCATTTTTTACCAACTTGGGAAGCTGAAGCTAGGGATGAGATGCCTTTGAGGTCTATTGTAAGTGTTGAAAAATTTGAGAAATGGTTAATTGAATTTGTAGGTATTATTTCACTACTCATATGTAAGATTTGGAACACACTATATTATAACTTATACAGGCTATCTGATACAGTGGGAAGAAACATCACCTATAAAGGATTTTATAGCTGCTACAACAAGGTTTTTATGGGAAGACATTATCACTGGGTATGGATGTCCATTGAGTTTAACAAGAGATAGGGGAACTCATTTTTTGAATGAGAGCATAAAAATTCTCTTAGCTAATTTTATGGCGGTGCACCATAAGACAAAATCCTATCACCCATAACGCAATGGTACTGTTGAATTTTTCAAAAAGATTCAGGGACAAACATTGATAAAAATTTGTGATGTTGGAAGGAAATACTGAGATGATAAGGTATTTGTTATATTTTGGACATATAGGAAAAGTTATAAGAGGTTGAATAAGGCCATACCTTTTCAGTTGATGTTTGGCATAGAGGTTGTATTACCTGTGAAATTAATGTTGTTATCCTTGTGTATTGTGCACATAGGGGAATAGATGATGAATAAGTTATTGAGGAGGAGTGCATATAAAAATGATGTAGTTATATGAGAGGTGCGCTATTTCCCAATGGAGCCAAAAGACATAAAAGGTAAGATAGAAATCATTACATGATAGGCATATAAGGAACAAAAAATTTGATGTGGGAAAGATGGTTCTTTTGTATCATTCAAAGTTTGTGTGCCACCCTAAAAAATTCAAATTTCATTGGTTGGGAGCCTTTATAGTAACAAAGATACTTAATTTAGGCATTTGTCGGCTACGGTGGTAGATGACACTTCATTTCCTAATTAGTTAAATGGGATTAGGTTGAATCACTACTATAAATAATTATTCAGGTGTTTTTAATAAGGTGGTATTTCTAATTGGTTTAGATTTCCTTTTAATGAATTTCTTTTATGCTATTTCCTTTCATCGTTGTTATGCCTTGTCAATTTAGTTCATTATTTTGTTTTATTAATCATTCTTACATGTCAAGAGTTGATTACTATATATGGGTTTCATGTAAAGAGACCCACACATACTTTTAGTTTGGGGTGGATAGAAAAGAATTGATTGGTGTTATGATTCATATGTAGATTAGTACACATAGGAAAATGGTTACAGATGCTTAGATTTAAAGTATTCAAGAAAATTTATTCAGATCAAAGACCACATGTAAAAGTATGAACGTGCAATGTAATGCAAGGTAGGCAGCAACATGAGAAACTACTTGGTATAAGGCATAATGGATAGGTACTTCAGCATGGGGAAGCATGTAAATTGGGGTATGTGTCCAAGGCGTAGTGGGAAAACTACAATTTTATGACTGTGGGAGTGGAAGATTACAACCTGAAGTGTGAAAGAGTGAAAGAGCAAAATTAATGCCACATATGGTGGTAGGTGAGGAGAAATTAATGTGGCATTTTTGCAATTTTTTTATAAAAGAGGTGTTTGCGATGTTATTTTTACCTTGCATACTTTGAGTTTTCAAGTTGATAAGTGCGATTAAAAGTGAAACGAAGTGTGACATGTGAGATAAAGTAATTGAAGTAGATAACTAGGTGATATTAGGACATGACCGGACAGAGTGCCATTAGAATATTTTTTGAGCTAGTGGGGGCGTGTGTGAAAATAAATTTAGTAGAGTTAAGGTTTGGAGAAGAAATATTGGTAGCTAGGGAATACTTGGGCATGGAGTGTTCGAAGTAAAGAAGGAGACAAAGGTTTGTAAAGGTAAGAGGTGGTAAGATATTTGAACTTTGTGAAGCACATTGTCCTTCAAAGCAAGAACAATGGCACCAAGGAGAGCAACATCTGTAGATAGGGAAACTGTGATAGAAGAGGCACCACATGAATGGTTTATAGAAATGTAGTATCTAGAGAAGGTAGTTGAAGTAAGACCATGGAAATATTAGCTAACAAAGTGCAATATTAGTGACATCAATCACTACATCAAGTAGACCTTGAAGGATATCAAGGATGACACCATCTTAAAGACCAATTAAAGGACATAGGATGGGAAAAGGGTATATGATAACACAATTTATAAGTTTTAGAGAGTGTTGGAGTGATATAATTATATTATTTTCCCTTATTTTGAAAGACAGAGTGATTATACCAATGGATTATGTCGCTAGTCCACAAAGACTATTACTTTGTGGGTAAAAGGATGACGATTACATCTAAGCTGATTATGAAGGTGACTAGATTACGCAAATCTACATTAGAAATTTCTAGTGACCTTACTGATTATGATAGAGTAGAGTAATTGGCCATCACATTTAAGTATCAAAAGGGAGGCCGATCTTTTAATGTCACAAACATAGAAGAATGAGCTACAAGGTTAGTTACATTCACAGTGGAGTTGTAAGCTAGGCACCTCGAGAGAGATGAAAGGAAGTGAAAAAGTGTTGGATGTATATCACACATAAGATGAAAAACAAAACCTACTATAATATTTTAGGATACATTACAGAGATCATCATGGAATAAGTGCACATTTAAATAGACAAAGGTGAGAATAGTACTTGGGGTGCTATATTAATCCTTATAGTGTTTTGATAAATTAGTGTGCTGATGGGCCAAATGACAAGATGTGGGTGTACGCATTGGAGAACAAGTAGCTAGGATAGAAATTTGTGAAGTTAACTTATCAACGCATAATTTATGTCACTTACAAGCAATGCTTAGACAAATGGTACAAAATGTTATGCAATGCGTTTGAAGGAGAATGGCACATCCCATGAGAGTTGCTAAGCATTTTGGAGAGACAAGGCGAGTTTGTATCCAACCAACACTTATGTTTGGTAGGTTATTTTTTAAAAATAGGGAGAAAATCCCCTAGTGTAAGCTTCCCTTTTCCTTCACAACACGTTATTTTAAGGATTTGGTGAACATTTTGGATAATGCGCATAAGTTATAGTATGATGTAGATAAGGTAGACACAAATATTCACATTAGGCATAAAAATTATGTCTACCCCAATAAGGAGGCATATGTGGACAATAGAGTATGATAATATTGATATCACCCACGAAGTTCGGCTATAGAGCGAGATAGATCCCGGGCGTGTGTATGTCTACCTAAGGTTGAGGTTTAAGTATGCAAAGTATATCTTTGGCAAGGACTTGTCACTTAGGTCCTCCTAAGGGAAAACAAACTGTAGGTGTGAAAAGGCCACTCGAGGTTACACCTCCCAGGAAAGAGGAGAAGGAAGAAGTATTGACTTTGACATAGAGGAAAAGGTAAAGGAGGATAGTACCACCTTGGACCATAGCAAGACACACTTACGAAGGTGGTGTAGGAATCTTGATGAGAGTGTTGGGCCACCATAGCTAGTGAGGAGGTCACCGAGGACAATGCTCTTCAAACCGAGTACCAAAGAGAAGAAGAAGAGGTGCAAGCTCAACATCCTCCTTGATAGCGATAAAGAAAAGTCATTAGACAGAGATATGCATAAAGTAATTTTTCTCCACCTAGTACATATGTGTGAGAAGAATAATAACTCAAGGAAAATATATTTGGCATGATACAAAAGTACCCAAAGCATGCATAAAGAGGAAAGTCAAGCTACGGGTGACACCGAAATAGAGAACAATGGATAAAAGAAAATGGGTGTTCATTAACGTGGTTTATGAGAAATGGGAGAAGGGATACATGAATGCATAGGAACAAATATCCCTTCGATGAGCATGCTAGTCAAAGCATAGATAATAAATGGTATAAACCCCTAATTTATGGTATGTTAATAACCATTTGAAGATCATCTATGCACGGTCCTAGAGAAGCTGTTGTGACAAAACAAATTTATGAATGGGAGTTGATGGACCCTATTGGTTTAAACATGCTCAATAGGAAACAATTGTCATGGAATATGTAAACCCATATGGATGAACTTGATTTTGATATGTGTGAAGAAAATTGGGTGAAGTGCGAGAATGAAAAAGGATCTGCAGGAGAGACATGTGATCATAAATACCACATATTTCACTAATAAGTAGGCGATAAATTCCTTAGAAAAATAACAAGTAGAGGTATCTCTCTAGAATGTAGATAAGGGGCTACCCTTAAAGCCTTGTTAGAGAAAAAAAATAATAATTAGGAAGAATTATAGCATTTTATAGAGGTGTGGGATAGAGCGGAGTGCAAGGAAAAGGTAATACTTGAGATGGCCAAGGAGATTGGAGAATAAATTTTAGATGCACGCCCATAGTATGAAGAAAAAGTATTTGGAAATTTTCCCTTTGTACTACATTATTTGTAGACTTTGGTCCATTTAGTGTTGTTAGAAAAGACCTACGTGCATGCTCCAAGAAAGGAAGATATATCTAAAAATAATCGGTATGATGTTGCAGCCAAGGAGGAAAAGGAAAAAATAAGTATATCACATCAAATTTTAGAGTATGATTCCATACTCTAGACATTCAAGGAGGAATTAAAAGGGAAAATTTAACACTAAGTATATATTAGGATCTTGAGTATATGCTTAAGAAAATGATGTTGCCGAGAAGAGAATGAGGTCCTTACGGTGAAGCAAAATGAAACCTTAATTAGAGATGAGAGATTGGCGCTATTGGTATAGAAGCGTGATGCACTCAAGGCAACTTGGGATCCCCACAAAGAAAGGGTAAAGGAATTGGGAAAGTTGATCATGTGGAGAATCGATGTTATGGATGGCTTGATTTCAAACCTAGTTGGAGTAGTGAGGGAACTAAAGCTCAAGGAAGAAGACATAATGTTGGAAGAAATGAAGAAAGTGCTTGGTGATGTTCCTGAGAAGGTAAAGAAGGGGCTTGGTGACTAGAATGAGTTAGAAGTTGACATAAAATAATATTACCCTTCTAACTCATTATTTTATTCCTTAAGTCTTTTTAGAGATAAAGTGAGAAACCTCGTTGTCGAGGAAAAAATGACATTATAATGTTGTTATGATGAAAAATTTACTAAGTATCAGAGGTGCATATGGTAGTAGTGCATAAAAAGGGGGCGTGTAAAGAGGCACAAGTGGTTGGCAGAATTATACCCTTAAGTCTCACAATTGATCACTCTAGACTTCATCATTTCGCATAACATGGGATAAAACAGGAAAGTACTTAGAGAGCAATTCAAGAAAAGATAACAACGTGAAGACTTTATGGCCAAGGAAGAGCTATTTTGGGAATAAGTGGAAGACAAGGATACATGCATTATTTGTTCTAATAATAGTATTAAGGAAGAGTTCAATTATAGATTAATCTATTATTAACCACCATGTAGAAGCATATAGTTATTGGCACACAACTATTACGAGTATGTAACCTATTTTTAGAATGCATGGCAAGTGAAGGGAAAGTCTCCAACCCTATAAGTAAGTAGTATTATTTCTTACTTGATATATTTCGAGTTGTAATAGAGATATGTTACTGGTATGAATCTACGTGCATGTTTCTATGAGATTATTGTGATGTATTCAACTATTGTTTTGTGATGAATTTCTAAAATGGATATTTATGGATGGATATTGGTTATTGATGTATCTATTCATAGTACTTGTATGGTAAACCTGATCTTAATTGCGTCTAATCTAGTATGATTTCTTATTATGTGTGTTTCCAATTTGAGGTCATGAATCTGATTATTATGGAATATACACTTTTATAATGGTTATTATGGGTATGCATGCTAACATCTTGACAAGACAAGACAAAAAAGGGACCCGGTAGCTTCACGCACTTAGGGTGAGAATTCAGATCTATCTAGATGAAGTACCAAGACGCCTATCCAATTGAGTGGGAAGATAAAGGCTACACTTTGTAAAAGTTGCACTTTTTCTCTTTTCGTATTATCTCACGAAGTGACTTTCTATCCCTTCATTATAGAAGTGATTTTATTAAGATAAGGAAAATTAACTTATTTGAAACATGGAATATGAAAATTCACATAGGGAGATGAAATTTCATGTAAGGATACTATCTATTGGGATGAATTCTCCATTACAAAGGATTAATTTTTTTATCCCTCTATAACATATTGGTGTTCTTATATTTCTTGAATAACATTTTCCTCCATTATACCTCTTTAAACTCAGTTGAAAGTATGAAAATTTTGTAGAGAAATCATGGATTTTTTCCTTTTAAAATGGAATGAAAATAACAACTTGAACTTTGTGTCAATCTATTTTATTGTTTCATACTCTTTATATAAATTACATATGTTTTCATGTGTATTTTGATTAAAAGCTGAAAGGTATCCATGTTGTAGTTAATGAAATATGATTTCAACTCAATAATGTGGTTCTCCTCATTTTTTCACCTCAATCACCTACCATTCATACCTCTTTCTTATATATTACGATGTTGCAAAAGGGTGCTTTTTCACATTCCCTTGTCTTTGACCACCACAAGAAATAGTTTAGTGTACATATTTTTCTATCTTTTAGTAAACGAGATCTTCTCCATCTTAAAATAGAGGGACATAGTCGCATGAGAATTGTTAAAATCCATATTTTATCCTTGACAAAATATTTTTCCAAGATTTTGGTACTCACCATGGAGCATACTTTTTGTCTAGCACCTGTTGATAAAATAAATCCTTAAAATAAAATATTCCAAAACCCATAAAAATAAAAATATAAAACCCAAAATAGTTTTAATGCCTACTCTTGTTTTTGCTTAAAATACCATTCCTAGAAAACCTCAACATTACGGCGTAATCTCATCCTTTTCAAATACACTCAAGAATATATCATATCAAATTTGAGGAGTTATATTTGGAATAAATGAGAAAATAATAGTCACTATCATATTACTTCAATAGTCTTGGATATATAAGGAGACCATGATGAAGTTATGGAGAGAATTCATTATATTGAAAGAATAAAAAATTAACATAGAAGAGAATAAAGTATAAAATAGTTGATAAAAGATACACCTATGGTGATAGTCTTTGGTAACATCGTAGATCCTAATTTTGAACTAAAACATGATGATATCATACTTAACCCTATAATATTTCAAAGGAAAGTTATTGGAATTCATATGGAAGGCCCATTTGAAGAGGCTATTGTTAGACCTATTACATCCCATATCTCTCCACCACTAATAAATAATCTTCCTCGTAAGATGATTGCACGAGTACCTTGGGGTCAAAACACCAGTTTGTTGTCCATAACTCCTCCACTTCATGAGCTACCTCTAGGATCAAGGAAGAAATTTCCTAAGTTTAGAAGAGATATAAAATAGCATCCGATGAAAAATTTTCTACCTTCATCATAAATTATGGTGTATTAGGGTTGAACATGAATATGTGTCTATGATATTGTTTTTTTATTTGTTTAAGATGCTACTATAGATTGGTTTTATCACCTAACTATAAGTTCAATCATAAATTTGTCTCAAATAAAGGAAAATTTAAAAAATAGATTCAAACTAGCCAAATATGCTCATGCTCTACTTGATGAACGGTGCTATGTGAAAAAATAAAACCAAGATGTAATGAGATAATTTGTGGCTAAGTTTAATATTTTGATTAATAAAATTCTTGAAGCTACCAAACCTATTGAAGATAATCAATTGTGGTTCTTCAAAAATGATCAATTACCTAAAATAGGATTTATCTTGAGGATGACCCAACTAGCTACTTTTGGAAGAAGTTCAAGACCTTGTGTTAGAAATTGAGGATGATCTAATAATGTCCAAAAAAATCCAAAGAGGATCAAATAAGGATAGATTTCAAAGATATAACTCAGAACTACAATCCACTATTACAAAATCTAGCTAATTATCTAATTTATCTAAAGAAGAAGATCACCCAAACTACTCCCTATAAATATGTGCCTAGGAAGAACTTTCAGAACAATAAAATAATTGTTGGTTCTCCACATAGAATCTCTTTTAAAATCTCCTCATATAAATGTAGCACCTGTAAAATTAAATAAGAAGAAATTGTAGAAACCAAAGGTGAAGAAGAGGAACGAAACATATTAGAAGTTAAATACATTAAATATTTTGACATTGGCTATTAGGAGTATTCTTTAGATGAATAATATGATGAATCCATATATGATGTGAATAGTTGTACATGTACAGTATTTACGTGTTCATAATCACCTAAATAAGCCTCCTCCACCACTTTGTTAAGAATAATAATTCCATGTATCCTCATGAGGTGAATCTAAAAATACAATAATCAATAAAGGATTTCTGTTACCTCCTTCCATGGACTCTATGAAGAAGAATCCTAATTATACCATGGATAAAGTTGCACTTCTTCTCCATGTAATTCATCTTCTTCCACTTCAGTTAAAAATTATTCTACTAAATTTGTAGTTCCTTATTCCAATCCTAAATTAGTATCTATATCTTCATATAAAACTACGAGAACATTTGAAAATTATACTTCCACCTTATATTTTATAATTGACCATGTTAAAAATTCCAAAGTGCAAATTTCAAAGTTAGAATACTTGAAAAATCACCTAGAGCATTTTGATAAACTAGTTTGGTTCATTAAAAATGTAAAATGAGTCTAATGTAAATTCATCCATATCTAAAGGATTGATACTTACTCTTCCCTCACCTTCATCCTAGAACCTTCTCCCTTAGCCCAAGTAAAGAATAACCTTGTTACCTTTCCTTTCTCATCGGAGGACACAATCTAAGCCATTATATCATTGACTTTGGTGCCTCGATAAAATCATTCTGTTAAAGTTGTAAATAATATTGGTCTCATATTTAATTATGCATACAAACAATTCTACTACACGAAACCAAAGAGGTTCCTCTTGTTGGCCGATCAATCATTCTTAAGATAGTTTCAGCACTTGTTTAGACAAGTGGGTATATAGTGGTTGCATACATGCCAAATTATTATGTAATATTTAATAAAGATGTAGGTGGTGAAATATATATGGATTGGTCTTATGCTACCATTATTGTTAAAGGTCAAATGAAATAGATTCGTCTTGAGAGGAAAATTAAGTACATGGTCTAAAAATTATAGAACGCACAAGTTGTTATTTAATACTAAGACATAGATACGGGAAACTATTTTTGACCATTGTAAAGGATGAAGAGTTTCCAATTTTCAGGGTGAAATAAAATGATCTATAGACTCTATAATTCCTTGGTATGTGTTCTAGTTCCAAATAAAGAGTAGTTGTAGTGCTCACTTCTCCTACTGGTGAACTAATCTCTCTTCTACAAGTTTCAATTTTCAAACATAAGTAATATTGAAGAATATGAATCCTTACAAGTAGGGATAAAATAAACCAAGGAAATGGGAGTTAATAAGTTACAATACCAAGGACATAATGTGGTTATTTATAAACAAATAAAAAATTAGTTCCAACTAAAGAATGCAAGGATTAGGAATTAAAAAAATATGGTATAGGATTGCATGGAAGCATTTGAAACCTTTTAAATTCTAGTCCCACATGAACAAAACAAGAAGGTATATTATTTAGTTGTCTCTTACTCTTTGTTAATTCTCTACCCTTATTTGGGGAAAATATTTTATTCAACTTATTTTAAGACAAAGTGTGAGATATAATGTTGAAAATTGGAAATATTTTCAATTATAAAAATCATATCTTATCTTTATTGGATCAAAAAATAACTTCAGCAACCTTGATTATGAGGAAAGTGATGCTCCGGATAGGATTCTAATTCAAGAAATGGAAATTTTTAAATTAAAGAAGTAGATGTATATGGTGTCATCAAAATAAAAGGTAACAATATACGTGAAGTCCTTGTATCTTTAAAAGATATTTTTGGCAAGAATGCTAGGTTTATGGAATGTAATGCTAATAAGTTTCCCCTTATCTTTGTTAAATATGGAAAGATAAATATTGGATTAGTGCATAATCCAATATTGGTTAATGTTGGAAAGTGTTGTTATCTAGAAGAACATAGAGGTTTTATTTCACTCTTAAATAAATAATCATATGTACTAGCCTACTTGTATGAATAACTAAATTCCTTCAGCCAAAGGAAATGTGAAATTCCATTTCTCTTAATTTAGGAATCTAATGATTTAGGTAGAAATAAAGAAAATAAAATCTAAAAATAGATGGAACCATCAAGAAATAAGTTATAAAAATTATAAATACTCGTATAAATTTTCCTATCCATCACTCCACTTAGGTGGAAAACATATTTCTGGTTTGTAAATGTGAGAATGGTGAAATATGATTTTTTTATTTTAAGAATTTGAATCAAGATTTTCTAAAAGATACCTATCCTCTACCAATCATAGATCATATTCTAAAAGTATTTATTGTATCGAAAATTATTTCTATGCTAGATGGATAGATATAAAAAAATTGAGGTAATACCATAGGATGAACACAAGAGTGAACTTACTATTCCATAGGGAAAATTCACATACAAGCATATACCTTTTTGTCTCATCAATGTAAGAACTACTTGTCAAAGGGATATGTATTTGGATTTCAAATTTCTAAAAAAAGATACATAGCGATATACCTTAATGACCTCATAGTATATTAATAAATGTGAGGAGATCATTTGAATCATCTTGAACAAATTTTCATCTTCGTAGACCACATGGAATTTCCTTGAATCCCAATAAGTCATTATTTTGAGTGGTGGAAGGGAAATTTCTTAGACACATCATAAACAAGGAAAATATATTAATCTGAGTGAGTAGAATCTATTAAAAATATCTCTTTACTAACAAATAAGCCAAAAGTTCTTTCTTTCTTAAAAAAATCAATTTTATTCACTATATCTTCCTAGATTTTTAAAATTTACCAAGCTTTCATGAGATTCCCATTGAAATACCATTAGATAAAAAGCTCATCCATGGAGAATCATACATTTTTTTATTTTCAAAGATGTTAAGAATTTTAAGTTTCATTTCTTGAACTCTAATATAATAGTATTTGTTCTGATATTTTGGTGAATTCAATTCTTACTTAGCAGAATTCAGACCCAAAAAATCAATTAGATTTCCAAGTTTCAAGAGTATGATCTCAAAATCCACCTAACCAATCTTGTAAGAGGGAAAGGATTATATAAAATTATTTCTAAAGAAAATGTGGATCTAAGTAAATAAGTGGATCTGTCATCACCAATCCGGCACTATGATAATTCTTCACCGGGAACTCCTCGTGCTATGATTATTTACTAATGCACAGCCTTTAGTTTGGTGGATGTAATCTGGAAGCAAAACAACAACCGAACACAAGAATACCATTGACTATGATAAGACAGAATGACGACAAATCTGAAATATCAAAATAAATTATAATATTAACATGAAACTGTTACAATCTCACCCATGAGATACTTCAACAAGACTATGGGAGAAACTTTACAATTACACCTCTTGATGGCTTCTTCAACACACCTTTAACTGATGGCTTCCTTCGCACACTTCCTACAATATTTCTCACTACTTCTTTCTATGCTAAATGAGGGGGGTGGCCTCTCTATTTATAGAACTTCCAGGCTTATCCATCCTATCTCTAAGATAGGATAAGAAATCCACTTAGACGAATCATATTCCATACCTTAACTCTTATCTGTACATGTAAGCTTATCTGTTAAGATAAGATAAACCTTATCATTTTACATGGGTTCCACATTTTTAGACTTTTTACAAATAAAATACACAAAATATTTATGACCTCACTCCTTGTCCTTATTACCAATATAATATTTCTAATTCCTAATCATGTAGACCCTACTTCTTTAATTACCCAAACTTTGACATTTTAACATTACCGGACCACTTACGACAAATATTTACTTTTACAACATTCTTATTGTACTTTGATCATTATCGTACTCCACATTATTGGCGGCACCATCGACGGCGGTGCCGTTATCTTCTATCGGACGCTACTACTAATTACACTTAACAACATCCTATTCCTAATACATACATTAATGAAATAGAAATTATGGAGGAAAATTTTAGTGTCGACATCTTCCCCCTTCCTAGCTTCTACTCCGTCCTTGGAGTAGACTATTCTGGTGCTTGGAAAATCTTCAACTTGTCGTGGTTGACCCATTTTGTAATGGGAGTGCCATTCAATTCCCTCCAATGCGGTATGTACCATTTTCATGCACAGCTGCTATTTTGTAGGGCCCCATCCATTTTGGAAGAAATTTTCTCTGTCTTCTTTTTTTGTATCTAGAATCATATACTAGGACCAAGTCATTCACATGAAATGGAGACCATCGGATCTTTTGATCAAAGTATTCCTTCGCTTCATTTTTTCTTCTTATGGCTTGTATCCTTTGCTATTTCCCTCATTTCCTCTAGCAAATGAAGATGTACCAACCTTTCTTTTACTGAATCACTTTCATCCATCCTTTCATTTTTCATAACTCTCACAGTGGGAATATCAAACTCAATAGGAAGAATTGGATCAATGCCATAGGCCAACCGAAATGGGGAGTATCCGTTGCTGACTTTGATGTTGCCCTATATGCCCACAATGCTGCATGAATCCTTTATCCCATTTATGTACCTGCAAGGCCGCATCTTTGCTAGAATTTGACACAAAGACAAAATTTGTTCTGCTCCACCTGTCCATTTGTGCTTGGCTTGTATGTTGTTTCCTTCCTGTGCTTGATAGAAAACTTATTGACTAGGGCTTCTACCACCTCATTAATGAAGTGGCTTCCTTGATCTGTTACAATTTCTAATGGACAACCAAATCTGGTGACAATGCGTTCATATATGAACCTTGCCACTTCATCCATGGAAGCTATTTTCAATGGCCTAGCTTCAACCCACTTGGTTAAATAATTTGTGGCAACTACAATATACTTATTTTGACGTGATGTAGTTGGAAGTGGACCTACAATGTCTATTCCCCATTTTTCAAAGGGACCAAGGGGAAGAATAGGACATAATGGAGCTGATGAAGTCTTACGGTTACCATGTGTTTGACAAATATCACATGTCTTACAATAATTATAACAATCTTTAAAAAGAGTGGGCCAGTGATAACCTGCATCCAAGATCCTTCTTGCTGTAAGTTGTCCAGAGAAGTGCCCTCCACATGTACCATTGTGGAATTCTTCTAGCAGCTCCTTTCCTTGATCACGTCCAACTGCCCTCTTGTACTGTCCATCAGGTCCTATTCGAAATAATGCTCCATGCAGAATAGAATATGGACGACTGGCTTGAGTAATCTTTCTCTTAGTCTTTGCATTGGCACCATCAGGAAACTTGAATTCATTCAGATAATTCCAAATATCTATGTATTCACTAGGGATTGTGTCAAGGGAGAACAATGCTGCATCGGGAAAATCATCATCATCACAAGATGATCCTAAACCATCATAGGCTCGAGAGAGTGCATCTGCATTGACATGCTTCTTTCCTGGCCTATCTATAATATCAAATTCAAATTCTTGTAGCAAAATTATCCATCTTGCTATCCTCCCTGATGGGTTAGGCTTATTGACAATATATTTCAGAGCCTGATGATCCGTTACAACTATAAATTTCTGCCCTAGCAAGTAATTTCTAAACTTCTTTACAGCAAAAATGATAGCCAGAGCCTCTTTTTTTAGCCATATAAGATAGTTTACCTCAAGACGCTCATTTGTCTGCGCTCCCAAAGTAAATTGGATGTTCATTCCCATTTTCATCCTTTTCGCTCAAAGTACTACCTAGTGCCGCATCCGAGGCATCACTTGTACACAATGAATGGCTTGCTCTAACTGGATTCTTCAAAACAGTGAAGACACTGTGGCTTCCTTCATTGTCCAAAAGCTTCATGCGCCTTATTTCCCGGTTCATAAGCAACATCCTTCTTCAAGAACTGGGTTAGTGGCTGTGCAATCTTTGAGAAATTCTTGATGAACCTTCTATAGTAACCCACATGGCCTAAAAATGATCTCAATTTACTTCTATTTATAGGAAATGGTAAATCTTTGATTTTTGAAACTTTATCAGGATCAGTACCAATACCATCTCTGGATACAACATGCCCTAACAAAACGCCTTTAGAACATCCAAAGACACACTTTGTAGGGTTTAGTGAGGCTTGTGCTTCATCTAACCTTTGAAATGTTGTCTCCATCTGGTGCAGGTGGTCCAACTTGCTCCCATAGATGTAAAAATCATCCAGAAATACTCTGATGAAGGTCCCAATGTAGGGTTCGAACACCCTATTCATCAAACGTTGGAATGTGGCATTCGAGCATTACATAACCCAAAAGGCATAACTCTATAAGCAAACGTTTCCCAAGGAGTGGTGAACATGGTCTTCACTGATCTTTTCTTGCTATACGAACTTGGTCAGAGCCACTATATCCATCAAAGAAAACTATAGCACTCGGCCAGCCTACTTCTGGCCCAAGATCTGATCTGAAAATGGAAGAGGGTAATGATCCTTCTTTGTTGCCTTATTGAGCTTCCTGTAATCAACACAAATGCGTAGCTTCCCATTCTTTTTTATTGAGATCACAATGGGAGAAACCCATTCTGAATTCTCCACAACAAATATGAATCCTACATCAAGCAACTTATCTATTTCTTCTTTTACAGTCTTGGAAAAATTAGGATTCATTCTATATGGCATTTGCTTTATGGGCTTAGCACCATCTACCAGCTCAATACAATGTTCTACCCAACTTACTTGACGGAGTTCCTTGTAATCAAAAGTGAATAGGTGTATGTACCTTCGAAAGAGTTGGAGGTAGGATTCCTTCTCACTCTCCATCACAGCATCACCAATCTTTATTTGTTGGAGACGATCATCAACTTCTTCTTCAGATAATTTTATGGGGTCATGAGTTGGTGTGACTGGCAGGATATCCATGACTGAAACATCCACCTCGCTTTCTTCATCTTCAGTGTCCACTTCACTGGTACTAGAGTAATCAGAGGATGTCCAATCATCGGTTTCATCACTTGAATCCATTGTGTTCTACTTTATGATGTCGAGGGATCACATTTATCTTCACCTCTCTCTACCACGTCCAAGTGTCATGAAACCTTCATTCCAGTAGTTTCTTGCATGAACTCTCCTTAGCCATGGTCTTCCTAAAAGCAGCATTGGGTACGCAATAAAGTACCATTTTTCATCACCGAAAGTCTACCACACATACAACACCCATAACAGATATGACACATTTGAAATTACACCTTCTCGGTTTAGTTTTTCCCTTATTTAATGACCTTAACATAAGTGTCAAGGGCGATCAATTTTTAAACCCAACATATTCATTACAGACTGGTCATTACATTAATCGCAGCACTCCATCAACTAAGACATCATGAATTGAAATACCATTACATAATACCTCACCTTGTGGAGCATAGGATCCTCTCGCCTCCAAAACAGGGACCTCAACCTCCTTCCTTCTTCGAGCATTGAGTCCACCTCGCAACTCCCGCCTCTTCTCGAAGACATAGCCAAGAGTTGACCATATGTAATATTTGCAGCCTTTTGGACAGATCTTCCAAGATGGAGTATGGTCCTTGCCCCGTGAAATCGAAAATCCCGCACACCCAACTTTCTTCTCCTATGTTTCTTACTAGTTTCTTCTTTCATCTTCTTAGGATCATTTCCATCTTGATTATCTTTTCTTTTCTTTCTTTTTGTTACAAACACATCTACTTCATTATTTCTGCTCTTATCTACTACATCAAAAGAATTCACAGGTGCTTTTCCTTTATCATTATCTCCTTACCAGATGTAGAAGCTCTATCTAGACAATTATACTTATAATGACCCTTTTTATAACAACCATAACAAACAACTTCAGAAATATTTCTTTTTGGACCTCTATCTCCTCCCTGAGAACTAAATTCCTTTCCTTGAAGAAGATTAATAGTTAACTGACCCATCTTTTTGAGTAGATCTTCATACTCAGTAGATGTATTAGGAGAAATATTTGTGCTCACCGGGAGTGGTTGTGGATTCTGGACCAAAGGTGCTGGTGTAGGCTCTACTTTAGCAACAATTTCTTTGGGCTCCTCTTCCATGCTTTCTTCTTGCCTTCTTGCAATCTCCTTTGCTTGTTCAATGGTAGTTGGGCGGTCATACTTCACTCGTTGTCTGATCTCTGGCTTCATCCCAAGAATGAAGTGCTTACAGAGGAGATTATCCATGCCATTCATCAACCCATCCGCTAGTCCTTCCTTCCGGATCTGGGCATCGAGCTTCCTCCTTAGCTCTAGAACACGAGCATGATAATCTCTTATCTTCTCCTTCTCTCCTTGGGATAGCTTTGTGATCTCGATCATGAGATCTGGCATATTTCGTTGTTCACCAAATTCTTCAAGAAAACTTTCGGTTAATAAATCCCATGAATTTTTCACATTATCACCTAGTGTTTCAAACCACCTAAGTGCTGAACCATCCAAAAAGTAGGAAAAAATTCAGTCCATTGTTCCCTTCTTATGAGGCCATTACAAATACAAGATCGTTTAAACTCTTGAATGAAAGAAGAAGCATCTTCATTAGATTGAGCTGAAAAAACAGGAATCTTTCCCATTTTCAAAAGTAACCACCGTGAAATACCAACCCACAAGTACAATTAACAAGACTTATGTGCACAAATAATTGGAATCACTATACTAGAAAGTGACTTTACACCTTTCTACAGTAAAATAGAAATGACTATGGTAAACTATGGTAAAACTTGACTTACTACGGTAAAACTGACTTTACTGTGGTAAATACTATTCACGGTAAAAAGTGAAGTTATCTGCGATAAATACTATTCACGGTAAAAGTGACTTTACTGTGATAATTTCTATTCCCAAAGAAAAAGGACTTTACCTGGGTAACTACTATTCATGGCAAAAATGACTTTAACATGGTAACTACTATTCACGGTAAAAATGACTTTACCATGGTAACTACTATGCACAGTAAAAACAAGGTTACCCTCCAATTAATTTTTGCCTAAGTGGGAATATCTCTCCAGAAAATCCACCAACGAGGAATGGTCCTAGCAATGGAACCAAAATGTCATCACCAATCCGCAATATGATAATTCTTCACCGGGAACTCCTCGTGCTATGATTATTTACTAATGCACAACCTTTAGTTTGGTGGATGTAATCTGGAAGCAAAACAACAACCGAACACAAGAATACCATTGACTATGATAAGACAGAATGACGACAAATCTGAAATATCAAAATAAATTATAATATTAACATGAAACTGTTATAATCTCACCCATGAGATACTTCAACAAGACTATGGGAGAAACTTTACAATTACACCTCTCGATGGCTTCTTCAACACACCTTTAACTGATGGCTTCCTTCGCACACTTCCTACAATATTTCTCACTACTTCTTTCTATGCTAAATGAGGGGGGTGGCCTCTCTATTTATAGAACTTCCAGGCTTATCCATCCTATCTCTAAGATAGGATAAGAAATCCACTCGACGAATCATATTCCATACCTTAACTCTTATCTCATACATGTAAGCTTATCTCGTTAAGATAAGATAAACCTTATCATTTTACATGGGTTCCACATTTTTAGACTTTTTACAAATAAAATACACAAAATATTTATGACCTCACTCCTTGTCCTTATTACCAATATAATATTTCTAATTCCTAATCATGTAGACCCTACTTCTCTAATTACCCAAACTTTGACATTTTAACATTACCGGACCACTTACAACAAATATTTACTTTTTACAACATTCCTATTGTACTTTGACTATTACCGTACTCCACATTATTGGCAGCACCGTACTGACGGCGCCGTTATCTTCTATCAGACGCTACTACTAATTACACTTAACAACATCCTATTCCTAATACATACATTAATGAAATAGAAATTATGGAGGAAAATTTTAGTGTCGACAGATCCAAACTCACAAAGTGACATCTTAGATAAAAAATTACCTACAATACTCTTTGTAAGTACTACCTTTAAATGGTATTATGATATTACTTATTTGTTGACATATGGTGACTTTCCACCTCATCTCAATAGGAAATAATTAAGGTCCTTCAAACTATGAGCAACAAGGTTTGTATTTTGGAATCATATACTATCTAAAAGAGGATTGGATGGTTGCTTCTTATGATGTGTAGACAAAGAACAACATGAAAATTTACTAAAATCGTGTCATGATGAAGATTGTGGTGGTCACTTAGCATCCTTGGTCACATATAATAAGATCCTAAAATGGATATATTATTTTCCTATTTTATTCTCGAGATGCTAGAAAATAGATGACCGAGTATAAATCATGTGTCAAGCAATTTATTATATACCGAGTAAGATACTCTTCTTGTCAAACATTTTTATTCCCTAAATCATATATCTTGAATTGGATGTGTATGGCCAACTTGTGGCTACAATAGCTTCTAATCATGATGTATCTCTTTCATATGTGTTATATCATCTCTTTCATATGTGTATGAATAGTATATATAGAAGTTAGTAGGTAGTAGTTCATCAACATATTGAGTACTTGAGTCTTGTTATGTGGTTTGGAGGTTGCCCCCTCAAAGTGGATAAGATATTATACTTGCATATTGTAATAATTTATCTACATTTAGGTTTTCTTTGCGTTATAGTTCAATTGATATTTAGATCTATCTAGGTAATTTTATTACAAGTGGTATCAAAGCTTGATCTTGGTCAGAACTACATCAAAACTCTAATTTCAAAGACTTGGCTATATCTCTAATTTTGTAGGAAAAATTTCTACAATTTTCTGGGGTATTTCAAATGCATTCAAGTGGGGTCCTCTCAAAATTTCAAGATATTTTGACTTGTTTTTCAAAATTTACATCAATTTTAATGTTTTTGATAATTTTTACGTATCAACCGCAACTTGTAGAATTTTTCCAAGTTATTTACATTTCAATAAAGAGGATAAATATTAGTTTGAGTTAATTATTTAAGTTTGTTTATATCAAGAAAAATTCTAATAGAAATCCCAAACCCTAATTTTTACCTTGATCCCTAAATCATACTATTTCGGGGTATCATAGGGGCCTTATACAAGAGGAAAAAAGAATCCCATCACTCTACGTAAAACTCCAAATAATAATGAGATAATATTTGAGTAGTTAGAATCAGAATGGGTAACTAAAGATTCCTTGACACTAGGGTTTACTCGAAAGACCATAAGGTAAGATAACTTGATTTTTATATATGAAACCTTGAGTCTAGGATGACTAGTAAAGAAGATGTAGAAAATATTGGACAACGATTGGAGGATTTCATGAAACAATTTAGTATAAATATAATGGGTCATCATCTTCTTCCAAATCATCCGTAACTCAATCATACTCATACTAACCAAGGTGTATCTTGAGGTCAAAATGATAGATAAACTATCGAGGGTAGATCTTTGAGAATGCCCAATCCAAATACAAACACTCTATAGGCCCATAACATGATTATGAAATCATAAATGCATAAGTCGATTGAAAGGATCTACTCAATTTGATTAGCCAAATGGATATTTTTGTTATCTACATAATATTTCATCGGAAAAAGGTGACCATGGAATCCTTGTATCTCGAACCTAACTAATTTGTTTGGTATCAATGGTTATGTGATCAAAGGAAAAATATTGGTCTCAATGTTACATGGACTATCTTCACCGAAGATTTTCAATTTCAAGTATAGTTCTAGTGTGGCAAATAATTACTTGTTGGGACCCAAAATATTTTCTAAGTACAAAGTAAGGTGCATGGGCATGTGGGTCCTAAATTAAGAAGGGAATGTGGGGGAAAGTGCACAAAGTGCGTAGGACAAGGTTTTAGTAGGGTTTAGAAGAACACATAGTGTGTATGCAAGGAAATACGCATTTTGGGACATATCCATATTTTGTGTTCTATGTAGCACATGAGAAAAGCATGACCCATCTAGCAGGAGGAGTGGATAAGGTGTTAACTTGGCATTTGTATGGTCAAGAAAGGAATATTCCATGCATGTGATGGAAGGATCCTAGAAAGACATCATTGCAAATAATGGAGAGTTCGGATGAAAGTGAGCATGCTCCATTGGAGGGCCACTTGGACATTGAGTACTTGATATTTTACCTCATAAAGGCATGGCGGTGGAGGATAAAGCTATATATAGAGATGCTCGGGTAGAAGAAAGGGGGATCAGAGGGGTATCATATAGCATTTGGATAGGTGAAGCTCTACAGAGATAATAGTGGGTTCTATGGGTTAAGGTCCTCGTTAGGAGGACTGTAGGTGAAATGACATGTTTAGGGGGATGGGTCTGTAATGGGTTTTTGTAATGTGGAAAGCATAGCTTAGGTTCCGAGATGCATGACTCTGATCTACATTGTTATATTGGTTTGTTATGGCCTTAATGAATGTAATGTGGTTATTGAATTGGTTAACATGAATATAAGGTTCTATTCTAAAGAATATATGTTGTTCATGAGCATAAACCCTAGTGCATTTCCTTTGTGTTATGAATCATTTATGTATTTTGTTTAATACTTCTTTTTTTTATCAAAATAGATGCATTGGTATTATAAATCATCCTAAGTTCTCATAATGAATATATGGCTCTTTTCTTTCTTACATCTAAATCTACCATAAATTATGTATTCTTACACAACTCACATGAAGGATGGGCTTGGTGCTCGTGCATGTCTCGGTGAGCACCCAACACCCACTTTGGGTGATACATCGACACACATGGGATTAAACTACTATTGCAAGGGTATAAAAATGGCTACATATTTTTCCATTGTCGGAACCTCTTTTGAAGTTGTTGTGAGAAATGGAATACATCTTGGTCCTTGTGATGCATGATGACTCAACATATGACCTTAGAAATTGCTAAATCATGGGTCAAGATCATAGAGGATGAGTTTTCTCAAAGATTTTGCATTGGGTGTGAGTTCATTACACGTATATGGGTAGAAGAGAACTTGTACCTTTGAGTTGTATGAAATGTTTTTCTGTTATCTTCCAAAGTAGAACTATACGAATGACTTTCAACATATGCATCTAGATCGAGTGGTACTATAGATCATGCATATGTACTCAAGGTGATTACTAGAGGTTGCAGGATGCATATCTAACTTGGTGCATGTTATTGATCACTAGTGGAAAAGAGTCCTAACTATTTATAATTTGGAATACGCCATTTATACATATTATTTCCTAGAGGTTGTTGAGTTCAAGTTTCGAGGGAGCCAGAAGATTATTTTTACATGCTATCTATTTGGATATGAAGATATTTATCATTACCCTAAGTTTAGAGGCATTCCTTATGGCCGGCTAAGCTTCTTTGAGCGTTAGGAAAGGAAGCTAGGGTGGTGGAAGATGGCGGAGATTGTAGTTGAAAAGAAATAGAAGAGAGATGACTAAAATATAGTGAAGCTCTTGAAAGGGAGATGGATAGACAACATGAGGTTGCATATGTGATGGATTTATTGTGGCGAGATGTTGTGGGAAGGAGTTGAGGTTCACGCAGAGGATGTGGAACCTAGGCATTCGTGCTACCCCATATTGGCAAGTGAAGGAAAGAATCCCCTTCAACTTCTAATGAGATTTCTTCGCATGGAGAAAGGAGACCCATCGGCGTGTCTATCAACCCACCTAGTTACCAACCCCGGTGCTTGGTTTTCAGTCAAGAAGGAGGTATCACTAGTCGAGTTGGTATTGGTGGAAGTAACCGATATATGCCTAGGAGATATAATTTGTTGTTTGGGACATCCATGGCTGCGTAAACCATTGCCGTATTTGGAGGAATTTTTGGACAAGGTACAAATACACAATGTTTGTGTATCAGATATAGAATGTGCATGGGATACAAGATCGGCTCCAAGACAATGTCACAAACCATCGCATGCGATTCGGTGGGACATTTGAAACACTAGGCGCGATCAATTTAGGCCATTTTCAAGCTACATGAGGTGGATATGGTGGTATATGTGCTTGGGGGCCTAGTGGATCAGACTATAGGGGTATTAAGGATGTTGTAGAGCATGTCCACAATTGTGAATTACTATGGCATGTGAAAGGGATGACTACCCCAAAGTAGAAGGCAAGTCGGTTTCAACGATGTTACAAGGGTGCATGCATACTTGGTATCGAATACGACCCCATCAAACAAAGTGGTAGACTAAACTACATTGAAGAACACCCTCCTAACAGAGTTCTATATCCCTAAATTTGAGTAGAAGAGCATCAACACTCTAAAAGAGATCCAACAAGGAAAAACAGAGAGTGTGTGAGAGTATGATGTGTGGTCTAAGACTCTCTTGTCAAAATTATCCTATGACATTCACCCTTATCAACATGATCAATGGTTTGGTGGAGGATTGATAACATTGTTTAGAAGGGAACTATCACACAAGACTTTCATAGACCCGCGTGAGGGCTTGGAAGCTTCCTACATGTTGAGGCTATTGGGAGCATTGATACCGGTGCTAGCCCTTTCCTGGAGGCTCAAGTTGCTATAATGGCCAAGCAGTTAGAGAATTTTTTTACAAATTCAGTGGATAAGGTTCATAGTGGTCTTTCATGTATAGACTATGAAGTGGAAGGGCATGGAAAGGATAGTTTCCCTCGAAATATGGTATGCACCATGGTGGTAGACTGTGAGATTTTCCATGGGGCTTATGATGGACATAGGTCTCCTCTACTATAACTTGCAATCTCCAAGAATGTTTCTTTCTATTACAAGATTTGTACCTCTATAACCCATGATACAAAGGATTACAGAATGATTGACCAGATTCATGATGCTATTAATCTTGGTGTGTGCTAGAATATTCTTGCAAGTAATTCCAAGGATGATGATTGTCGCTATGAAGGGCACGTAGATGGAGGAACACCGGAAGAGGTTTTTATGGAGCTTTTTTGTGGTCACAGTAACCACGGTAGAGGAAGAGGTGAGTTCCTATGAGGAACCTATTATAAATGTGGGTCTACAGAGAATTATAAGCGTGAGTGTCTTAACCTTGCAGTGTTCATGGTGTGGAAAAACACATAATTATGAGGAGTGCCCAAATTTTTTTGAGCACATGAGCCAAAAACACCAGAAAGAAAAAGGCACTAGGATGGTGAGTGTAAAGAAGGCTAACCCTCAGTGGATGCTAAGAGTGGCACGTGAGTCAGGATTAGAACCTGTATTGGTGACAATGAGAGAAGAGGTTGTGTGTGCAAGGGAGATGCCAAGATAGAATCTAGGTTTTATGGAAGAAGTGGTGCATGGTAAGTATCCCGACCTTACTCATCAAAAGTAAGTGTATCAAGAGACCATGGATGTGATTCGAGTTTGCAAGGGAAATCCAATGTCTAAAGGAGTATTCAAGGAATTTGGAGCAAAGAAGAATGTCAAGGCTCCATGAAGGATCTGGATGAGGTCAGGGAAGTGTGCAAAATGTTAAGGTAGGATAATATTATTCCCTTGCTATAAGAATAGCTATGGGAGAAGGTACCACGCACCGAGAGAAGAGCATGAAAGATAGGTTTTTCATGCAAACCTTCCTCCTCATAGCCTTGACTATGATAAATAGATTACATTGAATACAGTTTTTAATGGGTGGCTTCGAGAAATATCCTCATCGACACAAGAGTGGAGGTCAATGTTCTCACCTTATATGCATGGCATCAAATGAGAAGACCCACATTACACCCATATTTGAAGGTGTTTTATATGGAAAAAAAGACAAAGGAAATTCCCATTGAAGACTTAAAAGATGTCGTTATCAATATTCAAGGGGCCAAGTTATATGGGGACTTTGAAGTCTTAGCGCTCACTAAGGAGGATAATTTCCTAGCATTACTTGGGCACCCTTGGTGTTATAAGAACAATGCCGACTTGTAGTTTAACAAGGTTTATATCAATTTTTAGAACAAGGAAGAAAGGGAGATCATTCCTTTAACGAGAGGGAATTTAGCACCTTATATCGAGCCCTTAAGAAAGGAAGTCCTTGAAAAATATTTGTGCAATCCATTCGAGACCCGAAATAATTCATCCTACATAAGGGGTTATCCAATTTGAAGATGCTCAGTCAATGAGTGATATATAAAGCATAACATGTGATAATTTGGCACGCAGGACTTATGAATTGATTGGGCAATAATTGAGAGGATTTGGAACAAGGGTAATGAAGGCATGCTTAGTCAAGCACACGGGAAGAAAGAAGCTACCAAGTTACTGCGGGGGAAAGATCGATGATTTCTTATGAGCAATGGAGGTTTAGTGGAAAAAGAGGACGAAAGGAGAAGTATGTTGAGTTATAACTTACTTAGTACTACACATAATGGTGGGAAACACATCATGAGAACCTCCCTGGGTGACACAAGCTAAGAGATACATTATGTGTAAGATTCTACAGAAGCAATGCACCCACTGTTATCCAAGACTACCAGGGAAAAGAGTTCACCTAATTCCATATCCAAGTTTTTGAGAAAGCTTGGATGGAGGGGAAAAAAGTGTTACCATCTTTCTTATGGGTGCATAAGTTATATTCCACCTTACAATGTTATGCACATGCATGATATATCCACTCGAGATACATTAAATCAAACATGGAATTGGTTGGAGTTAACAATTGATCTAATTCAAGATTTAGAATATCGAGTACCAATCCATCATTAGATAAGGCAATGCAAGTTGTTAAACTCCTTACAATGGGAGATAGCACCATGGTGGAAGATAGGCTAGTAGATTTGTTAGGTGAGCCTTGTTTGGAGACACATCTTAATGAATAAGAATCAGAATAAATATAGATTGAGCGCACGTGCATTAAAAAGGAAAAAGGAAAAATGGTCTCTATAATAGATGGTGAAGCTATGGAAATTTTGGATATTAACCATTCGATGGTACACATGAATTCATAGATAGGATTGATGAGCGAGCACTCACCTATCATGAGCCCTTCAAAACAAATAAGGTTTACACTAGGACAGAGACATATCCTAAGGAAGCTATCTTTCGGTACTATTGGTTAGAAAAATTAGTTTCAAAGGTTCATTGATTTGTTGTATGAGTTCAAGGATTTGTTGAGGGAGATGAGGATCAAGTTAAAGGAAGGTGCACACCTAATTTTGAAGAGACCTTATCAGATGAATCCAAATTTTATCATACGGGTTAAGGAGGAGGTAGAAAAGATGATAGAATTTGGTATCATTGAGGATGTGGAGGAATTAGAATGGATTAGCCCAATGGTCATCAATATCAAGAAGGATGAAAGAATAAAGACTATGTGGACAAAAAGGACCTGAATGTAGTATGTTTCATCGATCCTTTCCCAACCCCCTTTACTAAATAAATTATGGGGGGTATCTAGGCACGAGGTTTACTCTTTCACCGATGGGTTCTCGGGGTATCACCAAGTCACGACTACAAGGAAGGCGAGAGAAAGAAAAATTTCTCCACTAAGTGGGGAATATTTTCCTATATGGTCATACCTTTGGGATTAAAGAATGCACCTATTGTGTTCTTGCACATTGTGGTACAAGAATTCCAGGACTTTATCTATAAATTTATTCAATCCTATCTAGATGACTAGACGTTGTATGGGCTAGTGAAGGACCATTGTGACAATTTGAGGTTGATGCTCAAAAATGTTGGAAACCGAGGATATCCCTCAACATTAAGAAATTTTTCTTTGTTACTCCATTTGGAACCTTGTTGGGAGATATTATATGTAAGGAAGTCCTAGTAGTGGATCTTGCCAAAGTTGTAGTTATTGTGGGATTGGGGGAGCCTACTAGTCAAAGTGCAGTGCGTGGATTCCTTGGACATACGGGGTACTACAGGAAATTCATCAAGGGGTATGCCAAGATCACCATGCCCTTGGAGGAATTGCTAAAAAAAAAAAAGTTTCTTTCATTGTGGAGAGGTGTAGTAGAAGGCATTTGACACTTTGAAGGATAAACTTGTCACTGTACCCATACTACGCTTTCCTTCTTGGGATAATCCTTTCCATGTGCATGTTGATGCCTCAAGAATAACCATAGGAGCATTAGTAGCACAACCTGGTGAGGGGATTTTTGATCACCCCTTGTGTTTTGCAAGCAGGAAGTTGAAAAAGGCATAACATAATTACACAACTACTAAGCATGAGGCATTGTTAATGATCTACACGTTGCATAAGTTTAGATAATACCTATTGGAAACACCCTTTATATTCTATACAGACCACATGGTATTGAAATACTTGGTGAACAAGCCCATTTTGCAAGGGCACATATGCCATTAGGTCCTATTATTCTAAGATTTTGAGTTCATGGTGGTTATAAAACTAGGGAAGAGAAATTGAGGGCCTGACCACTTATTAAGGATTGACTAAGGGAGGACAGACAAAGAATTAAGGATACCATGCTAGATGCATAACTATTTAGGTTATGGCATGTACCCTTAGCCTCGGAACATATCATTGTATTCTTGAAAACTAGTGTGGTATCTTGGAAGGGATGACGGCTCTAAAGAGGAAGCAATTAGAAATACACATTGCATCCTGGATATTGATTAGTTGAGATTTGTATAAGTTAGGATGTGATGAGTTGCTTCGCTGATGCGTATTGGAACATGAGTGTGTCGAAATTATAGAGGAATTGCATGGTGGGATCACATGAGGACACTATGGAGGAAATGTTACACCACAAATGATTATAATGGAAGGGCTTTGGTGGGAAAGCATATACAAGGATTGCATTGAATTTTTCAAGTCCTATGACCATTACTAGCACCTTGGAAAACCTAGAAAGAGGGATAAAATTCCTTTACGACCAATAGCCAACGCTGAACCATTTGAAAAATGGGTAATCGACTTTGTAGGGAAATTTTTTCCAGCCATGCAAAGGACTGGTTCACGATATATCATTACTTGCATTGATTACTTGACAAGATGGGTAGAGGCAACACCTATAAATTATTTCACTGTAGTGACATCTGCTATATTTTTATGGGAGAAAATAATCAACAGGTATGGATGTCCTTTGAGCTTGACTAGTGATAAGGGTACACATTTTCTCAATGAAATGGTCAGGATTCTACTAGAAAATTTTATGGTGGCCCCTTATAAGAATACCCCCTATCATCCATAGGAAAATGGAACTACTGAGGCATTTAACAAGATACTAAGTCACATGTTGACCAAGATTTGTGATGTTGAAAGATAGGATTGGGATGACAAAGTATTAGTCGTTATATGGGCATACATGATAACCTAAAATAGGTTGAACAAGGCCACATTGTTTCAATTGGTGTTTGGTGCGGAAGCTATTTTTTCGGTTGAATTCATGTTACCATCACTATATTAACATGCGTATAAGGATTGGATGATGAATAAGTACTAGAAGATAGGATGTATAAGTTGATGCAGTTAGATGAAAGGAGATCACTTACTAGATAAACTTAGAAGATAATAAAGGAAAGAAAAAGGCCTAACATGATTGTCATATCAATAATAAATAGTTTAAGGTTGGGCATATTGTCTTATTATGTGATTGTAAGTTTTCGCGCCATCCTGGAAGTTGAAACTCCATTAGCTAGGACCTTACATCATCTCGTACATCATTTATTATGGCGCATGTCTGTTACAAGTATTGGATGGAATGAAGTTACATGGCCATTTCAATGGGAGTAGGTGGAATCCCTACTATGAATAATCCTTCTTGGTGTTTGTAAATATAGTGGTATTTCTAGTTAGCTTAGGATTTCCCTTTGTGATATTTATTTTCTTGTGTTTCCCTTTCTCGTTGCTTGTTCCTTTCTTTTTTTCTATTTTGTGCCTTGTGCACCAGTAACCACATTATTTTCTAAGGTTGTGTATGCACAGAGGACCACACATTTGTTTTAGTGTGGGGTGGAGTAGTGCAAAGTAAAGTATAAGCCAGTAGTAAAAGTTGAATGGCCTAGTAGAAGGAAGTGCGTAAGGTTGAGAAAATGCATGCGAAATGGTGCATAATTAATTGTGGTGTCAAGAAGGTTGTAACAAAGATTGTGTACAGATAATGAAGAGCATAAGAACAACATGAGGTAGGTGAGGGGAAAAATTAGGTAAAGGAAAGAAGAAGTGCCTTCGACGCTACAGATATGGGCGTAAGAGTCTTCGGTCAAATTGGGATTTTTACACCAGAAGTTTGTAGAATCTTTTTCATTTAGGATTGGGTGTGTGGGTAAGGGAACTTAAGATCAGATTTAGTGGGAAAATATGCATTTAATGCTAAGTATGTTAGTAGGTATCATAGCATTTATTGCTAGAAAGGAGGAAAAAGCTATAAGTATGAGGTCGGTGAATTATTATTTACCTTACGATTACGAAGTGAAAGAGCTTTTGCAAACTAGGGCATCCAGAGAAATTTGTGTGAAGGAAGAATAATCATAGAGATCTAAGTGTGTGACTAGGGTTGATCTATAAACTAGAGTGGAAGGAGTACACGGGCATGGGGAGAGTTCTTTTCAGAATATGTTGTCTTGTGGAAGAAGTTGTTCCTAGTTAGGGTTTGGCAGCTAGGGCATGAAAGGAGGATTATTTGTGGAGTGGAGCCTTAGATTTGAGTAGAGTAGTAGATCAGAGAAAGGAGGAGGGATTTAGGTTATAGCCTAAAAAAAAACATCGCACTAAAGAAGGTGGCCATTTCACGAAAGAAACATGATGGAAATGGAAAAGCAAAGTAAACCATTATCGTCGTTAGCTCCAATGAATAATGGTATGTATAAATGTAGTACCTAGATGGAGTATTACGAGGAAAGAGTGAGTGACACACTTGAGAAAAATGTTTGTGAGAAATTACAACCTTCACATGAGCACTAATGAGAAAGAAATGGCATTAGAATTGGTTCTTCCAACTAAAAAGAGGACACCAGATGGAATGCCAATATATAACGATAGAGTAAAGGTAAAGTTGGAGAAGGTAGGGTTATTGTAACTATATGAGTTGCCTTATTTTGGAAATCCTACATGGCTATATCAGTGGTTGATGTCATGCGTAAACAAAGACCACTTCTATTTTGCAGGTCTAAAAATGTGCATAACCCCTCAACTTATATCAAAGTTCATTGGCCTGAATTGTAAAGGAGATTCCATAGATGATGACTTGAATGGTAAGGAGGACATCAAGGAAACCGTGGAGGCCTATGAGTACAAAAAATTTTCATGATACTTTGACATCGACAAAATCCATAACCCTGTTATGAGGATGGCCACACACTTAATCAGAAGCTTAATGATAACAAAAGATGAATGCAAGTAAACAAGGTATGGTTCAATGTATGCCGAATATCTTAGAAGGGACCATGTATAACTTGTTCACCTCTATTATGGATGAGATCATAAGCGGTGTGCGGGGAAGGAGAAAATATACTTTATTGCAACATTCTCCTCACCATCATCTTCTTAGAGATTAGAGTACTTGATGGGCCAAATAAGTTCATATGGTAGTATCTAGAAGACAATCCCTTTCCCGTAAAAAGGTATATAAATATACTTGTGAGACCATGATGACCACTCACAAGGTGCACCTAGAAAAAAGGTATAAGTGAATGTGCGACACATTTGGGGAAGATTGGAGGATCCCTAAGTAGTTTCCCACGCTCGTGGATGGAGAGGTAGAGTTTGCAGTATATCAACATTTTTGCATTGGTAGGTTTACATTGACATATGGGACTAAGAGTCCATGGTGCAAGCTACCTTTCTCCTTCACCACACAATACTTCCAAGCAAGGGTCAACTAGTTCAAGGAGGCCAAAAGGCTAAGGTTCAACCTTAGTGAGGTAGACCAAGACAACTACAAGATGTGTCGAAACTCTTATACACTAAAATTCATGCATATGTGGAGAAGTATGTCTCCCACGAAGTATAGATGATGAAGTCGATAACATTATTGATCACCTGGAAGGCCTACCGCAATGGTATATCTATGTATAAGACCTATGTTTGACATAGGAACCTATCCGGAGAGTTATGTATCCATTCCAAAAGACCCCACAGGAGGAAAAATTCCATGCCAAGGAATAGTGAAAGAGAAGAGTTATAAGAGAAGAAGGCACCAAGCATGCGAACAGGCATAAGAAGAAGTCCCCAGTTAAGGAAAATACCCTAGAAGAAGAGGCACCATAGCATGAACGACTCCTCACACATAAAGAATCACCAAGGAAGACATCACCTATTAAGGATTAAGGGAAGGAATAATCTCCTATACTGGAATCACTAGTTAGGAAGAAGCAGAAGGTGGCAGAAAAGGAAGACTCAAAGGAAACAGAGAGCCTAGAGGCCTACATTGGTGATAGGGATGATGAAAAGCCTGAGGGAGCTCAAGACCATCTAGTATATGATGTACATGACTCTGAGGAGGAGGAAGATGAAGAGAATAATGATGAGGAGGAAGCAGATGATCAAGGAAAGGGGGTGAGTGAAGAAGTAAGCACCAAAAATTAGAGAACCCCAAGCCTCACCAAGGAATAAGTGGAAGAAGTCATGGAAAGAGAAGTAGTGGGCATCATTAAGGACTTGGTGGAGTAGGAGTTGGAGTGGAGCATAGATGAAATTTTGAAGGAAATGGAAGAAGAGAGCATTGGGAAATAATATGGCAGCATGGGTGGGAATCCTAATTTGGTGGTAAGCTTCCCAAGGGTTGTATGAATAGGTGGGAAGGGCGTAATGGTAGCACAAGGGAAAGTGATGGGCTACACTAATGATCCAAGAAATGTGCTACGTGTGTGCTTCTAGAGCACTATATCAACAAAAAAATGCTTGGCTATGACTTTGTTTGATTAATAAGGTGCATATCCATGAACCATAAAGATATTATCTTAGGTTTTCGAGTCCCATGTGGATGAACCTGAGTTCAAATTAAGTCAAAGAGCACTAATGAAGTTTCCATATATGAATGGAGTAAATCCCTTGGTGAATGCTAATTTTTTTTTAAATGAGCAAGTCTAGAATGCACTCAACAAAGTTTCAGTTGAGATTGAGGACATAATTTTTCGAGGAATGATAGGGTGATATTTATATAGGAAAAGTTAGAGAAGGAGGAGGATCTTCTTGAGAAAAGAAAGGGCTTGAAACAATAAGAATTGATCAGCGTGTAGTTAATGTGTGAACTGAAAGAAGAATAGTAAAGGGTGCGTGGATTACACAAGAAAATTGAAATGATTATAGATGTTATTGTTTTAAAGCATCCTAACCTAGCGCCACTTGAGAAAAAATATGAATCAACCTTACAGTTCCTAGAGGACTTAACTCACATCCTCATAATGGAAAGACGACCACTCACTTTATAATCTGTAGAAGAGGCATTAGCATGCCAAGAAAAGGAAGAGAAGTTGAAGGTTGTCGAGATCGTTTCTCTATATACCAAATTCCTTACAGAGGAAAAGGCCACCACACAATTTAATGAATTTTCATATAAAATTTTTGTTGATAGGGATAGAGTGGAAAGCATCCTAGTTGCTACACATGAAAGGGAACTTAAGGATTTTCAAGACAATAATAAGGGGAACAAATCAGAAAGGGATAAAATCCTAGCTAAGGTAGAAAAGGAGTCAGAAGCTATCAAGACCTTGCGAGGTTCAATCAAAATATGACTAAATGAATTATACCCCTAGATCACCTACAGGATGGATGCACTTGATGAATTAGGAAAAATTGGAGAGTATTGTTGAGACAATGAGTGCCAAAGGGGAGGAACTAATTTTTGAGCGGGTGAGTGCCCCAGTCCACAGACCTTTGTTACTAAGAAAAGAGTGATATTGATGCACGAGAAAAGCTATAGGTAGAAATAGGGAAGGATTTCCCCCTCCTTCAAAAATAAGTATTTTTCTCCTTCATTTCCCCATTTTTTCATTCTTTCTCCCAAATCTTCATTCCTTCATTCTTCTTCCCACTACTCAAAGCCCACAATTATTTATAAAATAAAGATTAATATTGCCAAGGATAGAGAACACAAGTAGTGTGGGGTGATTTTGGGCCCTAGAATATTGGCTAAGTACAAGAAGGTGCATGGGCATGTGGGACCTATTTGAAGAAGGGCACGCGGGGTGAAAGCACATAGGACAAGTTTTTAGTAGGGCTTAGTAGATCACATGATGTAAGGCAAGACAAGTTTTGGGACTTATCCATATTTAGTGTTCCATGAAACATGTGAGAAAAGTGTGACCTATCTCACGGGTTGAGTGGATAAGGTGCCAGCCTGGCAACTATATGGTTAAGAAAGGAATATTCCATGCATGTGATGGAAGGATCCAGAAAGACATCATTGCAAAGAATGGAGATTTTGGATCAAAGGAGCATGCTCCATTAGAGGACCACTTGGACACTTGGCAACCGATCTATTACCTCAGAAAGGCATGGCGGTGGAGGCTAAAGCTATATATAGAGATGCTCAGGTAGAAGAAAGGAGGATCATAGGGGTATCATATAGTATTTGGATAGGTGAAGCTCTGTAGAGATAATAGTGGGTTCTATGGGTTAAGGTCCTCATTAGGAGGACTATAGGTGAAATGGCATGTTTAGGGGGATGGGTTTGTAATGGGTTTTTGTAATGTGGAAAGCATAGATTAGGTTTTGGATTCATGACTTTGATCTTCATTACTATATTGGTCTATTATGGCCTTAATAATTGTAATGTAGTTATTGAGCTGGTTGACATGAATATGAGGTTCTATTCTAAAGAATATATGTTATTCATGAGGATAAACCCAAGTACATTTCCTTTGTTTTATGAATCAGTTTTGTATTTTGTTTAATACTTCTCTTTTTTATCTGAATGGATGCATTGGTATAATAACTCATCCTAAGTTCTCAGAATGAATGCATGGTTATTTTATTTCCTGCATCTAAATCTATCATAAATTATGTATTCACACACAACTCACATAAAGGAGGGTCTTAGCACCCACCCGTGCCTTGGGTGAGCGCCCATCACCCGTTGGGTGATAGGTCTAAGTGTATGAGATTAGACTACTATTATAAGGGTATAAAAATGACTACATTACTTCACCCAATTAACAAAGTTAAGACAATCAGGATTGGTCAAGGATTACATTCATCACTTCCAAAACCTTTCCTTATAGGAGGAAAATATTATGAATATAATTTGAATGACATATTTATTGGGGTTCTATTGAACACATTGATAACAAGGTATGTATGTTTAATCGTCATGAATTTTTTGATCCTATTATCATGGCACGTAGGGTAGAGGAAAAATTTCTTTCCAACAAGAGACAAATTTTCACTAATATTAGAGATCATGGCACCTTGACACCATCATTCCCTCGGCCAATTAGATTGACACCTCAACAAATTGAAGAAAAATTAATGAAAGTGTTATGTTTTAATTGTGATAAAAATACAGAATAGGACATAAACATGTTAAAATAGCTTCTACATTGAGTGTCCTAATGTAGAATAAGAGAATGAAGTAGATGAAGAGGTAGAGGTCAAGGTCGAGCAAGAGGAGGATTTAGGAGATCCCTAGCCAATGATATCATGTCATGAAATTTCAGGTATTAACACTCCTTAAGCCATCAAAGTGGTTGGATTCTTAAAAAAGAGGGTAACAATGTTGATTGACTCGAGAAGCAATCACAACTTCATCAATCCTAAGTTAGTGGTGCACTTGAACTAATTTTTTTATCTAACTCCAAAATACCAAGTAATGATTGTTGATGGGGTAATTATTACTTATTCAGGAAAACCCCATAACATTAATCTCACCATGGGATATTACTTGTTAACTATCCCTACGAATGTCATTTCTGTGGAAGGAGTGGACATTGTGTTAGGATTTCAATAGCTTACCACCTTGGGAACCATTGAAATGAACTTATAATAGTTTTTCATTTGATTTCACTTAGAAGGTACACATTTTAAACTAAAAGGATTTAAAAAAAACTTCCCATAGTTGGTGAGCTCTCATCAGAAGAAAATTTTTCTTAGAAAAGGTACAGAGGGGTTTGTGTCACAACTATTTTAATTAGAAGCACATCGATTAAATACATTTACACCATCAAATGAAAAGAAATTATTAATGAGCACTCAATTGTGTTTGGATATATACCAAAAGCTTTACCTCCAAAAATATACCATTACCATTTCATCCAAATAGTAGAACCATGGACAATCACCCAACATCGGACCTTACGATTATTGTTATCCAAAATTCACCCCCAAGGTAATTTTGATAACATGCATCGATTATTCAGCCCCGAGCAAGTAAGATTGATTCGAGGCCCAAAAGCATGTTTTTGGGGTCCCTTGGGCTTTTTCTAACTCTCCCATCTAAGAAGAAATCCCAACAGGTTGAGAAAATGGAAGAAATGCAAAAAATAAGGTTGCAGGACTGTGTTAAGGCATTTCAGGTCTGAAGGGTTCGGGTCGTATCAAGGTTCGTCGTACCAAGCTTGGGGCTGAAAAAATGAAGAAAATCGGCTAAGTCCTAGTCCAAGGCGATCTGTGGGACAGTTGGGACGTCGGGACACGTGGGGACGTGATAAGTGAAACGGCCAAAAGAGGGAAAAATTTCCTAAGTCTTATTTCACGTGGTTTGGGACAGTTGGGACAAAGGTACGCGTGGGACATGGATCGGCCGGTTTGGCGCAAGTCAGTCCATTTCGAGCGGTTCGGAGATATTTGTCCCAGACAGTTTGGGACATCCAGCCAAAAGTACGTGGAGATGCGAACCCGCTGATTCGGCCAAAACATGGGACCTTCGCCCGTGACAGTTGGCCAAAAGTATGTGTGGGACGTGAAAAACTGAAAGAGCCACCAACGAATGGAATCTCGCCATGTGTCTTCACCTCAAACAGGAACAAGGTAGCCCGAATCGGCCAAGCAGGGAGATTTTCGTGCAGGACATCGGGTGAAAAGTATGCGCGGGATGCGTGGGACGCGAAAAGGTGAAATGGCCAAAAGAGACAAGGAGGCCCGTAGATGAATCGAGCCTAACACATGTCATCCAGTGGCGGAGCGCGGAAAAAATTCAAATATTTTCCCGCCAATCCATTTTGGCCTATTTTTTCCCTAAATCTTGAGATCGCCATAACTTTTGATCCAGAGCTCAGATTTTCACTTTCTTTATATCAATGGAAAGCTGGTGAAATTATCTACATGAGTCTAGGTTAAATATTGAATTTTGGTTTAGTTTGGAGAGATAAAATCAAGAAATGTCTCTGGCACGTGGTAATGGCCAGAACTGACGTTTCAACAACCAGCTTGAATGCAAAATACAGTTCACCGCTTTTGTTAGGGTTCTCACCCACCACCATAATGAGATGAATTAAATGTAACCTAGAAGTTGTTGGGGTAGATTTGTATTTCCTCTCTCTTGCCTCTCTCATTCTTCCTATAAATTGTAAGGAGGGGCTTCTTTCTAAAGGTCGAACACTCCTGTTTTGCCCCTCCCTTCTTCTCTTTGGCAAGTGAATTTGTGGAGTTCAAACCTCCCATTTAAAACTCTAATGCGACTTTGCCTCTTGGAATTTTGTAGTGTATTGTATCAATCTTTGGAGCAAGTAATTCATGTCCGTGGATGATTCTCAACCCTCTCTCGTGTTCGGGATTGCATCCTCCGATCTTTCACTACAAATTTTGTTATCTGTGCATGATCTTGCATCACATTTTAATGGCTTGTGTTTATTGGCAAGATAGGTGTTCTTCATTCCTTGGTGCATCACCTCTGTTAGCTTAGGTTTATTTTTATGCATCTTCTTACCCTGTCTCCTTGGCAAGTTAGATTAGATTTTGAGTAAACCCTCTACATTTTTCATGTGCATCTGAACAGAGGAATAGGAACTAGCCTTCTCTGGAGATTCCTTTCTCATTTTTACAAGTCCCACACTTGGAGAAAGGATTCAATGTTGTGCAATCACACTGGATGCTAGTATGATCAACCTAGAAATTTGATCAACATCTAGGGGTGTTGTTATTTTGTGCTAATAGTTTTAGAACACCCGGTGGGACCTTAGAGGTCTTCATTTTTATTGCAACAAGATCGATGTGCACTTGTTGTAAGTTCCAGCTTTGAAAAAGCTTAAAATCACACATCTGGTGACTCCAAAAGAAGCATAATCCACTAGTTTTAGCAGTCCAAGCCTGGCAAATTTATGAGAAGAATACAGACTAGGTCAAGAACTAGGGAGGAAGGATTGTTTGTTCATCTACACCTATCTCCAGGAAGAGAAAGAAGGGGAAGAAGAGCTCAAAGATCTCCATCTCCACCTAATATAACCTTGTCAACACCTCCACCTGGTAGGCCTTTCATCCAATCAACAAGGGTTCTCAGGCCAATCAGAATGGTGGAACCACCGAATCCGTATGTCAATTTCACTGGCAGCAGCCCACTTACTCTCAATGCACAACATCCAATCCCAGTTGCAACATTGAAGAACATTCCATACTTCACTGGAGATAACCAGAATACTCCTGGTGATCATGTTAAAGACATTGCCAACCTTTGTGTAATTCATGAAATCAATGACATGCAAGTTGCTGTTAAATTTCTTGCACCCTCATTCAAAGGGAAAGCTTTACAATGGTTCAGGAGCCTTGCCTCAGGTTCTATCCAAAATTGGAACCAGCTATGTATAGCCCTCCACGAGTAGTTTGGAGAGAAGGGAGATAACTTGTCCCTTTTGGAACAACTGACAACCATCAAGAGAGCTCCTAATGAGCAGCTGACCGACTTCAACTTCAGATTTCAAAGGACTTGGGAGAGGATTCCAGTGGCAGTAAGGCCAGCAGCAGAAGGTGCTTTTCTATATTACCTTAAAGCCTTAAATTCTGATATTTCTATGTTGATTCAATCCATGGGAGGCACAACTATCCCTATGGCTTATAGCATTTCCATTAGGGCTGAAAATTGTTTCATCCAAGCTAGAAAGCTAGCTCCTAGGCCTCCAATGCCATTATATCCAAGTTTAGAGAGCCCAAGTACTAGTCAAGCACCTGTCTTAGCTCCTATTCCCATTCCTAGAAATCAAAGTTCAAATGAAACTTCTACTTCATCCTCTAGTGCTTCAAATGAACTCTAAGATGTCATGAAACAATTGTAAAATTTTGGAAATGAGCTGGTTACTATCAAAAGACAGCAAGCCCAAACTTTTAGACCTTCTTATCAGCCTCAAGCTCCCTAATAGGTAGCCATATCGGTCTCAAAGACCACCCAATCTAGTTGCGCAACTCAAAATCAAGCAAGGCCTCCCGCCAATGCAGACCATTCCATCCCGATAACCCCAATGTTGCATCCACATCCGAGCTTTAGTACCGGTGAAAAATAACATGGCCCAAGAATATGATTGGTGTTTCCCGTGCGGTCAGCCACATAACCAATCAATGTGCTTTAATGGTGCATTAAATCGGGATCTTATGGTGTAAACCATTGGTGGGTCACAAGAATCCATCCACGAAGAGGATCAAAGCAAGAAGCACCTCAAAGCAAGGAACATCTCCAAACGAAACTACTCTTGTTAATTAACAAGTGGAGATTTCTATGGTATGAATCAAATACCCTCTCAAAGTGTTGCGGCCAACACAAGGTCAAAGAGGAGAAATTTGGGTGAAGGACAACGATTGGCCCCAAGTAATTCATGACCTTGTCACTCCACAAAATATTGGTAAACAAAGTACAATCCCAAGCACACAAGAACCGCTAAAACAGGTTCTAGGCCAACTCAAATGCCGTTTTGCTGCCCATATACAAGGGATGAATGTGCATACCAAGGGACAGCAAAGGGATGCTTCATCCCCATTCAACATCATTGATCAGATGAAGAAGACAAATGTAAACATATCAATGTGGGAGTCACTATCCATCCCTGTGCCGAGAGATTTGCTACAAGCTGCCATGAAGGATTGGCCAACTTAGAAATAGCAAGTCCAAATGTAAGAAAAGGTACTCACAAATGCTGCCCAACCTGAAGGGAATCATGGAGGATAGCAAGGTAAAATGTTGAAGCCCCCTCCTTTTTATGTCTCTTTAATCATTGGAAACCAATTGGTGCACAATTACATGATTGATTCCGAGGCAAGTAGCTCAGTGATTCCCAAGCAAATAGCTGATCAGCAAGGACTTCAATATGAAACCATATCCAAAGGGGTAGTATAGTTGGATGGGACAGCGAAGAACAATAGTTGGGGTGATTAGAAACTTAAATCTTACCTAGCATGCATGTCCAAATGTTGTTGTTTTACAAGATGTATCAGTTATAGACCTATTATCCAAAATTCACCCCCTAGGGTAAATTTTGATAACATGCATTAAATTCTTCAATCCCATGTAGATAGATTGATTCAAGGCAGAAAATCATGTTTCTAGGGTCCCCTCGGCCTTTTTTAACTCTCCGTCCAAGCAGAAAAGAGCAAGTTCTAAAAAGGGTGAAAAGTTGCAAAAACAAGCTTGGGCGAGAAAAAATCATGAAAATTGGCTAAGTATTCGTCGGAAGCCCTTTGGACAGTTGGGACATCGTGGTGCGAACCGATCGAAAAGCCTCCGGCGGTCCAAACAGCTTTGGGACATCCAGGCCGTAGGGGCGTGCGGACGCGAAAGGATGAACCGGTTGAGGATGCGAAGGATGCGAACCGCTCGGATCAGGCTGAAACAGAGAACTTTCACACTAGGACAGTTGGGACATAGGGACGCGTGGGACGCGGAGAGCCGAAGGAGCCGAGAGCCAATCAAATCACGCCACGTGTCTTCACCTCAAAGAGGGATAGGGAAGCCCGAATCGAGGTGGATCGGAGGAATTTGTCCCAGATAGTTCGGGACAACCGGGCCAAAGGGACGCGAGGGACGTGAAAAGCCGGTAGGCCCGCGGATGAATCAAGAAACACCACATGTCACAAGGGAAAACATCCAAAATTTCAAAGGGCAAGGTTTGAAGCGTTGGTCTAAGCCAATAAAAGGAGGACACATGTCCTAAGGAGAAGGGGAGTGTGGAACTCGGGGAGGAATTAGAGAATTTGGCAAAAATTTTGGACAAAAACTAAAAGTTAAAGGATGACCTCGTGCCCCTGTCCTCCAACCAGATCATGCCACGTGTCCCAAGTGGCGGGGACACGGGGAAAAAATGGGAAATTTTCCAAAATTGCAAAAAGTCAAAAATTTCATGGAAAACCCACGGCTAAGGGAAGGAGAGACAATTTCTCATCCAATCAGCACCCGACACATGTCGTCCAGGTGGCGGAGTGTGGGAAAAAATTTCAAAACCCATTTTTTCTGTTTTGTGCCCTAAATCTTTAGATCGCCATATCTTTCGATCCGAGTTCAGATTTACATGTTATTTATATCATTGGAAAGATTATAAAATTCTCTACATGATTTTAGGGTCAATCTTGAATTTTGGTTCATTCTGGAGAGAGAAAGTTAAGAAACAGATCTGACGCGTGTTCATGGCTAGAAGTGACATTTCAGCGACCAAATTTAATACTGAGAATGGGGTGATCTCCTCCAATTTGGTCAAAATGGTAGGGTATGGGTTTGAAAGGTCCCCATGCTGATTTAATGCATTTGCGATCAATGAGGAATGAGTTCCCACATTTTGTACATTTTCTCTCTCCTGGGCTTAACCCATGCAAGGTAAAAGCGATTTGGCTCATTTCTTAAGGGTGGAACACTTTTGGGCATAGCAATCTTCTTCTTTCACCTCCAGCAAGTGATTGTTGCAAGAATCAAACCTCTTCAAAGATTGTAACAGCTTTTTACCTCTCTAAGGTTGTAATGTAGTGATTTTGACATTGGAAATGATAATGCAAGCTTTGTGAATGGGTTTCAGTCCTTTGTTTGTATTATTTACTTCATTTCAGATCCTAAATTATATCTTATCAGCCTGTGTATGATTTTATCCTACAATATTTGGTTTGTGTCTATTTACATGACAAAAATATTCATCATTCCTTTTGGTGCATCACCATCTTTAGTTAGTTTCATTTTTTTGCACTTCTATCCCTGTCTCCTTGCAATTTAGAGTAGGATTAGGATTTGAACCTCTGTAGTTGTGCAAATATAGATCTAAATCAGAGGAATTTGAGGAACCAACCTCTAATCTAGAGATTTCTCTCTTAGTTTCACAAGTCCCACACTTGGAGAGAGGTTTCCATGTTGTGCAATCTGCTGGATGCTAGAGTGATCAACCTAGAAGCCCGATTTGCATCTAGGGTGCTTGTGATTTTGCACTACTAACAGTTTTGGCATGGCCGGTGGGACTCTAGAGGTCTCATTTTTATTGCAGCAAACTTGATGTGCATCTACTGCAATTTTCTTGTTTGAAAAGAGCTATTATTTGCATATCTGGAAATTCCAAGGGGAAGAATCAAAGGCCTGAAAACTCATGAGAAGAGTCACCACAAGGTCAAGAGTTGGAGAAGAGGAAGTGGTGTTTGAATGCCTGCAATTATCTCCAAGAAGAAGGTAAAGAGGAAGAAGGATTCAAAGGTCTCCATCTCCACCAAACAGAACTCTCTCAACTCCTCCACCTGGTAGGCCTTTCATTCAGTCAACAAGGGTTTTAAGACCAATTAGAATGGCACAAAACAACCCCTATGTCAACTTCACAGGAAGCAGCCCACTTTCCCTTAATGCACAACATCCAATTCCTATTGCAGCCTTGAAGAACATTCCCTACTTCATTGGAGAAAATCAGACTACTCCAGGTGATCATGTTAAAGATATTGCTAACCTTTGTGCAATCCATGAAATCAATGAGATGCAAGTGGCTGTCAAGCTACTGGCATCTTCATTCAAGGGTAAAGCATTGCGGTGGTTTGGAAGCCTTGGAGCTAGTTCTATCACAAATTGGAATCAGCTATGCATAGCACTTTATGAGAAATTTGGAGAAAAGGGAGACAACTTTTCTCTTTTGGAGCAATGACAACCATCAAGAGAGCTCCCAATGAGCGGTGACCGATTTCAACTTTAGATTTCAAAAGACTTGGGAGAGAATTCCAAAGTGCTTGATCGAGGCCAACATCGAAGGTTCTTTTCTCTACTATCTCAAAGCTCTAAACTCGATATTTCTATGTTAATTCAGTCCATGGGAGGCATAAATATCCCTATGGCTTATAGCATTTCCATTAGGGCTGAAAATTGTTTGATCCAAGATGGAAAACTTGCGCCTAGACCTCCCATGCCATTATTTCCAAGTTTAGAGAGTCCAAACACCAATAAAGCACCTAATTTGGATCCTTCTCCCACTCCTAGAAATCAGAGTTCAAAATAAGTTTCCACTTCATCTCCACGTGCCCCAAATGAGCTTCAAGAAGTCATGAAGCAATTGCAAAACCTAGGCAATGAGCTGGTTACTCTCAAAAGGTAGCAGCCCAAGGTTTTAGACCTTCTTATCAACCCCAATTTCAGCCTAATGCATGCAGCCATACCAACCACAAGGACCACCTAATCTAGCTGCGAATATGAATCAAACAAGGCCTCCTGCCAATAGACCATTTCAGCCCTATAATCCAAATGCCATATCTACCTCTAAGGCATTGGTGCCAACACAAAACAACATTGCCCAGGAGTATGATTGGTGTTTTCCATGCAATTAGCCTCATAACCAATCCATGTGCTTCAATGGTGCTTTGAATCAAGCATTAATGGTGACAAACTATGGTGTGGAGGGTGAGGGTAGTCAAGGAAACAACTAACAACAAGAAACATTCCAACAAAGTAATTAGCCCCAAATGACACCATATTGGTAAATTGGCAAGTAGAGGATTTTTGTGGCATGATCCAGGCAGTTTCTCAAGGTGTTGCAGCAAACACAAGGTCAAAAATAAGGAATTTGGGTGAAGAATAGCAATTAGCCCCAACCAATCCACGACCTTCTATGGTTCCACAAGTGGTTGGCAAACAAAATCCAATTTCAAATGAACAAGGGCAGCCAAGAACAGCCCCTAAGCCAACTCAAATACCATTTGTTGCTGCCCACATGCAAGGAACGAATGTGCAAACCAAGGGACAACAAAAAGATCCTTCATCACCATTCAGTATCATTGATCAGATGAAAAAGACAAATGTTAATATATCAATGTGGGAATCCCTATCCATCCCAGGATAAAGAGATCTGCTACAAGCTGCCATGAAGGATTGGCCAACTTCGAATCAGCAAGTTCAGATGCAAGAGAAGGTACTTACAAATGCTACACACCGAGAGAAATCATGGAGGACAGCAAGGTAAAATGTTGAAGCCCCCTCCTTTCTATGTTTCATTAATCATTGGAAATCAGCTAGTGCACAATTGCATGATAGACTCCGGGGCAAGTAGCTCGGTAATGCCTAAACAAATAGCTGATCAGCTAGGGCTCCAGTATGAAACCATATCCAAAGGGGTAGTGTAGCTAGATGGGACAGCAGTAACAACAGTTGGAGTGATTAGAAACTTGAGTCTTACCTTGCATGCATGTCCAAATGTTGTTGTTTTACAAGATGTATCAGTCATAGACCTTCCACCACTCTTTTCCCTATGCTTGTCAAGGGACTTCACAACCAAGATTGGGGGATATTTGTCTGCTGATTGGTCACACATGCTGTTCAGAATGAGGTATGGAACTAAGGCTACAATCAGGTCAGAACCTATTGCAAACTTCCATATTGAGCCTTACACTCCAAGTCAGATTAATGCCAATTGCTCAGCATTTGATCAAGAAGATCACCCAAGCACTGATGAAGCTGACACTAAGGTTGGAAGCATCCCGGATCTAACTCTTGATGAATGGGCAAGAAAGGTACATGATTTTGATCCTTACCAAGAAATAGAAGAATCTGAGCTAGGGGTCTATTGCATACACGAAGAAAATCAGCCTATTCCTAGCATCACCAAGCCAAACCACAAGGATCAAGGAGTAGACAAGGTGCAGGAGGTGGAGCTATGCTTGTTTCACCTCAAGGAATAAAGTACTATTCAGCTTTTAGATTTCAGTTTGCATGCTCCAATAACACTACTGAATATGAAGCCTTAGTGCAAGGGATGCATTGGGCAATCAAGAGAGGAATAAAGAACTTGCAAGTCTTTGGTGACAGTGAATTGATTGTAAATCAGGTCAAGGGACAGCATGCTACCAAAAATGATCTTCTCAAGTGCTACAAGAATAGGGTGTGGGACCTCATGGAAGATTTTGAGGGTTTTGGCATCAAATCCATTCCTAGGAAAGAGAATCAAGCTGGCGATATAGGCTTGCAATGAGTGAGGGGTAGCCTTTGACATTGTGGAAAGCATTCAACAAGACAAGCTACATCCAAACATCCACGTGATTGTGAGGCCTTCAAAGGCTGCGGATAACAATGTTAGTTGGCAAGTGTTTGAGAATGACCAACAAATCATCCATTTCTTGCAAGAAGAAGCTGAGTTCTCAGCCAAGAATCAAGAAAAATTGGAACAACAGTATGGTGACCAAGTGGTACAACCGAGAACTAACAAGTTGCCCAAAGGACTTATCACTTTGGAGTCCCGGTTTTAACCCTAATGATCAGTTTAGAAAGGAGAAAGCAAACATTCGAGTCAAGAGAGAGGATTCGGTATCCATCTTGGTAGAAGAGAACAAACCATTGCAAATTGGAAGGATGACAAATTTGAATAAGAAATGTATGAGTTCATACAGCTGTGCCAAGATTTCCCTGACGTGTTTTCTTGGAGCTATGAAGACTTGAAAGGTTTCAATCCTAACTTAGCTTAGCATACCATCGAATTGGATCCAAATACTAAGCCTGTCAGGAAGAAACAAATACCATTCAATCCACACATGGAGCCTCTCATGAGGAAAGAATTGGACAAGCTGATTGAGTCAAAGATCATATTCCCAATCAAGCATTCTAGTTGGGTTGCCAACTTAGTTCCAGTCAGAAAGAAGAGTGGAGAGATCAGACTGTGTGTTGACTTCAGAGACTTGAATAGAGCCTCTCTCAAGGACCATTACCCATTCCCTTCCATGGAGAAAATCTTGCAAGTTGTGGCTGGCTCTGAGAGTTTTTCACTACTTGATGGCTACTTAGGCTATAATCAGATTATGGTGGAGGAAGAGGACCAGTTCAAGACAGCCTTCACAACCAAATGGGGAACTTTTACATACAAGAAAATGCCATTTGGGCTGTCCAATGCTGGTGCTACCTTCCAAAGGGCAATGGACATGGCATTCAAAGGTTTGATTAACAATGTGGTGCTGATTTACCTTGACGATATCACTATTTTTTCTAAAAATGCAGCAGAGACCACCTCTCTCATTTGAGGCAAGTCTTCATAAGGTGTAGGAGATTTGGAGTGTCTTTGAATCCTAAGAAGTGCATATTTCTTGCACATGAAGGAAATCTCCTTGGCCATATTATCTCCAAAGAAGGATTAGCAATTGATCCAGAGAGGGTTGAAGCCATAAGAGCACTATCATTGCCCGACCACAAGAAAGCCCTTGAGTTTCTTGGGAAGGATAAACTTTGTTCGAGGTTTGTCCCATTTTGTAGCCCTTGTCAATCCCATCACCAAAATGTTAAAGAAGAGCATGGCTTTCAAGTGGGCGAGAGAAGGCAAGGAGAGTTTTGAAGCAATCAAAGAAGCCATCTCTCAAGCACCAACTCTCATCAACCCGGACTTCTCCAAGGATTTCATCCTCTATGCATTTGGAGGTAATGACACTATTTTTGCCATTTTGGTACAGCAGAACAAGGATAATGATGAGCAGCCAATTGCCTTCTTCAGCTGGAGCCTAGATGACTATGAGGTGAGGTACTCTTTTATTGAGAAGCATGTACTTGCAGTAATCAGAAGCTTGAAGAAATTCAAGCATTTAGTCTCAAACAACAAGGTCCAGTTGCTGGTCTCGCATGTCTTGGGGTTAAGGACTTCCTCCTCAACAAGGATTTGAATGAGAAAAGGGTAATTTGGATCACCCATATCATGGATTATGACATTGAGATCAAGATCACCAAGCTGGTAAGAGGAAAGGATTGTGTGAGCAGCTAGTTTTGGGGAAGCAAAAGAAGTATGCAATGAAGAAGAGGCTGTTTTTGATCCAGGACAGCCATGAGCCAAGTGGTAATCAAGAAGAAGACAATCGCCCCCACTCCTTGCTGGACCCAAGGCATTATACACTTCCTAGGCATAGGCATATGCCCTCCGGAGATGAACAAGACCCAAAGGAGACACTTCAGATTGCAGGCTGTCCCATATGCCATTGTTGATGGAGTTTTGTACAAGAAATATGTGAATGGAGTGCTACTAAGATGCATTAGCACAAATCAGATTCAAAGGGTGTTAGAAGAGTTCCATGATGGACCAGTTGGTGGCCATTTTGCACCAAGAGTGACAGCTCTAAAAATCATGAAGGCTGGTTATTATTGGCCTAAAATCTCTCGGTGATTGCTATGCATGGATCAAGAGGTGTAAGAATTGTGCATTATTCACAGGAAAAGAGAGACTTGCTGCCCTTCCATTATATCCAATCTCAGTTGACCAGCCATTCATGCAATGGGGTTTGGACTTCATTGGAGTCATTAATCCCAATTCAAGCCAAGGGTACAAATGGATTTTGTGACCACGGGCTACTTCACCAGATGGATGACGGTAGCACTCAAAGAGGCAAGTGAGTCTAGCATCATAGACTTTTATGAGGGGATAATAACCAGATTTGGTGTACCTGCTACAATAATCTCAGATAATGCATTGGCATTCATTGGATCCAAGGTGACTGAGTGGGCTGTCAAGAATGGGATCTACCTAAGAACTTCATCAAACTATTACCCTAAAGGTAATGGCCAGGCCGAGTCTACAAACAAGAACTTGTTGAGGATCATTAGGAGGAATCTTGACGAGAATCAGAGGTCTTGGCATACCAAACTGAAATCAGCCTTATGGGCTAATAGGATAACTCCCAAAAGATCCACGAGTAACTCTCCATTTAAACTTGTCTATGGAAGAGAGGTGATCTTGCCCATGTCACTTGAGTTGCCAACATTGGAACTCATGAAGCAAAGCTAGAGTTGCTAGAGTTTGAGCCCATGGAGGTGAGATATGTAGAGTTGATGGAGCTGCAAGAGATTAGAAATCAGGCATCCCAAGCAATGGAAAAGGATCAAGCTTTGATTAAAAAGACCTTTGATAGGAAGGCCAAGGATAGATCTTTTCGGAGTTAGAGATCTAGTGTTGAAATGGGATGTGGATAAAGAAAAGCGGGAAGGCATTCAAAATTTGATGCCATTTGGAGTGGCCCATACATGGTCATGAAGTGCAATAACATCAATGCTTTCTAATTGGCCTCATTGGATGGTGAAGAACTGCAGATTCCAGTCAATGGAATCTATCTCAAGCGTTTATTCTAGAGGGAAATTCATTACTTTGTAAATATTAGATTAGATTTTCATTCCTCCAAGTGCTTGTGCACATTGTTTTGCTGTAGGTTAGTTTTATTTTCCCTAAGTGCTTTGGCATAGCTTACTTGTCCATGTAGATGTTTTGCAGCCCTTGCTCCCCTCGGGTGATATTCCATCTTCCTTCTTGCACATTCTAAGTCGGTTGGGGTTCTAAACAGAATATTTGATGACTCCATGCCCAATGGACTACTTCAGGCAACTGGTATCTTCTACCTAACAGGAAGGTAACCCCACTGAGTCGCCAAATTGTTATCCAAAATTCACCCCCTGGGGTAAATTTTGATGTAATGCATTAAATTCTTCAATCCCAAGCGAGATAGATTGATTCAAGGTAAAAATCATGTTTCTAGGGTCCCTCGGCCTTTTTTTAACTCTCCTATCCAAGGAGAAAAGAGCAAGTTCTAAAAAGGGTGAAAAAGTTACAAAAAACAAGCTTGGGCCAAAAACATCATGAAAATTGGCTAAGTCCTGGTCGGGTGGCCCTTGGGCGATTGGGACGTCGGGGGTGCAAACCGAACGAAAAGCCTCCAGCGGTCCAAACATTTGGGACATCCGGGGCCGTGGGGATGCATGGGATGCGAAAAAGGGCGAACCGGTAGAAGGTAAAAGAAAATTGACTAAGCTGGCATGCTGTCTTTGAGCAGTGGGACATCTAGGCCGTGAGGATGCGAAGGACGCAAACCACCCGGATCAGCTGAAACAGAGAACTTTCACACTGGGACAGTTGGGACATAGGGACGCGTGGGATGCGGAGAGCCAAAGGAGCCGAGAGCCAATCAAATCACGCCACGTGTCTTCACCTCAAAGAGGGAAGGGTAGCCCGAATCGGGCAGATCGGAGGAATTCGTCCCAGATAATTCGGGAAAACCGGGTCAAAGGGAGGTGAGGGACGTGAAAATTTGGTAGGCCCATAGACGAATCAGGAAACACCACGTGTCACAAGGGAAAACGTCCAAAATTTCAAAGGGCAAGGTTTGAAGCATTGGCCCGAGCCAATAAAAAGAGGACACGTATCCTAAGGAGAAGGGGAGTGCAGAGCTCGGGGAGTGTAGAGCTCGGGGAGGAATTAGAGAATTCGGCAAAATTTTTGGCCAAAAACTAAAAGGTAAAGGATGACCCCACGCCCTGTCCTCCAACCAGATCATGCAACATGTCCCAAGTGGCAAGGATTGGGAAAAAGGGAAATTTTCCAAAATTGAAAAAGTCAAAACTTTCAAGGAAAACCCACGGGTAAGGGAAGGAGAGAGAATTGCTCATCCAATCAGCACCCGACACGTGTCGTCCAGGTGGCGGAGCGTGGGAAAAAAATTCAAAACCCATTTTTGCCTGTTTTATGCCCTAAATCTTCAAATCGCCATATCTTTCGATCCAGAGCTCGGATTTGCACGTTCTTTATATCATTGGAAAGCTTATAAAATTATCTACATGATTCCGAGGTCAATCTTGAATTTTGGTTCAGTCTAGAGAGATAAAGTTAAGAAATGGCTCTGACGTGTGTTCATGGTCAGAAGTGACATTTCAGCGACCAAATTTAATACAAAATGGCTCGCAGTCTCCTCCAATTTGGTCAAAATTGGCAGGGTATGGGTTTGTAAGGTCCCCCATGCTGATTTAATGCATTTGTATTCAATGAGGAATGGGTTCCCACATTTTGTACATTTTCTCTCTCCTGGGCTCGACCCATGCAATGTAAAAGCTAGATTTGGCTCATTTCTTAAGGGTGGAACACTTTTGTGCATAGCAATCTTCTTCTTTCACCTCTAGCAAGTGATTGTTGCAAGAATCAGACCTCTTCAAATATTGTAACAGCTTTTTACCTCTCTAAGGTTGTAATGCAGTGGTTTTGACATTGGAAATGATAATGCAAGCTTTGTGAATGGGTTTTAGTCCTTTGTTTGTATTATTTGCTTCATTTCAGATCCTAAATTATATCTTATCAGCCTGGGTATGATTTTATCCTACAATATTTGGTTTGTGTCTATTTGCATGACAAAAATATTCACCACTCCTTTTGGTGCATCACCATCTTTAGTTAGTTTCAATTTTTGCACTTCTATCCTTGTCTCCTTGTAATTTAGGGTAGGATTAGGATCGAACCTCTCGTAGTTATGCAAATATGGATCTAAATCGGAGGAATTTGAGGAACCAACCTCTAATCTGGAGATTCCTCTCTCAGTTTCACAAGTCCCACACTTGGAGAGAGGTTTCCATGTTGTGCAATCACACTGGATGCTAGAGTGATCAACCTAGAAGCTCGATTTGCATCTAGGTGTCTTTGTGATTTTGCACTAATAGTTTTGGCAGAGCCTGCGGTGGGACTTTAGAGGTCTCATTTTTATTGCAGAAAAGTTGATGTGCATCGCTGTAATTTTCTTGCTTGAAAAGAGCTATTATTTTCATATCTGGCGACTCCAAGGGGAAGAATCAATTGGTTTCAGTAGTGCAGGCCTGAAAACTCATGAGAAGAGTCACCACAAGGTCAAGAGTTGGAGAAGAAGAAGTGTTGTTTGAATACCTATAATTATCTCCAAGAAGAAGGTGAAGAGGAAGAAGGATTCAAAGGTCTCCATCTCCACCAAATAGAACTCTCTCAACTCCTCCACCTGGTAGGCCTTTCACTCAGTCAACAAGGGTTTTAATACCAATTAGAATGGCACAAAACAACCCCTATGTCAACTTCACAAGCAGCAGCCCACTTTCCCTCAATGCACAACATCCAATTCCTATTGCAGCCTTGAAGAACATTCCCTACTTCACTAGAGAAAATCAGACTACTCCAGGTGATCATGTTAAAGATATTGCTAACCTTTGTGTAATCCATGAAATCAATGAGATGCAAGTGGCTGTCAAGTTACTGGCATCTTCATTCAAGGGTAAAGCATTGCGAGTGGTTTGGAAGCCTTGGAGCTGGTTCTATCACAAATTGGAATCAACTGTGCATAGCACTTCATGAGCAATTTGGAGAAAAGGGAGACAACTTTTATCTTTTGGAGTAGCTGACAACCATCAAGAGAGCTCCCAATGAGCAGCTGACCGATTTCAACTTCAGATTTCAAAAGACTTGGGAGAGAATTCTAGTGGCAATCAGGCCAACAGTAGAAGGTGCTTTTCTCTACTATCTCAAAGCTCTAAACTCTGATATTTCTATGTTAATTCAGTCCATGGGAGGCATAACTATCCCTATGGCTTATAGCATTGCCATTAGGGCTGAAAATTGTTTGATCCAAGCTGGAAAACTTGCCTCTAGACCTCCCATGCCATTGTTTCAAAGTTTAGAGAGTCCAAACACCAATCAAGCACCTAATTTGGCTCCTTCTCCCACTCCTAGAAATCAGAGTTCAAATGAAGCTTCCACTTCATCTCCAAGTGCCCCAAATGAGCTTCAAGAAGTCATGAAGCAATTGTAAAACCTAGGCAATCTGCTGGTTACTCTCAAAAGGCACCAGGCCCAAGGTTTTAGACCTTCTTATCAAACCCCAAGTTCAGCCTAATGCATGACAGCCATACCAACCACAAAGACCACCTAATTTAGGCTGACGAATGGAATCTCGCCACGTGTCTTCACCTCAAACAGAACAAGGAAGCCCGAATCGGCCAAGCGGGGAGATTTTCATCTCGGGACATCTAGGCCAAAAGTACGTGTGGGATGTGAAAAGGAGAAATGGCCGAAAAGAGACAAGGAGGCCCATGGATGAATCAAAGCCCGACACTTTGGCCTTTTTTTTTGCCCTAAATCTTCAGATCGCCATAACTTTTGATCCAGAGCTCAGATTTTCACGTTCTTTATATCAATGGAAAGCTGGTGAAATTATCTACATGATTCTAGGGTTAATATGTCATTTTGGTTAAGTTTGGAGGAGAAAATAAAGAAATGTATCTAGCGCATGGTAATGGCTAGAACTGACGTTTCAACAACCAGCTTTAATGCAAAATACAGTTCGCCACTTTTGCTAGGGTTCTCACCCACCACCATAATGAGATGAATTAAATGCAACCTAGAAGTGGTTGGGGTAGATTTGGATTTCCTCTCTCTTCCCTCTCTCATTCTTCCTATAAATTGTAAGGAGGGGCTTCTTTCTAAAGGTTGAACATTCCTGTTTTGCCCCTCCCTTCTTCTCTTTGGCAGGTGAATTTGTGGAGTTCGAACCTCCCATTTAAAACTGTAATGCGACTTTGCCTCTTGGAATTTTGTAGTGTATTTTATCAATCTTTGGAGCAAGTAATGCATGTCTGTGGATGCTTCTTAACCTTGTCTCGTGTTCATTTTCATCCTCCTGATCTTTCACTGCAAATTTTGTTATCTGTGCATGATCTTGCATCACATTTTAATGGCTTGTGTTTATTGGAAAGATAGGTGTTCTTCATTCCTCGGTGCATCACCTCTGTTAGCTTAGGTTTATTTTTATGCATCTTCTTACCCTGTCTCCTTGGCAAGTTAGATTAGATTTTGAGTAAACCCTCTACATTTTTCGTGTGCATCTGAACAAAGGAATAGGAACCAGCCTTCTCTAGAGATTCCTTTCTCATTTTTGCAAGTCCCACACTTGGAGAAAGGATTCAATGTTGTGCAATCACACTGGATGCTAGTATGATCAACCTAGAAATTTGATCAACATCCAGGGTGCTGTGATTTTACGCTAATGAGCCCCGATATGCAAAAGAGTGAGATTGGGACGATAATACAAGAGATGTTAGTAGCAGGAATTATTCATCATAGACAGAGTGCTTACTCTTATCCCTGTAGTGATGGTATGGAAAGAAAGATGAAAATTGGCACATGTTTCCAAATTACGGGAACTCAATAAGTACACAATTAAAGAAAAGTTTCCTATTCATGTAATTGATGATTTTCTAGATGAGTTACAACGTGTTTTTAACTTTACAAAACTTGATCGTCGTTCAATATCATCATATTAGAATCAAGGATGAATATGTTCATAAATATCCTTCAAGACACATGAAGGCCATTATGAGTTATTGATAATGCCTTTTAGACTAACAAATGCAACCTCTACATTTTAAATTTTGATGAATTCTATCTTTAAGACATCTTTTCATAATTTTATTTTAGTGCTCTTTTATTATATATTAATCTATATGAAAACATGGGAGGAAAACCTACATTATCTAAATAAGGTGTTGGAAACTATTGAAGAACATCAACTGTATGTAAATCCCTATAATTGTTTCTTTGGAGTCAAGGGTGTTGAATATTTGGGTCACATTGTCTCTTATGAAGGTGTTAAAGTGGAACTTAACTAGATAAAATCCATACTTGAATGAAATGTTCCCAACACCCTAAATGATCTCTGAGGATTTTTTGGGATTACATATTATTATTGTAGATTTGTAATGAATTATGATATAATTTTAGAACCAATCACATATTTATTAATGAATGAATATTTTCATTGGAATGATGAAGAAACTATGGCATTTGAGAAGTTGAAGGAGGCCATGTATGCCACTCCAGTTCTATCCACCCAAGTTTTTTCCAAAACATAAATTGTTGAATATGATGCTTCAAGGTATGGTATGGGGGAAATAATCATGTAAGAAGGTCAGCTAATTTCCTTTGAGATCCACCAATTCAAAGGTAAGAATATATAAAAATAATTTTATAAGAATGAAATGCTAGCCATACTTCATGTAGTGAAGTAATGGAGACCATATCTAATGGGTGGACATTTCAAAGTAAAGATAGATCATGGTAGTTTTAAATGCTTATTAGAGAAACATTTATCATTTTAAGAACAACATAAATCCATTTTTAAAATGTTTGGGTATTGTTTTGAGATAATCTAAAAGAAAGGGAAGGAGAATGTAGTCATTGATGCTCTATCTTAGAAGGATGAATCAGCCTAGGAATTTTATGTGTCATATCTATATTACAAGAGGATTAGATAGAGGATTAAATGTATGAATAGAAAAATGACCTAGGTAGATAAAATCTTAGTTAGAATCCCCAACAGGATCCAAGTATGTAAAAATCATTTATATGGAAAGGACATTCTTTATGGTACAAAGAGAGATTATACCTATTTAAGAACTCAACCCTTAAACATAGGGTTCTATTTGAGCTTCATGCTTCTCCAAGTAGGGGGTATTTTGGATTATTGAAGAGTTATCATTGAGTCAAGAATGATTTCTTCTAAGAAGGGATAAAATTATATGTTCAAAAATTTGTGGCAAAATGCCTAGATTATCAGCAAAATATGGGTGAAACAATTAAGTCCCCATGTATTTTACAACTTCTATGTATTCCTATCTAAAGGTGGGATAAGGTTTCGTGGAATTCATCAAAGGATTTCCTAAATACAATATGGAAAATGTAATCATGGTGGTGGTGGAAAGATTCACCAAATATTCCCATTTTTTCCCTTATCATGCCCATTTTTTGCAAGTACAATTGTAACAACCTTCATGGATATAGTTCGGAAGATACATGGAACATCAAATATTAAGTGATCAAGACCCTATCATGACTATTAATTTTTGGACTACATTTTTCTCATTATTGGGCACACAACTAGATTGTAGTCCATATTATCATCTCTAGTCTGATGGGAAAACAAAGGTGGTAAACAAGTGATTGGAGGGATATCTTTTTGTTTTAACTCGGATAATAAAGTGAGATGGTTCCAATTGTTACCATTGGCAGAATGGTAGTATACCATCTCCTTTCATATTTCATCTAAAAATTTTACTTTCTTGGAATTATATGGGTACCATCCACCATCCACCACCCCATCTTTAAGATTCCAACCAATGGTTTGAGCGATTGAAGAGTAGATTCAACACCCATAAGAGGTACTTTCTACTCTTGAGGAGAACTTCGCCATGACACAAAACCGCATGAATCGAAGGTAGACCAACATCATAGTGAAATACATTTTGAAGTTGATGAGTGTATTTTTGAGTGTTTACATCCATATAAGAAAATGTCCTTAAAATAACATAAGAAGGATAACAATATTTCACCTAATAATTATGGCCATTATCAAGTGTTACAAAAGATTGAGCTAATTTATAATACAATTTGGAACTTTTGTAATGCCACTATTGTTTGATCTTTGTACTTTATTCTATGTAACAAGTTGGGCAATAGTGGCATATGATTGTGTTCTAAGTTGTTATACACTGATTGATTGTTGTTTTATGCTTGTAGAAATAACAATGTTTACCTATTGATGTGGTATATTTATTATTCCTGAATTGAATAACCTTTACTTATATTGTGAGATCATAAAGTAATTACCTATTTGGTTACTGAAGTGGACATAATGGTTTCAAATTTTGATTAGTGCAAATGAGGTTCTTAATGAGTTGAAGGTAAAGGTGGTAAGCTTTTCTATGTTTCTATATAATTGCTACTTTTAAGACTTTGATGTCAATATTAGATTTAGGATAACACCTTGGACAAATTTTAGTTATCCAAGGTATTATCCTAAATCAATAGGCAATTATGATTCCAAGATTAAAAACTTACTTGGCTTCTTAATGATTATGGATTACAATTTTTATTATAGATCAGGTTGGTAGTAAACCCATTCTAATCAATGGTTTTTCTACTATGATGAAACCTTACTTTTAATTTTAAAGTTTGGTTCATTTATAAATCACCCAAATGCTTAAGTGGATGTGACTTTTAGTAAGTTCTTGGCTATATTTTAGTGTTATATGGTAAACCTAAACTAACCCAAAGTTAATGGTAATGTTAAAGTTTTAAAGAGGCCTAATGCAACCTCTTGGACACATGATTTATTATGGAAAACCTAGGCTAGGTTCATATGTTAATGTTGATTAAATAGATCTTTACCTATCTAATAGGACACTAAGGCCTAGGTATGGATGGAATGTACTTGGGTTCAAAGAGCATGGTTAAGTGATTTAGGTGCCATCCCAAACTCATACTTGGAATTTTTAAATGTTATGTTTAATTGCCACAACCACCCTTTGGCCAATGACTTGGTCGAGAATTGGCATAGTATGCTAAAATTATGACTAAACGTTTAGTGAATAGTTTGTAAATTATTTGTTTGATCAATAAATTAAATTAGAATTTGGTCGGTTTGCAGGATCCGTGGAGGTAATCGATAGTCCCGAAAATGAAATTTATGGCATTGATTAAACATAAACCTTATTGGGGAAAAACAATGAAGGTTTTGGAGAAAAAAAGGAATTGGTTTCTATTTTTTGTTTAATAATTCAAGATCATAGGCTCTGCATGTCAATTTTTTTGTTTTTGAACTCACTTATTTTTGGATAAACATGGAATCTTCAATTACATGCTGGAGGAAATAGAGGAAAAATTATTGCTATGGATATTAAAACTAGAATAATGGAGAAGGAAGGATTTCTGTGGAAGCCGTTTTGATTTTTCTATGGGGTTTGTGTCAAAATTTTAGAGGAACTTTTGGATATTGGAGAGAAAGTTGTAAGATCTCTACTAGGAATGATAGGCTCTAAATCTTTAAGACAATCTTCTTTGTTTTAATGGTTTCATGAAAGGAAATATGATCTTACTTGAAACATGGTTTTATGGTTATGGGTTTTAAAAAAATGTTATAAACCTTGATTATTTGGGTGTATTATGCATTCATGTTCCTAGATAGTGTTGTTTTCCTTTAATTTTCTTTTGAGATGTGTGTGTGTTGACTGCAAAAAATATTTCTTAAGAATGGAAACACTAGGTTATGTTTAAAACAAATGTATTGATAGATGTGTTGCATTATACCCGGGTGAATGTATTTTGTAGTATGTAAAATAAAACTTTGTAGGGATTGATTAATGTGTTGTGTAACTATGTTTTTAACCTAGAGACCTGTTATGTTGTGAGCATGAATCGGTTAGGATAACAATTTCGAGTTTTTGTTATCTTGACTCTATAATTGTGGGTGTTTTTGGTTATCACTTTGGTTGGCCCCATATTGTTCAAATTTGTCTAGAAATTCATTTTGACTTACAATGACAGAATTTTTGTTGATAGGTTATAGGTGTTTGATAGGAAACTTAGACTATGAACAACTAGTCTAGTTTATTGTATTAGCCACATAAAGGAAATAAAAATTTTATCACAATGATTAATGAAGTATATTATAGTCTTATAGCTAAGTTTTCTTTGATCTGTGATGAACCTTAGGTTCACTCAGTCAAAAAGGCTATTATTATCAGCTTATGTTTATAAGTTTTATATTGAATTCAATAGGAATGATATTGTGTTTGTTATCAAATGATTTCTACGATTTAAGTTAAAGGGTTAGGTCTAGGTCTAGCTTGACTTCATGCCTCAGGAATGGCAGACCTCTTTCTCCACTTCCAGAGATGTTGTATCAATGAAGATATAAATATTTAACTTGAAATATATATTAGGTATCAATTACTGTTATTAACTTATGTAAGGTCCGTTTGAGCTTAGACCCAAGGTTGATGTTAATCATTAATGATAGATGATATAGTTAAGTATATCTAAATCAATATAGATATTGGTTTGTATGTGATGTTATTAAAAATAAGGAAGAATAGACTTATTTATTATTATGATCAAGTTTTGTTTGTATGTCCTTACTTGAGTTGGATCTTATTATGACTAAATGTAATAGGAGGTAACTCAAAGTTTTCTGTTATATGAAGATTACAAATGACTTTATAACGAGTTAGGAGCTATATATCTTGTCCAAATTTCCTATAAGTTATCATTTTTATAAGTTAAAGATATGATGATTGATCTTCAACCGTAAAAAAATTATAATGGATTAAACTATAACTAACGGATGATTATGTTAATTCATTGAAATTTAATAGACTAGATATAAAAGCGTAGTTATATACATGTGGCCTTATATGAATATAGTATTATAATTCTAGTACTAACTTTATTTGGTTTAATAGTGATCAATAGTGCTTGATTTCATTAATTATGCTTGTCTTAAGTAAAATCTTATGTGGAATTACTTAAATGAAGAACTACTTAATCTTATCTTATTTAGATGTTATTTTGTGATGTCGTTGTTGAATGTTCAAAAGAGTTGAGTGTCTTTCTGAACCTTGAAATAATTTCAGTTAAAAGAAACATTCCTTTTATAAAATTATTAGATAGAGCATGTTGTTTTCAATATTTAGTTCTTATCATGCTCAGTTTGTATGAATTGACATATGCTAACAATCTTGTAGATGGACTTTGTGAAAAGTGAAAGAAGGAAGACGTTTAAAAAGTTGCATTTGTTCTATTGATTGAAGAAAGTTGATTTGAATAAATGATTATTGTATTCATTACTTGATGTACTTATGTTCCAGAAATGATAAAGGCCAATGGCCAATATATTGTAAATGTTATGAAAATAAATTGTTGATTTAATCATTTTAAACATGACTTGGATATTGAATTTGGAATTAAATATAGAGGGTTGATTTTATTATTTTGACCTAATGAACTCCTTAAAGAGTTTGGTTTCATGATATTGGACTAGGTTGTGTTTTCATTTGAAAAATAGACGAAAACATCATTAGTTTTTGTAGTTATATTAAACCTAAAGTATCAACTATTAATGTATGATAGGCCTTGTTGGTACCCAAATTGATTCTCCCTTTGAATCCGAACAACATCACAAGTTGACCAAGATGCTTAGAGATAGATAAATCATAATATGAGTTGTTTTCTAGTCAAAGAGTGATTTCAAATGACTCTTTATTAGTCAAGCTTGAAAAAGGATGGATAATACCGTGTTAAGGGTTCGACCTACCCTCACTACTTTAGGTTGTTCCTTCAATCAGGGTGAGAAGACCCATTTTGTAGCATGTATTTCTAAAGAATACCAACTGATCAACAATATTTAACTCTTCCTTTGCAATGTTTGAAGGATACCTTGAGAAAACATGGTCAATGCAACATAATCTAACTCTCATGAGTTATCACCCTAGAGAATGAAGATGTCTTCTAGAAAAGGTCCAGGTTACTAAAGACAACGATAAAAACTAATTGCTCCTGCATATTTTGGTAAGGGATGGGAAAAATCAACGAATTTCCTCAGCATTTATGGATACATAGTGTAAGAAGGGGTATTTCTTGTAGGATTCATCACTTAATGTATAATTTGTTGTTGGGAAGTTAAGCAAGATAAATTTGACTATACCAAATTCATGGGAACTTTTAACAAATGTTAGGAAAACTACAAAGAAAAATGACAAAAATGCTCCAAGCGGTCAAAATGAACCTTTAACTAGAAGATATGCATCCATGAAATCTCAAAGATGCATGGTTTCACACATTATTCAAAGTTTTAACACAAATGATCATGTGAAAGACTTAATTAAACATTAGAAATCCCTGATTCATCATGCCTAAGATACACTCATAGACTAACAAAAAATCAGTATCATCATAATGAAAGTAGAGTGAATTTAAATTGTTTATTACATCATGAAATGAAAGATATCTTCATGATGTAATTACAAATGCCAAAATACTATCACAAGGACAAGATCTTGTGTGATTCATAGGAACTCCTAACATAAGATTGCAATAGGAACATCGATAACTACTTGAGGATATCTCAAAATGAAATCAGACACAACTATGCTCATGATTAACATGATTTACTCAAGGTTCCTTAAATTGATCAGCAAGGGAAAGTTTTATTTACAATCTTAAACATTGTAAATGGCTCGACATTTGCAACCATCCTGACATGATCAAATTTAAAGACACACAAGAAAAATGTTTCTCGATGGGTTCCTTTGGAGAATGGCTTATCTCGACTTTCTCTCCTTTTTTTAATTTGAATAACTCTTAGAAAAATTAACCCCCATCTCGGCATGATTATCTTTTTACTTTTATATCACCCCATTCATGAGCTAACCTTAAAAATTGTGCCCCAAAAGCACAAATATTCTAGGGAATATTTCTCTTTATAAAACTTGTTCTAGAACATGATATTTAAAAGTTTTCCTTTAAACTCCCAGATGTACAAAATGTAATTCTTTTCAATTGGTTCCACTTATGCTCAACTGGGATATCAGGTCATAATTTCTGGAAAACTATTTTAATCATTCTTTCTCGATATTGATTAGATAATCATCTCAAATACTCTCTTAATACTTCCAGATGACTCGATAAGACATATATCCACATTCACATTTTAGAATCCACCTTGGGTTCTACCCACTCTATTTTATATCTTATTAGCTTAATTTCCACACATATTTCATGTCAAATCACATTCATTTACTATCTCTACTCACTCTTAATCTCTTCTAAATCTTAAATTCTTTTTTTTTGTTAATTGATAAGAATCTCTCTCATCTCATGGGAAATATTTTACTAAATCAAAAACATATGCACCCTTTTCATTATAAAACTTGGTTCAACTTCATTATCATTATGTATTTCCCTTCTTGTTATGAATATAAGGAATTTTGTCAAAAAAATGGTTCGGTATTTGTAGCACAGTCTCAAGGAAATTTACTTAGAAGATTTAAATCAAATGATGAAGTCTTTGTTAGGGTCTTGTTTGATGTAGAATGTGTAGGTGATACTAGAGGATGCTTGACATATTAGAAAGTTTGATTATCACTTCTTACAAGGCTAATCAGGATTAATTCTTTATTTGCATCCTTTCAGGTTATGCATTTTCATCTTTTCAAATGGGAACACATGAAATCTCCTAAAGATTTAAAGAGATACCGTGTCGAGAGAAGACCTCAAGTATCTAGGAAAATGGTTTTCAATGTCCCTTTTTATGTGATGATGGATTTTTATCGAAAGATATTCCTAAGGAATCATATGTGATATATGATAAATCCTCTATCGACACTGTGCCTATCATTTCCCATAAAATAGATGAGTTAGAGTAGAGAATCAACTCCCTGGAGATAAAACAAGTAGATATTATGTCGTTATAACCAGTTTCAACACCATCATCATCTTCAAGTAAGAGAAAGGGTGAACCACAACCTCAACTTCCAATCATTATCTCAGATGGAGAAGAGTACCAATTGTCATCTACTTCTTGTTTAACGGAAGCAATCTCCTCTCGCTTGGGACAACATGGGAAGATTTGTAATTTGGTAATCCACCACCTTAATGCATCATGCTCCTCAATCTGAGAATTATTTTTTGGAGCCTCAACTCATTCCTTCTCCAAGAGATAATCCATTCCTCACAAGGAAATGAGACACTGGGTCAAGCTCAAGACCTCACAATCTTCCCACTTAACAACATGTAATGCTTTCCATTCCAATCACCTTACGCATCACCTCTCAAAATGATCCTAGCAAGTCGACCATTCACAAGAGGAAAGGAAAAATGACATTTTTATCAGGTGGTTTGGATATTTTGGATTGGGTATCATCACAATAAAAGAAAATCAAGCTTGAATAGATCATGTGTTGTCCTATGATGACTCTATAAGAATTAATGGACATGGGGATGTCATGTGAGGACTGACAGTGGTCAGTCATTTTTATATAGACAACACAAGGTTCAATTGAGTTTGTGTTGAGAAAGAATAAGATTTTGAATAAGCTTCCCCTACTAGGAGGAAACTATGAACCAAGACTAAAAATGTATGAATGTTTCTTTCCTTTCATTTTCCCCACTATTGGCATGTGTTTATTTTTCTTTATCATTAGCAAGGGCCCCTATAGAAACCCATTTTGTTCCTTATTCAAAATGCAAGAAGAAAAAAAATATCAATAGTTTACATGCTTGTCCAAATGTATGTAAAACTTTATCTATGTCAATATGACACTACTACATTCTTCCACTTTACAATTGAAATAAGGAAACAATAAAGTTAAGAAAAATAATTACATCCAAAGGTAATGAGAGATATTTTTTAAAGTATTAGTTTAAAGAAGGAATATGAAAAAAGAGAATACAGCTTAAGGAACCACACACTTAAGCACATTCATCATCTTTTGTATTTGCATTCTTCTCCTCATCGTCTTCCATTTCTACATATTGTTCTCCTAGTAGCCTTGCCACATATGCATCATACCTTTGGAACAAATTATTTACCTCATTCTCATATGGCCATGTATGAAGATGGAATATCAGTTTTTTCCTAGCTATTTCATCAATGCAATGGCCCATTTTCTATTTGTACTCCATTGGCCTAGACTTTAACTCTGTAATTATGTTCTCAATATTTCTCATTGGTTTAATGATTACATAGGATAAATCATTCTTCTAAATAATCTTTTCAAAGTAATTAATAAAAAATTCAATCTTCAAATCCTCATAGTTCTTTTTGAATTTATTAGCTACCATATCTTCTAACTTCAATTCAAGTGGCATCAAGAGTGTCATCAACCCAATTTCTCTTGATTCCAAGCTTTTCCTTGATCACATTAAAGGTTTCGACTCGATATTTGATAAATATTATTTGGCATGTTGGCTTCCTTTGAATTCTACTTGCACAATGTTTTCCTACTCAACCAATTCATCACTGAGTTGGGCTATGCGGTATAGTTTAGGAAAAATTCCCTCAAAGTAGAAGATCTCATTGTCACACTGTTCAATTATCTCATCAATTTTATTTAGTCTAGTCTTGATCTCTTCATTGATTCTCGTAATTCTTTCCTTTCCCCTTTTGGATAATTTTTCAATCCATGTGTCCACCACCTATACCTTCTTGACAACTTTGTTTATCTTATCCATTCCCTCAGGGGTATCTATAGAGGCACTTTCCTGAGTTTGACTAGGTTTCCTAGTCAACTATTACAAACTAAAACTCAAGGATTTAACCTGTTATTTTAACTACCTTTTTGTCATCATATCTTCATCCACCTTTCACAAAAGGTCATTCACTACCTCAGATACTCCTTGTTTTAGTTGGTCTCTTAAGGGATTTCCTAAGGGAATGATTTGAACATTATAATAATTTGTTGTTATATCTTCTCTAGTTTTTCCCTCAAACAGGATTGTTATTTCCAAAGTATCGTCTCTTGATGAATTGGTGTGGGTTTTTTTATAGTTCTAGCTATTTTTGATTCTCCTACTGCCTTTGGAAAAGACAAAGAAATAAGGTTAATATCTTGAATATGGAGGAAATTTTTTTCCTCATTTGAAATTAATTCACCAATCCACCCTTTTGCAAACTTGTTCCAACCTTTTCCTCTTGTGATTCCTATCGGGGTTCCTCGAGGACAACTGTAAATTTTTTTGGACACCCCTTGTTATCCTGAGCTAGTTATTTTTCCTATTATTCATTATTTATTTTGATAACCACTTTTACACTCTTACCTTGTGTTAATAATCCCTTCAAATGTTATTTTCCTTAGTCTAGAACCTAAGATTGATCATTATTTTCTTGATTTATGTTAGTAGTAAAAGGATATTCTTATCTTATTTATCCAATTAATGTAATACTGGACCTGAGTTCTCCTCCAACATTTTCTTGTACCAATGACTGGCCACAGTGCTCATCATCTGTCTCCAAAATCTCTTGAGTTGGCATCCTACCCTCTTAATATTCGATGATGCATATGGTAATGGCATGGTAGGTTTTTATTCTAAAGCCAACTTCACGTTTCTAACTAGAGGTTGTATATCCCTATCAACAATGCTTTTCTCACCAACATTTGTAGCTTGTGCCATGTATACTTTAACAACTTTAAAAGAAAGGGAAAAATATCTTCGACTAACATCTCGCATCAACATCTTCTCCGCCAATTAATTTTGGTTTATCTAATTTCAAACAACTTTTCTTATAGAAGGAAATTTTTTTACTTGGATGTTCTCTTTACTAGTAAATGGATGAGTATTCCATTTCATTTCCTTATTCATCCGGAGGTCATATACCGGTGTCATCAAAGGTTCACTCATAAATAATTTAAGTGCATCTAACATAGAAAATCCCTCACCAGTATCAACATCAATCACATCAGCTTGGGTCTTTACAAATTCGTAAAATGTTCCAAACAAAGGCATACTTATATCCCTAATAGGAAGGGTCTCATATGTTTTCATACCTAGAGTTAAAAATTGGTTTCTTACTGAACTATCTACAACATTTTCCTAGCTCACTTGATCATGAGTGTGTTTCATTGTTGTCTCCTCATCAAATAGAGGTGCGAATAAAGCCTCCGATTATTCCACTTGTGGCAATGATGGAGCATTTTGTTCTTGATAAACATCATTCCTTTCAAAATAAGGAGGATCGATTACCACATCTCTATTCTCATTCATTTTGGGCGTGTGGGCACCTACTCTCACCAAAACTAGTATATGACGAACCTTGTGTTTCTTTTGTTCCCTTTCAAAAAATTTCAGATCAAGTGTTGCCCTTTTCTCCTTCATGTGTGGCTTAGACTAAGTATGCCCACTTGCTATAGCTCCACTCATTACTCTCTTAGTACTATGAGGTATTGGAGAAACACCTAAGCAAACCACATGGGATGCTAAACCCTTCCTCTTTTCTTGGATTGGCATTACAAAAGTAATGGGGGCATTCTCTATAGATTTTAAGAGCATGTCTTTAGTATTTTGTCGAAGAATTGACATAGAGGCACCAATCCCACTTGTGGCTGAAGTCCACTAATCTGTGTTTAGAAGTGGGCCTTTTTGAGAAAACTCGGGGGATTTTCCTCCTAATGGATCCATTCTATCTATAGTTTCCTTCAAGGGTGGAATATCATCACTCAAGTTTACTAAACTCTTGAAGTTGTTTAAGATTATGGTATTATGATTTGAGAAGTCAATGTTATTTTGGGTTAACCAATTCATAGTCCTCCTCATTACATCAATTATCCTTATATAAGAATCATCAGATTCTGTCTCATTCCAATATGGAGGAATTATAGGTTGTCCTTCCACCTTCTGATCAACGTAATATTTTCTTACTGTATGTGGATCATCCACAATTCCTTCTGGGATAACTACAATTATGAAGTCTATTATTTGTGAGAGGGTCATTATGGAGAAATCCCTTAATCTACCCTCTTCTTCATCCCTACAATTCATCCAATAATCTTCAAAATGAGTCTCATGCTCAAACTTATTCACAATTTTTATGAATACCCATATGATATCATAATTATCCCTTGTCTCGATTTTTTCATGTCAAACTTTTGAATTTCATTTATGTATTCCAAAATCAATTTAGGCACAGTGTTAGCTTCCTTGAAAACTCACATAAAGCCAATTTATCATCTAAATACCTAGGCAATTTACAAGGTTTTCCCTAAAAACACTAACCCTTATGTATGTGAATTGTTTTATATTGAATGAAGTAACACCCATACTCCAAAATAACTTGCCCGGCCTATTCAAAAAATCTATATTTCCCCATTCTAGTTTTAAAATGCAAATAATTATGGTGAAGAAAGCATCATTGACCTATCTCGACATTCCCACTCAAATTGACTAACTGCAGGTTGAGGAAAAATCTCGTGTATTTGACATTGTTTGAAATCAGCATGTGGTTACAAGCCCGGGAAATGTATATGCCCTAAAACATTATAAATTAGGTAGGTCATCATGTAGAATTCTAGCTCAAGTGATACCCATTTCAATTTTCAATGCTAACGTGACCATGTAGCCATGGAGTGCTTCAACAATGAAAGTAGCCTAACAAATGCTCTCATTTCTTTCCAAAATGATCCACGTGTAAGTAGTCATCCACTCCTTGAATTAATTTTTGGTTTCCAACCCCACCATTCAACTCAATAAAACAATGATATCTTTAGCCTCTTCAACAAATTGTGCCCTAACTAGCCTTTTAGGAATTCTAGTTGTTTCCTTTTTCTCTCGAGGAGCCATTTTGTATTTATGATCTTGGCATAGTATTTTTATTCTTTTCATAATCCCATAAAGCTAATTTGATACCAATGGTGATTTTACTTGTGATTACAAGAAATTTAAGCATTGTTTCGATGGCCACAGTGTTAATTTTTAGTACCTTTGCATTGCTAATTTTGTCTAATACTTCTCTTTTCTCCTAGTAATTCATAACATAATGTCATACCAATTTTGGGCTTTGAATCGATGGTGGGATAGCACTAGATAACGCTATGTGGTTATCCTTGATTTATTTCAAAGATTCACTCTGATTGGGATCATTTATGCATTCAAGAAATTCCTCTAAATCGGTGTTCATCGTGTCTGTTTCTATAATTCTGTCTAAATCACTTGTAATCCCGGATGAAATTGATAACAACGATGGAATGCTCTTCATCCTCGAAACCCTAACTTTACCTCAAAATTTCTTGCCAATAATATGAAAAGTACATGAGTTTTTAGTTCTTACTGATTTTACATGAATCATTGAAACATTCAACTTTAATCCAAATGTCTTTAGATCTATGATTATTTCAACAAGCTCCAATGTCAAATTTCACACTATTGCACAATGCAAATATCAACAATGACACTCAAATCTTGAAAAATTTGATAATAAAGGATCAAAACACTTGAAATATTTTAAAAATTTGTCCTTGATTTGTGCAAAATGCATTGATGGTGGCAAAAATAAATGTAATGCATCGTGGCCATTAATTTTGCTTTTTTCAATTTTTAAAGTGAGCCATCCACATGGAAAATAATTTCTCTCATGCGGGCTCGGGAAACTTAGTGTATTTTTCAATGTTTCAAAACCGATACATTTTTAGCTATTTGACCAGCCCATCTCGCTTTTGACCTTCAACATGGGCTTGAAACATGGTGGCCTTTTTCTGTAATTTTATTCCTTTTTCAATTCAAAACCATAAGTTTCAACATGTTCCAATGACCCACATCCCCATTCCTTTCATGAAAGGAGCCATGTGTCCTTTTCTGTGTCTCAGTAACCTTTTACATTTTTAAACTTTTCTCCTTAGTGTACAATGATAAAAATATGCACCACTTCCCCACATCCACTCTATTTGTGACAAATGTACACCCTTGGATGAAAATTGAGAAATTATTTGTTCTACGTTATAACTATGAATATTGAAATAATATTAACCAGATCACGGGGTCGATTTTGCATTATGCGAATGCAATGAAAAGTTACAAGTTTGTAAGTTATACTCACCATACTATATTTAATTAGGAACCACCACGTACCAACTAGCGATGGGACAAAAATCAAAGTGGAGACATGATCAAGGAACAATTTACAAAAGGTGATCTTTTAGATTTATACCTAAAACACAATTGGTTTCCTGCAAGAATTTTCAAAATAGTGTGCATCCAAACATGATCCTTGACCAAAACGAGGAAATAAAAATCCACATGTATAAGAGAACCAAGAGGTAAACTCTCACCCACACATGAAAATATACAATATAAAAAACAATGAAGAAAGAATCTTAATAGAATAGGGGTGAGATTAAATTGAGCACCAACATTGGCTCGATCCAAAGATGGGAACTCCTTATGAGTGCATGAAGAACAAACCATGGTAAAAGGAAAGTATACCATGTGCCAAAACCACTTGGGCATTAGATTCAAGAACAAACATATAGAACTCGAGTGATAACAACCCACTCCCTAAAAAACACATCGAGAGACCCAAAACAATCATCACCAAAGACCAAGATAGAAAGAAACAAAACTAAATAACCGAAAAAAAAAAACATTAAAACTATACACTATACAATAATGCATACCTTGATTTGAGATATTAGTCAAGAAAGTGCTTCAAGTGCCTACCATTAATAGGAAACTCAAGTAGTTCTCCATCTAGATCCTTTAGAAAGAAAGTATGCTCACCAATTCTAATGTCAATGGAGTAAGGACCCATCCATAATGCATCAAATTTTCCATGTTTTCCCTTGTCCTCATGTCTGCTATCCCATAGTAACACAAGATCTCCTACACTAAAAACTTGAGGAGTTACCTTTTTATCAAATAATGTTTTCATCTTTTCCCTAAATTTCAAATGTCTCTAGTGGGACTCTCTTATTTCTTCATCCAATTCAACAATTTGATTTATCCTTTCATCATATGGGATGCCTTCTTGATCCTCAAGTTGTTCAATAAATTAGTAGGAAGATATTTACATTTGCAGGCAAAGGAGGCCTTGATTTCCATATACCAATTCAAAGGGGCTTTTTCCATTATCTCTCTTAGTAGTAATTCTATCATCCAAAAAAAAAACTTCAATTGTTCACCCCATCTTTGTTTATTTATCTCCAGTGTCATCTTGATTATTTTCAAAAATATTTATTGCTTGAATCATCTTGTCCATTACCTTAGGGATTGTAATTAGATGCATATGTGATATTTATTCCATACTCTTGACACATGGCCACAAAGGGTTTAGCTCAAAAACTGATAACATTGTTAGCAATCATTTTGGCAAGCACTCCAAACCTACAAATTATGTGAGTTAACATAAAATCCATAACAATCTGGTGGGTTTCTTTCTTAGTAAGGATTTCCTCAACCTATTTAGTGAAGTAATCAGTAGCCACCAATATCCATTTGTGGCCTACACTTGAAGGATCTAAAATTTCCCCACTGAAATCCACACCCCACTACTTAAAAGAGGCGTCAATTGATACTAGTTGTAAAGGGAGAGCTTCAAGCTTTCAATATTCTTTAAAAATGCTGACAACTTTCACATTTTCTTACTAACAAAGTTACATATTTAAAAAGTGTGGGCCACCAATAACCATCCCTTAAGATCTTGTGGGTAGTTACTCTTCCAGCGAAATGCCGCCTACAAACTCCTCCATGAAAATATGTGATTAGTTTAGGGGCTTCATCCTCAATAATGCATCTTAGGATAATCCCTTCAAGATTCTTCCCTAACAATCCATAATCAGTTATAATATATTTCGAGAAGCTAACCTCAACACCATCTTTTTATTTTTACTTAAATTTCGAGTACATTCCAAATGTTTAAGATAAAATATGATGTCCTTGTACCATGTTGAATTGATCAATCTTTTATGGACATTCATATCTCCTTCCTCAACTTCATTTATCTCTATTACTTGAAAATTGCTTTCTGTCATCATATTTTCCAAGCCTAGACCTCTAACCAACTTCGTATTTTGGATATCCATGTCATATTCTTGCAATTTTTTCACCCATCGACATATTTTACTTGAGATTTCCATTTATGACAAGATGTCCTTGACCATAGTATGGGGAACATAAGTTGTGATCTTGGAACTCAAGATATATGGTCTGAATTTTTTTGTAGCTCTAACCAAAGAAAAAGCCTACTTTTCCATGATAGTATATTTCAACTCTTCCCCTGTAATGCTTTACTAAAGAAATCAATTGGCCTTTCACTTCCTTCCTCATCCTTTTGCAATAATATAGATGCAATGGTGTTCTCAGAAGAAAAGGAAAACATTTGAAAAGCCTTTTTGTAATCAGGAGCTACCAAAACAAGAGCATTCTTCAGTGCTTCCTTAATTCTAGTAAAATCTTGGACAACTTCCTCCTCCCATTTGATAATTTGATCCTTTTTTAGCATACTAGTGATAGGGATAGTCATTTCAACAAAGTTAGAAATGAATCTCCTTGATAAAATTTATCTGTCTAAAGAAGGATTGTATTCCTTTCTTAGTTTTGGGAATAAGAACTTTGCCAATAGCCTCCACTCTTTCAGGGTCAATCATGACCCCTCCTTTAATACAATATGTCCCAAAAAAATTTATTTTTGAACCCCAAAGTGGCATTTTTAGGTTTAATGAAATACCATATTCTCTGCATCTTAACAACATTTTTTCCAAGTGTTGTAGGTGATCATTTCTCTTTCTTGAAAATATTGTTACATCATCTTGATATACAACAATGAAATCATTTATGTATCTTGATAATTCTACATCCATAGATATTTGAAATGTTTCTCCAACATTCATCAAGACAAATGACATTCTCACATACACATAAGTACCCCATGGAGTGGTGAAATCGGTTTTGATTCTTTCTGAGTATTTCACAACTACTTGGTTATATCCTGAAAATCCATATAAAGTACACAATAACTCAAAACCAATAACTAACTGCAACATGTTATCCATATTGGGAAGGGGATAATTATCTTTGATTTATTCCTTATTGAAAATCATAAAATCCACACACAACCTTATATCTCCATTCTTCTTTCGAACTGGTACCATATTTTCCACCCATGAAGAGTACCTTATGGGTTGACGTTACTTCCATCCCTTAACTTCATTAATTGCTCTTTCATTTTGAGGGAAATAAGTTGATTTATTGGTCTTTACTTTTCCTATATGGTTTGGCATTAGACTCCAATGGTATCGCATGTTGGAAAAGGTCTTCCCTATATGTCTTCAATTTTGAATATGACCATGCTAAGCAATCTTGGTACCTTTTCAACAACTTGACATATGATTTCTTTTATTCTATACTTAGGTTACTACCTAGCCATATTTTTCTAGTTTTATCAACTTCCCTAAGTTATGTTCCTCAACATCTCTTGAAGCAGACATATGTCTATTAACAATGTGATCAACATTATCAAAGTTTGACTCTAATGAAACCAAACCTCGTAGAATGGTATTAGGTTTTAATTGAATAATATATTTGCCAAATAATTTATCTTTACCCTCATTAACAAAAACCATTGGCTCCCAATCCACATTCTGATTTGTGAATTCTCCTTTGTTTTGTAAAAACCTCTGAATTTGGGCATCATCTTAAAAAACTCCAATGTTTGACATTATCAGGGATAGATGGTCTTTTCAATATTTCAATTTCATACTCACAATAAGGAGACATTGTACAATTTTCAAACCTAGATCCCAATACTTCTAGTCTATCTGCTATGGTATTCTATTTTTTGTCATGGTGTATTATGTTGAAAGAGTCAAACATTTCAATAAAATCCCAAACTACATGCTTGTATTATTTCATTCTTTGGTTTTTGGTTGCATACAACTTCCTAACTTGTTTGAATACTAACTTTGAATCCCCCTTAATAATAATTTCCTAATACCATATCTCCAAGAAATCCTTAAACCAAAAAGTAATGCTTCATATTCTGTAATATTATTTGTGTATTCAAAATTGAGTTTAAAATAAAAATGGAATTCTTTCCTAATTTGGAGATATCGAGACAACACCAAAACCATTCCCAAATTTATAGAAGTCTTTGCCAAACATCAATATCCAAGGGGAACCAACCTTCTTAGAGTACTTTCATTTGTCAATTTCATGCTCCTTAAAATCAGTATAACCAACAAAATTATCAACATCTACATCTGTATATAATACTTCATAAGAAGCATTGTTAGGATCTTCAATTAGATGTAACATCTTCATTTCTCCATATAATTTTACAAGGTTTCCTTCTAATAGTATGGTTGCATATGACATATCCATTTGTACACTTCCCCCCACACTAGCAGCCCATTTTATAGACAATAACATTCCCCATTTGGTCAGGAAATCCACAATTACCACATTCATAGCTAAGCACTTACCTAGGTAAGTTGCCAACTGTACTATCAATCCATTAACATATCCAATCACTGACACTTCTCTTTAATCCATGGTAGTGCACTTTCCAAAGGCTACATGTTACTTTGATCTTTAATTCATTTATTACCTTAAGAGGCATTACATTACATAAAGCTACTGAATCAAACTTACATTTGTGCACCAACCTATCCTTGATGATTAGAGTAGTATAAAAAGGATCTATATCAAGTTGAGACTCAACAAGTGAAGTACCAAAATATACCTCAAGTGATTCTCCAAATTCTTCTAGGGCTTGTGGTACCTCCAACTCTGCAATGATAGGAGAACATCCACACCACCCACATTTTTTCCTTGGGTTATCATTTCCTCTTTAAATCCCAAATATTCAAATTCCCTTTTTCTATGCTAAGGGATCCTGAGAAATTTAACAATAGGCACAATAAATTTAATCTGACTCAAAATCCAAGCTACATCACATGGAACATATTTGGGGAAAATTGTGTTAGGAGGGGGATTTATGGCTCCTTCTGGTGGTATGAGAGTCTTTATAGTTTTGGCATGAGCATGGGTACAAGCCTTATTCTGAATAACAGGGCCTTTGTTAAGTGTGTCCTTTTTAAGGGGTTCCTTTGGGATATTAGTGAGAATTGGAGTTTTTGGTTTATCTTGAGGACTTCCCCTTTGACAATTCTACTTCTGGTATTATATTCCTTTTCTTGAGAAGCTATTGCACTCATCAAAAGTTACGTATCTTCCTCAAAAGGTATTCCCCCATCATATTTATTAATCATTAAAGTCCTCAAATATTCAAATTTGTGATTAGGTAAATCAAACACTTGCACCATATCAATCTCAAAACCATCATCATGAGGGAGAGGAAATACCCAATAAATGCAATCCCAAAAACCTTGAACAGTTCTGGCACTTATTATCTCAATTTAAGTGGTCCTTTGTTGTGAATTATTAGGTCATTCCATCATACATAAATCACCATAAGATTCATCATAATTTACTTCTTCAACTTCCTTATTTAAATCACATGGCGAATGTGGAAATAAAAAATTATCACACCAATCAATAACATGGGCCTCTTCTACTGTAGTAACCTGGCAGTCAAAGGATCAGGGACCAATCTATTCTCTCTAAGTTGTGGCTATTTATTTCACGATACAATGGGCCCCTTTCCTTTTTCATCTAATCTCGATCATTCCTAGGATGCTTTCCAAATATATCTTGGCCTTATATCTTATGCTAACCTTGGGAACTCTATCATATTTCTTTTTCTCGCTTTGGCCAAATTGTAAGATATTTCTTTAACTATTCTAACCAAACTCTTCACAACTTCCTCTAGATCAACTGATTTATTTGAATAAGGTCTATCAAGATTAATCAATTTGAAACCCTCTCTCTTAGGGGGTTTCCCAACTTCCTTGATATTATTTTCGATTTGCAAGGCCATGGTGAAATCCTGCCTTAACATTCTAGGGTTCTTATCTCTTAAGTAGTAGGCAACCTTCTTATCAAAAGCATCAGAATATTTGATTAAGAAATACTCATCACTTGGCCCTTAATTATGGGTAGTCTATTCAAATTCTTATTGAATCTGGTATTGAAATATTGGATAGACTCATTGGGATTATTTTTTATATTCTCAAACTCAGACAAGAGGAACCTTGGGTTAGTCTTATCCCCATATTGTAATCTGAAAGCATTCTTCATCTTAGTCCATGAATCTATTGAATTATCTGGTAGATATTTATACCAATCACGTGCATCCTCTTCAAGAGTATGAATGAATAATTTTATATACATGTCCTCATATTCAATTTCAAAATCTTCCATCATATTAATAAAGAGTCTCAAATGTTGATCACAACTGATGGCATTATTCCCATGAAATTTAGGCAACCTATGTCTCACATCTTGAGGTACAACATTAGGATGCCCAACCATTCCTCTAAAATCTATTGGTACAAAGGTATTGACAAAAAAAGGAGGTCTAGGTGGAGGTTGAGCCATATTACCTTGAGGAGGTGATCCTATAAGAGAATCAAAATGATATGGGACTAGGGTCCTTTGGATTACATGAGTATAATTTTCATAGTAAATATCCTCTAATGATCCAGTTTCATGGAAAATCCTATCAGACTTGGATGATAGAGAAAATAAATGAGGGATACATATTTTAGACACAAATTATGGCCCTTCCTTGGTTAGAGAATTCAAATTTACATGAGGAATATATGATTCAGAGTTATTTGAAGATGTAGGGTAATCCTCAACTACAGGTTGATCACATTTCACAATTGGTATCACTTTTTCTCCTAATTATTGATTCTGAATACTTTCTAGAGTTTTATTCCTTTTGAAATTTCCTTCCTAAGCTCTAGAAACAATTTTCTAGTATGATCCTTATTAAATAAAGACCTTCTTCCTTCCATCTTTGCAAATATTAATGAAAATTTTTACTTGACAAATATTCAAGGCACTAATATTTACCAAATATTTCAAACCAATACGGAGTCACCACCAAGGATTCTCACCTTAGATGTGCAAAAGCACTATAAGTAACTTTTTCAAATGTCTAGCAATACTCAATCTCTGCAAAGCTCAACATATCTGATCATCCTTTGTCAATATTTATCACTGATCAGTACAACCTAGTACAATAATCACTCAAACCAAGAAATATTGCATAATGAACCTTGGATCTTGCATAATCTTTTCAAATTTTAGCAAAGGATAACATTTAAACAATGTATTTACAATTTAATCAAGTAAGAATCATTACCATAGGTCATTATGCGTATTTATTTGCACAAATATTCCCTAACAATGATGCCAAATTGGTGTTGGTACCTAATTCATTATCCCTTTAAAGACGAGTAGCATCACAAGTTGATCAGACGCTTAGAGATAGATAAATCATAATATGAGTCGTTTTGTAGATGGAGAGTGATTTCAAATGACTCTTTATTACTCATGATTGAAAAAGGATGGATAACACTGTGCTAAGGGTTCAATCTACCATCACTACTTTAGGTTGTGCCTTCAACTAGGGTGAGAAGACCCATTTTATAACTTGTATTGTTGAAGAATACCAATTATCAACAATACTTAACTCTTCCTTTGCAATGTTTGAATGAGACCTTGAGAAAACATGGTCAATGAAACATAATCTAAGTCTCATGATTTGTCACCCTAGAGAATGAATATGTCTTCTAGAAAAGGTCTAGGTTACTAAATATAATGATAAAAATTGATTGTTCCTACATATTTTGGTAAGGTATGGGAAAACTAAATGAATTTCCTCATTATTTATGGATAGAAAGTAAGAAGGGGTATTTCTTGTAAGATTCATCAATGTATAATTTTTATTGTGAAGTTAAGCAAGATAAATTTTATTATACCAAATTCATGGGAACTTTTAACAAATGTTGGGAAATCTACATAGAAAAATGACAAAAATGCTCCAAGTGGTCAAAATGAACATTTAACTAGAAGATATGCATCCATAAAATCTCAAAGATACACAGTTTAACACATTCTTCAAAGGTTTAACAAAAAAATCATATAAAGACTTAACTAAACATTAGAAATTTGTGATTCATCACACCTAAGACACATTCGTAGACTAAAAACAATCAGTATCATCATAATAAAAGAGTGTATTTAAATTGTTTATTACATCATGAAATGAAATCTATCTTTATGATGTAATTATAAATGCCACAATACTATCATAAGGATAAGATATTTTGTGATTAAGAGGAAATCCTAATATGATATTTCAATATGAACATCGATAACTATTTGAGGATATCTCAAAATGAAAGAAGACACAACTATGCTCATGATTAACATGATTTACTCAAGGTTCCTCAAATTGATTAGGAAGGAAAGTTTTATTTACAATCTAAAAGATTGTTAATGGCTAGACATTTGCAACCATCTTGACATGATAAAATTTAAAGACACACAAGAAAAAAATGTTTCTCAAATGGGTTCCTTGGAAAAATGGCTTCTCTAGACTTTCTCTCCTTTTTTATTTGAATAACACTTAGAAAAATTAACCCCCTCTCTCGGCGTGATTATATTTTTTTCTTTTATATCGCCCCATTCACTTGCTAACCTTTAAAACTTCCCCCAAAAGCACAAATATTCGGGGAATATTTCCATTTATAAAACTTGTTGTAGACCATGATATTTAAAATTTTTCCTTTAAACTCGCTAAATGTACAAAATGTAAGTCTTTTCAATCAGTTCCATATGTGCTCAATTGGGATATCATGTCATCATTTCTGAAAAATTATTTTAATTGTTCTTTCTTGATATTGATTAGATAATAATTTCAAATAATCTCTAAATACTTCTAGATGACTCGATAAGACATATATCCACATTCACCTTTCAAAATCCACCTTGGGTGCTACATACTCTATTTTAAGTCTTATTGGCTTAATTGCCACACATATTTCCTTTCGAATCACATTGATTTATCACCGCTTACTCCTAATCTCTTCCAACTCTTAAATTCTTTTTGTATGAACTGAAAAAAATCCTCTCATCTCATGGGAAATATTTTACTAAATCAAAAACATATGCACCCTTTTCATTATAAAACCTAGTTCAACTTCATTATCATTATGTATTTCCCTTCTTGTTCTGAATATAAGGAATTTCATCAAAAAAATGGTGAAGGTACTTGTAGCACATAGTCTGAAGGAAATTTCCTCAGAAGATTTAAATCAAATTTTTGATTTGAGTGGTCTTGATGAAGCCTTTGTTAGGGCCCTATTTGATGTAGAATGTGTAGGTGATAACAGAGGACCCTTGACATATCGGCAAGTCCAATTAGCACTTCTTATAAGAATAATAAGGATTAATCCTGTATTTGTAGCCTTTCAAGTTATGTATTTTCATCTTTTCAAATGGAAAAACATGAAATATCCATAATATTTAAAGAGATCTTTGGTCGAGATAAGACCTCGGTATCCGGGAAACCAATTTTAAATGTCCCTTTTTATGCAATGAGGAATTTGTATCAAAATATATTCCCAAGGAATCATATGTACTATATGATAAATACTCTATCAATATTTTTCCTATCATTTCCCATAAAATAGATGATTTAGAGTGGAGAATCAACTCCTATAGAAAAACAAGTAGATATTCGTCTTTTGCAACTAGTTTCAAAGCACCATCGTCATCTTGGTGTAAGGGAAAGGGTGAACCACAACCTTAACTTCCAATCATTATCTTAGATGGATAATATGACCAATCATTATCTTCTCACCATTCAAGAGAAGCAATATCCTGCTCTCGGGAAAATAGGGAAGATCTACAGCTTGATCACCACCCACTTAATTCATCATTCTCCTTAGTCCGAGCATGAGTTTTTAAAGCCTCGTCCCATTTCTTCTCCGAGATAAAATCCACCCTCACAAGGAGATTAGAGGTGGGTCAAGCTCAAGAAATGACAACCTTTCCAGTCAACAACATGTAGTGCTTTCCCTTCCAATCATCCTAGGTGTCCCCTCTCAAACCAATTCTAAAAAGTTGACCCTTAACAAAGAGAAAGAAAAATGATGTTCTTCATAGGTGGTTTGGATCTGTTGGATTGGGTATCATCACAGCAAAAGATAATCGATCTTGAAAACATCATGAGTCATCCTAGAATGACTCTGGAAGCATTGATGGACATGGGAATGTCATGGGACATGGCAGGGTCAGTAATTTTTTTCAGATAGCACAAGGTTCTAGTGAGATTGTGCTAAGAAAGAATAATATTTTGCATAAGCTTCCCCTACTGGGAGGAAACTATGAAACAAGACTAAAAATGTCTAAATGTTGTTTTACATTAATTGTCCCCACTCTTAGCATGTGTATGTTTTTCTTTATCATGGGCATGCACCCCTATAGAACCCCATTTTTTCCTTATTCAAAATTCAAGAAGCAAAAAAATATCAATAGTTTACATGCTTATGAAAATGTATGTAAAACTTTATCTAAGTCAATATGTCACTCTTTGCATCCTTCCACTTTACAATTAAAATAAGGAAACAATAAAGTTCAAAAAAATAGTTACATCTAGTGTAACAAAGATATTATTTTAAAGTATCATTTTAAATAAGGAATACGAAAGAAGAGAATACAAATTAAGGAACCACACGCTTAATCACATTCATCATCTTTTTATCTCGCATTATTTTCCTCCTCATCTTCCATTTTGCATCTTATCCTCCTAGTAACCTTGCCACATATATATCATTCCTTTGGAAAAAATCATTTATCTCATCCTCATCTGGTCCTGTATGATGCTAGAAGATTAGTGTTTTCCTAGATATTGCATCAAGACAATGGCTCATTTTATTTTTGTACTCCAGTGGCCTTTCCTTTAACTCTTTAAATTTGTTCTCAATCTTTCTCAGTATTTTAATGATTTCATAGGAGAAATCATTCTTATGAATATTATTTTCAAAGGAATTAAGAAAAAATTCAATCTTCAGATCCCTATAGCTCTTTTTGAATTTATTAGCTACCATATCTTCTAACTTCAAGTCAATGGCATCAAGAGTGTCATCAACCCAATTTCTCTTGATTTCAACATTTTCCTTGATTCTATTCAATGTTTCCTCTCGATATTTGATAAATATTCTATGTCATGATGGCTTCCTTTGAATTCTACTAGAACAATGTTTTCCTCCTCAACCAATTAATCATAGAGCTAGGTTATGTGTTCTAGTTTAGGAAAATTTCCCAAAGTAGAAGATCTCATCATCACATTGTTCAATTATCTCATCAATTTCATTGAGTGTGGTCTTGAGCTCTTCATACTTTGATTAGGCTTCTGCAATTGCTTCTTTCCCCTTTTGGTTATTTTTTAAATCCACATGTCTACCATTTGGACCCTCATGAATTTTTTTTTATCTTATCCATTCTCTCAGGGGTATCTATAGAGACACTTTCCGAGTTTGACTAGGTTTCTTAGTCAACTGCTACAAACTAAAACTCAAGGATTTATCCTATTCTTTTTACTTCCTTTTTGTCATCCTATCTTCATCCACTTTTTTCAAAAGGTCATTCACTACCTCAATCACTCCTGGTTTTATTTAGTCTCTTGAGGGCTTTCCTAAGGGAATGATTTGAACATTAGAATCATTAATTGTTATATCTTCTCTAGTTTTTCCCCGAAAGGGATTGCTATTTCTAAAGTCTTGGCTTGTGATGAATCAATGTGGTTTTTTTTTTATAGTTATAGCTCTTTTTTAGGCTCTTACTTCCTTTGGAAAAGACAAAGCAGTAAGGTCAATAGCTTAAATAGGGAGGACCTTCTTTTCCTCATTCGAAATTAATTTACAAATCCACCCTTTTTCTAAACTTGTTCCATCCTTTGCCTCTTGTGATTCCTATTGGGGTTCCTCAGGGACAACAATCAATTGTTTGGTCACCCCTTGTTTATCTTGAGCCAGTGATTTTTCATGTTCTTCATCATTTATTTTGATAACCACTTTTCCACTCTTACCTTGTGTTAATAATTCCTTCGAATGTTCTTTTCCTTTGTGTGGAACCTGAGATTTATCATTCTTTTCTTTATTTGTGTCGGTAGTCAAAGGAGATTATTTTCTTATTTCTCCAATTGATGTAATACTAGACCTAATTTCTCCTCTAACATTTTCTTGTACTAATGACTTGCTTGTAGGCTCATCTTTCTCCAAAATCTATTGAGTTGGTATCCTACCCTCTTCATATTCTTGATGATGCATCTGGTAACGACATGGTAGGTTGTTCTTCTAAATTGAAATTCACGTTTCTAACTAGAGGATTTATATCCCTATAAATAATGTTTTTCTCACCAAAAGTTGTAGCTTATGCCACTTCAACTTTCTCTTCAAATATAGATTTTCCTTCTTGAGAAATTTCATCAATGTTAGCAACTTTAATGTAAAGGAAAAATATCTTCCACTAACATCTCTGCATTAACATATTCTCCGTCAAACAATTCTAGTTTATCCGATTCGAAACCACTTGTCTTATAAAAGTATCTTATGTTTCTTGGATTTTCTCTTTTCTAGTAAATGGATGAGTATTCCTTTCCATTTTCTTATTCATTCGAGGTCATCTACTGGTGTCATCAATGGTTGATCAAAGATAATTGAAGTGAATTTAACATAGAAAATCCCTCACTAGTATCAACATTAATCACATCCACTTGGGTCTTTGCAGATTTGTAATATATTGAAACGAAGGCATAAAAGGAACGATAACCAGATCGTGCCAAGATAAGAACATAGATGCTAATCAAACATCACAATCAATAAGATGAAATAAATTCACTAGAATAACTTTACATAAACCTTTGCAAACAAATGAGTAGCAATATCATATATTATTATGGAACTCAATGAAATACAATGAGAATGGGCCTTGCTTATATAGGAAAGGAATAACAATCTAAGAACCAGTCAAGGTCGTAGATCAATCCATAAATCATGGAAAGATGTAACACCCTGAATAGTTGTTACTTTATCCTAAGCATTCAAGTGTTGATATATGATTTCTCCTGTATTAGGACATGTTCCTTTGGTTTAGGGAAGTCATGCTTGATATGGATTATATCCTTTCTGCTCTTAAGATCTTGACTGAACCGGAATGTGCTTGGACTCTTTTGTTTCTTTCATTCTAACACTTGAGTTCAATTTGATTTCTAGAAGATTGTGGATTTATCCACCTTTATGACTCAACCTTGGATCAGTTGCATTGATCCAAGGAATGTTTTAAGTTTATTCAGGATGAACAAATTTTATTGACTTTTCGAGAGTTACAAAGTCTGGCTGAGCTTTGAATGATCAATTCCAGAGGTTAACTCAGGCTGATCATGGTAAATAGAATTTGGTTCCAGATATCGTAACATCAGGAAAGACCTAGACCTTAAGCCAGGTAAGATGTATATGTTTTATATCTAAAGCTTAAATTATTGATGCCAAACGGAATCTGATACAGGAATGTTTTATCTGTTTGAACTCTAACACTGATTAGTCCTATTTAGGGGACCTAAACTAGAATCAGTAAGGTTAATAGTTTTAACCTAAACTATAACCTAATGTTACAAGATTTGTTAATCTAACCTAGTCCTAAACTATGAGCTTAATACTCCTAAGGGTTAACTAAACCTAGCACTATGGAAATGAGACTAATGTCATATCCTATGATCTAACCTAAGTCACTAACCTATCTTAACTAATGCTAAGAAGGGGGACCTAAGGAGGGTCACGAGTCATGGGCAGTGGTTTCCATGGCATTTAAGAGGGGATAAGGTTGAAGGACATGGAATGCTGTCAGGTTTAGCGGAGGATAAAAATTGCTAATATAGTCTTACGTGGCGGTATCTCTAAGGATGGGAATGTTTGTTTATTTTTTTGGCAATCACCAACTTTGGCAGTTAGTGGCAATGGAAAATAGGTGGGAGAATAAAAATAAATGCAATTAATGAGCATTGGGCCTCGAGCGTGGATTGCTTGGGAAGGCATGCAAGTGGAATTTTGTTTGGTTGTTTTGTTTTCCATGCATTCCATTTTTCACTCTGCATGAGCACTGGTTCTTTGAACCAGCCGTCTACTCTTCATTGCATGGCAATTTTGAGAGTTTCTAGTTTACTTCTCTGTCGGGGGAAATATATAAGGCATGGAGGTAACAATATTTTGTTGTTTAATCTTTCGTGGAAGAAGAAGAGAAGGTGCGAGCACATTCAGAGGTCTTCTTCAAATTTTTAGCGACACTATCAGGCATGATAGGCCCTAACTTTTAAAAATATTGCTTTCCTTTAAATGCTTTCATTAGAACAACTCTGTTCAGATGATTTTTGTACAGTCGGCTTGGCTGGTAGCAATGTATTGGTTTTCCTTTTTGTTGATTTGGGAATTCTAGGTTATACGTAGATCCTGATGAAATCTGCTTCTTTAATCTTCTTTCCATGCTGTGAATACAATATGGGCTTCGATTTCTGTTGGAAGTGTTTTATGTTTTCTTTTCTGGATGAGGTATTGAATTTAAAAATTGGCACCATGATAGACTTCGTGCTTGATGATTTCGTGTTTGAAGACACTACTGAATAAACTGTTGTTTCAAATATGGTTGGTTTATATGATTGTTGCTTAGTTGTATGAACTCTAACTATTACTAGACAACTTCAGGAAAGTAAATAGTTGGATTTGTGGTGAAAATGTTAGTTCCTTCTGTAAAGCTCGACTGGTTTAGTCGCATGAGTTGGAAATATGGTTGAATTCTAAGCCTGTACCTTTATTTGAAAGGGGTCTGAATGTTTCTATGAATATAGGTTCTGTAAGTAAGGAAATATTTGGTGTAGCTGTTGTTTTTATGATTTTTACTTGGATAATTGGAACACAGTTATGATCAAGAGAAAATGTACTTGGATGAACTCTGTCCCCTAACAATTCGTGGTTGATCCTAGATCTGCATGAATGGAAATTAGGTTTAATAATTGGATAAGAATGGACTGTGTTTGATGTTACCAGAGGTGACTTTGAAATCTATATTTAGAATTCATCTATTAACTCTGTAAGTGCAATTTGATTTGGTATCTTGGAACGAAACAACAACCTATCAAGTGTAATGGTTGGAAATAATTAGTTTCGATCTATTGGTAAGTAATGATAACGGGACAGTTACCCTAACTCTTAGTCAAAAATGATTCGAGTAATGGGTGAAGTGTAGACTGTTTACATGGATCAGGATTGTGGTCTGAGATTAGAACGTTTATATCATTTTGTAACGATTTTTGGCTTTTGTTTAATGTACAATCGCAAGACCATAGGGATCTATGGGCAAATTTTAAAGTAGTTCTACCTGATTGGAGCTATTGGTGAACTTAGGTGTTGTTTTACTTGCCTTCTCTTTTTCCCTGATTGAATTTAAGAATATATTTATATATATTACTCCTGGGAAGTTGGTATAGTTCTGAACTTGTTTAAAATAGAGTTTTGATTTTCTCTGTTCCTTCCTCTAAGTTGTGAAGGATAGTTGTTATAGGATTTGAATACGAAGGTATTCTCTCTCTCTTGGAAATTATGAGTGTTCTCTTCTTTATAATTTCTATAAGAACTCTACAGTATGGGTATGAGATGAATAGACTGTTAAAATTTAGGTGGAAAGAGTGGTAAGTGTTGAATCTTAACTAGAAGTCTCCTTTCCTTCTTTTTAGCAGTATTATTACCCTGATTGAGAATTTCAGTTATTATCTACTTGTATAAAAGTAGCAATGTAGTAAAAGTTTTGTATACTTATCAATGTTTATGAATTGATATGAAAAATTAGAGGAAATCCATTAGTTGAACTTGCTTGAGGCAGTAATCTGTCCTTTGCTTGAATTGTTTATATGCAAATCTGTTGGTTGCATACCTTGAAAAGGTTTCATTCCTTTGATTAGAGTGATTATAATGGATTGATACTGTTCTTGGTTTTCGGATGGCTAGGTACTTAAGATTCACATCGTTTCTTCTTATTTTCTTGTATAAGATGAATCATCGAAAAAGATTTAAGTTGAAATAGTAACTATAATATGAGTTATGTTATAAAGTCATATTAGAATGGTAGAAAGAAAATTAGCGTGATTCATGATTATGGATTTGATGAAATTGATTTCATTTAAATAGGTTGTTTAATGGAAACAATTGGTGGATTGCAATTGTTTTAAGAATTAGTGCTTATCATGCTTAGTTCACTGAACTGACCCGTGCTAGCAAATTTTGCAGATGGTCATCATAAGTGGTAAAGGCATGCAGGATCGATATGATGCACAGATTGTTTAATCTAGTTTTTATGATGAATTTTGACATGATTTCTCTAATTTTACTATAAGAATAAAGTTACTCTTTTGCTGGTGATTATTGTATTAAAATATGCTGAAGTGCATAAGTTGTAATTGTATAGGCTTGGAAATAAATGAAATGGGGACATATTACTTACGTGGTTGTGTTCTTATTTGTTGAATTGATCTTCTCTTATCTGTATGAATGAGAGTGCATTCTTATTATTATATGCAATGGGGTCTAGATGGATTCCCTAAGTAAGCCTTGTAAAATTATGTGGCTGAATACTACATGTTCTGGTTAGTAATTCTTATATATTATGAATATGGCTAAATTGGAAATTAGACCACTACATTTTTAGGGAAGTTGAGGTTGAACTATGCCCTAACATGTAGCTATAACTGGAAGAGTATTCTATTACTCCCTAATAATGTTCTAATTCAAAGCAATGTAATTGATGGCTATAAATCACCATGTCTTAATGGTAATAAGTCTGATATATTTCAGTCTTCGAGGTTGATACGAACCCTTACGGGTTTAGTTACCTTCCTTATGGGAAAACTTAGGGCTGTTGCCCTATTATGAGGAAATAAGGTTATTAGGAACCAATTGGCACCTTGACGCGATCTCAAATCTTATTAAAACCTTTTCTCTGTGAAACTGAACCTAATTATGTAAGGTAACTCAAAAGTGTGGGACCCAGGGTTGGGGAAGGCTACCTAGTTAGGAGGGCCTGTAAACCAATTATAACTCAACATAAGTAACTTCTTGGAGGTATGTACATCTTTCGAGGCTGTTTCGTAGGATGTTGACACATGTCAACTGCAGGGTTGTACCTTCGAGAAGATTAGGATCTTCTTGAGGATACAACAATGTAGATGACATATGGCAATACCCTTCTGCTTTGATCGTTAAGATTTACACCTGAAACTTGATCAAGACTTCCCTTCGGGACTGGTTAAGATCATAGGTAGATTATGAGGCAGCCCTCTGAGACTCGGGATAGCCTGACATAGGGAGAACATTGGTTAACCCAGTATGTCAGCTTACCCCTAGTCTTCAAGGGCATCCTTATAACATGAATTATGATATTAACCTGATTTGGAGTGAAAACTTGGGACAAGGGGACTGACAGAAGTCAGTATAAGACGTTCTATATAACATGGGAGTGGGGTGAAGGATGTATTCCAGATTGATGAGTATGCCATCAAGGAATAAGTAACAAGAATAGTATGTTTCAAATATTTGGCCAAAGTATCGCATGCTGCTAATTTCGTTGTCCTATGTCACCTAGTCTAAGGGACGTGATGCCGATGAATAATGGTAACAATTATTCAGATAGGTTCCTTGGACAGAGCACTCAGAATCCTAGATTAGGGAAGAGAACCACAAGAGTGAAGTGTTCTGATGAAAACACCAACTCTAAGATACACATGAATAGATCGGTAGTTCACCGAGTCATGGAATGAATAGATCGGCGGTACACCAAGTCATTACAACTGCATATGGTTATCTATTATAAGAATGATTGTTATGATCTGTGTGTTCTAAATTATGTATTTAGAACTAGAAAACACTAATAAAAAACATAAAAATTATCTTGTTCTAATGTATTAAAATGAGGATGTTAGAAAAGAACTAGTCAATTCCATGGATTTATGAGAGAATTAGAAATCAAGGATCTATTCAATACCATAGATCAAGGAAAGAACTATACCTAACAACTAGATAATATCTCCTAATATCTAAATAAATAAAAAGAAATATCCCCACACATAAGTGGGTGAGGATAAATACAATAATGTACCTAGGTGAACATGAGCTAATGTAAATAACTACTCTAACACCCCCCTCAAGTGAAGCTAGGGGCCAAAATAGAAGTGGCGTGTCCACAAGTATGAGTCCCGACATCTAGGCTCGATGAGGTACTCATGTACAATATATCCATGAAGAAATCTCAAGCCAAAAGCAAGAAAGAATCCTACTAGAAGGAAAGAGAAAGAAGAAGAAGAAGAAGGAATATGTTCTCACAAACACCCCCAAAGAACAAATTCCAAACCCTGAGCATTCCACATAGCTCAAGGTAGCGAGGTGATGCAAAAGGCTTCGTAAAGATGTCTACAACTTGCTGCTGAGTCAAAATGTACTCTAAGCAAAGAACTCCATCCTGAATGTATTGATGAATGAAGTGGATGTGTTTCTCAATATGATTGGTCCGCTGGAGCTCACGGTGGTCTGTAAGAAATGTGAATTGCACTTTGGTTGTCACACCAAAGTAAAATGTGAATCCTATGAGAATTTGAACTCTGTCAATAACTGGTGAAGCCAAAGAATCTACTAACTTGATGTAACATGACTTCCTTATACTCTACCTATGAAGATGAAAGTGCAATAACCTGTTACTTTTTACATGCCTAAGCAATCGGAGAAGAACCAAGATATAAAAGATAGCTAGAAGTGGAATGCCTGTCATCAATAGAACTCCGCCCATTCGAATCTATAAACCTAGCCAATTGAGTAGAGCCCCTAATGTAGTGTAGGCCAAAGTGGGAAGTGTCATGCAAATAGTGCAAAATCGTTTTAACATCCCGCCGGTGGATCAGCTATGAGGAGAATGTGCAAACCAAGATACAAGCCCTACGGTAAATGAAATATCATGGTGAGTATGGGTCAAGTACATGAGACTCCCAACCAACTTATTATAAAATGTAGGATCACAAAGTGGTGTGGTACATGTGGATGTAAGAGTAACTCCGGACTAAAAGGAGATGGACTTGGCTTACAATTAGCCATATCAAAGCGCCTAAGAAGATCATGGGTGTACTTTTGCTGACTCAAATGAATCCCTAAATCTATCTGAGAAATCTGCAAACCAATGAAATAATGCAATAGCCCAAGATCTGTCATGTCAAACTATGTAGAAAGATCCCTCGAACACTCGAATGTGGGAAGAAGAGCTTCCAAAGAAGTAACAAGATCATCAACATACAAGACAAGTATCGAAAATCCTCAATGACATGTTGGAGATACACTATATGATCAGAGTGGCAATGAACAAAACCAGTAGATAGAATAAAAGAATCCATCTTCTCATACCAAGCCCGAGGGGCTTGTTTGAGACCATAGAGAGACCTTTGGAGCTGACAAACAAGAGAAGAATCTTGGAAAAATCTAGATGGTTTCTCCATATATATTTCTGTTGTAGATCTCCATGTAAGAAGGCACTCTTCACGTCCATCTCGGTATACAGGACACCCCGTGATGTAGTAGTAGCAATATCAAGTACAAGGCATACATAAAGCATCTAGCAATGGGTGCAAAAGTCTCGAGTAATTAATACCTTCGAATTGTGAAAAACCCTTTGTAACAAGATGAGCCTTATATTTATCAATGGACCCATCATCTACATATTTGGTTTGGTATACCCATTTACACCTAACCATCATTCTTCCTTTAGGAAGAGATACCAAATCCCAAGTATGATTCTTCATCAAAGAAGAATACTCACCGCCATCGCATCATCACACTCCGGTATCCCATGAGCCTTTGAAAAAGACTATGGATCCTCAAAAACTACCTGACGTAAAATTACAAAACCCGTAGAATGTGTGATGATGCCTAGTGGGTGGAAGATCCTCTATGAAAGGTACTGGCTCGAAACTTTAGTACGATCCCACTTAGGCATAATGAAAACATCAAAGTGGGAATAGGATCCGCAATGACATCTATAACCTCCTCATAAATCTCCTCAAATAAAGGATCCTTAAGATGAGATGAAGAAGAAGAAGGAATAGAAGACGATGAACAATCATGAGGAGTAAAACGCTCATCAAACTAACATGTATTCGAAAAATAACATCATGTGTATCGGGATCTAAAAGATGATAAGCACTCATGTCCTCACAAAACCCTACAAAGATCAAGGGTTTACTCTTCTTATCCAAAGCTTTCCTTTTCTTCTTTGGCACAAAGGCCCAAGCATGGCTCCTAAAGACTCAAAAAAATGAGACATCTAGCTTAGTGTTGGACCAAACTTCCTCTCGGAGTTAAATGCTCAAGTGCTCTGTGTGGTGTATGATTTTGAATATAGTTAGTACAATTAACTACTTTTGCCCAATATATAGGAGGTATATCTCTAGAATGCATCATACAGTTAGCCATTTCCTTCGAAGTTCTATTATTCCTTTTCGCTAATCCATTCTGTTGTGGAGTATGAGGAACAAAATACTGGTGAATAATACCTTGAGTTGCCAAAAATTTAGAAAACTCATTACTAAAGTACTCCCCCCCATTATCAGTGTGAAGGTTCTTTATCCTACTAGAAGATTGTTTCTCGACCAAAGCCTTGAAGAATTTGAAGTCTAAAAAAACATCACTTTTGTACTTGAGAAAATAAACCCAAGTACACCTCAAGAAATTATCAATATATGTAAGTGCATACTTAGCTCCATTGAAAGATGGGGTAGGAAAAACCATCAAATCACTATGCATAAGCTCAAGTGTTGAAGAAGCTCTCTTAGACAAATTCTTAGGAAAAGGATCTTGGTGTTGTTTCCCTAATGCACAACCATGAAAAACTCCCTCAAGACAAGAAACTCTAGGAAGACCATCTACCATACCATGAGTGATCAACTCCTACAAATATTTGTAATTGAGATGTCCAAATCTTTCATGCCAAAGTTTACTCTTTGAATCTAATGAGAAAACAATCTTGTCCCTATAGAAGAAGTGTCATCAAAACCCACAAAGTGATATAGTCTTGAACTATGATCAACAATACCTGAGCAACAAGAGAATAAGGCTCCAAAAAACTTCTTAATTCTGCCCCATGTGGTGTAAAAGTCACTGTTTTCCCTTGACCACAATGAAAAATTTGATATACAGTAAAAGTAAATTTACAGTGATGATAGGAACATATAGTGCATCTTAGATATTGCCACCATCAAGTTATATATCACCTTTTCCCTCAATAGAAAGAAATGAAGAATCTCCAACCTCAATTTTGGAAGTAGAACTCAAACCTAGAGAAACAAAAGACTCCTTGGAAGAATTCATGTGATGAGAAGCATGAGAATCTATAACCCAATTTTCTGCAAGTGGTGACTGAAATCTTCCAACAACATTAAGTGCTTTTCCATGCTGATTAGAATGAGGTGGAGTGGAGATAGAAATTTTTAGTTTCTTGACTGCATCCTCTAAGGCTTGCATTCACTTATAACACCTATTTTCTTCATGATTACTACCCCCACAAAAAGAGCATGAACGACTAGACTTATTCTTGGATTTAGAAAATCCTTGGGTTTTGAGTTTTTTTCTTTGGCTTTAGGAGCATTTTGAGATAGAGAAGGTGTGGATTTGGTTTTACTATTTAGTTTTTCCTTGCCCTTAGGATTAGTTGCAACTAATGCCTTTTGAGAAGTGGAAGACTCAAGGTGAGATAATTTGGATTCTTCCCTAGTAAGTCTTTCACAAGATGTTTATAAGTTAGGCATTTTGAAGGTGTCACCTAAGGCATCCATGCTAGAGAAAAAGGTAGAAGAAAATATTTGGAATGGTCCTCTCAACTTGGATAAAATCAAGTAAACACACTCTTCATCTTTCTTATCTCTTCCACTCCCCTTCAACTATGCCAAAAATTCTTGAACTTGGTAAGATAGTCTATAATTATTGGAAAATCTTCAGGATTAAGAGAGGTGATCTCAATTTCAAGTTGCATGGCTCTCATATGATCCACCTTACCAAATAAATCCTCCAATTTCTCCCATATTTTGAAAGGAGAGTCACACTTTTCCAAATGAAATAAAATACTATCACTTACATAAGTTCCTATCAAACCCATACACTCATCAAATTTGCACTGGTACTGAAATTTCTCATATTCTCTAGTGAACACTAGTTGTTCTTTAGAAGTTAAAGCCCATAATCCTTTCCACTTAATTATTGTTTCCATTCTTGTTTTCCATTGTAGTAATTATGTGTTGTTAATGTCTCAACATGATCTAATTTATAAGTAGATTCCATCCTAAAAAAAATCACCAAAAGAAATGGAAGAACCAAGCAATGCAACAAGACCCCCAAGCAATGCAACAAGAGCCCCCCCAGATTTTGGCACTTTATAATGAGTGTGTGTTACAATATGGCACTTTATAATTATAGTGCAATTCTCAAAATAAATATTTTCAATGGAAAGAGTATAGAAAACAAGCACTTTTGCAAAAAATGGCACTCAAAACTAAGTTACCGATCAAAAGTTACAAACTTCTCAATAGTATGCTCTACTATTTATTTTAGTTACGACTAAAATAGAATAAAATACTCTTACCTTCACCACACAAATAAAATGAAAGGGGGCTGGAGTTAATGCCTCCCGAAATGGTCAACTTTATAGCCGATCTTAGGGTTTCACGCTTCTCAATCAATGGAAGCCTCTGTTTTGCATAAAAACACATGCAGCAACAAAATACAAGAAAATATCGAATATATGAATATATAAATAATCTATTTGTAAAATAAAACTTACAAACGAATGTTAATAGCAATCTCCTACTCTAATACCATAAAAGGAATGATAACCAGATCATGCCAAGCCAAGAACACAGATGCTAATCAAACATCATGATCAATAAGATGAAAGCAATTCACCAGAATAACTTTACATAAACCTTTGCAAACAAATGAGTAAGCAATATCATATATTATTATGGAACTCAAAAAATACATTGAGAATGGGCTTGCTTTGCTTATATAGGCAAGGAATAACAATCTAAGAACCAGTCAAGGTCATAGATCAAGCCATAAATCATTGAAAGAACTAGTCATCAAAGAACTAGTCAAGTCCATAGATTTATGAGAGAACTAGACATCAAGGATCTAGTCAATACCATAGATCAAGGAAAGAACTATACCTAACAACTAGATAATATCTCCTAATATCTAAATAAATAAAAAGAAATATCCACACACATAAGTGGGTGAGGATAAATACAATAATGTACCTTGGCGAACATGAGCTAAGGTAAATACCTACTCTAACAAGGCATACTTATATCCATAACAATAAGGGTCTAAAATGTTTCTATACCTAGAGTTAAAAATTGGCTACTTATTGAACTATGTGCAACATTTTCCTGGGTCACTTGATCTTGAGTTCCTTTCATTGTTGTCTCCTCCACATATAGATGTCGAAAGAGGCTCTCGATTGTTCCACTCATGGAAGGGATGGAGCATGTTATGCCTTATAAACATCATTCCTTTCAAAATCAGGAGGATCAATTACCACATCTCTATGCTTATGATTTTTGGGCATGTGGGCACCTACTCTCACCAAAATTGGTATATGAGAAACCTTGTGTTTCTTGTGTGCCCTTTCAAACTTTTTCAGATCAGGTGCTGCTCTTTTCTCCTCCTTATGTGGCTTAGATTGAGTATGACCACTTGTTATAGCTCTACTCATTAGTTTCTCAGTACTATGAGGTTTTGGTGAAACACCTGAGTGAACCACATGGGATGCTAAATCCTTCCCCTTTTCTTGGATTGGCATTGTAAAAGTAATGGGGGCATTCTCCATATATTTTAAGAGCATGTCTTCGTATTTTGTCCGAGTAACTGACATAGAGGTACCAGTCCCACTAGTGGCTGAAGTCCACTCATCTATGAGTTCAAAAGTGGGCCTTTTGAGGGAAAGGGATTTTACTCCCAAAGTATCCATTCTATCTGCACCTTCCCTCAGGGGTGGAATATCATCACTCAAGTTTCCTAAACTCCTGAAGTTGTTTAATATTTTGGTATTTTTATTGACAATTCAATGTTCTTTTGGGTTAACCAATTCAAATTCCTCCTCATTACATCAGTTATCCTTATATAAGAATCATCAAATTCAATTTCATTCTTATTTAGAGGGATTATAGGTTGTCCTTTCACCTTCCGATCAATGCAATATTTTCTTACTTTATGTTGATCATCCACAATTCCTCGGTATAACTATAATTTTGAAGTCTATTATTTGTCAAATGGTCATTATTTAGAAATCCCTTAATCTACCCTCTTCTTCATCCCTACAATTCATCCAATAATATTCAAAATGGGTCTCATACTGAAAAGTATTTGCAATGTTGTTGAATACCCATATGATATCATACTTAGCCCTTGCCTCAAATTTTTCCATGTCAAACTTCTATATTTCATCCTCAATCAACCTAGATTTTATGATGGAAGGGCATGAATACCTTCCAATTATAATGGGGAATTTGATATTTGTCTTATTTCTTTCAGAAATCAATTTATGCACAGGTGTTAGCTACCTTTCCAACTCACATAAAGCCAATTTATCGTCTAAATAGCTTGGCAATTTATAAGGTTTGCATTAAAAACCACTAACTCTTATGTATGTGATTTTTTAATATTGAATGAAGTAACACCCATAATCCAAAATAAATTTCCTGTCCTATTCATAAATTACCTATTATCCCCATTCGGTTTGAAAAGGAAAATAATTGGGGAAAGGAAAACATCATTGACCAACCTATCATTTCCACTCCAATCGATTTAACTGCAGGTTGAGGAAAAATCTCTTGCATTTGACATTGTTTGAAATCATCACGTGGTAATAGGTGTGGGAAATGTCTATGCCCTAAAAAATTATAAATTAGGAAAACATCATTGACCAACTTGACATTTCCACTCCAATTGACCAGCTATAGTTAAGGAAAAATCTCATGCATTTGACATTGTTTGAAATCAGCATCTGGTAATAGGCCCAAGAAATGTCTATGCCCTATAACATTATAAATTAGGTAGGTCATTATGTAGAATTCCATCTTTGAAGTGTCACCCATTTGAATTTTCACTACTAAGGTGACCATGTGGCCATGGAGTGCTTATGCAATGAAAGTATCCCACAAAATGCTCCCCTTTCTTTCCAAAATGATCCACATGTAAGTAGTCATCCACTCCTTGAGTTTATTTTTGGTTTCTAACCCCATCATTCGACTCAATAACACAATGATATCTTCAGCCTCTTCAACAAATTGTTCCCTAACTAGCCTTTTAGGGATTCTAGTTATTTCCTTTTTGTCCGTGAGGAGCCATTTTGTATTTATGATCTTGGCATAGTCTTTTTCTTCTTTTCATAATACCATAAAGCTAATTTGATACCAATGGTAACCGTATTTGTGATTAGAACCAATTTAAGCATTATTCTAATGGCTTCATGTTTCAATGTCAATATTACATCACCATTTTGGTCTAATACATCCCTTTTCTCCGGGTTATAATTCAAAGCACAATGTCATACCAATTTTGGGCATCGAATCGATGGAGGGATAACACACTAGCTCGTGTGATGTGACTATCCTTGATTTCTCTCAAAGATTCACTATGATTGGGATCATTTATTCAATGAAGAAATTCCTCTAAATTGGCGTTCATCAGGTTTATTTTCTGTAATTCAGTCTAAATCCCTTGTAATCCTTGATGAATTTGATAATAAAGATGGCATGGTCTTCATCCTTGAAAACCCTAACTTTACCTCAAAATTTCTTTCCAATAATATGAAAAGTACAAAAGTTTTCAGCTCTTACCAGTTTTATGTGAATCCTTGAACCATTCAAATTTAATCCGAATATCTTTAGATGTACGATTCTTAGAAAAAGCTCCAAGGTCAAATTTCACGCTGATGAACAATGCAAATATCAACAAGACACACTTAAAACTCAACAAATTTGATAATGAAGGATCGAAATAATTAAAATCCTTATAAAAAAATTTCCTTGATTTATGCAAAACACATTAATGGTGGCAGAAATAAATGCAATGCATCGTGGCCATTCATTCCACTTTTTCAATTTTAAAAGTGATCCATCCACGTGGAAAAGACTTTCTCTAATGCAGCTCGGGAGAAATTTTTTGTAGTTTTGCAATGTTTCAAAACTTATACATTTTTGGCTATTTGACCCGCCCATCCACTTTTGACCTTCAACACGGGCTTGACACTGGTGGCATTTGGGTTACAAAGTGGAGTTGTGGGCCTTTTCTCGTAATTTTATTCCTTTTTCAATTCAAAACTAAAAGTTTCAACATGTTCCAACATCCCACATCCCCATTCCTTTCATCAAAGGAGCCACATGTCCTTTGTGGATCTCGGGAACCTTTTTACATTTTTACAATTTTATCCTTAGTTCAAAAAACTAAAAATATGTGCCGCTTCCCCACATCCACTCAATTTGTGACAAATGTACACCCTCACATGTGAATTGATAAATTATTTGTGTCGCCTTATAATTACAAATATTCGAAGAATATTCATCGGATCATGGGGCTGATTTTGCATTCTATGAATGCAATGGAAAGTTACAAGTTTAAAAGTTAGACCTACCATACTACATTTAATTAGGAACTTCCATGTACCAACAGGCGATGGGACAAAAATGAAAGTGGAGACACGACCAAGGAACAATTTACAAAAGGTGATCTTTAAGATTTTAGACCTAAAACACAATTGGTTTCTCTCAAGAATTTTCATAATAGTGTGCATCGAAACATGATCCTCAACCAAAAATAGGAAATAAAAATCCACATATAAGAGAACTAAGAGGTCAACTCACACCCCCACAGGAAAACAAAAAATATAACAGACAATGAAGGAAAACTCTTATCCAAATAGGGGCAAGATTAATTGAAGCACCAACATGCCTTAATGTATGAATGCCATTTAGGAAATGAGTAAATAAAATTTAGTAATCAAAATAAATTGTGTATGATGATAAGTTATTAATAATTTTGGGATTAATTTATTTATCTTTTATGAAATAAGTTGCACTTGTATTATGAAAAGTGACTTATGAGGGTTGATCTCTTTACTTATATGATCAAGTACTTATTAAAACAACTTTGATAATATTAGTGATTATAATGAATTTATATGAAGGGATACTTATGGGATATAAATAAATTATAATGAAAGGTCAATTAATCCTATGGTATAAGGTTGTTATGTTTATTATTTATGTGTGTTGGTTGCACTTGACAAGTTATGTGTACTTCATAAAGTATGAATACTTAGCTAAACATAATAGTTATGAATATACAATTATATTCTTAAGGGATTATGAGTATATAAATAGTGATGTATGATTACCACCCCACATTAAATAAAAATAAATTAAGAACATGAAACTTATCTTCTTTAATGGAAAATATATGCTCTCTATATTAATTATATTACAAATTTACATCTCGCAAACCCGAACTTAAATGAATAAAACATTTACGATTCTTATTTAAAGGAAAGTCATTTCGAACCTTATTTTATCCTTATGCATTGAGACCTATTGACTAGAATAACTTAGGGTAAGATTAACAAGTTGTGAGTTAATTGAACTAATGAACTTTTTAAGATATGATGTTCCATTTAGTGGAACTCGATGAGATGTCGCAACATAGTCGCTGTTACACAATACCCATTTAATGACGTGAGTCATTAATTGGTTACTGTGGAGCAACTACTATGGTGTGATAGTTCACCTACCTCCTCTAAACATAATTTTCATAAATTTGTGGATCCAGATAAATGATAGACACAAATTTGTGATAGGATTATGTCTTACATCCAATGTCATCTTATGATTACTACGGGGAAGGAAGAGGATCCAAAGTGACACAAGTCAATTCAGATACACTTAATTTCCGTTAGTCACCCTAACTTAACTTATCAACACTAACCCATGTGAACTATCCCTAATTAGTATCTAACATGGACCTTAGAAGTGATTTATGTAAATCAAGTAATTCCAAATCTAGATAACAGGTTTGAGTGTGGTGAAAGACATATTCCTCTTGACAAGTATGTCATCTAGGAAATAAATCATGGAAAACATGACTTGAAAATTTGTCCAAAGTATCGCAAAATACTAATAGTTGTTTCACCAATAAGTTATGTATAAAATAGATAAGGTAAAAAAGTGAGGAGGAATACCTGTGAAGTCATAGAAGGTTGCACATGTTGTAGAAGATCAAGTAGATCATTAAGAGATATTTTTTTGTTTGTGAAGGACTACCGAAATGAAAACTAAGAACACAAGATAGAATTAATAATATAGGTCATTGGACTACCTAGCAGGACCTAAATCTAGGAAGTGGGGTTCTTCCTAAAAGGTTTTCAATCCACATTCAAATACAACTCAATGCAGATAAATAACATGAAAGAAAGAAATCCTACTGTAGTTGTATGATTTAGGTTTCTCACAAAAATACAATAAGCTATATTTTATCTAATATTATATATAAGACTTAATCTATAAAGGGTGGTTGGTTGTCGAGCCTATAGGTGTAGCACAGGGGTTATAGGGAGGTTTGGGTGAAGTTTGGTGGCATTTAAAGAGGTTTGGGGTGAGGTTAATGGCTTTCTAGTTTGGGGAAAATTACTAGACACAATGATTGATATAGGTAGGTTAACTAATACCGGTATCTAGTAATAGTCAACATCAGTTGGGTGTGAGATGTTAGTAGGGGTAATTAGATGAGAAGGTTAAAATGGGTTGGTTGGGAACTCTCTATGATTACATAGAGATTTGGTAGGGATTAGGCTATGTGATATGATTTATGTGAAGACTTAGAGATGGTAAACAGGTTGGTTGGAGGAACAGAGAGGTCCAAATGAACAGGTTATTGGGTAGATGGGTGTAGGAGGAGATCCGAGAGAGATACAATCTATAAAATAAATGATTTAGTACCAGAAGATAATTAAACTTACTAACCACATTAAAGTAATTACTTGGAGATTGGAGGTGGATAGACGATGGTTTTTGGTAGGTACTTGGAGAAGAAACATGTCCACATCCACTACAACAAAGCAATGAAGGCTCAATGCTTCCTTGGGTTGATAATCTAAAGATCTGGAGTAACAAGATGATTACTAATGAACAATGTGGGAGGTACTTTGTTGGTCATCATAATCTTATTTTAGATTCCTGGATGCAAGAGCTAAGAATGTCAGAACTAAAAAACCCAAGATGGAGGAACCTAGGTGTAGTTTCGTTTCCCTATTCCCGCTAAATCCCAAGTGCTCCAACCTATCACCCAACATTAGATGGGCACTCACCGAGGCATGAAAAGGATTGAGCCCCTCCTTTATGTGACATTTTTAAAAATGATTTTCCATTAATGGAGGAATGTTTATAGAAACAAAAATACAAGAATTTATTCTAAGCACAGAGTAAAAAGCCTAGATCTAACATAGATGTTGAAATAGGTTTTAAACCCCACAAGAAAGGACCATAAGGGATGGCATGCACATCAATGCACGTACGAATGACAGCGTGAAGAGATCTCAAGAGGAGTGATCATCAAATGAATGTGCATGCAAAGATTTGAAACACGGGAAGAACCTGGTTAAGCCATAAAACTCTCCTCTATCTCATAGATCAAATGGGGTGTACATATAGGAGGTGCTGAGTAACCCCCAATGCTGCAATCATGACAACTCAAGTAGAGAGGGGGAGTTACATTCCTGAATAGAAGTGTAACTCCTAATGACACATATGATGAACCGACGTCATCGACGCACAAGATAATCTCATAATGACCCCTAAATGACACATGGACCTACGATCTCACATAAGTGAAATGACTCACCTAATGATGTGGAAAATAACACACACCAACACCCCCCCTTCATCGTAACTTAGGATGAGGCAGAAATTTAGAAATGAGAAATTGATTCTGACATAAAGCCTAATGAGGTACCCATGTACAAGAAGAAGTCCCAAGCAGTGAAGGAAAACCCAGTGGGAAAAACATCCACCACAAGAGAACAAAACACTCTCTAATCTAAGAAAGATGCCAAAGATGGGTCCCAGCTATAGATGAGCCTGAAAAGGTACCCATGTACAAAGAGGCAATCTCTCGGAAAGAAGAAGAAGAGAGAAGAAGAGGGAGATGAGAGGAATGCAGAAGATGCCATGGATGGATCTAAACTCTGCAGCTCTAAGAAGTCTCCCAGAAGAATGTTGATGACGAGATCCTCTACCTCTGGACTAAAGAAGAGCCACCGCAACGAACTATGTGCCTACCCTTAGGAAGGACATAAATGACATGTTGGAAGTCCACCCACTCCACAAAGGAAACTCGAAGGTAGTAGCATGAAGAACTCTGAGTCTAGTCCACAAAAGTGTCACATAAGTCTAGCAAGTGAGTGTGAAGGAACCGAAGGTAATGTCACGAGTGTAGAATTATCAGAGTATGAAGAGTGAACACCCATAAAAAGGATGTACAACTGATGTGAAGGAAAAAAAACATCCACCATAACAAAAAATAAATCCACAAGCAAGGGTGGATCAATGAAGGTCTCCAGAAAAGTGGAAGTGGTAAGAGTCCCATAAGGGGCAATCCTAACAACGGAGATGTTGAACTCCTCTGAAACACTTGTAGATGGATGAGGGACCTATAGAGCATCACAAGTGGACTCTACAAAAAGATGACAAAGGTTAGGAAGATACTCGTCCCAATGAGGGGGCTCAACAAATAGAAGAGTGATGTCAGATAGGTATGAGTCATCCAATAAAGGTAGAGGAGTGAAAGGGGCCTCACACACTGAAGGTGGAAAAGAGGCAGGTGTGATGAATGTATGAGGCTGAGTAGGAGACTACTCGATATCTGATGAGATGTGGGATGTGTCAACACTCTCTAGAATAGTGAGAGAAGGAGGAGAAAATTCCTTTGTAGTACTCTCAACATCAGAACTAGATGCATAATCCTCATCATCAGAAGTAGAACCAAGCAAGTATATGTTGCTGGAATTTTCATCACACAAAAAAATAGAGGAGACAATGAATCGGGAGTAGTAACATAAAGGCGACAGTATGTGAAGGGTCTCCATTGAGGGACTGAAGAATTCTCTAGACACGGTGGGGTGGATCTAAGTCTGCCACGTGAAACTAAAGAGAATGAGATATATGCATCATCATGTGACCAAATACATGGTCGCAAGTGTTAAGAAAGTCTTCAGATGATGATGATCGGTGGGTGCAAGAACTAGCCCAAGCAAGAAGGGTAAAATATCCCGGTGGGAAAAGTAACGTTCCATGGAAGCACGCCAAGATGAATAGTTCCCTCTCCTAGTGAGAAGTGGTGGAGGCTGTAAGACGATCCTATGATGCTAAATTATAGAAAGAGCACTCTCCATGATAAAAAAATGCAAGATGCATAAAAGCAAGACGTCGGACTTGGCCGATAATGCATTTGTGTGTGAAAACCCAAGAGTATAGTCAACCCCCCTTGAATGTGGAACTTTATAAAGTAGTGTATTTACAAAACTGAAAATTTCATCACGTAATGTGTGAAAAATCATACAACTTTGACTAAAGAAGTGCTAAAAATGAGCTACCAATCAAGATTTATGGCATTAAAATGATTCCCATGAATCGATGGAAAATGCCACTAGACACTGCAAACACATTAAAAAAGTTCTCAAAATGAGTGCAAAGGGTATTGTGTGACTGCTCGTTGGAAACGGCATAAAATTTTAGGCATAGTTTGTTTTTATTGCGAGGTGGGATTAGCCTCCTACCAACCCCAGACCTCACCCTTCGTCTTCAATGCTTGTAGGAAGGTAAGAATACAAGCAAAATACAACCTTGAAATTTATTTCAATGCTAAGAAAATGTTTTTAATCTTAAAAATTAAAAAATATAGGAGGGGGCCCACGTTCTAGGCTGTGTGGAATGTGACCATTGAAATGTGGACAACCTAGCACCAAGGAGGGAATCCTTATTGAGCAATAATGTGGGAGGTCACTTTGGAAGCAGAAAACAATGTCACCGCCATTACAAGATCTTGGAGAGTGAAAAAACCACGTGCTTGAGTTAGTGGGGGAAATCAATAGTGTTGCGAGCACGTGTGGAGGAGTAACCATTGGAAAGACTAAGTCAGGGCCAGAGAAAACATCTAGGACATGGAAGCCCAATTTGGAAGGTGCAGCAGCCACGTGGAGGTCTGAAGGAGATGTCAAGCTATGCACAGACATTAACCAGAGCTAGTGAGACTGCAGGTCCATGAGTAGGTAGTGGGAGATGTGCTCACGAGTAAGAGAATGGAAGTGCAGGAGAAATCACATGTGGCTGGTTGTGCAAAGAAGGCTAGAGAGTAGATCCATAGCAAAAATAATGAGGGGAAAGAAAAACCCCAACACAATAGAGAAAACAACACAAAAACTCATAGGTCCTAGCCAAGGGAATTCACACCAGTAAATGGCATGCACAAAGCCAAATTCACACATGGAACTCCAACGCACAACACGATACTCAGAGAGCTTGGGGTAGAGAAGAATGCATAGTCCATTTAGTATAAAACAAAGACTCCCAACCATGATCAAAAATGAAGTGCCAACTAGATCAAAGTGCCAAATAATGTGGATTAGTGCAAAACATGTTGTAAAAAAATGCAGGTGAGGTTTGAAACAAGCCACCATAGTATGCAAAATAAGTGAGAGCTTGAAACATAATACACCTCATAAAAACACCTCCAAATGTGCATGCAAACCCAAAGAATTGAGTGGTCAAAGACACTAAACTTGAAAAACACCAGAAACTTGAACAACCACCTCAAACACATGAACAACCCAAAGAGAGGTATGATGTTGGAATCAGTGCAAGTAGAGCATGATCGGAATAACCATTATAACACACACTTTGAAAGAAATATGAATATCACACTGAAAGCCGAAACACACACGAAACACAGATGAGTGCATGGGTCCACAAGATCCACTGATACCATAAAATAGGGTTTAAAACCCATAAGAAAGGATAATGAGGGATGACGTGCACATCAATGGACATGTGAACAATAGCATGAAGAGATATTGGGAGGAACGAGCATCAACCGAATGTGCATGTAAAGATTTGAAACACGGGTAGAACCTGGTTAAGCCATAAAACTCTCCTCTATCTCATAGATCAAATGGGGTGTACATATAGGAGGTGCTGAGTAACCCCCAGTGTTGCAATCATGACAACTCAAGTAGAGAGGGGGAGTTACATTCCCAGAATAGAAGTGTAACTCCCAATGATGCATATGATACACCGACGTCTTCGACACACTAACACACTAATGTCTTGTGACGCGCAAAAGAATCTCATAATGACCCCTAAATGACACATGGACCTACGATCTAATGTAAGTGAGATGACTCACCTAATGATGTGGAAAATAACACACACCAGCAGATGCACCATCATATAAACTTAAACATTGTAACATCATAAGAGAACCATATTTGTACCATGAGTAACATGAAATACACTATGGATTGATCCCATTAGATACATATATCTTGAATAACCCATCATATATTCATTAAAAAGTGTTTGTTGTATCCATATTACATGAAAAAGTCTCAACAACAGATCATTACATCATTCTACCATTAGCATTATACCCTCCCCATGACTCTAATCTTGAAACTCTATAGTACCACCTTAGAACCATTACATATTATTCACCATACATATGCACACATCCTCTACTTCCAACCTCCAATACCTAATACCGATACCCTTTTCTAGATCAAAAACGCCTCCTAAATAGGATACGATCTCTCCTAACCATCACTCCAGAAGTAAGCCCGCATGCCAAATGTCATCATATCATGTTATACTTGAGTTTCCAAGCCATGAAAATGCTAGCTATCCATAACAACCTCCACTTTACAACCTATAACCATAATGATTCCCTAGAATATTCTTTTCTTGAGCTCTAAGTCTCCATGTAACAACCTTGTCATCATTACGCTTATCCGCAAAGCTTCACGTGTTTTACATGTGATACCCTTCAACTGAAATGTAGCTAAGTCCTTAAACCCTTAAACCCTTTCCTATTTCTACACACAAACCTATCTCTCCTCGCGTGTGTTTACTTACATGATTTTATTCATAGTGCCCTCCACGAGCACTCATATTTTACTTTCGAACTTATTCATTTTCCAAGATCAACATCACCCCACACTCAATGTGTTGTCTATCATTAGAAAATAATCTAATCTCCAACAAAGAATAAATAATGGAGGGAAAGAATCACCCGTACCTAGCTTGAGCCAAAGATAAAAACAATTTTTCTATTGTTTTACAAGGATTTAGAAGTCTTTGTTCAAGGATACTTCAATTTTATTCCAGGCATCCACCTCACCCTGCACTTGTTCAAATAAGTCCCCTATCAATGCGATGACTTCATCGAATGATAATTCCTCAACCTTAGCCTTTAGTGTATCAACAATGTTTTCCATCTTCTTGCTAAGGTCACTCAATGTGTCCATCCTTTGTGTAACCTATGGATATAATTCCTTCACTTTATTTTTAGTCAAGATCCTTAAGTATTCAATAGCCTCATACTTCTTCTCAACCTCTGTTATGATCTTGTCCCATTCCACCCTATTATACTTTTTATTTTATTGGAACTCCTTCAGTAATGCCTCATGGGTAACAACCAATACACTTGCCACCCTATCCCTGTCTCCACAGTTGTCATAGAAAAATTTGGCCATGTGTGCTACAGTTTTTATAGAGGCTAGGAACTCAAAGTATCAAGTTATGGTCTCTTCAATTTTAAACTTCTTCTTCTCTCTTTGTCACACTAAAAATCTTCTACGGATTCTAGCGCGAGTAGTTATTTCTCCATTGTGATCTAGTTCATCAAATCCTTTAGGCATTGGAAGGCTAACTCATACTTTTGTTTAGGGGGGCTAAGTCTGAGTGTGCTAAAATAATGGAATCTGAGATAGTCTCCAATTTATTGTAGGCTTCATGCACCCTCATCTTTTCCTCTCTCAAATCAACCTTTAATTACGCAATTATAGACTCCTTCCCTTTTATTTCCTTGTCTCTCTCTATTATCTCCTTATTCTTTTCCTACAATTCCTCCTCCAAGGATCTTATTTTTAATTCCTCTTGAATAAGCTTGCCTCCACTTCTACTAATATCTTTTGAGAATGATACAAGTTATCTAATCCATTAGCCACTTGGTATCCATAATAGGATTCACCTCATTAGGGTTTAACGTTTCTATTACTGCATCTACACCAAATTTGAATTCAAAGCTAATTAACATGGGATCCGAAGGTCCATGACAAAATTTTTCTCATGTGTGTGTACACACTATCCTTCTCTAATGATGACCAAGTAGAAGAGTTGGTCTATAGGAACCGTGCTTTGGAAACACCCATTCATGACCTTATCGGATCATTAACATAAGTCATCGTACCCTTACCACCTATGCATGCTCTGTTGGGAATCTTACTACTAAAATATTCTCATTATTAATGCTCTCTTCCATTTTAATTCATATTTATTTGAGGTTGTGATCTACCTCATGCTTGACCAAATCCTTGATGATACTTGGTACTTCCCTTTCTACTATTTCATCCAACTGTCACACCAGACAGTGTATGTGGTCCTATGCACATTCGTCCCCACTTCTACTTCACTTATTTGTTTCTTTCGAGTGCCCTCTCTAAAAATCACCCCACTCTTCATCAGATCCATGTACATCGAACACTGGGGGATTCCCACCTTCCTCACACTCCTTGTTCTCCTCCTTTGACTTGTCACCCTTCATGCTCTTTATCTCATCATAGTTTTAAATTTGCACCATATTTTGCTTCTTCTTTTCTAGAGACTGCTCTATCATAAGGTACATTTCCTTCTCGTGTGACTTCTCTTTCATGTGGGTTTCTTCCTTTGTGTGTAAGTACTTGGGCCCACACCGACTCTTGTGCCTCTACTATCTCCCCGAACTATAAGTGTGCTTGAAAACCCCGCTTGTTGGATTTTCCTCTCTTTCTCTCTTATTTGGCACTATCTTCTTTCTTCTAGTGGGGTCTTCTTGGATGGATACATCATCTTCAACATACGTTCCTTTTTCAAACTTGGACCTTAGGTGTATATATACCCTTGTTGTCATTTTTCCACAATAGGTATTGACATAGATTTTAACATATGTACATCATGAGAGACATACTTCTCCACATATGCACACTTCTTGGGATACACTAATGTTTAACGCAATGTGTGGTTATCCTGATCTACCTCACTTAGATCAAATCTAAGTTTCTTGGCCTCCTTGAACCTGTTAACTATGCTTTAAATGTATTGCTTTGTGAAGGAAAAAGGTAGTTTACAACGTGGAGTTTTCATGCCATCTATCAAAGTGAATCTACCTATGCAAAAGTGCTGGCATAGGGTGAACTCAGCTAGACCATCCACCAAGGCTAGCAGTTGTTCAGGGATTCTCCATTCTTCCCCAAATGTATCACGAATTCTCTTGTACCACTTCTCCAAGTGCACTTTATATACAAAGTAGTCATTGTATCACAAGTGTATGATTCAAATATCTTAGAGCGGGAAGGGTCCTCTTCAAGGTACTCCTCGATGTAGCTATTCATCCCATCGAGCACTCCAATCTCTAAAAATACAATGGTAAGAAGGATGTTACCATACATGATTTTATCCTCATCACATGTGGCATCTATGATCTCCTCTACAATGAAGGCTAAGAGGTTGTAGATCGTTCCTTCTGAAATATTCCTGCAAATGTTCAACCATCTCTTGTTCACTTGTGTCCATCACTCTTATCCATTCAACTTGGTGAGTAGGTGTGTGACCATCTTCATGGTTGGGTTGGTGATCTTGGTGATATCAAAATAGCATGATACCTTCTTATATTATTTATTTGGCTATTTCCTTAAAAGTGTCCTTGTTGTCCTAGTCATCATCAATTGATTCTCCTGTGAAAATAAGCCTAGTCTATTTGGAGATCAACTAAGAAGTTAAGTGAACTCTCCTTCCTACGAAGTAAGAGTAATTTTCATGGACATGTGACATCCTCCACTGGTATAATCTTTTGGGTTTTCTAAAATATGGCAACTCATAGAATTGAAAGAGTCTAGCCTTCTCTAATGATGTCTTCAAAGAGTCATCATACACTAGTTTTTCATCATATTTCCTTTCTCTGATAGGAAACCTAGCTCAAAAATCAGCTCTTTCTCAAAGTAGTGCTCATCCTATAGTTATAGTCAATTATAGCCATCTTTCATATGTTAGATACCCATTCGTTTCCCATTAAAACTCCATCTTGTTACTACATCTCTGTGTACCACTTCTCATTAAAACTTGTCAATGTGACTTGATTTCCTTTGTGTTTTACCTTTCCCTTTTTTGGTGAAACAATCGCTCCATTCCTTGGTGTAATTTTTCTCATCACACCCTTGTAAGTTCCTCCTTACATCTTGCTTTAACACTATTCAGTCCCTTGGTTCCACTCCTTCAAAATTTCTTCAAAAACCATGCCCTAGCTCTGGAAAACCTAACCTGGAAAAATATCCTTCCAAAAGATAATGTAAATACCCATGAGAGTCCACCAAATAATCTCCTACACACAAAACCATGTACTCCATTCCAATCTAGTTCATACATCTGTCAAGTTCTCCACTTCACAAGTAGTTTTCCCCAAATGTTTTCGCAAGGATGGCCTCATTCATAAGATCTCTTCAATAAACAAATGCAAGGTCAAATAAAGAACTTACCCTGACCTTCTATTTATAGACTTTTTCTTTTTCTACATTAATCCTGTGCCACCTACCACCGTACTTCCACATTAAATTCACATTTTTCCAATGTTGTTCATCACGCACGTTATGTCTAGTGCTTTTCCTCCATGCACAAAAAAATTACATGTAATCTCCTCAACCTTATGGCGTATAAAAATTCATCGACCACAAAATTATGTATGTGCATTTCCAGCACCAAATTACATCATCCCCGCATCTTATACCAAGTTCTTGTTACAACCTAACTTAGTTTGTTATTTGTTTTTATCCCTATACAGGGTTTTTATAAGGATTTTGACACCAATCTCTACCTATAATCACTTATTCTATGCATTCTCCTCTGACCCCACATGTGTTTGAATTCCTCATTTGTTCCACCAATCAACATCACTTTGAACACTTGCTTCATACCGCACTATTCACTAAAAAAATTCTTTGCACTCTCCACCCCACACTAAAAAGATGTGCGGTCCTCTGTGCAAAAAAACCCTTTAGATAGTAATGCTGAATACCAAAGTGCACAAGTGCACCCACAATAGAAAACTGAAAATACAAAACATAACAATGATGAAAGAAAACACATATAAAGGAAAATTCATTAAGGGAAACCCTTAGCTAACTGAAAATACTACATTATTTACAAGCACACAAGACTTATTTATAGTAGGGATTCAACCTACTCTGTTAAAATAACTAGGAAACCCTATCCCATCTAGTGCTTCAGAATCGTAAGCACTGAATCAAGTATATAAGATATAACATATAGTCCCAACCAATGCACTTTGAGTTTCCTAGGATGGCGTAAAAACTTTGAATATTACAAAAGAACCATCTACCTAACCTCAAACTCCTTGTTCCTAATATTACGATCATGTCATGCCTTCTATTTAGATTTCTATATCTTTAGAATCTACCTAACAATGGCTTACCTTTCGTCAAGCATCATAAGTTTGTTAATGTGCTCTTCTAATGCTTTCTCATCAACCAATCCTCCTACACACAAAATACAGAGGAATGACAACATAAATTCAATGGTTAGAACAGCTTCCATGCCAAAAACAAATTGAAAGGGTGTACCATTGTTCAAATTTTTATAAGTCATGTGATATGCCCATAACACTACAAAGACTTTTTCATCCCATTCCCTCCTTTCGACATCACAAATATTAGTCAATGTATGGCTCAATATTTTGTTAAAGGCCTCAGCAGTCCCATTATCCTGAGGATGATAGGGCATAGTTTTGTGATTTGCCACCATAAACTCTGTCAAAAATATTTTAACAGTTTCATTCAAAAATTGAGTACCCCTATCACTTGTTAAACTCAACGGGCATCCATACCTACTGATTATATTCTCCCATAAAAACTTATTGGTTGTATCCTCTATGTAATCCTTCATAGGAACATATTCCATCCATCTTGTAAGATAGTCTATGCACGTGATAATATAGTGTGAACCTATCCTACACATGACTAGGGAAATAGGGCCCACAAAGTCAATTGCCCATTTTTCAAACAACTTTGCACTAGCAATAGGTCTTAATGGAATTTCATCTCTCCACCATAGCTTACCAAGGTGCTAGCAATGGTCACAGGCCTTGTAATACTCTATACAATCCTTATAAATTATCTCCCACTAAAGGCCTGCCAATAGGATCTTGCACACATGGTCACATTCCCTGCATAGTTTCCTCCTGTAATGCCACCATGAGCTTCTTCCATGATTACAGTACATTCATGCTCTAGTACACATCGATGTAAGACCTCATCCCGACCTAGTTTATACAGGTCTCCACTAATCAACATATAGGGTGTGGCACATATAGCCAATTGCTTCTTCTCTAAGGCCTTCATTCCTTTTGGTGCCACACTTGTTCATAAGAAAACAACAATATCCTCTAGATCAAATGGCACGAGCTATAATCCAAAAAATTATGCATCTGGAATTATGTCCTCAATGCTCTGTTCATCCTCTCCTAAGTTATATGTGATAGATGGTCAGGTCAAATTTCTCTTTCCTAGTTTCATGACGACGGAAAATTAAAACTCTTGAAATAATAAGATCTACCAACATAGGTTCCCTTGTAGAATTTTTTTTCACTAAGTAATTTAGCACCATATGATCTATATAAAAAGTAAATAGAGTAGCCAAAAAGTATTTCTTGAATTTATGTAGTTCATAGATCATAGAAAATTCTTCACACTTTGTTGTTGTATAATTCTTCTCTTTCGATGTTAACTTTATACTTGCAAAACACAAGGGGTGATCAAAAATCCCCTCTATAGGTTGTACTAACACTTCTCCCATGGCCATACCTGATGCATCAACATGTACATAAAATGGCTTTCCTAAGATGAAAAAAAAATGGGCACATGAGTAAGTTTCTCCTTCAAGGTGTCAAAAGCCACTTGTTATGATTCACCCCAATGTAATTTAATTTTATGTTTTAACAACTCTTCCAATGACATGGAAATCCTAGCATAGACTTTGAAGAATTTATTGTAATATCTCATGTGCCCTAAGAATCCATGCACTACACTTTGATTGGTAGGCTCCTCTAACCCTAAAATAACAAAAAATTTGGTAGGGTCTACCAATAATCCTTCCTTGCATATAATGTGACCTAGTAATGTGCCAAATGGAGTAGAAAAGACACATTTCTTAATGTTTAGGGAGATACTTAACTTCCTGCATCTCTCAAACATCAACCTCAAATTGTCACAATGATCCCTTACTAACCCATACACCATCCAGTCATCCAAGTAGACTTACAAAAATTTGTGGATGAAGTCTTGAAAGGCCTACACCACAATGCGTGAAAATACAACAAGCACATTCTTAATCCCAAAGGGCATAACCGTGTAAGAAAAACTTCCCCACTCAATCTTGAAAGTAGTCTTCTCCTGGTCTTCCTTCACAATTCTTACTTGATGATATCTAGAGAATCCATCTGTGAAAGAATATATCTCTCACCCTACGACACCTTCCAAAATATCCTCAAGTAAATGGGGTTAGAAAAGGATCTATTACATGTGAGGAATTTAAATCTATGTAATCAACACATATCCTTATCCTCCCATCCTTCTCTCTAATAATTACCATCGGCTCACCCACCCATTCAAATTCCTCAATTACCTCAATGATTCTAGATTCTATCATCTTATCAAATTCCTCCTTAACCTTTACGGATAAATTCATATTCATCCTATAAGGTATCTTCAAAATCAGGAACGCATCCTCCTTTAACTTAATCCTCATTTCCCCTAGAGAGTGGTGAACTCCCTTGAATTCATGCTACCCATGCGGGAACAAGTCTTGGAAGTCACACAAAAACTCAAATATTTTAAAACCTCCTATTCTGACTAGTAATCTCTGATGACAACTTCCTTCAGCTCTGCTTCTCTACCAATGTTAACCTTCTTTGTTTTCAAAGGATCACTGTAGGAACATGCTCTCTCATATATTTTTTCAAATACTTCATGTGTACCCTCTATATGAGAAACATCAAGTTTTTCTACTTCCTCACCATTTATCAAGTAAAATAACTTTCCTTTTCCCTTCTCTAGGAGGGTGCGCTCAAACTGTATCTCTTCTACCTCTCCTTCTTCCAGTTTTCTTCTACGAAGTGCAAAACCAACTCAAGATCCCCTAAAAATCTAGGATTCATTCCTAAGCCATGGCACTATCCCCCAAGGTAAGGTGCTTTACTACGTGCAACACCTCATTCAATGATGGCTTAGGAGATTGGTACTCAAATTTTTGATAATATCCACAATTAATTGTTTCCAATTACCCATCGATGGTGAAAATATAAATGGATATACCATGTGTGCACACAGCTCTAAAAGGTGGAATAGAACATATACACCCATAATGAGGAGGTAAGGTTTCTGGCCTACCATTAAGGATATCTCACACTCTTGGACATGAAGTGAGGTGGAACTCCTTCCTATGATAGTCGTGTATTGTAGAAGGTGAATTTTTCTGATGAAACCTAATAGAGAATGTGATTCTCACTTTGTGCCACTCTATAATATTGTCTTGATGGGTTTCCTACCAACACATTATTGTCCTGCATAAGGTATAAGTAAGCATATTCCTTTCTATCTAACATGTCCACTATACCTCCACCGCATACAAAAAGACATAAGGGTCACACTCTCTAGTGTAACTAGGTAAATTCTTTCTTCCTGTGTGCCTAACCAAGTGCTCTTTGGTGATGTGAGTCACAATTCCCTTTAATTGTCTTCCGACTAACTCATAGGTCTCATGCACCCAATTATCACATGTAATGCTAGTTGTATCACTCATGGACTGAGCATATTCCCATTGAATGACTCCTTCTCCTGATGGATTGAGAACCTCGGGGTCTCTAATTTGAACACATAGATTTATATATGTCCACTTATCCCAAAGGCTCCACATAGGATGTAGACTTCCCATCCGTCAGTGGAATAACAATGTGCTCCTCTTTGTTCTCGAAGCTTATGTACTCTTTGTTAAAGTGCAAGTAAACATTATTCTTATAGCGCCGGAGTGTCCAAGGATGGAAAGTTTTCTACCTCATAAATCACTAAGAATTCATAATCTCTAGTGAAATTTTACCCCTTGGATGGTTATGGATGCATCCTTCAACACTCCAATGGGCATAGCCTTTTCCTATTTTTTATATATACAACACATTTGAAGATGGATGTAATGGGGGCCTCCCCATCTGATTCCATGCATCTAAAGTGAGAACATTGACCTCAGTGCCCATGTCAATCAGAATGTTTCTCAAGAGCCATCCATCCACAACTGCATTTAGTGTGATTTTTTTATCATAGTCAATACTTGTAATGGGGGAGATTAGAATGTAGGACCTACCTCTCATGCTCACCTCCAACATACGATACTTTTTCTCATAGACACTCTCCTAACAAAGGGATGATATTCTTTTGCAACAATATCATATACACACTTCTCTAACATCATCTATGTCCCTCTAAGGGACCTCACATTCTTCTTTCGCTCCAACTTTCATGATTTTTTCGTGCAATTGAATATCCCCTTACAAATTTTGAATCACCTCCATGGTTTCTTGGTAGACCTCCTTCTAATGAGTTGGATCAGGATATTTCCCATATAATAACTCTTCTCTTGTAATGATATTCCTTTCTTTTGGTATTTCCCTAGTGCACAAATCTTCTACCTATGTAGTTACTAAGACATGTTCCAACTTGGGGTCATGCACCACCCTAGGAATCCATTACAGATCAGCTCACTTCACACTCACCATCCCCATGCCCTTTTCCTTCCTCTAGTTCTAGCTCATGTGCTCATATAACTCAGGAACTCCTCATACTTATGCTTCTTCCTACATCATGATAATTATAGAAAATCTAGACACTCACGCTTGTAGTGTTCATTAGATCCACAATTGTAACAAGTTCCATAGGTAAATTCACTCTTACCTTCTTAACCACCATCACCTTTGAATCCTCTACAAAAACCTCTTCCTCGATCACCTCCATCACCACGCCCTTCATACTGACAAACTTAATTCTTATAATTATTCCCAATGCTGGTTTGGTTCGAGACCAATATTAATGGCATCATCATGGATTTGGTATATCAATTGACATTCCTTTGTATCATGATTCGTAGATGTGAAAATCTTACAATAATAAGACACATTATTGTGGAGCACATGATGCAATAATAGGCATCTACTTGGATCATGATCTCCATGAAATATTTCACAATCCAATGACATGGCATATACTATATTTCATGAGCAACTCTGTCCTTTGTATTTCCTTCTACCTCATAATCATGCACCATAGTCAACTATATGTCTCATGAGCCAAGTTTGTAGATAATTTTTCAAGTTATTTTTCCATGGAAGCAATTTTTTTCTCCAAAAAGGGACTTACCCAAGTACCAATGCTTCCGATGGCCTCGACACATAAATCATCCTTTATAGTTGTACATGGATCCGTGAAAGTCTTATGTGAGAGTTCTCACCTGAAGGGTGTTATCAAGCCACTCACAAACCACTGAGCATGCTAAGATGGATGGATTTCATAAGACAACTATGAAATAAAAGTCTTAAAGCATGCATCATACTCCTACACACTCTCTACCATACCTTGTTAAAGCTCTTTCAATATGTTGATGCTCTCTTGCTTAAACTTAGGAATGTAGGGTAGTATAATCCACCACCATCTGATGTTTTTTCATACTTCTTGTACCATCTATGAATGCATCCCTATAACGTATTTACAAAGTGAATTTCCTTCCGCTTTAGGGCTGTGATACCCTTAGCACGCCATAAAAATTTACACTTGTGTACATGCTCTGCGACATCTTCAACACCTTTGTAATCAGGTAAGTGAAGAGACATCTCATAAAACACTTGTTGATGGTGTTGTGTCCCTTTTCCACTAGATCTAGGACCTTGATTCCCTCTTGTGTTACCTCCACCTCTAGATCCACTAAATCGACTAGCTCCTATTCCTCTAGATCAACCAATTAATCCTCCCGTGTTGTAAGTATCCTAACGCATTTGCACTCTATGTACCCATCTTCATGCTAAACTGCATGCTAACATTTTGTGATTTTGAACCAAATCTAGATGCGATGCTAAAAAATTTTGTACCCACACCTTTCCCAAATGATGTGTAAAATAGGAAAGAAATTTTTGTGCTGCCATAAAATAACAAAAAGAAAAATTATATCTACCAGGTTCCGCTCAACTATCAATACCAACACCAGCCAAGTTAGCAACACCTATATCAGAATTGGAAAAATAAGTGCTATCATTTGGTCAGCGGGTGGGGTAATATGCTTGCCTATTACTCTCCTTTCTCTATACAACTAGCTCTCACCAAAATATGGGGGGGTTTCTCTCCTATGATTTCCAAGATGGGGTAGCACAAATTACTTAGGTCCCACACCCTACACACCAACCTCAAATCCTTCCCACAATGTCTACCTCCATCAATGCATCACTCTATAACTTTTCATTGTCTCCCCAAATCCCTATCTAGCGCTTCATTATACTTAATCCACCTCTCTTCTCTCTCTAATTATGACGCAAGGTCTTCCATATTTCACCACACCAACTTCTATGCCCCGTACCTAGTGGGAAGTTAGTAAGCCATAAGAAATGCCTCCATACTCATAGTAATGATCAAGATCTTAATGTCTAACAACATAGCCTGTAAGAATGATCCTCTTGGGTCCCGCAAGAAATCAAACTTAGAAATCTCTGGGCACTAATAGGTAGAAATCGTGTATTCCAAGGTATAATTGGTCAACACTCAACTCCACCAATGATAAAAATATGAGTCCATGTTAGATCAGAATCATGTAGCCTTTTCATACTCTTCTTGGTTCCAAACATGAGTTCTATAATACCAACTCTTCCTTTATGCATATGCCGACAACAATTCGTATAACTTTACTCAAAAATAGTAAAATAATGTCACATAAAGCTCATGTTACAGGTTTTTCTCTACCCATTTCCATGCATCAACCCATATCCAATGTTAAATTACTAAGAAAAATCATCCTCCTTGATTTTAAGCCAAGTCTCGATGATGTCCAAGGTCAAGCATTCTATCATCACACACCATTCTCACAATAATTTCAAAAGAGGTCCAAGCAACAAAACCAAAATGTAGTCTCATTTCATTATTCCCTTTAATTCCCAAGCACATTGTTCTATCACCCAACATTATCTTGGCACTCATTCGAGCTTTGCGTAGGCACCCAACCCCTCCTTTATGTGAAATTTGTAAGAATTCTTTACCTATAATGGAGGAATGTTTGTAGAAACATATATACAAGCATTTATTCTAGCACAGAGTAAAAACATTAGATCTAACATAGATGTAGCATTATATAAATGTAAACATTGCAACAATATAAGAGAACCAGTTATATACCATGAGTAACATGAAATACACTAGGTTTTAAGCCCATTACACACAAATATATTAAATAACCCATCATATATTGATTAACAAGTGTTCACAATATCCATATTACATAAAAAATGCTCAAAGAAAAATATTAATACATCATTCTACCATTATCATTTTACCATCCCCATGCCTTTGATCCATAAAATCTATAGTACCCCCTTAGAACCATTACATATTATTCACCACATATATGCACACATCCTCAACCTCCAACATCTAATACCTAACACCCAATACCCTTGTCTAGATCTAAAATTCCTGCTTAAATAAGATAGGAGCTCACCTAAGCATCATTCCAGAAGCAAGCCCACATGCCAAACATTATCATATCCTATTATACTTGAGTTTCCAATCCATGAAGATGCTAGCTAGCCATAACAACCTCTACTTTACAACCCATAACCATAATGATTCCTTGGAATATTATTTTCTTAAGCTCTAAGTCTTCATGTAACAACCTATCATCATTATGCTTATCCAAAACTTCACGTGTTTTACATGTGATACCCTTTAACCAAAATCGCTAAGTTCTTAACCCTTAAACCATTTCCTACTCCCGCATAGAAACCTATCTCTCCTTATGCATGTTTACTTACGTGCTTTTCTACCGGTGCCTTTTGTGTGTGCTCATTTTCTACTTTAGGACTTAGTCATTTTTCGAGATCAACACTTGGTAAAGGAATTAAATTCCTTATTCAAGGGAACCAATGGTGGTTAGGTGACTAGCATTGGTCAAGGAATACCAAGATTTGGTTAGGGAGAAAAGTTCATATTTTCTAAAAATATCTTTTTCTCTCCATTTTAGCATTGGTCAAGGTTTTTATGGACTTAGAGTCCGGGTTGGTGCTAAATTAAGTGGGAAATTTATATGAGGCTCAATAGGTAATGAATGTTAGGGTTAAAATGAGTCCTCGCTAGTTAAGGGGAGTGGTGACTTAGTATATGTTAATATGAGGTGAAGAGGTGAGGTGGAGGGTGAGAGAGAATTATTAACTTAATATGAGTAATTAAATTAATAATAATATGTGGAGGGGTCATGGTAAGGGGTATGTGTCGAATTAATTAATTGGAATGGCTTAGAGGGTTGTGGCCTAATTTTGGCATCTACATTTACCCCTTTATATCATGTATCTTGTATTGATAAGTGAAGATGACAAAAACCGGAAGTGGTTTCCCCAATTATTGGTGAAGTGTGTGTTGCCCCAAATATCGGTGGAGGTGATCCCCCTCAAACCAAGAACTCATTAAGTAGCAGGAACAATTAATGATGGGTTTGATGAAGTGGTAGGTGAATAAAAATGGGGTCGGTGAAGATATACATTATGGTGATATCGATGTCGGTAATAGGTGAGGGTATTCAAATGCATGCACATGTCTAGAATGTAACAAGGAACTAGGTTGAAGAGCTCACAAACTATACATCATCAAAGGTTGATAATTTATCCAAACAAGGTTGATATGGTCCAGGTATCCGAGGTATAGGAAATTATCATTGAAACATAATGAGGAAAGAAAAATAATGGGCATAGGTGTCTTTCAAGCACCAAAAGGTTATATGGTCAAGGTAAACATTACGACATAAATCAAGGAAAGGTCGGTAGACTAAACAACATGAGCAACGTCATTGCTGGTAAGGTATAATGAGTAAGTGAATTCAAGTGTCCAATGGGTGAGGTCAATTTGGGTGTATAGGTAAGGCCAAGGTGTAGGAAAAACTATGCCCCTAAATACACTTAGGGAGGTGGTGAGGTGATAAGGATATTAGGTGAATCTGTAGGGTTTTGTAAGGCTATGGTAGGAAAATGGCATGCTACAAGAAAAGATTTGGGTAAATTAGGAAGAATTGGTTTAGGCAGGTTGACCGATAATAGTTGAGATGTGAGATCTTTGGTAAGGGTGACCAATGCCGGTCACCTAGGGCATGAACAAACCAACATCAGTCACCCAATCAATGGGTTAAAATAAAAACCCACGTGGAAAATGATCATTTGAGCCTTTTGAATTGGTGAAAATGACTAGTGGGGAGTGTTTTACAATAAAAACAGAAAGGATGGTCGGGAGGCTAAGTTGGCGAGATATTAGCGATGGTAGGAGTAGAGTATGAGGGCCCACGAGATATACCCGATCAATTTTATTTGTTGAGAGATAGAATGTTGATTTGGACATGGAAGAGGCAAGAGAGGGTGTAGGAGGAGGTCATATTCCTATTCCAGAGATCCCACCATGGAGATGACATGGAGTAGAGGTAGGATTCGAGCTCCATTATTGTGTTTTTTAGAAGAATAGGTTAAGTTAAATTAAAAAAATTGTGAAAATATGATGAGGTTGGGTGCAAGAAGGGTTAAAATAGTTTAAGTTGGTGGTTAATTAAATATAGGAACAAATTTGGGGGATTTGGGTGGGTATTTTAAGTAATTTTTAATTTTTAAAATTAGGGACATGGGGGTTTGGTCTTACGGGTGAACCAATAAGCTCGATACCTATCGGTGTATCATCACCGATGTCGATATCCCTATCAACAATCTTGGATTAAAAGGGGAATCAAGTGTCTTTCAATTTGATCGACACTGGTCACTATGAAAAGTGATTAAGGTGTTGGAAAAGGGTTAATTGGGGAGGCTGAAAGGTAAGCGAAGGGTGGATGAAATTTTCCAAGGGTACGAATAGGTGGGTTATAGGGGTGTCAATGGTAGGAATGGGTGGTTTTATGCTAGGTAAAGGTGGGTAGGAAGAAATGAGAAGGTGGAGGGACATATCGAAGGTATAGGTCAACATTACATGATGGGAACAAGATAGATGAGGTAAGTGAGGTCAATAGGTGAAGGGGGAAATAAATGAAACATATAGGTGGCCAAGAAGATAGAAGACAAAGAACATAGTGTAAGTAAAATAGGTCCTAGGGTAAAAATGCTAAGGCAAGGGTAGAATTTAGATCTTGGTAGGAAAGGGTAAATGATTAACTAGTGTGAATGTTGATGATGTAGGCACAACAAAAGCTAATGATGAGAGATAGACTGCCACCCTTATTAGTTTAGATGAGACCTAACGTCATAGAAAATGAGTGGGATCATGTGAGGGATGTTGGGATGAGTGTTTTTAGGTAGTATAGGTGTATAGTTTGAGATGATAGCATGATGGTCTCTATTATTGATAGATGGGACTCAAGGACCAACACATTCCACCTACCTACCAGAGAGATGACTATCACATTGGAGGATATCTACAAAATTTTGAGACTACCTATTATTGGGGAGCCATTGTATCATATTTCTTTAGATGATGCATTCAATCCTATGGTTACAAAATTTGGAGAGGTTGTGATATATATGTCTTATCATAGTGTGAGAATTAGCTATGGTGATATATATGCCACACATCCATAAGAGACTCGACTTTGTTGACGATGGTGGGGATTGGTTGTTTTTCTCTCCCGCATTTAGAGGGTGGGAGGTTTTCATGGGTACTCATGGGGGTATTGGAGGATATGATTGAGGATAGGGTCTGCTTTTCATGGGCTCCAACCTTCCTAATGCGATTATACACGAGTTGTGGGCATATAGGAGGATTCCACGGTTTGGTTTGTGTTATACCTATCTTCTACACAATTGGGATTACAAGCATATATTATGTCGGCATCTCCCAAGCCTACCATGAAAGGATTGGTATAGGGGTACTTATATAGAAAGGTTCAAGAGGTGGATTCGAGATAGGGTCACTTGCGAGGATGGACATGGCGTTGCGTCATGTGACATATTATAGGTATGTGTTAGATGGCATATTAGTGATTGATATTTTGTGGAGGCCATATCTTGGTTACCCTTCATTTGGAGGTATGGAAAAGGAGTGTGTAAGTTTATAGCTTGTATGATGGATACATGAGCATAGACCTCGAGAACATGAGATTATACTAGTCGACCAAGTCGGACATCGATTCAGCTATAGAAAGATGTGCCTCTACCCTTCCCACAACACCACGGGGATGACATGGAGAGACTATTATCTCCCCTACATCAAGTAGATCTAAAAGGATAGGAGGAATAGGTTACAAACAGGAGGATTGATGATGTAGGCTATATAGATAGATATAGGTAGTGGTGGATAGCATAAATACGGGAAGCATCTCCAAGGCAAGGTAAGCCATATTTGGCTAATATTACTTTTAAGAGGGACATATTATAGGGACGGTGACTACATTATAGGGATAGGTCATGAAATTACAGTGGAAGATGGCAATAGCTTAGGCACAAGTGACTACCTTATAGGGCCGATTAAATGTTGCACAAGAATAGACCAAAGATGAGGGGTAGATTATAACATTACAGACCTAGGTTACAACATTACAGGCATAGGTGGTAACCCTAAAAACGTAGCTGAAAGTGACACATGCACATGTTGGATATGGGGTACAATTTTTTTCCCATCCTTCACCTTGTAGGACACATGATGGAGCACTGGTGTAGGGACAAGGTCCATCAAGACATGTATAGGTATAGGGACTACTATCATAGGCACATGGTCCATATCGTAAGGGACATAGATAGATTGTGATGCCACCACCTACAATGATGTCCATGGAATGATATAGAGAGATTGTTGAGGATGTTAAGTATTATGAGGATTTAATCATAGATATTGGTATTCCTTATGTCAATTATACCACTTACAAAGTATAGTAGGTATCCAAAGTGAGAGTTCTGGTTCATGGACCCGTAGTGCTTAGTAGTTCAGGGAGTCATCATTCTCATGGGTAGAGCCATCAGAAGGTGACAAGTTCATGGAGACAAAGGCTAGGTGAGGGGACATGTGAGAGAAGTAGAGGTGTCGAGCCCTCCAGAGAAGAGAAGATGATGGAGATCTTGGTTATGTTTTATGTTTTATTTATATATACTAGCATGCATGCCAAAGAGGTGAGATGTACATGAGATTTTTTGAGATACTTTCTTATATCTTTTCATGCAGTGTATTGATACAAATATATTCCAGTATATAGATAGATGATGGTATTTCTTATATTTTGTGTTTAGTTTTCATTTCCATTGTATAGTTATCATGGAAACTAGATGTGTAGGCATGGTTTAGGTGATGTATGTTGTGAATGATTGATTTTATTTCCATTATATTGATGTCATGGAAACAAGATGTAGGCATGGTTTGGTTATGGTTGTATGATTTTATTTCATTTTCATTATATTGAAATCATGTAAAATAGATGATTTAAGCATGGTTATAATGTATCGATTGATTGAATGGTTTAATTTCTAATGTGTTGATATTATGGAAAATAGATAATTAGGCATGGTTTGGTTGAGGTTGTTGTGATATGGGTTTATGTTGTTTTTATATCCAAGGTATTTTTTTTATGGAAAATATCTATGTATGCATGGTAGATTTTGATTTGTATTTCCAACATGTTGATGTTATGGAAATTAGATGTAGGCATGGTTTGGTTGATCTTTTTTTAATTTAATTTCCAAGTTATTGGTATTATGAAAAGTAAATGATGATGTGTATGGGTGATGTATGGTTAATTTCCATGTTATTGTTTTTATGAAAACTAACGAACTATGTTTTTTTATTGGGGGAAAATAGTGGCTAAGCTAACCTCCGAGGGTCCCATGTCGTCAAAGTGTTGCCTACATAGCCCTTGTAATAGGGGCCTCAAGCCAATGTAATTATCCCTTAAACTTGGGAAGAATGATATTGGGTAAGGTAATTTGAGTAGGTATGGTTGATAGGTAAGTTGGTTGGGTAAGGCATGTTTGAAAATATGCAAGGTCAAATGTTGAATAGGTAATAGGAAAGGTGAATTAGGCATACGCATAGATGAAGGTGTTATGGTTGATTCAATTTCAATGGTCTTGTCCTATTGAATAAACAAGAAGTAACAGTCAAGAAACCAAAAGAAGAATCATGCCCATATTAGGGAAAAGACCATAATTGTCATACCCCTAGACTTATTTAACATAAGTCCCTAGATACACTACATAAGGGATGGGTCTAGAGTTGAAAAAAGTTACCCGATCCCAATTTTTAGAATACACACCACATCCCTTGAGTAAATTTAGAAGATAATAAATATAAGGTAAGATGAAAGATTTTTTTACCATAACCTTGTTGTGGGATAGCATGCCCTTCTACAAGATACCCAAAACCGTAATAGAAAAGTCCATGAAAAAAGTTTGCATTTTTCTTGATTTTTGAATTTTTTTCCTTTTACATGTATAGACTAGTCGATGCAAGAAGTATATAGTGAGATAAATAATTTATCCTTGAGGTATTCGTGAATCTAATTGATGCATGAAGCTCCAGAATTATTTTATTTAAGAAATACAAATTAGTATTCTTTTGGGGATAGAATAAGTGCAATAAGTTGCTAAATTTTTATAGCTATCCTTCTAGGGAGTAGTCTAATTATAATAGCAAGAGATAGAGAAACATATTTCTTTTTAGGGAATTAACTATTTTCAAGAAGTTTGACTCAAGGAGTAGAGTTTTAGTTATCCCACACATATTTTTTCTTTTATTTTAAACTTCCAATCATGGACAAGACTATAAAGGAGTAAGGATTCTTTTATGAAGGAAAAACCATAACACTATAATGTTAACTATTAAATAGGGGTTTCAAGTGAATAAATAACAGGGAGTCCATCCTTAAAAGGAAAAAAATCCATTAGAATAATGCCATGAGTAGAGTTGTGGAAATCATATTGAAGACTAGGATGAATGGTGATGGATAATCACATAAATCTAGTTAGGTTGTTTGTCCTTAAAAAGAGGTAGGTGGAAGGGAAGTTTTTACTCAAGGGGTGAGCATATAAGTGACATAAAGTGATTTAATACTCTATTCAAAAGTAGAATGGTCGAATATACAAGGCATTAAGGGGCTCATGTTTGGGTTAACCCTCAAGAGGATATAAATTATAAGCTCTCGATCCATAGGTATGGGTGAAAATATAGGGTCCAAGACAATTAGGAGAAAACTTGCCTTGTTTAATTTTCTTTGCTTTGGTTACATGTTGGTTTTCCTTCAGGAAAAGGTCACCAATCTTGAAGGTTCATTCATGAACAAATTTTTCAAAGACACACTTGATGTGTTTTTGGTAGATTTGGATATGGTCTAGATCATTTTGATGACATTCATCTAGTAGCTCAAGTTATTCCAAATGTTCTTGGTAAAATTTGTCATCGAGATAGTATATCTTTGAGTGAGATATGAAGAGATGGAATTTTGAATTTGAGAGGCAGGACAACCTTTGTACCATAGACCAAAGAGAAATGTGTGACATTGTATATAGACGGGAATGCTTTGGTATTATAAGCCCATAAGGTAAAAGGAATGTGTATATGACAATCCTTACTAGTGTCGTCAACCACTTTCATAAGAATTTTGTTGAGGTTTTGTTGGAAGATTCAGCTTGAAAATTTTTCTGTGGGTAATAGGGTGAAGAGAAAATAAGTTGAATGCCAAATTTATCACAAATTTTATGTAGGATTTTGTTTTAGAATTGTTTTCCATTTTCAAAGTGATAAGGTGATGAGGAACACAAAAATGGAAAATGATATGATTTTTGATGAACTCACATATTTTATATCGATTTGGTAGAAATTAGAGGGATGGTTTCAACCCATTTAGTGTTATATTCATTTGTTGTGATGATCCACCTATGATGTTGAGAAGAATGTGGGTTAATCTCTACAATGAGATCCAAACCCCATTAAGATAAGGGCCAAAAGTCTCTGGCGACTTGAAAGGCATGACTAAAGGCTGTGGTGAAGGTTAGAATGTTGCTAAAACTTCACACAATGTTTGACATACTCACGTAGTCTTAGTTAAGGGTTGTCCAAAGAAGAGCCAAGTCCAAGGATATTTTACAATGATGAGGCCACTAAAATGTCCCCCAAAATTCCCATTGTAAATGTTTTTGATAGTGTATGGGATTTAAAAATTAGTGAGGCACCTAAGAAGGATACCGTTAAAGCCACATTTGTAGAGAATACCCCCATGATGACGTAACAAGAGACACTTTTAAGGAAGGCTTGTCATCCATTGCGAGTTAGATCTGGAGGTAGAATTGAAAGGGAGAGGTAGTCAAAAAGCCACTTATACCAAATGTCATGTGGGTGGGTTTCAATTCTTCCAAAAAAATTTATGTCATAGATGATATAAGAGGGTGAATATAACCATTTTACTGTGACAAATTTTTTTGATTCCAATGGTGAGGAAGGTATTTGTGAGGTGAGACAAGCCATTGTATTTGTGAATTTGTTAGTGGATCGCATAGTGGTTTTGATGAGGAAGTGGTTAAACATGGTCGAAAGTATGTCGACATGATGTTTATACTTTTGAAGCACCTCATTAAAAAATTGGTAAAAACCATTGAATTGATTCACAACTAGTTGAGAGTCACCAAAGATATTAATGGATTTAACTTCTAGGTCTATTGCGAGTTTGAAGAACCAAGACAAGTGCTTCATACTCAAAAAATTTTCTACTGCAAATGGAAGTCAAGTTTGAAGGATAAAGGCATAGGTTTTCCATCAAGAGGAATAATAATTACCCCCACACCTCCCTCACATTAGAAATTAAAAATGTCAAATAATAAGGTCATTTGGGAAATGGTGTCATCTAAGGAAAAAGTGGCAATGGATTCATCGGGAAAATCAAATTTAGAAGATTGATTTCTAGGAAGAGGAACGTCGTAAGTTGATCTGCAATGATTTTCCCTTGACAGACATTTTATGAATTAATTTCATGTCTAGGTATGCAAGGATCATGAGCCAATGTGCGGTGCATTGGTATTTTTGAGTTTTAGCGTACATGTAATGTAGTTCATCCATGTTGGTGATAACAAAGGTTTTACGGTTCAAGTAGGTAGTGGTGGAGTTTTGTGGCTACAAAGACCAAGGATAGATAAATATTTTCAGAGTGAGTATATCTAGTCTCATATTCTAAAGAGTATTACTTATGTAATAAACCACTTGCTCCCTGTGTTGCTCATCATGATACACAAGCATGACACCCAAGGAATGGTCCATAGAAAAATGTAACTTGGTAAAAAGTTTCATCATCTTTAGGTGGAATGAGCATGGGTGGATGAAGAAGGTATTTCTTCAATGATTCAAAGGATTTGTGGCACTCATTTTTCCAATTGAAAGAGGCATCCTTTTTAAGGAGATGATGAAAATGGTGACATCCATCAAGAATTTGGGAATTAAAATGTCAAATGGATTTTAATTTTCCTTTCAAACTACAAAGCTATCAAAAGTTTGTAGGTGGAGGAATATTGAGAATAGCCTTGATTTTGGTGGGATCTAATTCTATTCACCACAAAGAGATGATGAAACCAAGGGGTTTTCTAAAGAAAATGGAAAAGACACACTTCTTTGGTTACTGAAAAAATAGTATTGGATTAGATGATCGAATATGACTTTAAAAACTATGAGGTGTTCGACATGACTTTTGGACTTATCAAAAAGGTCATCAAAATAATCTTCCAATATGTCATGCATAATATCATGGAAGATATAGGTCATAGCACATTGATAGGTGGAACCATCATTTTTAAGCCAAAGGGCATGACGCGATAATAGAAGGTCCCCTAAGGGGTGATGAAGGTGGTTTTCTGTTGATCTTCCGAGTGAGTAATATTTGATTATAACCTAAGAATATGTCCATAAGAGATGGCATCTCATGGATGGTTGTATGATAAATGATTTGGTCAATGCTAGGTAGAAGGAATTCATGCTTAGCAAATGCAAGGTTAAGGTCACAAAATTCCATGAAGATGCAGAGTCCCCTGTCACTTTGGTGACATGAATAATATTAGAAATCCATTGTTGATAGTCAATGGGTAGAATGAAGGAAACAAAAGGAAGGTGATAGAGTTCTTCTTTCACAAGAATGGAAATGTGTGGATGCATTTTTGTATCTTATGTTTCACAAGTTTATCATAAAGGATAGTCATGATATTGTGGACCATGATACTAGGGTCAATACTTGGGTATATCGGCATAATAAGAAAAATTATTGGGATGATCTCAAAGGAAAGAGGTGAAGGATTCATATTTGGTAGAATATAAAGATTGTCCTATCTTTAGAATTCAAGAGTCATTTTGAGTGTGAATGTTGATCTCTATGTTCAATTCCTTCAGCATGGTTTGTGTCTCAGAAGGTAACTATAGGTGAATGTAAGAATTTTCATCACCTAAATAAGATAGAATAAAATCATCATCTTGAAATTGAAAAAAATGATAGAAGGTATGTCATCATCCAAAATGTTAGGATAAAGAAGAGGAAGGGAAGATGCCATCTCATCATCATGATGATAGGTCGAGGTCTAAAAGAAAGCAGTTTTAATGAAAAAGAAATATAGGAGGGATGGAATCTAGATCCATGATTTCTATGGGTGAAGGTGGTCGGTAGGTGAGTTAGGTGGCGAATGCCTATCTTCCTCTATGAGGTCAATTCTAGCCTTCTTAGGAATAATTGGCACAGAAAATTTGATACCATAATGGTCTTTTTGTTTTTGGGTAGTGCAAGGTATGACTGTGTGATGACCTTTCTCATAAAGACCAAAGAAAAATCCCTTCCAGGCACATTAATGAAGAAAACTATGGGCGAAGTGGCGTTTGGTGAAGTATTGGATTCATATGAGAAAGGTCAGGTTTGGGTAGTTCATTTTAGGAGAATAAGAAAAAGTGTCAAGGCCCCCATATGTTAGGTTGGTGTGAAGGTAGGGAGGACCATATGGAAAAATATCTCCTACACGATGGTCATAATGTGGGTATTGGTGAAGGATTTCCTATTCATGAGAGATAAGGAAAGTGTATATGTTGTATAGGTGGTACTCCCCTAGGGAAAAGCATTGAAAAACACCTACCAAAGGGTCGAGTTCAAAACATGGGTAGCGAGGATGGATGAGATACTCAACTCCCGATAACATCAGTTGATGGTGAAATATGTAGGTTGGTAGATGGGCTAGTTGTGGAAGGTGTAATGGAAGAAGTGGTAGTTGAGGTAGCGGAAGAAGATGAAAGGAGATGGGTGGTAGATACCTTAACTAGAACAAAGACATCATTTGGTTGGTGGTAAAGCATGATGCCAGTTTTAAAAGGTGAAGGATCCTTCTAAATGGTGTAGGGATTCCCATCATATTCAAATTTTAGGCAATGGTGAAGGGTTGAAGGTACACACCCCATGGCATGAATCTAGGGTCATCCAAGTAGCAAGTTATATTAAAATTCCCCCTCAAGAACATAGAATAGTTTGGTACTAGTGTAGGGACCCACTCGGATGTGTAGGATGAATGTGCCAAGGGTAGAAGTCATGGCATCATTGAAAGAATGCCACATAACAGGGTTACTATGTATGTAATGGTTGGTATGTGTAATTGTGTAAAAAATGGGAAGAAATGATATTAATGATAATACCTCTATCAATCATAACACATCAAATGTGAGTATCATTGATGTAGGTGGAGATGAAGAGGGCAGTATCATGATTATCGATTGTAGAGGGAAAATCTCTAAGTCAAAGAAACTAATGGTGAAAAACATGAGGAGAGGAAATGGAGGCAAAATTTTGAGGCAAAGTGGTGAGGGTGGCCACATGATAAGGGGTAAAGTTGGTGGCCATAGGTATAGGATAATTTTGTGGAACCTAAATAGATTGCAAGAACCTTAATGAGGGCCTGACGATGAGACTCATAGGTTTGAATTAGCTCATACAAGGAAATCTTCAGAGGAGATTGATGAAGTTGTTTAATCATAGAGTGATGTACAACTCCATCATAAATAAAATTAGCCATCCCATAGATGGTTACCTTAGGGACGGTACAAGTGGAATGGTGGGTGAATGTGCACTAGATGGGCCATCAATTTTCTCTTTTCCTTTATCTTTTTGTGATCGAGTAGCTACTCGAACCATGTTTATTTTAAATATCTGAGGAGGAAAATATGGTTGTGGAGATGAAGGAAAAGATAGATGAATAGATATAGGGCTAGATTGTGTGGCGGCGGGGAAAAGGGGGTGTTGGTGCTCAATTATAATCTCACCCTTTTCATTTAAAATTTTTAGTCCACCTGGTTTGATGTACTTTTTGTCTTCTAGTATGGCTGCATAAAATTTTTCCCTTCACTAAGGTTTCATTGTCAGTCCTTTCCTTGGGTCATGGATCACATTGAGTCTTGGTATTATTTACAGTTTTCTATCCAAAGTTGTGATATTTTCTGTAAAGAAGACAAGCCAACAACCCTGAATTTTAGTTCGAAGGATGAAACGAATACAAGGAGGATAGAAATCCCTCTTTATGCTCTAAAACAGGTGTAGAAATGTTGAATTATGGGATTGGATGTGAAACAAGGAGGTGAACAATACCCAAGGAGTAGTGGGAAGAGTGAACTTGAATATTGTGCATTAAAGGAGAAATTGAGATGGAAGCACACTTTATTCTTCAATGTCCTAAGTTCACTGGTATTCAATCCAAATACAAATAAATCCTAGCCAGCATGTCCATGGTGGAACTATTTGAGGAAAAAATAATAAAGAGCTTGGGGAAATGTTGTCACAGATCAGTCGGTAGAGGAGAAGCCTCCTAAAAGAGGTAAAAAGGCCCACTTTGGTCTAAGGCGGTCTAGTAAAGCCACATGTTGATCCAGCATCAAAAGTGGATGGGCAGACCAAATTGTCTAAAAGTACATACCCCCAAGCCCGCTTCAGTTAAAATTTGACCATGTGGAGGGCTTGTGCCTATTTGGTGACCTACCCCTAAATTTTACCTTTGGAGTTGTGCTGAAGAGACACATGGAGGCTTCCACTGGCTCTTCCCATGCTTATACTTTTTCAACAACCAAAGTGAAACTTTCTCGGACCACGGAGACATGGAGGGTGCGCACTCATTTGGGAGCCTTTTTTAAGCTTCATGCCAAAAGTGATCTAAAGAGACACGTGGAGGATTCCGCTAGCTCTTCCCACACTTATAATTTTTCAATGCATAGTGCAACTCTCTCGGGTTTTGACCACGTGGAGGGCCCGTGCTTGTTTGGGGACTTTCCCTAAATTCTACCATGGGATTTACACCCAAGAGAAACATGGAGGCTTCCGCTAGCTCTTCCCATGCTTAGAATTTTCCAACAACTGGTGAAACTTTCTCGGACCCTAGACACGTGGATGGCCTACGCTCATTTGGGAGTCTCTCTTTTAAGCTTCATGCAAAAACTGCACCGAAGTGACACATGGAGGCTTCTGTTCACTCTTCCCACGCTTATAATTTTCAATGGCTACTACAACTCTCTCAGGTTCTGACCACGTGGAGGGCATGCACTCATTTAGGGACTTACCTCTAGATTTTACCTTTGAAGTTGCCCTAATGAGTCACTTGGAGGATTCAACTAGCCCTTTTAATACTTAACCAATTAGGGCCTCGAAGTAAAAAAAAAGTAATTAAGATTTGAGGAGAGATGCTTGGAGTGATAAGGGAGATGTTTGGAATGACACGACGGACAGATGTTGCATATTGGTGACTGGATGAAATGTGGAAGTGGCTTCTGATGCTCGAGCCTGAATAGATGAAAATACACCATCTGAAATGTAGAGAAAATGGGACTGATCCTGATAAGTCTTCTTACAAGTGCAACCAAAATAGTTTAGGTTATCAAAGGTCTAGTGTAGTCTTCAGGATCAACAATATCAAACAACATTCTTGTGAATGCTTCATCTGGACCCAAAAAATCAAAGATAGAATACAAATCCTCAGTGGGAATATCTTTCAAATTAGCTACAAATGGTGTTCCTTCCATAATGTAGATGAATTTACTCAAAACGCCTATATTCAGAAAAGAAAATATGAATTGGTGAAGTGAAATGGTGTGATTTATAGTTAATTCGAGGCATACCGGTCGATCTGGGTGTAATCATGGTGAAATAGCCTCTAAGATTTAAATGAGATATCTACACAAGAGAAATACGTGTGAGATAAATTGGCATTATGGAGAAAGATGATGATTGGCTTGATATGACCAAAACCATGTGAGAATATTCAGTCTAGAAATGCATGAAAATAAATGTGTTCTCCAAGAAGCATTCTCAAAATGGTAGATGTGATTACCTGTAAAATCAAACCATCTCAAGGTGCTCTAAAACCCTAAAAAAATGGACATTTATGGACCGAATAAAAGAATGACTAAAAATACTGTCAAAAGTTATGACATGGCATCCCATTCATAGTTAAGGAAGTGAAAAACGTGATTGGTTCACAATTTATCCATCTAGCAACAGAAAATAATATATTTTCAAGAGAATAAACATGATTAAGTGGTATATTGTAAAGAAGAATATTCTCTTGAAGATTTATAATCTTGGGGAAACATTTAGAATGAGTGAGTAGGGTAAAATTGTATAAAGGTGATGGGAATAGTCTCACGAGAAGAAGGGGGTTAATCTTTCTGAAATTTAATCAGAGAGAAAAAAGGAGAGAAGAGCCGAGAGAAGCCATTTTTCTGGGAATTTTTTTTGAGAAACCAGTTATTTCTTATGTGCCTTTCAAAATTGATCATGTCAAGTTGGTTGTAGATGTATAGCCATTGACAAAAATTGAGATTGTAAAAAAACTTTCCCTTGTTGATAAAATTTGAGAAACCTTGAAAAAATTTAGTAGATCAATGGACTGTGTTATGTCCATTTTCATCTTGAGATATTTTCAAATAGTTATATATGTGCTTGCGAGTCATACATTAGAAATATTTTGAAATCACACAAAATCTCATCCTCATGACAAGTATTGTGGCATTTACAATTACATTATGAAGAGAGATTTCATTTAATAATGAAATATGTGATTTAAATTCACTTTACTTTCATTTCAGTGATATAGACTATTTTTCAGTTCATGAGTGTATCATGAGCATGATATAGCAAGGGTTTCTTAAAGTTTAGTTGAGTCTTTAACAAAGGTTATTATGTTAAAACCTTTAATAATGTGTGAATCCATGTGTCTTTGAGCTTTCATAGATGCATAATTTTCTAGTTGAAGGTTTGTCTTTACTATTTGAAGCTATTCGTCTTTTTGCCTTATGGATTTGTTAACATTTGTTTAAAGTTCTCAGATATTTGGTATAATCAACTTTATCCTACTTAACTTCCCAACCATAAAATACACATCCAGAAATGAACCATACATGAACTACCCCTACTTGCACTTCCTGTTCATAAATGCTAAGGGAATTCATTGATTTACCCATCCCTTACCTCAATATGCAGGAGCAATAAGTTTTTACCACTACCTTTAGTAACCCAAATGTTATCTAGAAGGTTTGTTCTTCATCTAAAGTGACAACTCATGAGATTTAGAATTTAGACTATCTGCATTGACCATAACTTCTAAAGATATCCTATCAATCTTGTGAAAGGAAAGAAAAATTCTATCAATCTGTAGATTTCATCCACCATTATGAGTTACAAAATGGGTCCTCTCACCTTGGTCGAAGGCACAACCTAAAGTAGTCAGGGTATGTCAAACCCTGTTTACGGTGTTATCCATTTCTTCCAGGCCTGAGTGAATGAAGAGTTAGCTAAATCCTTCCCCAAATACAAAATGAATCCCACTCTAATTTATCTATCTCCAAGCATCTTGTTCGAACTACAGTGCTTTACTTAGTCATGAAAGGGAGAATCAATTTGGGTACCAAAATCGATCGGCACTATTGTTGGGGAGGAGTATTTTTACAAATGCATACACATACCGACCCTGGTAATGTTTCTTACATTAAGTAAGTACAAATGCATTGTTTAAATTTCATCCTTTGTTGATATTTGTAAGATTTGTGCAAGATCACAAGTTCATTGTGTAGTATTTCTAGTTTCTAGTGGTTATTGTACTAAATTTGCATCAATAGTGATAAATATGGGTAAAGGAAGGTCGGATCTGCTAAGCTTTGTAGAAATTAAGTATTGATAGACATTTTACAAACTACTAATAGTACATTTGCACATCTAAGGTGAGAATCCTTAGTAGCTTAACTCCAAATTGGTTCAAAATTTTGATGATTACCAGTGTCTTAATTTGTGAAGTGAAATATTTCATTAATATTTGCAAAGTTGGAGGGAAGAAGGTCTTTCTTCACTAGGGATCCTACTAGAAAGTTATTTCTAGAACTAGGAAAATCAAATTTAGAAGGAAAAAAAGTCTAGAAAGTAATTAGAAATCAAGAATCAAGAAAGGAGATAAAAGTTTTGAAAGGTGATCAACTTTGTGGTTGAATATTACCATATGTCTTCAAGTGATTCTGAACCAAGTAGTCCTCGTGTAAATTTAAATTCCCCTATTGGAGAGGGGCCATCATTTGTGTCTAAAAATCATACCTCTTAGTTTTTCCCTATTTCTTCCAAGATCATTAGGGTTTTCCAAGAAACTGAGTTATTAGAGGATATTTACTTTGAGAATTATACTCTTGTGCTCTAAAGACCCCTCATCTCTTATCATTTTGATTCTCCTACAAGATCACCTCCTTAAGGCAATATGGCTTAGCCTCCACCTAGACCTCCTTTTGTTGTCAATACTTTTGGACTAATAAATTTTAGAGGTATGGTGGGATATCCTAATATGTTTCCACAAGATGTCAGAAATAGGTTGCCAAAATTTCAAGGGAATAACGCCGTCACTGGTGACCAGTATTTAAGACTCTTTGTCAATATTATGGAATATTTTTAAATTGATTTTGAAGACATGTATATAAATTTGTTCATTCATACTCTTGAAGAGGATGCATGTGATTGGTACAAGGATTTACTAGATAATTCAATAGATTCATGGACCGAGATGTAAAATGCTTTTAGATCGTAATATGGAGATAAGACGATCCCGGTGTTTTTTCTATCCGAGTTTGAAAATATAAAGAAGATCCCAAATGAATTTTTCTAGGATTTTAATACTAGGTTCAACAAGACTTTGAATAGGTTACCTATAATCCTAAGGCCAAGTGATGATTATTGTTTGATAAAATATTCTGACGCTTTTGATAAAAAGGTTACTTATTACTTGAGAGATAAGAACCCAGGAACATTGAGGAAGGATTTCACCATGGCCTTACAAATAGAAAATAATATAAAAGTAGTTGGAAATCCTCCTAAGAGAGAGGGTTTCAAGTTGATCAATCTTGAGAGGCCCAGTCAAACAAGGTTGTGGATCTAAAAGAGGATGTGAAGACTTTGGCTGGAGTGGTTAAAGAGATATCTTACAAACCGGCCAAAGCGAGAAAAAGGGACAAGACAAAGTTCTTAGGGTCAGCTAGAGTCACACAGTCGGGAGATATTTGTAAATCATCCCAAAGGTGATCACAAACCAAATGACAGAAGAAAGGGGCCCATAGGATAAGGAAATAAATATCCTTAACCCGGGGATAATAGATTGGTTCCCTGATCCTTTGACTACTAGGAATTCTACCCTTGAAGATGCCCGGTGTTATTGAGTGGTGTGATAGGTGTTTATTACCACATTCCCCATGTGATGTAGATAAGGAAGTGAAGGAAACAAATGATGATGAGGAATATGGTGATGTGTGTATGATGGAGTTCCCGGGAACTCACGGAAAGGGGAAACATCAACTGAATTGATAAGTGTCATAACTGTTGAAAAGTTTTGGGATTGTGTTTACCGGGTATTACCTCTTCCTCCTGTTAAAATTTTTGAAATTGATATGGTACAAGAATTTTATTTTCTTAATCATGATTTTGAATTTAAGGGCCTTGATGATTAAAAAGTATGATGGAGGAATCCCTTTCGAAGAGGACATGAAACTATTGATGAATGCAAGTAGTTTCTCAAAAGAAAGAATATAACACTATAAGTAAGGTTGTGAAAGGGGAGGGCCACAAACTAAGCCAAAAATTTCAGTTCTTACTAATATCCTGAAGGAAACCCCTTAGAAAGATACATCTAGAAAAGGCCTAACTACCCAAAAAAACCCGTACACCTGCCCATGCCCAGATGTGAAAACTCCCATACTATCAGATGAAATTTTGAATCTTCCTCCTAACACTGTCATGCCTAAATATATTCCCTGTGGCATATCCAAAATCTTGAGTTACATCAAGGTTACTATTCACATATTTGAATTACTCAGGATCCTCGAGAATAGGAAAAGGGCATTCAAATATTTGGGATTTAAGGAAGAAAAGATTACTCAGGGAAAAAGTGTAAACAATGTAGAGATTCCTCCTATTATTGCATAATTAGAAGTACCAAAAGCATTAGAGGAACTAGGTAAATCACCTAAGATATATTTGGGCACATCTCTAGTTGAGTCTCAACTTGATTTGGATCCATTTTATACAACTTTAATTATTAATGATAGGATGGTCATAACTATATGTTTGATTCATTATCCTCATGTAATGTAATGCCTCTTGAGGTGATGAACAAGTTAAAAATTAAAGTAACAACAACTTTTGGGAAGTGTACTACTATGGATTTAAGAGAAGTGTCAGTAATTGGATATGTCAAAGGATTGGTAGTGCAACTAAAAACTTATCCAGGAAAATGCTTAACCATGAATGTAGTTATTGTGGACTGTCCTGCTAAGTGGGGAATGTTATTATCCATAAAATGGGCAGCTAGTGTGGGTGGAAGCGTACAAATGGACATGTCATTTGCAACCATACCAATTGAGGGAAACCTTGTGAATTTGTATGGTGAGAATAAAATGTTACACCTCATTGAGGACCCTAACAATGCTTCTTATGAAGTATTGTACAAAGATGTTGATGTTGATAACTTTGTGGGTTATGCTGATTTTAAGGACAATAAAATTGATGAGTGCAAATATTATGAGAAGGTTGGTTGTCCTTAGACTCTGATGTTTTATGTAGCTTGTTCTAGATTTGGTAATGGTGCTAGTGTTTTCCTCATATCTCCAAGCCATGAGGAGTTGAAATTTTCTTGTAAACTTAATTTTGAGTGCAAAAATAACATTGCAGAGTACAAAGAATTTCTCTTGGGTTTAAGGATAGATCAAAAGTATGGTGTCGACATATTATTGTTAAAGGGGATTCAAATTTGATAGTCAAATTTTTTTGAAAGTTGTATGCAAAAAAATCAAAGAATGAAGCAATATAAGCATGCATTTTGGGATTTAATTGAAATGTTGGATTCTTTCAATATAATATATCATGATAGGAAATATAATACTATAGCAGAAAAATTGGTAGTGTTGGGATCAAAATTTGATAATTGTACAAAGATCCCCTATTGTGAATATTATTTTGAAATATCGACTAGGTCGTCTGTCCCTAATAATATCAAGCATTGGCAAGGTTTTGAAGATGATGCCCAGTCAAAAGGTTCTTGCAAAATAAAGGATAATTTACCAATCAAAGTATAGACTGGGAACCAATGGTTTATGCAAATGATGAGAAAAGAAACCCCTGTTTGGTAAAGACATTATTTAATTGAAAACTAAAACTATTCCTAGAGGTTTGGTTACAACGGAGTCAAATTTTGATAATGTTGACCACATTGTTAATAGACACATGTTAGCCTCGAGAGATGTTGAAAAATACAACCTAGGCATAAAGGATAAACCTTGGAAAACATGGTTAGGTAGAAACTTGGATAGAGAGGAAAAGTAAGCATATGTCTAGTTGTTAAAAAAGTACTAGGACTGCTTGGCATGGTCGTATTCAAAATTGAAAGCATATAGGGAAGATCTTTCTCAAAGATGCGATACCCATGGAGGCTAATGCCAATCCGTTTAGGTAAAAGAAAAGACAAATTAATCCAATCCTTTCCCTAAAAATATAGGAAGAGTTGAAAAATTTAAGGGATGGAGGAATCATAAAACCTACGAAGTACTCTTCGTGGGTGGAAAACTTGGTATTACTGTTTGAAAGAAGAATGAAGACATAATATTGTGTGTCGACTTTAGAAATTTAAATAAAGCATCAATTAAGGACAACTACCCCTTGCCAAATATGGATAACATGTTGCAATTGGTTACATGTTTAGATTTTTTATCTACTTTGGATGGTTTTTCTAGGTATAACCAAGTGGTTGTGAAGCAATCAAAGAGAATCAAAACTGCTTTCACTACTCCATGGGGTACCTATGTGTACGTGAGAATGTCATTTGGCTTGATGAATGTTGGAGCCATGTTTCAAAGAGAAACAGATGTAGAATTCTCAGGATATATAAAAGATTTCATTACTTGTGTATCAGGACGATGTGATAGTTTTTTCAAGGAAGATAAGTGATCACCTGCAGCATTTAGAAAGGATGTTGTTAAGGTTCAGGGAATATGGTATCTCACTGAACCCTAAGAAATGTCGTTTTGGGGTTCAAAAGGCTAAGTTGCTTAGACATATTGTATCAAAAGAAGGGGTCATGATTGATCCTGAGAGAGTGGAAGCCATTAGCAAAGTTCCTATTCCAAGAACCAAAAAGGGAATTCAATCTTTTTTCAGGAAGATAAATTTTATTAGGAGATTTATTTCCAACTTTGTTGAATTGACTATCCCAATCACTAGTATGTTAAAGAAGGATCAGAATATCAAATGGGGAGAAATAGTTATTCAAGCCTTTACTAGGATCAAGGAAGCATTGAAAAATGCCCCTATTTTAGCAGCTCCTGATTACAAAAAGGCCTTCCAAATGTTTTCCTTTGCTTCTAAGAATACCATTGCATATGTGTTGCTATAGAAGGATGATGGAGCTGAAAGTCCAATTGATTTCTTTAGTAAATAATTACAAAGGGTCGATTTGAATTATACTATCATGGAAAAACAAGCCTTTTCTTTGTTCAAAGCCAAAAAAATGTGTAGGCCATATATTTTAAGTTCTAAAGTCATAGATTATATCCTTCATACTATGGTAAAAGATATCCTGTCAGAAATGGAAATTTCTAGTAAAATATGTTGGTGGGAAAATAAGTTACAAGAATATGATATGGACATCCAAACTAAAAAATTAGTTAGAGGTTTGGTCCTGGAAAAGCTAATGATAGAAATCAATCTGTAGACAGTTGAGATAAATGAGGTTGATGAAGAAAGGATGAATATTCTTGAGAAATTAATAAATTCCTACCTTTGGTATAGGGATATTATCTTTTATCTCCGACATCTATAATGCCCTAATTATTTAATAAAAAATCAAAAGAGAGCACTTAGATTGGCCTCCCAAAAATATATCATCACTAATTATGGTTTGGCTTGGAAAAAACCTAAGGGAGTTCTCTTTAGTTATATCACCTGAGGTGAAGCCCCAAAATTAGTTGTTGATTTCCATAGAGGAATTTGTGGGGACATTTCTTTGGAAGAGTGACAACCCATAAGATCTTAAGGGATGGTTCTTTGGTGGCCAACACTCTTTAAGGATTCAAATTTATTTGTAAGAAAATGTGAGAGTTTTCAACATTTCTCGGGTTGATCGAAAGCCTCGGGATCCCTCCCATTACAACCTGTATCAATTGAAGCCCCTTTTAATCAGTGGGGGATGGAATTCATTGGGGAGATTTTAGAATCTTCAAGTGTCGGCCATAAATGGATATTGGTAGCCACTGAATACTTTACCAAATGGGTAGAGGCAATCCCCACTAAGAAAGCAACCCACCAAATCGTCATGGACTTCATTTTAAATCATATAATTTGCAGGTTTGGAGTGCTTACTAAAATAGTTTGACAATGCAATGAGTTTTTGAGATAATCCTTTGGTAGCCATGTGTCAAGAGTATGTGATAAATTTAGCATATGATTCCAACTACAATCCCAAGGTAATGGAAAAGTAGAATCAAGAAACAAAAATTTGTTTGAGATAATCAAGAGGACCTTAGAATTAAATAAATGAAATTGGGGTGAGTAGTTGAAGTTTGTTGTTTGGTCCGATAGAATCAATATTAAAAGAGCTACTAGAAATATCCCATTTAAATTGGTATATGGAACTCGGGCTCTCCTCCCGCTGCATAATAAATTATCTTCTTATTAATTTATCCAACAATCGGAGGATCAAGAGATTATTCCCTATGATGCATGTATAAATTGAATTGTTGAATTAGATGAAGAGAGAAGAGAATCACATCAAATATGTGCGACGTTTAGGGAGAAGTTAAAAAAATAGTTTGATAAAAAGGTAACCCCAAGATTTTTAGTGTGGGAGATCTTGTGCTACTATGGGATAACAGACATGATGATAAGGGAAAACATGGAAAGTTTGACGCATTATGGATGGGCTCTTATTCTATTGACATTAGAATTGGTGAGCATAACTTTTTCATAAAATATTTCTATAGAGAAATTATTGCATTTCCCATTAATGGAAGGCACTTGAAACATTTCCTTGATTGATTTCTTAAAACTAAAGTACACATCATTGTGCAGTGTACATTTTTTTGGTTTTGTTCAATTTTCTACGTTTTTTCTATTTCACTTTATCCGGCCCTTGGTGACCAATTTGTTGGTTTCTCGGTTTGTTCCTAGAGGGTTGGATTTGGTTTCTTTTCTTTGGAGGTTGGTTCTTGACTCCATGGCCCAATGGATTTTTGGCACATGGTCTATTATTGTTGCGTTATGTTTTTTCTTGTGGAACTCGTAAGGAGTGCCCATCCCCGAGTCGGAGCAGTGTTTGTGCTCAATTGTAATCTCACCCTTTTTCGTTTAAAAATTTTCAGTCCACCTGGTTTGATGTAATTTTTGTCTTCTGTATGGCTGCATAAAAAAATTTCCTTCACTAAGGTGTCATTTTCATTCCTTTCCTTAGGTCATGGATCACGCCGAGTCTTCGTATTATTTGAGTTTTCTATACAAAGTTGTGATCTTTCTATAAAGCGAGCAAGCCAATAGCCCGAATATCAGTTAGAAGGATGAAACGAATACAAGGAGGATGGAAAGCCCTCTTTGCGCTCCAAAATAGGTGCAGAAACATTGAATTATGGGATTGGATGTGAAATAGGGAGGTGGAAAATACCCAAGGAGCAGTGGGAAGAGTGAACTTGTATATTGTGTAGTACATGGGCAATTGAGATGGAAGCACACTTTATTCTCCAATGTCCTAAGTTCACTAGTATTTGATCCAAATACAAAGAAATCCTAGCCAATGGGTCCATGGTGGAACTATTTGAGGAAAATATAATAAAGAGCTTAGGGAAATATTGACCCAGATTAGTCAAAGAACGGAGTAGCCTCCTAAAAGAGGTCAAAAGGCCCACTTTGGTCTAAGGCGGTCTGGTAAAGCCACATGTTGAGCCAACATCAAAAGTGGATGGGAAGACCAAAGTGTCTAAAAGTACATACCCCTAGGCTTACTTGCTTAAAATTTTACCACGCGGAGGGCTTGCACTTATTTGTGGACCTACCCCTAAATTTTACCTTTAGAGTTGCGTCGAAGAGACACGTTGAGGCTTCCGTTGTCTCTTCCCATTCTTATAATTTTTCAATGGCCAGTGAAACTCTCTCAGGTTTTGACCACGTGGAGGGCCCACGCTTGTTTGGGGACCTACCCCTAAATTTTACCTTTGAAGTTACATTGAAGAGACACATGGAGGCTTCTGCTGGCTCTTCCCATGTTTAGAATTTTTCAACGGTCCATGCAACTCTCTCAAGTGCTTACCACATGGAGGGCCCTCTCTTGTTTGGGACCCGCCCTAAATTTTACCTTTAGAGTTACCTTTGAAGAGACACATGGATGCTTCCACCGGCTCTTTCTATGCTTAGAATTTTTCAACAAATTTGGTGGAAATTTCTCACAACTTAGACATGTGGAGGGCCCACGCTCATTTGGGAGTCTCTCTTTTAAGCTTTATGCCAAAATTACACCAAATAGACACATGGAGGCTTTCGATGGCTCTTTCCATGCTTCTACTTTTTCAATGGCGTGGAAGTCTCTCGGGTTCGATCATGTGGAGGGCCCACGCTTGTTTGGGGACCCACCCCTTGAATTTTACCTTTAGAGTTGTGCCAAAGAGACACGTGGAGGCTTCCACTGGCTCTATCCATTCTTAGAATTTTTCAACAGCCGGTGTAACTTTCTCGGACTCTAGACATGTGGAGGGCCTATGTTAGTTTGGGATTATCTATGTTCACTTCATGCCAAAAACGTGTCGAAGAGACACGTGGAGGCTTCCGTTGGCTCTTCCCAAGCTTAGAATTTTCAACGGCTAGTCCAACTCTCTCGGGTTCTGACCACGTCGAGGGCCTGCACTCATTTGGATACTTTCTTCTTGATTTTACCTTTGAAGTTGTCTTGGTGAGGCACGTGGAGGATTCCACTATTCTGTTAATACTTTACCAATTTGGGCCTCAAATGAACAAATAAGCACTTCATCTTTGAGGAGGGATGCTTGGAGTGAAAATGGGGATGTTTGGAATGACAAGAGGGATAGATATTACATGTTGGTGACTAGATGAAATGTGGAAGTGGATTTTTATGATCGATCCTGAATAGATGAAAAGACACCATCTGAAATGTAGGGAAAATGGGATTGATCCTAATAAGTCTTCTTACAAGTGCAACCAAAATAATTTAGGTTATCAAAGGTCTGGTGTAGTCTTCAGGATCAATAATATCAAACAACATTCTCGTGAATGCTTCATCTGGACCTGAAAAATCAAAGATAGAATACAAATCCTTAGTGGGAATATCTTTCAAATTAGCTGCAAATGGTGTTCCTACCATAATGCAGATGAATTTACTCAAAACACCTATATTCAGAAAAGAAAATATGAATTGGTGAAGTGAAATGGTGTGCTTTATAGGAAATTCGAGGCATACCAGTCGAAGGTGAGGTGTAATCATGGTGAAATAGCCTCTAAGATTTAAATGAGATATCTACATGGGAGAAATACATGTGAGATAAATTGGCATTATGGAGAAAGATGATGATTGGCTTGATATGACAAAAACCATGCGGGAATGATCAGTCTAGAAAGGCACGAAAATAAATGTGTTCTCCAAGAAGGATTCTCAAAAAGGCAAATGTGATTACCTGTAAAATCAAACCATCTAGAGGTGCTCTAAAACCATGAAAAAGGGCCATTTATGCACCAAATAAAATAATTACTAAAAATACTATCAAAAGTTATGACATGGCATCCCAGTGATAGTTAAGAAAGTGAAAAATGTGATCAGCTCACAATTTATCCACCTAGCAATAGAAAATAAGATATTTTCAAGAGAATAACCATGATTAAGTGGTATATTGCAAAAAGAATATTTTCTTGAAGATTTATAATTTTGGGAGGAAAATTTTAGAATGAGTGAGTAGGGTAAAATTGTATAAAGGTGATGGGAATAATCTCACGAGAAGAGGTGGGGTTAATCTTTCAGAAATTCAGTCAGAGAGAAAAAAGGAGATAAGAGCCAAGAGAAGTCATTTTCTAGTAAAACTTGTTAAGAAACAAGTTATTTCTTCTATGCCCTTTAAAATTTATCATGTCGAGTTTGTTACAGATGTATAGCCATTGAGAAAACTTTGTGATTGTAAACAAACTCTCCCTTATTGATAATATTTGAGAAACCTTGAGTAATTCGTGTAGATCAATGAACCTGTGTTATTTCCATTTTCATCTTGAGATATTTTCAAATAGCTATCTATGTGCTTGTTACAATCTTACATTATAAATCCTTTGAAATCACACAAAATCTCATCCTCATGACAAGTATTGTGGCATTTTCAATTACATTATGAAGAGATATTTCATTTCATAATGAAATAAGAGATTTAAATTCACTTTACTTTCTTTTCAAAGTGATACAAATTGTTTGTCGGTGCATGAGTGTATCATGAGCATGATATAGCAGGGATTTATAAAGTTTAGTTGAGTCTTGAACATGAGTTCTTGTGTTAAAACCTTGAAGAATTTGTGAAGTTATGTCTCTTTGAGCTTTCATAGATGTACAATTTTCTAGTTGAAGGTCCTGTCTTTACTATTTGAAGCTATTCATCTTTTTGCCTTGTGGATTTGTTAACATTTGTTTAAAGTTTTGAGATATTTTGTATAATCAACTTTATAATTCTTAACTTCCCAACCATAAAATACACATTAAGAAATGAACCATACATGCACTACCCCTACTTGCCTTTATCTGTTCATAAATGCTGAGGGAATTCATTTTTTACCCATCCCTTACCTCAATATGTAGGAGCAATCAATTTTTACCATTGCCTTTAGTAACCTAGATCTTTTCTAGAAGGTTTCTTCGTCCTCTAAAGTGACAACTCATGAGAGTTAGACTATGTTGTATTGACCATACCTTCTAAATATATCCTATCAATTTTGTGAAAGGAAAGAAAAATACTATGAATCTGTAGATGTCATCCACCAATATGGGTTACAAAATGGGTCCTCTCACCCTAGTTGAAGGCACAACCTAAAGTAGTCAAGGTAGGTCAAACCCTATTCACGGTGCTATCCATTTCTTCCATGCCTAAGTGAATGAAGAGTCGGATAAATCCTTCGTTGAATACAAAATAAATCACACTCTGATTTATCTACCTCCAAGCATCTTGTTCAAACTACGGTGTTGCTCAATCACAAAGGGAGAATCAATTTGGGTACCAACATGGGGAATGGAATTCTACTCCAATAGGTCATCTTTGTCGAAGAGACCATCCAAATTAAAAATTTTAAAGAGAAAATTTTTGAGGGCTTTATAACCTTTGACATCATGCCCTATTGTGTGATGATATGTGTAGGTTTTGATTTCTTCAAACCCTACCGGTTCATGTTTTAGCACTTTATAATGCTTAATAGATGATAGTGAGTTCACAGAGGTTTCTAACAACCTAGCAAGGATGTTAGAATAGGATCCTGCCAATGGCTCAAAGTGAGAATTCAAAGTTGGCTTCCATGAAGGTGTGGGTGATTTTTTTGGGAGAGGTGTTGCTGGAGTTGGTATAGGTGTTACTACCCTTCTAGTAGGTAGTGAAGGTTTTGGTTTCAGTTTAGGTTACACCTTCTTTGGTAAATGTGTAAGAGGGGTACATGTGGTAGAAGGAGATGTAGAAGGTAGGATACCCTAGAATTCCATTGTGAGAGTGACGATGTTGGCAATAGTGTGGTTTTAGATAGTGGAGAAGATGTTGGAAAGAGAGGTGATGAAGATGAAGGTGTGGGAAAAAAATAAGGTATAGGTACAGTCTTTGGTTGGCGTGCCTTGGAATTTCCTTTTGAAGAGGTAACTTGATGAATGTGGAATGGTGTGGGCATAAAACCAAAGATATAGGCAAAGGTGAAAGAGAAGGCATGAGAGAGACCAAGGTCCAAGGCATAAGAGGTTAGGTCTTCCTCTTAGGTGTGGAAATTCGTCTTGTGATGGGTGGTGGTTGAGTAGACAAGTCTAATTTAACTACCTTTGGATGCAAGAGGCTAGGTGTTGGTAAGAACCCTAAGGAAGTGGTAATTTTAGGTGTGGATAGGGGTTTGGGTAAAGGTGAGGGTGAAGAAGAAAGGGCTGATATGATCGGCTAAGGTGTCATGGTTTTAGTTTCCTTGGATACCTTAGGATAGATATTTGAGGTATCCTGGGCCAGCATCTACATTTGGGTGGATCTTTGTTATTCAAAGGCTCCCTAGAGTGAGGAGTAATCAACATACTCTAATCAGTGTACCAAACATGCTAATGTTTTCAGTTTAGAAGATGAAAAACTAGTGATGAAACCCATCTATAAATCTAAATCTTGTGGTGCGAGGAAATTTTTCCCTCTAATTTAGTAGGCAAGAGTGATGTAATAAGGTTAACAAGTTCTTGGAAGACCCTGGGAGAAGCATTGCCTAAAGGAATAGGAGATATTAGTGGATCATCTATGAGTCTGGGAGAAAGAAAAAAAAGTGATGTGGAATCTTCTTTAGGTAGATAGGTAGATAGGGTTAGCTCCTCCTTAGGTAGAGGAATGGGTGAGATAGGTTCATCCTTAGGTAGGGGAATAGGAAAGATAGGCTCTGCAGTAGGTAGAGAAATAGGTGAGGTAGGCTCCTCCATTGGTAGAGAAGTAGGTGTGATAGGATCCTCTATGGATAGATAAGTAGGTGTGATAGGTTCCTCTGTGGGTGGAGGATTTCATGTAATAATTTCCTTGATAAATGCTACGAGAGGAAACTGGCTAGATGGAACATGTATTGTGTTGAAAATGAGATGAACCTCATGTACATTGGTGTCACTAGTAGAGGTCTTTAAAGCTTGGTTTGATAAAGGGGTATGATTAGGAAAAGGTTTCTTAAACACACCCATATTCGCATTGGCAGGTGCATTAGGGTTTTCCAAGAAGAGATCACCAATATCTAGCATTCCTTGGACAATTTTCTTGAAGGTTTTGTAATAGTTTTTGCTATGTCTTCTAACTTTGTAATAGTTATAGAAGTAATTTTATTTGTAACACCATGGTGTAGGATGAGAAGGATCAAAACCAGTGTTTTGTTTGATAGGTGGAAGGGTGATGGCTCTAGATTTTAAAATATTTTCCAACACGAGACAAATATGGTTCTCTATAGGACTATAAGCCCTTTTTCATATTTATATTTAAATTTTTAAATAGGAGAGAGGTGGGAGGTGGTTTTGGTTTATTAGATAGATGAGAGGTACCGGATTTCAAAATTACCACATTGGTGGATCCTTTGGCCTTAGGATGGTTGTTCGACGGTTTAGAAGAAGAGTTGATTGATTTGAAGTTAGCACTTTTGTTAAGAAACTTAAGTTTCTCTTCTTCAAGGGCACAGATCTCCAGTTTTCTAACCATGGTGAAAGAATCATCAAAATTTTAAAGCGTTTGAACCTAGAGAGTTAGGGAAATGTTTCTAGAACCTTCCCTTGTGAAAATATCTATGAAATTTACTTGTTTTAGCTATAAGGTGAGTTAATTGATGAGGCCCCGCCAACGTGCGATGAAATATGTGATAGATTCATCCTAATATTGGTGAATAGAGTAAGAATATTTCATAGAGACCTTATTAGAGATATTGATTGAAAAGTGGTCAGGGAAGGTCTAGGCCAATTATTTGAAGGAGAAGACCGAGTTCCTTGGAAAATAACTATACAAAACTAGGGTGGGTCCCGACAGTGACATGGGGAATGTTTGAAGAAGTAGGGCATTGTCATGGCCTATCAAATAGCAAGCGTGTTTGAATGATCCTAAATTTTTTTGAGTGTCTTCCTTGCTATTTAAATTATTGAACTTGGATAACTCCCATTGTGCGGGATAAGGGTGGATAGGTATGGATGGGTGGATTGGTTCATTAAAGGTTTCATCATAAGTGAGGACAATATAAGATTTAGAAATGTAGACCTTGAGTGTTTACATATTATCCATCATCATCTTGATAAAATCCATGGTAGGATTAGATTGAGGAGTTCCCCAATGTTATAAGGGGGTGGATGAGATGAATAGGTCATAGATGACATACCGGTGTATGGTGGTGCCGAATATGTGAAATTAGAAGTGGGTATGTAGGCAGGAATAGATGATGAGAACATGTACCTTGAATACAAAGTGGATGTTATAGGGTGTGACTATGGTGTGGTGTAGCTAGAAGGAGCTTGTGTAAAGAACCTCATAGTGATAGGTGGAATAGTTTGAGGTATATAAAGGACCAAATTCTTAAAGGGGTATAGGATGTCGATACAACTGGTGGTTGTGAAGTAATATGTATGAACGATGTGGGCATACCTATACTAGGCACCATGGATGAGGACATGGAAAATGTCAAGAAAGCGATAGAGGTCAGGAGAGTGACAGATGTTGAATGTACGGTAGATGTCAAGGGTGTAGAAAGTGGCTTTGAAGCAAAAGTAGGTAATTCTATAGTAGCATTCATGGATATGGTAGGGGAATGGAAGAAGGCATACAAAAGCAGGTGGTTGGCCCTATGAGTTTTAGGTAGAAGAGTGGGTAAGGTAATGTTGTAAGGCTATGAAATTATAATCGAGGACTTTATCAAATTCCTCGTCACACTGTAGGTAGAGATTCACGGGAACATTGGGGTCCATTGGTGAATAAATAAATGATGACGAAGGAAAAGAAGGTAATGGTCTGCAACTAGCATGGAAGGCAATGCTTGCACTTTTTGGTGAGTCCAAACCATAAGAAATATGGAAGATAGGTATTCTAGGCTCTATAAAACTGACATAACTTAGAAATAAATGTTTCGTGAAGTATAGAGGATATAAGTAAGTTATTTTTTCTGATAAAAATCAAAAACACAGGACCGATACGAGTAAGTCAACCGGTTCGAGTTAGGCAAAAATACTAATTCCATTCATTGGGTGATGCCGACAAGAGAGTAAGCCGATGTTGGTTTCTTGTGAAAATGAAGAAATTTGAAAAATATGGGGAAGAAAAGTGGAAAACGGGTATTTCTGGGCTATGTTAAGGATGATAAAAACTTAGAAATTGGTTAATCTAAAGAATTAGAAATACAAAAAGATGGTATGTAAGAATATATTGTTGTTTTGATAGAAAATAAAAAATATAGAGAGACCAATACCGGTCAGTAAACCAGTGTTGGTATGATGAAAGAACCTATTCCAATCAATGGACCGATGTCGGTTACTGATAGAAACTAGAAGAATGAATAAAATATGATTGTTTGAGTTAAATTTGATGAACAGAAGCCCCAAAAGAGGTTGTGTATGACAAATATGATTTAACACACTCAGGAAAAACCAGAATTAACTAGTTGTGATGGTTGAGTGTGAAAAAGAAAGAAAAAGTGGTGAATACGTCCTCACAACTCAAATTGTAGAAGACAAGAAAGAAAGGAGAAAATTGAACAAATAAAAACTAAATAAACATGTTATCCTAGGATCATATTTTTAGTGTTTAGTTGGCTTATGCCTTAAGACTCACTATGAATGATATAGAATGTTTGGATAATGAAGGTACCTAGAAAGCAATCTATGGATGGTTTCAAGTTTTGTTTTGGTGAAGGATTCCTTGATATACCTTTTGGTATGTGAGGTCGAGCTCTGATATGATAAACTAGCCAAAACACTGGGTAGAGTCCACCGTCAACGGGTTTTTAAATCCTTGATAGCTTATTCCTAGAAGGGAATGTTTAAGAAGTTTTTAGATTTTGTTAAGTGATTTGGATAAGGAGTGTGTGCACAAATGTGAGCTATGCTTTATTAATCAATCAAAAATGGTCATGACCTTTTTGTATGATTGCTACTTAACTATGTGAGCTAAATATGTAGACATACAGGGATGAAATCCAAGTGTTTTAAGCCCCAAATTGAAATATGATATTCGATGTAAACAAGAGTGAATAGGAAGAAGGATGAATTTCACTAATGCAAGAACAAAAGAAAGAATAAGGATTCTTTTTAAATACACCAAAATAAGTGTTTCATTTAGAGAAATTAGAAAGAAGGAGAAGATTACTAAAGAAGAATATTTAGTGAATAAATATTTTGAAAAGAAGTGCGCAAGATGCATATTAGATGAATAGAATAAAACCCAAGAACAAGGGTCCCCCGGAATCCTAAAATGTTTCACCAATAAGTTGTGTATAAAAAATAAGGTAAAAGGTGAGGAGAAATACCTGTGTAGTTGAAGAAGGTTGCATGCATTATAGAATATCAATTTGATCATGAAGAGCTCATTTTTATCTAGGAAGGACTACCTAAAATGTAAAACAAGACCACAATATAGCATTAATAATATAGGTTGATGGATTGTCTATTGGGAGTTAGATCTAGGAAGCAAGGTGCTTCCTAGAATGTTGTCAATCCATGTTCAAATATAACTTAATTCATAGAAATAACATGAAAGAAGGAAATCCTACTATAGTTGTACGATTTAGGTTTCTCACACAAATAAAATAGGGTAGATTTGATCTAATAATGCATATAATACTTAATCTAGAAAGGGTGGTTGGTTTTAAGGTCTATAGGTGTGAGAGAGGGTACTAGGGAGGTCTCGAGTGAATTTTTGTGGGGTTTTAAGATGTTTTGGACGAGGTTAATGGATTTTTGGTTAGGGGAAAATTACAAGACACAATGACCAATATCGTAGGTTAACCAATGTTAGTATTTGGTAATAGATGACATCACTTGGATGACTGATATCCGTAGGGGAAATTAGATGAGAAGGTTAAAATAGGTTGGTTGGGAACTCTCTATGATTACACAGAGAGTTGGGAGGGATTAGCCTAGGTGCTAGGATTTATGTGAAGACTCGGAGATGGTAAAAAGGGTGGTTAGAGGAATAGAGAGGTTCAAATAAATAAGTTATCAAGTAGATGGGTGTAGAAAGAGATCCAGAGAGAAAATCAATCTATAAAATAAATGATTCAATACCAAAAGCTAATGAAACTTAATAACTAGGTTAAAGTACTTACCTAGATATTGGAGGTGGATAGATGATGGTTGTTGGTAGGTGTTTGGAGAAGAAATAGGTTTAGATCCACTACACCAGAAATGAAGGCTCGGTGCTTTAGTGGGTAGATGATTTGAAGCTCTGGAGCAACATGTTGATTGTTGATGAAGAATGTGGGTACTTAGGTATTACGTTGATCTTCAAAATCTTGTTTTGAACACCTGTATGCAAAAGCTAAGAATGTCAGAACCCAAAAATACAAAATGGAGGAACTTGGGTAAAGGATTGGAATTCCTTATTTAAGGAACCGATGGAGGTTAAGTGACCAGCGTCGGCCAAGGAATAACTAGTGTTAGTTAGGGAGAAAAGGTCATATTTTCTATAAAAAAACCTTTTCTCTCCATTTTTTGCATTAGTCAAGGTTTTTATGGACTAGGAGTCTAGGTTGGCGCTAAATGAAGTGAAAAATTGGTAGGAGGGATAATAGGCAATGAATGTTAGGGTTAGAATGAGTCCTAATTAGTTAAGGGGAGTGGTGACTTATTCTAGGTTAATAAATATGCTTGGAATGGATCTATGGTGAGGTGGAGGGGTGAGATAACTATTAACTTAATATGAGTAATTAAATTAATAATAATATGTGGAGGCATCATGGTAAGGGGTATGTGTCCAATTAATTAATTGGAAGGGGCTTATAGGGTTGTAACCTAATTTTGGTGTCTACAATTGTGTTTTCCTTATTTCACCTATAATAAAGATATATGATATTGGATGGGTTATTTGTAACATATACTCAAATAAACACTTTAGAGATTAACACTTGAATGACCCTAAATGAATAAGGAAACCAAAAGTATACTTAGTATACACCTTGATGAAGTTAGATATGAGGGATTTGTTTAATACCAACTTGTAACAACTACATATGGTTTACTTTTATAGGATGGATTGGCTAAATTAATGTTGGTTCTAAATTATGTGAATTTAGAACAATGAAATATTATGATAAAAACAAATTTCCTAGGATGATAGTCTTAAAATTAGGATGTTACCTTTTTCTATCAGAGTTGAAGGTTACATCTCTTGGACCTATTTGAGCCCATCACTAATGAAAATTAATTTCTTGGCTAACAAAAAATGGTTAGAATAAGGGGACAAGTTGCAAATAACCAGCCTACGGTTGGTGAAGGAGCTATGTCTCAAAAGTTGGAAGAGATCCTTGTTGTTCTTTAAGACAATCAGATTGTTTTACTTAAACAAAAAAATTGGAAATAATGAAGAATTTGAGAGTGAACCATGTTTGGTAAATACAAGCGTTGAAAGAAGAATTAATATTGGGGACCCCAATCTGGTAATAACAATAAAGTAGATTAAAAAAATACTACCAATGAAAACACTCTTAATGTGAATGCAAATGCACCGAACGATCCGAAAATAAGAAGGTAACATTGAAAGCTAAACTTACTAATGATATATAACAAATAAGTCCACCAAAGTTTAATGGTACCACCCCTAGGAGATGGAGATGAGAATTGTCTCAACAAAATAGAGAAGTACTTTGTAATAAGGAACTCCTCGAAGAAAACAAAGTAGTATGGGAGCTTATCATCATTCCCACAAAGCATCTTCATGGTGGGAAAACTAAAAGGTTAAACTTAATGTTGATGAAGCTATTATTTTTTTTATTATTGGCAAATAGTTTTTGAAAGGGACTACACCCTTGAATACAAAAGAAGGCCTGAGAGCCAGAATAAGAGTGAGAAACAGAGAGAATGGATCAAGATCCAAGTGTTACAACGAAGCTCCAAGTAGCTCAGAAATAGCTACTCAACCGAGACAAAATAGCAAAACAACAAAAAAAAAACAGCAAACCGACCGCAAAGAAACAACATAAAAACAACAAAAATCAGTGGAAGCCCCCAGAGCTAATTCTTGGTAGCTTTATCGATCTCGATCTTTATTTTCTTCCAGGCATGAAACATACCCAAAGCAGTCATATGGGCAGCATCATTCTTATCAAGCTCCTCAATGGTTCTTTTGCTTTCTTTTTCGTTGCCCCAAAGTGCAGCCGGGACACCGCTGAGGTTGGAAACACTTTTGGCATGGCCCTGGATGAACTCCTCAATCACCCTAAAGGCTATTGATGAAGCTATTATTACTTGAGAACAATTTAAGGTTTAATTTAGGTAGATTTGGTTTCAAAAAATCTGCTATGATCGAGAAAATGTATGATTTTGGACATTAACCCAAGGTAAACTAAGCTGTCACCTAGTATTGGGAGAAGTTCACAAAACTTCTAAAATATTTACCACAATACCAAATAGATGAGAAGTTCGGGATACAAAAATTTATAATGGGGTTTAATCTTGTTATAGGTGGAGAGGTTGATTTATACAATCCATCAACTATGGAAGGGGTAGTAGACAATTCCATAAGGTAAGAATAGAAATTGAAAGAAATTTCTATGTATAAAGAAGAGAAATGTAATAAAATCTCCAACTCTTCTTCACCCCTAGCACCTAAAAAGGGTACATGGAAAATTATTGGTGGTAATATAAAATTTGGGACTAGTAATGAAAATAAAACAACGAGTAATTAAACTTGGTACAAATAATAGAAATAGTGGGAAAAAAACAATTGTGGTAAAAGCAGTAATTCCAAGATTGAGAAAAAAATTTGAGCCTAGGAAGGGACCTGATGGGGGCTGTTATATCTATGGAAAATATCATTACGCAAGCTACCATCCTCATATGAAAAATGACAGAATCAGTATCCTAAGATATATGTTGTAGTAGTTGATAAGCAAGCTACACCTACAGAAGTGTTAGGTAAGTTATTTGGCATACATGTAACTATACTTTTTGATACTGGTATTGTTGAATGTTTTGTTTCTAGTAAATTAGCTTCAAAACTAAAAATAAAATTTGGTTTTATGAAAAATTCATGGATTTTCCACTATGAAAATAATGTTGTTCACACAATTGATAAATGTTTATTTGTTGCAGCCTTAGAATTTACAAGCTTTACTATACAACTAGACCTTTATGTTACACCTTTATGGTATTATGACACCATAATATATGTTAATTGGCTAATTAGAACATAAGGAAAATGTATATTGTTATGGAAAACACATAAAATGTTTAGAAAATATGAAGAAAACAATAGAAATTTAAGGTGTAAAAAGAGATATTGCAATTAGGGAAATATCATCCATGTAGCTCAAAAAGGATAAAAACAAAGGCTGCATGATTTTTGTTGTAAAATATCAAAATCATCTGAAGAAAGTAGTGATTTTATGAGAAAATATTTGTTGTTACAATAGTATAGCGATGTGTTTTTGGAAGAACTACCGGTCTTTTCACCAAAGCGAGTGTTTTACTTCACAATAGAAATCCAACCTAGAACATAACCTATTTCTAAAGCACCATGTTGCATGAATACAACTGAATTAGTAAAACTAAAACTACAATTGCTTGAAATTTTTTCTAAAGGAGTGATTAGACTAAGTGTCTTGGCTAGGGGAGCACTGGTGATATTTTTAAAAAGAAAGATGGAACACTTAGAATTTTTATTGATTACAAAATGTTAAACAAAGAAACAATCAAGAATAGGTACCCTCTTCCAGAAATTTATTATTTGTTTTATCATATGCATGGTGCATCAACTTATTCCAAGATCGGTATGTGATCTGGGTACCATCAGTTTAGAATAAAAGAAGAAGACATACATAAAACATCCTTTAGAACAAGGTATCGACACTATGACTTTACTGTTTTACCATTCGGTTTAACAAACACACCTGCAACTTATATGAATTTGATGAATAATATCTTTCAAGATTACTTGGAAAAATTTGTTCTTGTATTCTTGGATGATATTCATATCTATTCAAAAATCATGTAGGAGCATTATGAATAAATAAGGATTGTTCTTGAAGTTTTAAGACAGAGAAAACCGTATTGAAAGTTGTCAAATTGTTCATTCTATGAAACTGAAGTTCAATACTTTGGACATGTGATAAACAAGGATGGAATATTTGTTTATCCATCAAATATTACAGCCATAATTGATTGGCCAACACCTAAAATGTTCATGAAGTTAGAAGCTTCATGGGGCTTGTAGGATACTATAGAAAATTTGTAAAAAAATTCAAAGGTTGTTTCTCCAATTACTTCACTGCAAAAGAAAGATAAAAAATTTGTTTGGATTGAAAAATGTGAGGAATCTTTTAAAAAATTAAAGGAACAACTAACTACAACACCTATATTGACTATTCTGGATCCAAATGGAAGCTTTGTAGTTGTATGAGGCACTTCGAAGACGGATTAGGGGGTATAATACTACAAAATTATCATGTCATAGCATATGAAAGTGGAAATCTCAAGTTACATGAGATGAACTATGCTCCTCATGACCTAGATCTTGTTGTCATATTACATGCACTATAATTTTTAAGACATTATCTCTTAGGGAATCATGCGAGTTTAAAATAGACCACCTTAGTCTGAAATACATCTTCACTTAGCCTAATATGAATGTAAGGAAGCAAAGAGGGTTATAGTTTTTGTCTCAATATGATTTTGATATTAGTTATATTAAAGGAAAATAAAATAGAGTGGCAGATGTGCTAAGTCATAAGAAGCACATTTCTGCACTTGTAACCTTGAGAACTCAGTTCAAAGACGAGGTAAAAAAATAAATGATAATAGATCAGTATTATCGGTAAGTAAAAATAATACTCGCTGCAAATTCTAATGATAAGAGATACAAAGGATTCGAATTTGATGATGAAGGAATCCTATGGTATGAAAATTGTTAAGGTAGAAAGTGATGACTGAATTTCATGATGCACCTTACTCTTGACATTCCAGAGTGACAAAAATGCTTACTAATGTAAAATGACAATAGTTTTGAAAGGGATGAAGAAAGATATATTTGATTATGCGTCACATTGCTTACAATGTCAGCATGTTAAGGAAGAACATATGCACCTATCCTGTTTAGTGTACCCTCATAGCATACCACAATATAAATGGAAAGTAATAAGCATGGATTTTGTTCAAGGGTTTCCTATGTATAAAAATAAACATGATGTTATTTTTTTATAGTTGAAAAATTAACAAAAATAGCTCACTTTATTGTTGGCAATATGAAAGATGATTCACTTGTTCTTCCAAAGAGATATGTAGATGAAAATTTTAAAATTGCATGGTGTACTTGAGCTAATAATATCTTATATATATACAAGAATGACTTCATGTTTTTGACAAAATCTAAATGCAGCCTTAGGAACAAAACAAAACTATAGTTCTCTATACCATCAAAAATGGTTGGGTAGTGAAATAGTTAATCGGGTAATGGATGACATGCTTAGGATGTACCTTGTATAGATCAGTAGTAAAAATGATAAGAAAACCTTCATTCGGTTGAATTTTCATACAATAATACGTAGTATTCCTCTCTAAAAATGGCACCTTTCGAAGCGGGACAAAGGTGTAGAACCCTGTTATCTTGGACAACATGATAGAGAGGTAATTGGACCTGAAGTGCTTACTGAAATGGAACAACAAGTAAAATTAATCCTTGAATGATTAAAGGAAGCTATAGATAGGCAAAAAATCTATGTAGACCTGAAAAGGGTTGATAGGAAATTTGAACTTGGTGAAAAAGTATTTTTAAGGGTAAAGCCTAAAAAGAGTTCTATTTCCTTTGGAAAATTAGCCAAATTATCACCTCAATATGTAGGACCATTTGAAAGTGTATAAGTAATCAATCTTGTGGCCTATTGATTACCATTACCTCCCACATTGGCACTGATGGATGATGTTTTTCATATTTCCTTGCTTAAAAAGTATGTTTAGATTTTATTGCATGTGTTAAATTGGAATTCTTTGCAGGTCCAAGACCCATAGGTAATCGTGGTTGAACCCATAAGGGTGCTGGAAACTCACAAGTTGCACTTGTGTAACCAATAAATAAGTCAATGCAAGGTCCAATGGGACCAGTTTAATGAAGAAAGTGTAACCTAGGAGAACTTAGAAGACATGAAAACTACTTTTCCACATTTGTTTTAGCAAAAAAATTATAGTTTTCTATGATACTTAAGATATTTGACTTAAAAACTACCGTTGATTTTTTCTTTTTTATAGAAAAACACTTTTAATAAGTGTTGTTATAGCCATTTGACATTGTTATGAAAATTTGAAAACTTAAATTTATTTTACAAGTTATGTTTACTATTTCAAAATTTGATGGTAAAATAAATGATATTTATTACCTGTGTTATTAAAAGTATCTAAATTTAAGTTAATCATCGGGATGATGATTTTTTAGAGGGAGATATGTAATGCCTCTATTTTTAATATTTGTACTTCATTATATGTGGTTGGTTGGCCAACATTGACATATGATTATGTTTTGAGTTGATATACACTACTTGACTATTGTGTCATGTTTGTAGAAATAACATTGTTTACTTATTGATCTGGTAGACTTATCATTCTTGAATTGAAGAACCTATACTTATGTTATGAGATCATAAAGTACTTACCTGTCTATTTTTTGAAGTGGACATAATGGTTTCAACTTTTGATTAGTGCAACCAAGGTTACGCATCGGTTGAAGGTAAAGGTGGTAAGATTTTTGTGTTTCTATGTAATTACTACTTCGAGACTTTTATGTCAATATTAGATTTACGATAACACCTTGGATCAATTTTAGTGATCCAAGGTATTCTCATAAATTGATAGGTGATTATGATTCCAAGATTAAAAACTTACTTGGCTTCTTAATGAATATGGATTGCAATTTTTATTATAGATCGGTGGGTATTAAACCCAATCTAATCGGTGTTTGTTCTACAATAATAAAATCTGACTTTTTATTTGAAATCGGGCTTCATTTATAAATTACCCAAGGGCTTAAGTGGGTGTGATTTTTAGTAAGGCCTTGGCTATTTTTAATGTTAATATGGTAAACCTAAACTAAACCATGCTAATGGTGATGTTAAAGTTTTAAAGAGCCTAATACAACCCTTTGGACAAAGGATACTATAGAAAATTTGTAAAATATTTTTCAAAGGTTGCTGCCCCATTACTTCACTACAAAATAAATACAATTTTTTGTTTTGAGAATGATAAATGTGACACAACATTTAAAACATTAAAGGAAAAACTAACTATAAAACCTATCATGATTGTTATGGATCTAATTGGAAGCTTTACAATTGTAACAAACAATTCTAGAGATGGATTAGAGGGTATATGTTGGACCCCTGTAATCTTAACCAAGTATGAAGGCACATGGGCACGCAGGGTCCCAGTTATGAAAAGGCATGCAAGGAAAAAGTGTGAGAGAAAGGCTTAGGGAAGCACATAGCATGCACGATGTGCGAAAGGAGGCTCGGGACTTAGTCAATTTGAGCACCTAGGGTAGAACATGTGAAAAGTGTGATCGGTTACGCGTGGATAAGATGCCAACTTGGCGATAGGCTAGCCCAGGAAAGAGCATGCCCTAGATGGAATCTTCTAGAAGAACATCATGAGGTAAAGTGGAAATATTGGGCTGAATAAGCATGCTCACATGGACCACATTCGACACTTGGCAGTAGATCTAAGAACGCTAGAAGGTGAGTTGGCAGCATAGGAGAATTATAAATACAAGTCCCTACAGAGTAAAATATATATCTAGAAGTATGAGGTATAGTGGGTTAGAGAGTGAGCGGAGCTCTGCAGAATTACTGCAAGTGGGTATTTGTATTCGGGAAAGAATGCACTAAGCACGAGTTTTAATTTTTTTCTTTTCTCGTTAGCTTAGTTATATACATCCGAGAGATATGCATTCTTTGTGGTCTTCTCTTTATGACACTCTGTAATGAATCAATGAATATAATGAGGTTACTTATTACAAATAGACATGGATATCAATGGTTTTAATGAGCATTTCTCTCATATGATTTCTCTTTCCTTTCATGCTATGTATGAATGCTTGTATAATTCTTTCTGTCATAATGCATGTTCTGGGTTATATTAAAGTACTCATTCTAAGGTGACTGCAAGGATCTACAGGTCGTTTTGAGCCCTATGGTCCTTTTATGTTTCAACCTCCCTCATTAAAAATCTTACACTAATCATAATTGATGATTCCCACTAAACTCACATAAAAGAGAGACTTGGTACCCACACATGCCTTGGGTGAGTGCTCAACTTCGGTTGGTTGATAGGACGACGCGTATGGGGTTCCTTCCTTTTATGATAGGAGTAATATTGACTACAGTATACTAATACAAAATGATCATGTCATATCATATGAAAGTAGAAAGCTCAAGTTACACGAGCTGTACTATGTTCCCCATGACCTAGAGCTTACTTCCATAGTATATGCACTACAAGTTTGGAGACATTATCTCTTAGGGAATCCCTTTGAGTTGAAAACATACCACCTTGGGATGAAATACATCTTCACTCGACCTAATATGAATGTAAGGAGAGAAGATGATTAGATTTTTTGTCTCAATATAATTTTGATATTAGTTATATAAAAGGAAAATAAAATAGAGTGGAAGATGTGCTAAGTTGTAGGAAGCACATTTCCACACTTGTAACCTTGTGAACTCAATTCAAAGATGAGGTAAAGATAAAAATGCTAATAGATTAGTATTATTAATAATTAAAAACACAAATTGTTGTAAATTTTAATGATAAGAGATATAAAGGATTTAGATTCGATGATGAAGGAATCCTAAGGTATGAAAAATGGGTGTATGTACCCTTGGAAAATGATTTAAGGTAGAAAGTGATGACTGAATTTCATGATGCACCTTACTCTGGACATCCTTAAGTGACAAAAATTCTTGTTGATGTAAAAAAACATTTTGTTGGAAAGGGATGAAGAAATATATATTTGGCTATATGTCACATTGCTTAGAATGTCAGCATGTTAAGGTTGAACATATGCACCCAGCCAATTTACTTTTCTCTCATAGCATACTGTAGTACAAATGGAAAGTAATAAGCATGGATTTTGTTCAAGGGATTCCTATGTTTAAAAATAAACATGATGTTATTTTGGTTGTAGTTGATAAATTAACAAAAGTACCTCATTTTTTTGCTTGTATTATGAATGATTATTCACTGTTTTCACAAATATATTTGTATAGGAAATTTTAAGGTTGCATAGTGTACTTGAGCTAGTCATATTTGATATAGATCCAACAAAGAATTCACATTTTGGAAAACTCTAAATGTAACCTTCGAGAAAAACTAAAATTTAGTTTTGCGTACCATCTTGAAACCTGATGGGTAGACAGAAACAATTAATCAAGTAATGAAAGACATGGTTAGGATGTCTTGTATGGATCAACAATATAAATAGAAAGAATACCTTCTTTTGGTTGAATTTGTATACAATAATATGTATCATTCCTCTCTAAAAATGGCACCTTTTAAAGCATTATATGGACGAAGGTGTAGAACCCCTATTAGCTGGGACAACATAGAAGATAGAGAGGTAATTGGACCTGAAATGCTTACAAAATAGAAACAACAAGTAAAATTAATCCATTAATGGTTAAATGAAGCTTTACATAGGTAGAAAATCTATGCGAGACTGAAGAGGGTTGATAGGAAATTTGAACTTGGTGAAAATGTCTTTTAAAGGTTCAATCCTAAAAAGAGTTATTTTTCCTTTAACAAGGCAACCAATTTATCACCTCAATATGTAGGACCATCTAAAATTGTAGAAGTAATCAATCTTGTGTCCTATTGATTAGCATTACCTCCCTCATTATCATAGATGTATAATGTTTTAAATATTTCCTTTCTTAAAAGTATGTTTCATATTAATCGCATGTGTTAAATTGGAATTCCTTACGGGTCCAAGACTCGAGGGTAATCGTGGTTGAACCGGTCAGGTTGCTTGAAACTCACAAGTTACACTTACATAACCAAGAAATCAGTCAATTCAAGGTCTAGTGGGACCATTTTAATGAGGAAAGTGTAACTGGGAGAACTTAGAAGCATGAAAACTAGCTTTACACATATATTTTAACATAAAAGTACTTTTTCTATGATACTTATGATATTTGACTTAAAAACTACCATTGATTTTTTTATTTTCGAGCAAACCACTTTTAATAAGTGTTGTTATAACCATTTGACTATGTTATGAACTTCTAGAAACTTGAATTTTTACAAGTTATGTTTACTGTTTGAGAATTTGATGGTTAAGTAAATGATATTCACTACCCATATTCTTAAAACTATCTAAGTTTAAGTTAATCATTGGGACGATGATGATTTTTATAGGGTAGGTATGTAATACCTCTCTTGTTTAGCGATGTACTTGATTTTATGTGACTAGTTGGCTAACACTTGCATATGATTGTGTTACGAGTTGTTATACTTTCGCTTAACTATTGTGTCATGTTTTCAGAAATAACATTGTTTACTTATTGATATAGTATATTTATTATTATTTAATTGAAGAACATATACTTATGTTATGAGATCATAAAGTACTTATCTATGTAGTTGTTAAAGTGGACATAATGGTTTCAGCTTTTGATTAGTACAAACCCAGTTTTGAATCAATTGAAGGTAAAGGTGGTAAGATTTTCTGTGTTTCTATATAATTGCTACTTTTGAGACTTTGATGTCAATATTAGATTTAGGATAACACCTTGGATCAATTTTAGTGATCCAAGGTATTCTCCTAAAGCGATAGGTGATTATGATTCCAAGATTAAAAACTAACTTGGCTACTTAATGATTATGGATTGCAATTTTTATTACAGATCAGGTGGGTAGTAAACCCAATCTAATCGGTGGTTGATCTACAATGATGAAAGCTTACTTTCGATTTTAAATTATGCTTCATTTATAAATTACCCAAGGGCTTAAGCGGATGTGATTTGTAGTAATTTCTTGGCTATTTTTAATGTTAATATGGTAAACCTAAACTAACCCATCCTAATGGTGATGTTAAATTTTTAAAGAGGCCTAATACAACCCTTTGGACACATGATTTATTGTGGAAAACGTAGCCTAGTTTTATATGTCAATGTTGATTAAATTAGATCCTAACATATCTAAGGGAACCCTAATGCCTAACTACATATGGCATGTACTTGGGGTCAGTAGCATGGTTAAGTGAGTTGGGCGTAATCCCAAATTCATACTTGGAATTTTTAAATGTTATGTTTAATGGCCATTGCCACCCTTTGGCCAATGAATTGGTCAAAATTGGCATAGCATGATAAAATTATGACTAAAGGTTTAGTGAAGAGTTTGTTAAATGTTTTTTTATCACTAAATTAAATTAGAATGTGATCGATTGGTGGGATTTGGGGAGATAAGTGATAGTCCTGGAAAATGGCATTTATGGCATCGATTAAACCAAAACCATATTGGGGAAAAAAAGATGGTTTTGGAGAAAAAAAGGAATCAGTTTCTATTTTTCATTTGAGCATTCCATCTCTTGGGATTTGCATGTCGATTTTCTAGTTTTTGAACTCATTATTTATTTTTGGATAAACATGGAATCTTTAGGTGCATGGTGGAGGAAATAGTGGAAAATTTATTACAATGGTTATTAAAAGCTGGAAGAATAGATAAGGTTTTATGTGGAAGCCATTTTGATTGTTCGTAGGGTTTTGTGTGAAATTTTTAGAGTAACTTGTGGAGCTTGGAGATAAAGTTGTAAGAGCTCTACCAGGCATGATAGACTCTAAATATTTACATTAATTGGTTATGTTTTAATTGTTTCATGAAAGGAACTTTGATCTTACTTTAAATATGGTTTTATGTTTCGGGTTTTAAATATTTATTCCAAACCTTGATTATTTGGGTTTATTATGCATTCATGTTCTTGGATAGCATTGTGTTCCTTTATTTTTCTTTTAAGATGCGTTTGTGTTTCTTGTGAAAAATATTGTTTGAGAATGGAAGCATTGGGTTGTGTTTAAAAAAATTATAGATAGATTTGTTGCATTCTACATAGGTGACTTTGTATTTTGCAAGTATGGAATCTTAACCTTTGTAGGGATTGATTAATATGTTGTATAAATAGATTTTTAACTTGGGTACTTGTTGTCTTTGTGAGAATGAACCGATTAGGATAACTATTTCTGATTTTTCGTTATCATGACTTTTGTAACTATGGGTGTTTTTGGTTATCTCTTTGGTTGGCCTATCTGTTGTTTGAATTTTTATAGCAAGTCTTTTTGACTTAGAATTATTAAAGGTTTTTCATTAAGGTATAGGTGTTTGGTAGGAAACTTAGACCTGTGAATAGCTGGTCTAGTTTATTGTATTTGCCACATAAAGAACCTAAACATTTCTCACTATGATTAATGAAGGATATTGTAGTCTTAGAGCTAAGTTTGTTTTGATGCATCTTGAACCTTATGTTCACTCGGGTAAAAAATGATAGTATTATCAGCATATGTTTATAAGTTTGGTATCGAATTTAGTTGGAATGATAATTTTTTTTATCAAATGATTTATGGGATTTAAGTAAAAGGGTTAGGTCTAGGTCTATCTTGACTTCGTGCCTTAGGAATGGCATTCCTCTTTCTCCACTTCCAGATATTTTTTATCGGTGACTTGATATATATCTTTAACTTGAAATATATATTAGGTATCAATTACTGTTATTAACTAATATAAGTTCAATTTGAGCTTGGACCCAAGATTGATGTTAATCATCAATGACATATGATATAGTTAAGTATATCTAAATCAATATAGATGTTGGTTCGTACTTGATGTTATGAAAAAATAAGGAAGTATAGACTTATTTATTATTATGATCAAGCTTGGTTTGTATGGCCTTACTTGAATTTGGATCTTATTATCACTGAGTATAATAGGAGGTAACTCGATGTTCTATTTAATATGAATATTACACATGACTTTATAACAAGTTAAGAGCTATATATATTGTCAAAGTTTTCTATAAGTTATTATTGTATATTAATTAAAGATATGATGATTGAACTTCAACCTTAAACGGGTATAATGGATTAAAGCATAACTAATGATTGATTATGTTAAGTCATTGAACTTTAATAGACTAGATATAAAAATGCAGTTATATACACATAGGCTTATATGACTCTAGTATTATAATTATACTACTGACTTTACTTGGTTTAATAGTGATCAATAGTTCTTTATTCGTTTACTTATGCTTGTCTAGAATTACTTAAATGAAGAAGTACGTTATCGTATCTTCTTTAGATGACTAATTTGTGATGTCCTTATTGAATGTTCAAAAGAGTTGAGTGTCTTTCTTAACCTTGAAATAATTTCACTTAAAAGAAGAATTCCTTTTATGAAATTATTAGATAGATCATATTGTTATGAATATTTAGTTCTTATCATACTCAGTTCATATGGTGACAGATGTTAGCAATCTTGCAGATGGACTTCATGAAAAGTGAAAGAAGGAAGACATTTAAAAGTTGCAGTTGTTCTATTTATAGAAGAAATTTGATTTGAATAATTTATTATTGTATTCATTACTTGACGTTCTTCTATTCCAGAAATGAAAAAGTCCAATGGTTAATATATTGTAAATGTTATGAAAAGAAATTGTTGATTTAATCATTTGAAACATGAATTGGATATTGAATCTTAGAATTAAATATAGAGGATTCATTTTATTATATTGACCTAATAAATTCCTTAAATATTTTGGTTGCATGATATCAGATTAGGTTTTGTTTTCATTTTAAAAAGAAAGGTAAACGTCATTATTTGTTGCGAGTTATATTAAACCTAAAACAAAAACTATTGAAGTATGATATGCCTTATATGTATGAATGTCATTTATGAAATGAGTAAAGAAAATTTAGTCATCCAAATAACTTGTGTATGATGATAATTTATTAATATTGTTGGGATTAATTTAGTTAGCTTGTATGAAATAAGTTGCACTTGTATTATGAAAAGTGACTTATGAGGGTTGATCTCTTTACCTATATGATTATTACTTATAAAAATAGTTTTGATAATCTTGTGATTATAATGAAGATATATAAAGGGATGCTTTCGGGATATAACTAAATTATAATGAATGGTCAATTAATCCTATGGTATAATGGTGTTATGTTTTTTATTAATGTGTGTTAGTTGCACTTGATAGGTCATGTGTACTTCATAAAGTATAAATACTTACCTAAACATAATATTTATGAATAGAAAAGTCTATTCTTAAGGGATTATGAGTATATAAATTTTGATTTATGATTACCACCCCACGTTGAATATAACTAATTAAGAACTCAGAGCTTATCTACACTAATTGAAAATATATGATCTCTTGATTAATATATATTGCAGATTTACATCTGCAGAGCCTAAACTCAAATGAATAAAATGTTTATGGTCCTTATTCAAAGGAAATTCATTTCAAACCTTAGTTGGTCCTTAGGAATCATACCTATTGAAAATAATAAATTGGGGTAACCATAACAAGTTGTCGATTAATTAAACTAATAAAGTTGTTAAGATACGAAGTTCTGTTTAACAAAACTTGATGGGTGTCACAACATGGTCGCTACTACATAGTACCCATTTAATGCATGAGTCATCACTTGGTTATTGTTGAGCATATACTATGGTGTGATAATTCACCTAGCTCCTCTAAATGTAGTTGTCGTAAAGATGTGGATCCAAGTAAATGATAGACACACATTTATGATAGGAGTATGGCTTATATTCGATGTCATCTTATGATGACTATAAGGAAGGAAAAGGATCTGAAGTGATGGAAGTCCATTTGGATATTCTTAATTTCCTTTAGTCTCCCGAAGTTGACTTATCAGAACTAACCCATGTAAAATATCCCTAATTATTATCTAACACCGAACTTGGAATTGATTGATGCAAATCAAGTAAGTCCAAATCTAGATAACAATTTTGTGTGTGGAAATTAACATATTCCCCTCGATGAGTATGCCATCCAAGAATTAAAGCATGAAAAACATGAATTAAAACTTTGGTCAAAGTATCACAAGTTGTTCATTACATTGTCCTAATTTCACCTTGAATAAATATGTATGATATCGGATGGGTTATTTGTGAGATACCTATTAGTGCAAATCATCGCACCCCTCGGATGTTGTCTCGGATTTTTAGTTTGATATGGAACATCTAGTGTGATTACACAACATTGATTCTCTCCCCAAGTGTGGGACTTGTAAAAATAGGAAAAGAATATCCAGTTAGAGGTGGTTCATCGGCTCCTACGATTAGATGTATTACTTGAAAATTACGAGAGGTTTAATATCAGATCCTACTCTAAATTCCAAGGAGGTAGAGATAAAGATGCAAAGAATAAAACTAAGGGGGCGATACACCAAAGGAGTGCTAAACATTTTACTTCTAAAAATTGACACAGATTACAAAAATATAACTAACATCATACAAAAATTGCTAAAACATAATGAAGGATAAGAAATGAAGCAATACCATGCAAGGAGATTATGGAAAGTCACTCAAGAGCTTGCAGACCTTTGTCATTCTCATTCAAAAATACATGCATTACAATAGCATAGAGGCGAGAAAACGAGTTACTGAGTCTTGAAAGAGGTCGATTTTCCACAAAATCACTTTCTAAGGTGATATAGGGAGTTTGCAAAACATAAAAATATCCAACCCTTACAAAACGAGCCAAATCTGGCTTTTAATGGTCGAGCAAAAGCAGAGAAAACAAAAAAAATGTGGAAAAACAAATTTATGAATTCAACCACCAACAAGATTCCAAAAAATTTTCCTGCAGAGTGATGGGCTTCATGAACAAACCCATACTTATAAGTACATCATTCTAAAGATAAAAAACCAGCCATACTTTATTAAATTTGGTGGTTGAATGTCAATTTCGCTTTTTTTTGTGCCGGGGATGTTTCTTCAATTTTATCCCAAAATTATCTATCAAAATACAAAATTTATCCCTCTATCATGTAGAGAATTTCACCAACTTTCCAATGACACCAAGAACGCGAAAATCTGATCTCTAGATCAAATGTTATACCCTTTTGAAGATTTAGGGAAAAATAGGGCAAAAAATGGGTTGGTGGGACGAAAGTTAAAATTTTTCCCCCTTTTTGACTTTGGGAAAATTTCACCAAAAGTTCCACCCCCACCACTCGATGCCATGTGGTAGGTTTTGATTGGTTCGTGGGATTCCTATGATCATTTTAGACCTTTTCGGTCTTTGGAAATTTTTTCCAAAATCTCTCCGGCTCGATGCTACGAGGACACGTGGCACCTCCTGATTGGTGCGGGCCATCATGGGAAGGATTTTATTCCATTATTTTCCATAGTTTGGTGAAAGGGAAAATTTTATTCCTCCCCTCTACCTCCTGATGCTCTTAGGACATGTGGCATTATGATTCATTGGGGGCCTTTGGGCCAAGATTTTCCCATTGCACCGAGTTTTGATAACTTTCTAAGTTCCTCCAGCCGCTCCGGACTCTGATGGGCCTCAAGACACATGGCCGCTTTCTATTGGCCGATGGGCCTTTGGACCAAAAAATTTCTTTTTGTGCCCTGCCAATACTTGGTGAAAATTTTCCACATTTCCTCCAACCCCGCCATTACGATGCCATGTGGCAACTTCCTATTGGTCGCAGACCTCCCATGGGAAAATTTCTCTCCAAAACTTTTCTCGAACCATAACTTGCAAAATATAAGGAGTTAGAAGTAAAAATTACCTTTACGGAAAGCTAAGAAAATTCTATATCTAATGAAACCATTTCTAGAAAATTTTGAGTGCCTATAAAGTGAAAAAAATTGACAAAGGCACAAGGAATAAATGAAGGGGAGTTAGATAAAATAAGCAAGAGGGCTTATTTTGGATAACAACTCGGTGACTCGAGAGGGTCATCGCCTCTTGGATGAAGTTACTAGTTGATTGAAGCAATCCATTAGGCATGGAGTCATAAAAAAATTGCCTAGTACCCCAACTGACTAGAAAATTTTCAAGGAGGAAGAGTGTGAGAGTAGAACAACACTTGATCTAGAACATGACCTACAAAATGTAGTGCAGGACAGAAAGCCTGTACCAAAGCATTTAGGAAAATCGAAAACTAAGCTACAACAAAACAATGTGCACAAGCACTTAGGGAAATGGAAAACTAAGCTACAACAAAACAATGTGCACAAGCACTTGGAGGAATGAAAATCTAAGCTAATATGTACAATGTGGAGAGTTTCATTTCTAGCAAAGCAATGCTTTAGATGGATTCCATTAACTTGAATCTGCAGTTCTTCACCTTCTAATGTAGACAGTTGGAAGGCATTGTTTTTCTTACATTTTGTGACCATATAAGGGCCACTCCAAATGGCATCAAACTTTGAATGCCTTCCTATCTTTGCTCAGTCTACATCCCATTTCAACACTAAATCTCCAACTTGGAAGGTTCTAGCCTTGGCTTTCCTATCAAAGGTCCTCTTGATCAAGGCTTGGTCCTTCTCCATTGCTTGGGCTACATGCTCTCTGATTTCTTGGAGCTCCTTCAATTCTGCATATCTAACCTCCATTGGTTCAAACTATAACAACTCCAATTGCTTCATGAGTTCCAATGTTGGCAACTCAAGTGACATGGGAAAAATTGCCTCTCTTCCATAGAAGAGCCTTAATGGAGAGCTACTGTGGATCTCTGGGAGTGATCCTATTAGCCCACAAGGCTGATTTCTATTTACTATGCCAAGTCCTTTGATTTTCATCAAGAGTCCTCTTTATGATCCTTAACAAATTCTTATTGGTAGGATTAACTTGGCCATTACCTTGAGGGTAATAATTTGATGAAGTGCTCGAGATAAATCCCATTTTTAATAGCCCATTCTGTTACCTTTGATCCTTTAAATGCTAATGCATTATCGATATTATAGTGGCAGGTATACCAAATCTAGTTACTATCCCCTCATAGAAGTCTAGAATGTTGGATTCATTTGCTTCTTTAGGTGCCACTACCTCAGTCCATTTGGTGAAGTAATATATTGCTATTAGAATCCACTTGTTCCCTTGGCTTGAGTTTGGGTTAATGACTCGATGAAGTCCAAACCTCATTGCATGAATGGCTGGTCAACTAAAATTAGGTGCAATGGAAGTGAAGCTAATATCTCCTTGCCTGTGAAGAATGCACAATTTTTGTACCTCTTGATCCATGCATAACAATCACCAAAAACCTTGGGATAATAATAGCTAGCCTTCATGATCTTGAGGGCTATCACTCTAGGAGAAAATTGACCTCCATCGATCCACCATGGAACTCTTCTAACATTCTATTAATTTGATTTGTTCCAATGCATCTCAGCAACACTCCATTTACATCTTTCTTGAACAAAACACCATCAACAAGTGCATATGGGACAGCCTGCAATTTGAAGTTCCTTCTCTTGGTTTTTTTCATCTCTTGAGGGCATAGGCATGTCTGGAAGAAGTTAATTATTTCCTTGGTCTAGGAAGGAGTGATGACACTATCATTCTCCTCTTGAATCCTTCTTGGTTCTTGGTTGTCTTGCAACATCAAAACAACATCCTTCTCATTGCATGCTTCCATTGATTTTCTCAAGACCAGTTGTTCACATAATCCCTTTCCTTAGACTAGCTTCGTGAATTTGATCTCAACGTCATACTCCATGACATGAGTAATCCACCCCGCACGTTTTCATTTAAATCTTTGTTGAGGAGGAATTCTTTTACTCCCACATGAGAAACCAACAGTTCAACCTTGTTGTTTGAAACTAGATGCTTAAATTTTTTCAAGATCCTAATCAATGCAAGAACTTTCTTCTCAATGAAAGAATACCTCACCTCATAGTCCTCTAGGATTTGGCTAAAGAAAACAATTGGCTGCTATAAATTTCTTTGTTCTTTTGTACTAAAATTGTAGAAATTGTATCATCACTTCCAAATGCATAAAGGATAAAATCTTTGGAGAAATCTAGGTTAATGAGAGTTGGAGCTTGTGAGATGGCTTCTTTAATTGCCTCAAAACTTTCCTTACCTTCAGCTATCCATTTGAAATCCATGCTTTTCTTTAACATCATGGTTATTGGCTTGACAAGGGCTGCAAAATTTGGGACAAACCTCTGAACAAAATTGATTCTTCCCAAGAAACTTTGGAGGGATTTCTTATGACTTGGTAATGGTAGTGATTTTATTGCTTTAACCCTCTCTAGATCAATTGCTAACCCTCTTTTGGAAACAATGTGGCCAAGGAGCTTTCCTTCATGAGCTAGAAAAATACATTTTTTGGGATTCAAGGATACCCCAAATATTCTACATCTTTAGAACACTTGCCTAAAATGAAAGAGATGATCTGTTGTACTTTTAGAAAAAATAGTGATATCATCTAAGTATACCAGCACTATCTTATTGATCAATCCCTTGAATGCCATATCCATTTCCCTTTGGAAGGTAGCTCCAGCGTTGGACAACCCAAATGGCATTTTTCTATATGCATAAGTTCCCCATTTGGTGGTGAAGGCTGTTTTGAACTGATCCTCTTCCTTTACCATGATCTGATTGTACCTTGAATAACCAACTAGTAATGAAAATCTCTTAGATCCAGAAATAACTTGCAAAATCTGCTCCATAGAAGGAAGTGGGTAATGATCCTTGAGAGATGCTCTATTCAAATCTTTGAAGTCTACACACAATCTGATTTCTCCACTCTTCTTTCTGACTGGAACTAAGTTTTTTACCCAACTAGAATGCTTGATAGAAAATATGATACTTACCTGTATTAACTTATTCAATTTCTTCCTCATGAGAGGCTCCATGTGTGGATTGGTGGCCTTTGTTTTTACGATGGGTTTAGCACTCAGATCCAATTCAATAGTATGTTGAGCTAGCTTGGGATTGAAACCTCTCAAGTATTCATAGCTCAAAGAAAATACATCTGGAAAATCTTGGAAAAGTTTCGAACTCATACCTTTCTTTCTCGGTTGACACTTTACCAATTTGAAGCAACTTGCCTTCTCCTACCAAGATGGGCACTAAATCTTCTCCCTTGACTTGGATATTTTCCTTCTCCTTCATAAATTGATCATTAGGATTAAAAAAGGACTCCAAAGTGACAATTCCCTTTGGTAATTTTTTGGTTTTCAACTATACCACTTGATCATCATCTTTGTTGTTCTAATTTTCCCCGATTTTTGGCTAAGAATTTAGCTTCTTCGCAAGAAATTGATGATTTTCTAGTCATTCTCAAACACTTGCCAAATTACATTATAGTCGGCATTGATGGCCTTAAAATCACATTATTGTTCTAAACAACATGTGTGACCAGTCGGTGATAAGTAGCCTACAATTCTAGTTGTGAAATCTCTTGACAAACATAGGGAAAAAGTGATGGTAGATCTATCACTGACACATCTTGCAACATAGTGACATTGGGGCATGCATGCAAAGTAAGGCTCAAATATCTAATTACTCCCACTATTGTTATTGTTGTCCCATCTAGTTGCACCACTACTTTGGATATGATTTCATATTGAAGACCCAGCTGATCAGCTATTTGCTTGGACATTACAGAACTACTTGCCCCAAAATCAATCATACAATTTTGTACTAATTTATCCCCAATGATCAATGAAACATAGAATGGAGAGGGATTAAAAACTTTACCTTGTTGTCCTCCATGATTCCCTTCACGCTAAGAAACATTTGTGAGTACCTTCTCTTGCATATGAACCCGCTGATTTGAAGTTGACTAATTCTTCATGGCAGCTTGTAGTAGATCTCTACGGCACGGGATGGATAGTGATTCCCACATTCATATATTCACATTTGTCTTCTTCATCGATAAATGATGCGGAATGGGGATGAAACATCTCTATGCTACCCCTTGGTCTCGCACAATATTTTCTTGTACATGGGCTGTAAATAACCGGTATTTGAGCTGGTCTAGAAGGTGACTTGGGCTATCGTTGCACATTTAGAACTACATTTTGCTTGCTAGCACTTTGTGGAGTGATGGAAGGTTATGGATCACCTAGAGTTGATGACTCCCCTTCACCAATATTCATCTTCTTCTACCTTGTGTTAGCTGCCACATTCGAGAAATTGCTTGATTCATACAATAAAATCCTCACTTGCCAATTCACAAGTGTGGTCTCATTTGGAATTGTATTTTGCTGAGATGTTACTTGTTGTTGGTTTGTTTCTTGGCTCACCTCACCCTCTACACTGATTTTTGTCACCATCAAGGCTTGGTTCAAGGCATCATTGAAGCACATGGATTGGTTATGAGGTTCATTGCATGGGAAACACCACTCACACTCTTGAGCTATATTATTTTACACGGCACTAAGGCTTTAGAGGTGGATGTCGCATTGGGATTATGGGGTTGGAATGGTCTATTCACAAAAGGCCTTACTTGATTTTGATTTCTGAGATGGATTGGGTGGCCTATGGGCTGATATGGTTGCCTATTAGGTGAGCTTGAGACCGATAAGAAGGCCTATAAATTTGGGCACGAGGCCTCTTGAGTGTAGCTAGCTCATTGACTAAATTTTACAATTGTTTCATGACTTCTTGAAGTTCATTTGAGGCACTAGAGGATGAAGTAGAAGTCTCATTTGAACTCTGAGTTCTAGGAGTGGGAATATGAGATGTAGTAGGTGCTTGACTAGTGCTTGGGTTTTCCAAGTTTGTATACAAGGGCATGGGAGGTCTAGGAGCTAGCTTACTAGCTTGAATCAAACAATTTTCAGCCCTAATGGCAATGTTATAAGCTGTAGGTATAGTTGTACCTCCCATGGATTGAATTAACATAGAAATATTAGAATTTAAATCTTTGAGATAGTATAGAAAAGAACACCGTAGATGTTTTCCTTACTACCATTGAAATTTTATCCCATGTTCTTTGAAATCTGAAGTTGAAGTTTGTTAGCTACTCATTGGGAGCTCTCTTGATAGTTGTTAGTTGTTCTAAAAGAGGAAAGTTATCCCATTTTTCTCCAAACCTGCTCATGGAGAGCTATGTAAAATTGATTCCAATTTTGGATAGAGCTAGCCCCACAGATCCTAAACCATTGTAATGCTTTTCCTTTGAATGAATATGCTAGCAATTTGACAGTAATTTACGTCTCAAAAATCCCATGGATTGTACAAACATTAGCAATGTCCTTGACATGATCACTAGGAGTGGTCTGATTTTCTCCAGTAAAGTATGTAATGTTCTTCAATGCTAGAACTGGAACTGGGTTTTGAGCATTGAGAGAAAGTGGGATGTTTCAGGTGAAGTTGAGATAAGGGTTGTGTTGTGCCATTCTAATTGGCTTGAGAATTTTGGTTGATTGGGTGAAAGGTTTGCACTGTGGAGTTGATAAAGTCTGTTTGGTGGAGATGGAGACCTTTGAATTATTCTTCCCCTCTACCTTCTTCTTGGAGATAGCTGTAGATATTTAGATAACCCTACTTCCCTAGCCCTTAACCTTGTGTTAATCCTTCTCATGAATTTTTATACTTGGACCGTTAAATCAGTTGATTTTTACCTTTTGGGAGTCGTCGGATGTGCGAGATCGGGGTTGTTTCCAAGTAGAAAATTACAACAAAAGTACATCAACTCTATTGCAATGAAAATGAAGACCTCTAAGGTCCCACCAAGCGTTCCAAAATTGTTAGTGCAAATCGGTTGCACCCTGGATGTTGTCTTATATTTTTAGTTTGATATGGAACATCCAGTGTGATTGCACAACATTGATTCTCTTCCCCAAGTGTGGGACTTGTAAAAATAGGAAAAGAATCTCCAGATTAGAGGTTGGTTCCTCAACTCCTCTGATTAGATGTATTACTTGAAAATTTCATAGGTTTAATATCAGATCCTACTCTAAATTCCAAGGAGACAAAGATAAAGATGCAAAGAATAAAACTAAGTAAAGGGGGGTGATACACCAAAGGAGTGGTGAACATTTACTTCTGCAAATTGACACAGATTACAGAAATATAACTAACATCATACACAAACTACTAAAATGTAATGAAAGATCAGAAATGAAGCAAAACCATACAAGGAGAGGATGGAAACTCATTCACAGAGCTTACACTGTCATTCTCATTCAAAAATACATGCATTACAATAGCAGAGAGGTAGAAAACGAGTTAAAATATTGAAAGAGGTCTGATTTTCCACAAAATCACTTTCCAAGGTGATATAGGGAGTTTGTAAAACATAAGAATATCCAACCCTTACAAAATGAGCCAAATCGGCTTTTGGTCGAGTAGAAGGAGAGAAAACAAAAAAAACACGGGAAAAACAAATTTATGAATTCAACCACCAACAAGATTCCACAAATTTCACCTACAGAGTGATGGGCTTCATGGATGAACCCATACTTAGAAGTACATCATTCTAAAGATCATAAAAATGACCATACTTCATTAAATTCGGTGGTTGAATGTCAATTCTACATTTTTTTCATGCCAGGGAAGTTTCTTCAATTTTCTCCCAAAATTCTTTGTCAAAATACAAAATTGAACCCCCCATCATGTAGAAAATTTCACTAGATTTCCAATGATACTAAGAACGTGAAAATCCAAGTTCTGGATCAAAAGTTATGCCCTTTAGAAGATTTAGGGCAAAATAGGGGAAAAAATGGGTGGACGGGACGAAAGTTTAAATTTTTCCCCCTTTTTGACTTTGGGAAAATTTCCCCAAAAAGTTCTGCCCCCACCGCTTCAATGCCACGTGGCAAGTTTTGATTAGTCTGCGGGCTCCCTATGATCATTTTAGACCTTTTCGGTCTTTGGAAATTTTTCAAAAATCTTCGCCAACCCGATGCTCGAGGACATGTGGTGCCTCCCGATTAGTGCGGACCATTACGGCGGGCTTTTATTCCATTATTTTCCATAGTTTGGCGAAAGGGAAAATTTTTTCTTCCGCTCTCTGCCTCCTAACGCTTTGAGGACATGAGGCATGCTATGATTGATTATGGGCCTTTGGGCCAAGATTTCCCCATTGCGCCGAGTTTTGACAATTTTCTAAGTTCCTCCCGCCACTCCAAACTCTGATGGGCTTCTAGACACGTGGCTGCTTTCTATTGGCCGGTGGGCCTTTGGGCCAAAAAATTTCTTTGTGTGCCCCACCAATACTTGGTGAAAATTTTCCAAGTTGCCTCTGCCCCTGCCATTCGATGCCACATGGCAACTTCCTATTGGTCGTGGACCTCCCATGGGAAAATTTCCCTCCAAAACTCCACCGAGCCATAACTTGCAAAATATAAGGAGTTAGAAGGAAAAATTTACCTTTCTGGAAAGCTGAGAAAATTCTCTATCTGATGAAACCATTTCCAGAAAATTTTGAGTGCCTATAAAGTGAAAAAAATTTGACTGAGGCACAAGGAAGGAAGAAATGAAGGGGAGTTAGACAAAATAAGCAAGGGGCTTATTTTGGATAACAATACCTAGATAAGTACTTTGGATATTAATACTTTAATGACCCTAAATGAATAAGTAAATCAAAAGCATACTTAGTATACACCTTGATGACATGAGATACGAGGCATTGGTTCAATTCCAACTAATAATAATCGCATATTTTTATTGTTGAAGGATGGATTGGCTAAATTAATGTTGGTTCTAGAATATGTGAATTTAGAACGCAGTGAAACATTATGATAAAAAAATTCCCTTGAATTAGAGTCTTAAAATGATGATGTTACAACTTCGACCACTCGAATACATTCAATCTTCCATGTATATTTCTTGAAGAAGGTTATTAGATAGAAGGTATAATCCCAAACAATATTACAAGAGCTTCATAAGGATGGAATAATCATCTTATAACTAGAATATACATGCACTAAAGAGTTGAGGACAAAGGTCATCACTAATCATTTGATCAAGTGGAAGAATATATAAAATGAAGATGCAACTTAAGAGGATGTAACTTTCTGCGGTAGCATCCATAGATTCTCAACATTGAGTAAATTGTTTCTTTGAAGGAGAGGGGCATGCTACACCCTTACTCCTATATCTTAAATTGGGTGTGTATTGTTGACTTGTCGCTATCATAACTTCTTATCATGATGTATATCTTTCATATCATTATTGGGTTGGCCTTGGTGATGGCCATAGCATATGAATATAATATATAGAATTTAGTAGGTGTTATTTCATCATCATATTCAGTATTTGAGTCTTATTACATGGTTTGGAGGTTTCCCCCTTGAAGTGTCTAAGCTATTATAATTACATACTGTGATCATTTATCTACATTTTTTTGTTCTTGGTGTTCTATTTTTGTTGATATTTATATCTATCCAAGCAATTTCCTTACATACATATAGTTATTGAAGACCCATTAGACTAGTGGGGGTTTGAATTTGTAGGTGTACTCAAACCACACTCCATCATAGGAATACATGTGTGCATATTGCTACATATTACTTCACAAAAAGGTTTAAAGCCATTCCATTAATACATGTGAACACTAAAATGGTATGGAACTTCCTAAAGAATAAAATCATAGTACATTCTAGCATTCCACAAAATATCATTATAGAAAATACCACGTTTTCATCCATGAAGTTGAGAAACTTCTTCTATGAGCATGGTATTTCCTCTCTCATTCATCTATCTATTACACACAAGGTAATAGTTAGATGGAATCTAGTATTAAGAACATTGTAGCAATCATTCACAATATATTAGATTAGATGCAAAGGAATTAAAAAAAAATTGTATGGTGCATTATGGGTTGATCAAATCATGCTCAAGAAATTAATAGGAATGTCAGCATTTAAATTATTTTATGAGATTGATATATAAGCTCCCATATCAGTTGAGTTATTTGCTTTGTATCTATTAAAGGTAGTAGAAGATGGAAAATTCTAAGAATCCTTGGATAAAAGGAAATTTAAACTCTAAAATCTAAATGAATAAAGGTTCATGGTATCTAATCGTATTAGAGAATGTAAAATGAGGGTGAAGAATATTTTTGATCATAAAACACGTGAAACAACATTTCAACTCAGATATATTGTCCTAATTTTTGAAAAAGAGGAGAACAAAAAGGTAGCCATGGGAAGTTTTATTCTTTTTTTTTCAGGATACTTTAAGATCAAAATTTTTATAGAGACAATATAGTTTATTTTTCTTAAATAGATGTCACTCCTTGGAATTACTTCATAAAAGGAAATACTTAAAATTATAAAAAGGTAAAAGTGGGTTATCCCCCACCTATACCATAGGTGAGTTAGTTTTTTTTTTTTTTTTTTTTGTTTTCATTTCTAGTTGTGTGGTTGTTTATTTACCATTGTGTTTTAAGTTTATTTCATTATAAGGTCTCTTATTTCGTGTTACCCAATGGATAAAATATGGATGGCGTAATACTATGAGATTCTAGTGTTCCTTCTTACATTTTGTGTTTTACTCAAATCAAGAGAAGTCCCTAAGTATGATCTAGTTGTTGGCATGTAAAATGTCGAGGAATTTTAATTGATAGACCTAAGGAATTTTTTTGATATTTCTTGAGAAATTTGATCAAAATTGTGTCTTTACAAGTATTAACTTATGTGAAAGTTTTGGGAGATAAAGGTGGTTTTAGGAGCCCAGATTATAGTCATTCGAAAGGTTTGTGAGTCTACATCATGAAAGTATGATATAATGAATATTCTGGGATACTTTCACTAGTCTTGGAAACATATTCACTACTATATGTTTTTTAGCAAAAGGTGTTGTCGATCATGGGAGGAAAGTCAACTTATGTGGAAGATTTCATAAGCCTTTGGTGGTTTCAAAATCCTAGACCATAGTCACTAAAAATATTTTAGGGTCTACTACATATCAATATGTTGAAGATAAAGTTTTTGAGGCATAAAAATGGAAACCTTTCACAAACTATAAATCTTTTACCCTATTAGAGTATTAACATAAATGAAAGGGTTTAGAAGTTCTAGATGGATCTAGGAATCCCACTAATAGTAATAATAGGTATTATGGATTGCTTCACATATTTATGGTATTGCTTTTTGTTTTAATCTTTGTAATTGTACTCCATAGCCAAAAACCACCTACTACCTTGTTATGTCTACTTTAATAAACATCATTTATATCAAAAAAATAAGAAGAAATTAATTTTCACCATTAGAAATGGTAGGAATATACTCATTGGAATATTTCTAGTCAATCTCATGTGTCATATGACCTTATAAGTTTTTAAAAAAATTTGGGAATGATTTTTTCACAATTTAGTTCATGCTTAGGCCTTTAAATGCACTTTTGGGAACTTTATTTCCTCATCACAACTCAAAATGCACTTTTTGGAACTATTGGGGATCTAATTTGAAGTTAAAATTTTACATTGGTTCTTTATGACACTCCAAAGTTTTCTTTTGGAAGTTCGGTTTCTAATTTGATGTTGTGATTGCACTTTTTAACTTAAGGGGGACAAAAGTGAGATTTTGGAACTTAAAGTGAGTTCCTTGGTTCTATTTTGAAGTTGGGATTGCATTTTTTAGAATTTAAGTGTGATAGTTTTATTTTTAAGTTGAGATTCACTTTTTGGAACTTAAGTGAGTTCTAAATTCTAGTTGTCATTGACATGCACTTTCTTGGTTCTTGTGTATTATTTTCTCATTGACATGCAATTTTCAGTTAAGGTTCCACTTGGGAACCAAAATTGCACTTATGGGTTATTTATTAATATCCAAAATGTGTTTTTGGAACCATAAGTTCCTTCCACAAACCAAAAATGTGCTTTGGAGCTCCTCTTGTATTTTAAAAGTTCATTTTACCTCCAAAATAAAAATAAAGCACTTAAAGAACCTCTAAAAAAACTCAAATTCATTTTATAACAAAATTAAATTCTCACTTTCTCCAATAAACTTCATGTCTTCCTCCCACTCATCCATGAAAACTAGCTTGATTCCCTAGTATTGCTCAAACTACTTTTTCTCATGTCTTGAGATCCTCTAGAGAATCTCCTTTAAAACTTTGCATGTTTGTTCTCCGCAAAACACCTTTAAGATGATATAAGACACAAGGTCTAAAAAAAAATTGTTTTATATTTTCCCACTTAAAATTTTCTATTATAGAAACCCTTATTTCCCATAACTCTTCCAAAAAATTCAAGTGTTCATATCTTGCAAAACATAAGGTAAATCACCAAGGATTTTGTCCAGAGATCACCTAAAAAAATTCCAAATTGATATATTTATAATTTTCTAGAGTGTATATATTAATTCAATGTTATTTGGTTATTTTTAGCTAGTAAATTCCATTAAAAACCCCCTCAGTAACTTCAGAACTTGTTTTAGAATTTCTAAAAATCCCAATAAGAAATGTCCACAAAAATTGGACCACTCCTTCTCAAAAACATTTTAGAAACTCAAGTTCCATGTTATTTGGATGATTTTTACCTTGGAGTGATCTAATGAATATTTCATCCCAAATCCCATTTAAATGTTCTAAGTCATGTCCAGAACCCATTTTTCCATTTCTCATTGATTTCCACAAGATAATTGTCTGAAATTTGGAACAATTCATATCCTTCTAAATATCTTTGAAATGAATCCGTTTTTTATTTATTCCATTGATTATGTCTCCTATATTTATCTAACAAACATTTTAGCTATCACTTCATTAAAAATCCTCCTAAAACTCAAATTTTTCCTTGTCAAGTACTAGTTTACTATTGATAATTTTTTTGGGTTACCTATTTAAAATATGAAGTTTAAGTATTATTTCTATGATCGTATATTTGTTCTAATCACTGAAATTCCCAACATTAGAGATATCAACATATATTTCATGGAATTCGAGGACTTGAAGATGACGGTGATAGTAGGTAATCGTACTCCAATGATAGATAGATTTTTTGCAAAGTGAATTATATTGTGTTGCAAGATTTCCTCTATCTATCTAATGTATGAATTTTTAAACAGAATGTTTTTATCATTATAACCCTCTAAAATTATAAATAAAAGAGGAAAATGATTTGTTGTTGACTCAGCTAGATCCAATACACATCGGTACCACTTTTGGGGTACAAAAGAGAAATAACTTTGTGGTTTTAGCAAAAGAGAATGTCTTAGCTAAATAGAATAACCAAGGTTCCAAGATCATAAATATGTTGGCTTGTTGATGGTTGAAAGTAAAAAAATAAATGTCATTCTAAGATGTCTAAATCTCTTGTAAGAGTGGAATTTCATGAAGATATCTCATATATTATTTTCCTGTTTACATGGATTCATGGGAGAAGCAATTATGAAGTAATTAAATCCTTGGATATCTAGTTTCATGAATATTATATACGAGGGATTGCAAGACATTGATTGATGTCATATCATTAGTGAAAACATGCACAATGGCTTGTTGGGTGTGGCCTCAAAATTTAATTCTACATGACCTCATACCTTGTGTATTCTATCATTGCAACTAAACTTTTGATGGGATTGCCTACTATGGGAGATCTAAAATAAGTATTTTAAAGAAATGGGTGATAAATATTAAATGGATAATTAGGACTATAAAGGAATAAATGAATGATATTTATTTAATATTTTAAAATAATGATATGTTTAAATTATAGATTGGTGTGGATTTGTGATACATGGGTTTTTCACCACTTAATGATAAAAATATAAATATGAAAACAAGCGAGGAATTTAACAAACAATTTGTGAAGATGATCAGAGATAAATCATTTCACCCTCCTAATTTTTATGTATCCTAAATACATACTATGGATAAAATCTATAACACTATTTTAGATACAACCAAGGAGCTTCCAAACCTATTTGAGAAAGGTAAGAGGATCGTGTAAGAAAAATATTCATGGGTTGATGTTTTAGAGAACATTATGATTCCACGTGAGGGTGAAGTCTAGGATGTGTTCATGTGCTTCCAATTGAGTGTGTAGAATGTTAAAGTTACTCTAGTGTAATGAATCTAGGGATCATCATATTATATATATCCACCTTCATGATAAAATTTTCTCTTTCATGAAGAAATCACTTCTTTTGTAAAAGTGACTTGTTTCACTTAAGTGATTTATATTTCTTCATTAAGGTTGCACTTTTTATCTTTTTTTTTCTTTTATCACTTAAGTGATTTTTATTCCTTCATTGTAAAATTAATTTTCTTAAAATATGGGAAAGTTACTTATTTCACACCGGGAATATGAAAATTCATGTAGTGAGATGATAAGTCTTGTAAAGAGACTATGTACGAGGATGGCTTCTCCATTCCAAAGGATTACTTTTTACTCCCTCTATAGCATACTATTATTCTTCTATATACTTTATAGTATTTTATATGACTCTCTCTTTTCACTCAACCAAATGTATGATGATTTTTAAGGACAAGTACTTTGTGCCTTTTGAAATGGACCGAAAATCAACAGTTGAACTTTGTGTCAATCTCTATTATTCTTTCATACTCTTTATATAATTTACATATGTTTTCCTATGTCTTTCGATTGAAAATGGAAATCTCTTTCGATTTTAGTTAATAGAATATAACTTTAGCTCATTAATGCAATTATCCTCCTCATTTTCTCCCTCACTTAACTACAATTTCCCTCTCTCAAATATTTCTACTGATCACAAAAAGGGTGTTTATACACATTTCCCAGTGTTTTACCACCTTAAAATAAGTTTAGCTTACATTTTTTTTTTCCATATTTCAATATATGGGATCCACTCCATCTTTAATAAGAGGGACATAGTCCCACGAACATTAAAGAAATACATATTTTTCCTTGGTAAAATATTTCACTAAAAATTTGTCATTGATAGGCTAGATATAATTGGAACATCATGCCAAGGATCCTTATTCCATGTGCAATATGGTTTCGCCATAGGTGGGCTACGCATTATAAAAAAATAATAATTGGAATTTATGTTCTATATGGTGGAGTCATAGAAACATTTAATGAAGTATGAGGAGAAGAAGGGGTATATGTAACAACACATGTTGTAGATGGGATTTTTAAGGGAGACAGATATAGATCAAGTAATCAAATAAAAAAATTGGTGATTATAATTCATGAGATTATCCTTAGAGTCAATGTAAGTGTAGGCATCATCATCATTCATGAGCTCATCACACTTAGGATAAAATTTAGTATGCATGTCTCATGAAGAGATAATTTTATTGTTAATGCTTTGACTAAAGGTATATCGTAATGATTCTCAATAATAAAGAATTTTTGTATTCTTATCCCGAGAATATCCCGATAAAAATTGATTTTCTCGTAGAATAACCATCATCATAATCAGCTATAGTAACATCAATAACACATGAATCAATAATAGTATTTGGTTACACAAGATTCTATATGGGAGGACACTAGGTGTGAGTAATAGTGATAGGGAATCAGTCAAAATTTTTATTGCACAAGAGATTTTATACAAGATGAGCTAATTGTGATATAATGGAATCAAGAAGATCTTATGTATTGATATTTAGTTTGATTTCATCTGGTTCATCATCATATGAATTGATAAGGTTGGGAAGAGTATGACCAACCTTATGAAAACCACTATATTCATGAAGGGAGTCTACTAGGTAGTTAAAGTGTTGGTATTCTCAAAATGGGATGGTATAGAGTTATTCAAGGGTTGGAATTTATAATTTTTGATGTTTTTGGAAGAGGTCAAATTTATAACGATTAATTTCACCTTTTATTTTATAGATAGCTTCTAGGTGTGTGAATTTAACAAATTGGTAGGTGGATAATGCATCTACACACATAAAATGAGTCAAAATTTGAGTGAAGAGGATATGTTAAGAAAAGGGGAATTTGAATATCTTGAATTTGATATGGATAGTATGAGGATGCATAGTGATATGGATCAAAGTACAATCCACGGGGGCCATATTTCTATGGTCATAACCATGACACATTCTCCTAGTGAATTTCATGTTGTCAATAGGTAGCCAAGTATCTTAATAAAGTAAGGGTATGTGATCTAAGTACTAAAAGCTTCATTTATGAGGGATCTTGTAACCATAGTGTGGAAAAAATGAACTAATGTATAGGGGATGGTCATCTCGCATAAAAGAGAACCTCTTTAGGAATCATAAAATCAAGAAAAAAATGGATGCATGAGGAATAATAGTTAGAAAGAACAGTAGAAATAAATATATATTTACTTTGATGCATGATGCTCTCTTCTAAACCATGTAAGGTATGATCTTTCCCAAAATTTTGTGGAAAAGGGATATTCATAATTAATAATGTCGATATAATATTTTTAGGATGTTTAGGCAAGATACTAATAAGCTCCTAGAATAGGATTTGACATGGAAAACAAGATAGTTCTACAAGAGGATCCCAACATTTAAGGATGGATTGTGTATTAGTGTAAACTTGGAAAAGGTCAACATGAACAATATATGAACAAGGAGACCTAGTAGAAAGCTATATTTTTATTTTTATTTGGCATTTATGTTGTAATGGTATTGGTAGAAGTATGGTCTAGGGCACACTCACCCAAAGCGCAAACAATTTCTAGGTGTCGAGGTTAGCAAGATTGTAGGAGGTATGTTAGTGAGTGACTAGTATAAAAGTATAGATGAATAAAGAAATCAATTATTAACCAATCTAAATCATTTTCATTTATTAATCACCAAGTATCCCAATTACATGTATAATATTTTAGTGTCCTTAAAAATCAACCATCAATAGTTCATGAAATACAAGGTTGTTCCATCTAACTCTCATACTACCTACATCTAATGTATACTTGTCCCTTTTTATATCCATTTACAATCGCTCCCTCATGGGAATTTATACTAGTGGGGACTTTCCCCTCACTATTATTCCCAAAGATAATTATAGCCTCTAAGTTACAACTGTAATTATAACTAGTACATTTAGGTGGTGGATAAAAATAGCCACTTTCCACCTCTCCCATTATCTGCATGGTATCCCTTCTAGATGATCAATGTTTAGGCTTATTCTATTTCTAATTTTAACCAATATCTTTGTTAAATCCATACAAGTGATTCAACTACAACTTGAGGTTTATCTTTGGGTAGATGATTATTTTTGTCCTCTTCTAACCTGCATGTTTTCATCATAGTTTATCATTATACATGTTCTTCCATATCTATCAATGTTATCCTTTCATGTTGCGACCTTTAGGTCCTTTCCTTTATGTTTTACCTTGATTAACTAAAATAATATTATTCTAGTGTAATCTAATGCTATAGGAGAAATAAATAAATGATGATAAAATATAACAAATATACCCTATTAATCTAAGAAATGAAATGTAAAACTCTAATGTGCAAAGAGGGTTAAGAATTCCTTATCCGATTTGGTGATGGTGGGGGACCATATCACATAGAATATTAGATGAACAAGAGGAGGAAATAGTTGAATAAAATCCCAAAAGATATAGATCCAATATTTATGGGAATATTTGGGCACTGGAAGAGGATAGGGGCGCCCTGGTATGAGATCTTGGTGTTATGGTCTATAGAAATGACCAGGGAACCTCCTCTAGAGTGTCCCAAGATGTTTTCTTGTGTTTTCTTCTGTCACACTAATGTCACTGAACCGCATCATATGTTGCTTTGTGAATAAGATATGGAATAATCACCTACAAAACCCCAAATAAAGCATAAAAACTCTAAAAATAAAGATACCTTATGAAGGGGTTAGATTGTCCTCGGCGGCCACAATGGTGGACTTACTATGAGCGTTGCACTACATCTTAGTCCTAATGTAGTTCTAGGTGTGTGTATGAGCTGAATTTTTCCCTAGGTGCTATTATGTTAGTCACACTTTGTGAATTAGTGAGAAAGTAAATAGATGTCGTTTTGGTACCCAAATAAGTCCCACCTTGTAAGCCGAGAAACATCAATAGACTAATCAAGATGATTATAGAAAGATAGACTAAGATTTGAGTTGTTTTGTAGTTGGGAATGAATCTGGTAGTCTCTTTTCCTCGTAACTTGGGAATATTGGATAGAACCTCCACTAAGGGTTATGACCTACCCTACTACTATAGGTTCTACCTACTGATAAGGGTAAGAGGACCCATTTTGTAATTTGTATTTTTAAAAGGAATGGATATAACAAGAATATGTAAACTCGGTTTCTCGGGGATGTGAAAAGGAAGCCTCAAGAATACATGGTCAATACAACATCATCTAAGCGGCACAATTTTCCACACTAGAAAATACAGATATCTTCTATAAAGGCTAACATTACTAAAGAAAGTTGTAAATTCCAACTTTCTCTTGCATACTTTGGACAAAGGATGGACCAATTCAACAAATCTCCACACTATTTATACCTAAATAGTGCAAGTAGAGGTAGTTATGGTGGATCGATGGTTACGTATTGTAATGTTGATGTATTGTTGGGAAGTTAAGCGGGATAAAGGTGATTATCTAAAGAACTCATATGAACCTTGCAAATACATGAGATGATTACGCTTGATGTAAAATATGGATCACACAATCTAATGCATTCCTTCAACAAGAAGGTTTGTGTTCATGGAGGCCCAAAAACACAAGATTTCACACAAACTTTGAGAATTCAAAACATAAAATCTCATGATGAATTCTCACCAAAATACTAATAATATCTTATCAAATATGCTCCAGATACACTCATGAATTGAAAAGTATCTTAAGACAAACAACTAAAAATTGATTTTAAAACCATTTACCACATCATGAAGGAAAGCTACATCAATCATGTAGTTGTAGTTATCAAAATGTCACTATTTTAAAATAAAGACTTGTGTAATTCAAGGAGATTAATTAGCATAATATGGCAAAGTAAATGTGGACGGTTAATTCAAAAAAATCATCTTCAACAAAGTAACAATACTCATGAAAATACACTAAAATTAATTCAACGAACTCAAATTATTCAATAAGGGGACACAAAAATATGACCTCAATATTTGGTAATGGATGTATAGTGCAACCATCTTGGTGAGAAGGTTTGGGAACAAAAAAATCTCAAGTTTCTCATATTGGTTTAGTTTCAGCAAGTACAAACAGGTTCTCTCCTTTTTCTCTAAAGCTTAGAAAATATAACCCCCCTTATGTGAGAGTATTCTCATCGAATTTATACAATATCAATCACTCAATAACTCTTTAATTTCCCCAAAAGCATGAATCTTTGAAGAATATTCTTTCTTTATAGCACATAGTCTAATCCACCTTTATTCTCTTGAAATATTTTGTTTTATGTTACAGGTGGAATAATCACAATTCATTCACGTTTTCACTTTCCCGAATGACTAGGATGCCATGTCACTTCTTTGATGTTTTTTTAATCATTTATCTCTTCAAGCGATTAGAGAAACCCCTTTTTGATGATTTCCAAGCATCTCCAAGTGATTTTATTTGACGTGTAATCCCTTTTACCTTTTGAGAATCTATCTTGGGAAACACACATTCATTTTCATGTCTTTCTGGGAGGATTTTTCCCACATGTATCATGTCATATCAATCCAGTTGTTATCTTTTGCATAGTTCCAAATTAATTTATACGTATTTCTCTGTGTGAATATAATGTTAATATCTTTAGAGACCTGTCTTACCATGATTATACTCAACTCGATTTTCCCACCTCAAATTTCTTATAAATGCACACTATTTCCTTTACAAACTCACATTTTCTTTTCTAATTTTAAGGAATTTGGGGAAAATTATCTACAATATGGTGGGAACACCAGTGGAAGATAGCTTAAAAGAAATATCCAATGAGGATTTTCACTCAATTTTTGATCTTTCAGGTCCCCTGATGAGGCATTCGTAAGAATTCTATTTGATATTGTTGATCTGAAAAATTATACTGGGCCTTATACAACTCAATATGTTTAGGTTGTGTTTGTTAGAAGGCTTATCATGATAAGTCCCATTTTTTTGCCTTCAAAATGATGTATTTTCATCTCTTTAGGATGGAACATCAAAATAATCTCGATCCATTGACTAAATTTTCACTTATGATTAGGCACGGTGTGTAAGGCTTGACCAATTACAAATGCCCCTTAATTTATAATGAAGAATTTACTATGAAGGAAATCCCCTTTGGGTCTTATGTACTTGATGGAGAGATTTCACTAGGTATTGTGCCTACTCTTTTCATAGAGTAAATGAACTGGAACAACGAGTCTCGATCTTAGAGATGTTGTGAAAATGTGCAACAGGGAAATTTGAAGTTTCCAAGCACGACAATTATACCCCTATGCTAAAATTTTCATGTTTTAGCATTCCTATACACCCCAGGTCAAATCCATCATTCTGGTCACCCCTTATTTTATGTCAAATTGGTCCCTAGGTGATTTAGAAAAGTCTATTCATTCCCCTAGGTGATTTTAGAGAGTTATAACATCATGGAAATTATACATGGAATGGAAGGGAAAAATTAAACATGGAGGTGGATTGAATGCATTATAACATCATGGAAATTATTTTTGAATGTTTGGGGAAGCTTTGAAATACTTGGAGCAGTCTAAATAAAAAACAGGGTTCACAAGCCTAAGTAGTACATAGGCCTAAAACAACTTTTGGGCTTCAAAATAAGATTTTAGGAGTTACGGATGGAGTTAGGAGTAAAAAAATATCTCTGGAAAGATTATTCCAAGAAATACATGATGGTGAAATAAAATTTTTACAAAACTTTGGCGCATAGGATTGGTAGGCAGTTTTTCTCAGGCATAAGTAAAGTCTCAAATAAAAAATACGATTTTTAGGGATCAGATAGCTGAATCAGGACATTATACCTTCACCATTGGATTCAAAATTCCATTTCCAGTCAATATCATATAAAATTTTACCAATAAATTCCACTGGGAGCTCAAGTTATCATCATTCCAAGTTACCCTCTCAAAGGCATTTAGGACTTAGTCATTTTTTGGGAGGACACGTGTCAACACCAGGAGCCTGGTGGGATTTCATGTCCTTGATGTCCCTAAGGTCAGGTAAACCAACCATTGAATTTTTTTCCTATAACCCATATGACTTCTTGGACCCTCATGTGACCTCCAGACTTTGACAGTTCAGCGCCCAGGTGCATTTTGGAGAATCCATTCCCTGCCATCAGATCAAGCACCACATGTCAGCTCCTGGACCACCATGGAAACTGATGTCCCTTATTTCCATAAGGTTAAGGAAATTATCCATGGAAAAAAATTCCCATATACCTATGGGGATCCTTTTGAACATCCATGTGACCTCCAGACTTGACAGATTCGGCCCTCGGGTGCATTTTAGGAGCATTCATTCCTTGTCATCAAATCAAGCGCCACGTGTCACCTCCATGACCACTGTGGAAACTGATGTCCCTTATTTTCCTTAGGTGAGGGACATCAGAAATGGAAAAAAATTTCCCAGACCCCTATGGGGATCCTTTTGCACATCCATGTGACTCGCTTTTAACTCCTAGTGCTTTAAAGCATCTTTTCTCACCTTCATTCCTTGTCATCGATTTCCACCATGTTTTGTCCTCTTGACCACCATATAATTTTTTTACCTCACATACCTGAGGTAAGGGAAATAAAGCATGGAAAAATTCTCCCAAGATTCTCCTCTCATAATTTCAAAAATTCAAAAAATCTAACTGTTGCTTTAGTGCTTCTAGTGCTTCCAGTTGCTTCCACTCTCGTGCACAGTTTTCCTCCATTCTTCCTCTGTAACTTCTCACCTCCATTACTCCATTTATGAACCTCATACCATACCTACCAAAACTATACTCCTCTTCCACCCCATGAATGCATGCATGTCGTAAAGGAAAATTGGAGCAAACATAAAAGGAGAAGCACAGAACAAAGAAGGAGAAGCACAGAGAAAACTCCATGGCCATGAAACAAAAATTTGAAGAAATATCCCAAATGGATGCGTGAAACAACAAGCTATATTTTTATGTTCATTCCTCTACCCAAGGCCATCAAGAAGACACCTTCAAACTCTCCCCTCGTGCACCGTGAGCATCCACAGTGTAGAAATCCAACTTCTAGTTGAACAAAGAAAAAATCCAATTTCCCATCAAACCATTTGACGAAATGAAGTAGAATTGCAAGTGAAGCCCTAGAAGAAAACACCCACATAAAAATATAATTTTATTCAAAAACAGAGGAGAAAACCAGACCTGCAATTTTGAGGTCAATTAATGCTTGCCACATCCAAAAGCACTAATAGGTCAGAAAATTGAAACTTTAAAATCTCCTGGACTATTAAGCGGGAAGGCCTTAAAGTTCAAAGGAGTGATATTGGGAAAAAACCCATATCAAAAACTTCATTGTATGTGAATCTGACCTCAAGAATCTAACTTTCTAAAAATAACAAGTCTACTACATAGGGACTGCTATTTTGAGAAATCCATCGACAAAATGACCTGTGGAGGAGGCGAAGACATTGGGGGTGCACTACAGTGAGAAATCACCTTTGGAGAAAGCATTTTGAAACTTACTAAAAATAAAAATTGGGCCCACGAGCACCTTCTAAAAATAGAAATTTTATCTAGAAGGAATGAGGAATGTATGGAGAAAGAGGAATCAAATTCAAAACACTCGTTAAAGTTCTAGGGACTTGATTTTTCATACCTACTAAAAATAGTAAGTTACTTTTTTTAAAGGAGACATGAAATCGAAGTCGACGGGTCAGAAGCTGACATAACCCTTCACCTGTGAGTATGATTTGGAAGACAATGATGTCTTATACATGGATCTGAATTACCTTAAGACTCACATGGCCTCCAAGGACTCGAAGGAGAATTGAAGACTAGATATTCATAAGTGGCTTATTTGCCACTTCAAGACACCCAATATCTATGCATAGTCTCAAGCTAATCCTAGCTTACTCTTTCCACTACGAACCTGAGACACAAACCATCCAAGATGAAAAATATATAAAAATTATGGTCATCATCCCTAGGACCATTTCAATCTCTCTGCAAATACATACATCCCCCAAAATGGTCATCATCTCAAAGGAAAGATCCGTGCATGATTGGGAAACAATGGATTCATATGTCCAAGGAGTAGCACTTGGCTCATGGTTGAAAATGGCAAGAAATCATTTCAAGATCCCCAAGAATATACCAAGGTGTGAGTTTCAAGAAGGGTATTCCAATGTCATCACTCTCCTCAATAGAGTTATGGGTGAAGCAAGCACAAAATATTTCTAGGAAAGGATGGGCCTTTTCATCTTAACATTGATAGAAGGGAAGCAAAGAATTGATCGAGGGTAGATCATTAACAATAATTTCCATCTATAACTACTCCAAGTTCCCACAACAAAGAAGTTACACATGACTTATTACCTAGTTTATCTCTCTCGCAAGCTTGAGATCATTCAAGGAATTGTCTCTCACACGTAACATTGCTTCTTAGGTACCTGCATTTGAGAAACTTACACAGTTGGTATTGGAGGAGAGAAACATGAATTTCACCCATGTGAATGATGCATTCACCACGTACATGGTTTGAAGCTTAGAAGGGGATCTTGAAGCTAGGATGTCACCAAAAGAGGCATCCCTGATTAAGGAATACATCTCGTACTTCATATAATTCTCAACATTCTCCTACATATGAGTTGTTGGCTTTGACCAAGCACCATTGAAACCGCCTAACTACCTCGGTGGACCGGATTTTATTGTTTGAGCTCTATAGGAAAATCACTCAAGTAAATAAAAAGCTCGAAATAGGAGAAAGAAACTAATTTCATTCCCTATATCTCTAGGGGAGTTCACATGCAAAATCTCAAATGAAGCATCTAACTTAGATGTGACTTTTGCACACCTAACTTTTCATTCCTACATCATCGGGCCTAATGTTGACATCTAAGAAGAGCCCAACTTGTTCTATGTGAAAGAATTACAACATGATCCATAAGTTGAGGACTACTAGGAAACTTTTATTGTCGAGTTCAAAGTACGTGAAAATGACCACATGAGGATGACAATCGGTGAGATGAGGAAATCCAAGTTCTCTTGGTACAAAGAAATCTTGCATGATGATGGGAAAAATATGTATGATCCTTAGCACAAAGTAGTCAAGATGTCCCCAATGCCCCAAATCAATTGGCATGTTCATGAATCAAGATATATTGTAGTTGGATGAAAAGGTGGTGAGGAGAATGAGGAACTAGTTTCAGAAGAAGAGGAATATGGTCATTCGGTCACAACGAATTTCTCCAAGAGAGAAGCAAGCTTCACATCATTTGTCTTCAAAAGTAGTAGGGGTGACTTCCATCTCTAAACACTCGAATCAAGCTCAAAAGGAATGTCATGGAATCGAAGCTTCTCCTATGAGAAGACACCCAAAACACTTAGATAAGGAGAAGTTTCATTGACATCATCGCAGGAGGAAGGTGTGATATCGGTGAGGCAAATAGAAAATCCAATAGATAATGCATATGTGAACGATGAATCATGGTTCATGATCTAGTCTTCAAACCATTGCAAGAGGTCTCGCCTCTTATTGACACCAACACCCTTCTCGTCAATAATTTCCCACTCCTTAACAAATAATGGTTGGTATACCCATCATCGAGCCTAAATCTGACGAGATGTTTTTGTGGATGTGGGAAATGGTAACCCCAACACTCATCTTGTGCAACAAGTAGTAGCCCCCGATCTATCAATGATTGTCTCATTGGCTATAGGAAAAAGGTCAAGAAAGATTACACATATAGCATCATGATTCTACATTGGGGAAACTAGTAATTAGTACATCAAAGTATCTCATCCAAAAGTAATCAAGCCATTAGATGAGATGACACCAGCTAACTACGAGATGAGCACAATCCAATTAGAACCAGCTACTCATTAGGGGGAATTACACATATATGAACAATATTTTACTCGCATGGTGGAAAGGAAAAAGAATATAAAGAGAATATTAAGGTACTAGAGGAACAAGTACAAACTCTTTCATCTTATGTGCAACACCTGGTGGAACCAAGAACTAAAACACTTCCTATTGAGAAAGTGGCACCCATCAGTAGCTTCGATCTAGAATTCATCAGAAGAACACAAGAGATCATGATGCAGAGGTAAGAGAATAATGAATGGATCGACTCAATCTATGAAAAAGGGAAGCCAATGCTCAAAGATGTAGTAAATATATTACGTACATGTGTGTCATTGGCAACAAAATGTGAGCACTCATAGAGGACATGTTGAAAGAAAGAGATTATTAGGAACCTCTAGGACTAGTAGTGAGTGAGATGAGCAACACCCATCACCAGGAGTTGAACGACATGAATTTATTTGAAAATATTGTAGAAGACTTGACACATGTATGGGTGAGGGCCTTGGAAATCAGATTTTAAGCAATCAATCAGGCCTTCACAGAGCTAGAGGAGAAAGAAGAACAAACATACAAGCTGTAGGATAGTATAAATCAAAAAGTTCAGAAACTTGGAGTACTTGCAATGAGCAAACACACAAATGTTGATGAGTTGATCATCCCTTTCAAATAATATGTCAAGAAAGGGGTGGGCAACCCATTTTCCTTCACTAAGGATACTCTCAAATTCTTCTCAGATATCTAAGCCTCCATTACACTTATCGTAGAAAATCATTCATCATGGTTTGGGAAGTGAAAGGAAATCAATAGTGTGACTAATGGATGGATTGAAACCTTGAGTTGCATTCATATCCCTCACACCGACAAAGTAGAACTAGCAGTATCTTGTTTCAAAAATATCTTGGAGAGATAGAAGCTTTCTCAGATCACAAAGTGGAGAGTATTCAGAGAGCAAAGCCAAGTCCACCACATGAGGTCATCCTTTGGCATAATTCTTCTTCTCCTCTTCTTCCTCTTGTTTCTCTCTCTCTTCTCTTCTCATAAAACACTCTCTCTCTCCTCAATGTTATAATTTTACATTTATTTTTGCACTTTTTAATATGACTTAAGTGAAATTAGAAATATAATGTAACTTTAAGTCACCTTGCTATTATAAAAGGGAATTAAATATTTAAAGTGGAATATGAACAATCTTAAGTCATATTAAGGTATTCGAAAAGTCACCAGGAAGATGAAGAGTTTCCTCTTCTTACGTAAATTATAGCAAGTTCCTCATTTGAATGGCTTCTTAATTTTGTCTTTGAAAATTCTTATATGTTGGAGCTATTTTTGTGAATTCGTGAGAGAGATATCCTTGTGACGAGAACAAGAGATAACAAGTTTCTTCCATTTCCCCAACTAAAAATGTCTTCTACTTCCCACAATATGTACAAATTTTGTTGGAGCTTCAATAAAGGAAGAAGGAATTTTATCCTCTTTGATTGATTGAGTTTATTAGTACTTTTGTTCATTAATCTCTAATTAGTCTTGGTGTTATTCTGCATATTTGTTTTCTTCTAAAATACAAGTGCATGTAATGAAACTTCGGCTAGTATGTGTAAGTCTCGATTTTCTACTTGTAAAATTAGTTTCTCCTTTCTAAATATTCTCACTCCCCTTTCTCTCCTTCATAGTAAATTCTTCCCTTACAGATACCTGCAAGAATTTTCCACAAGGTCAGTGGAGTTCCCCTATTGGATCCCCGGTTGAAAGGCCACTAGGATAAAACTCACAATTTACTCACACATGCACGTGCGGTAGTTTCACTTTGGTTAAGTATAGGGACTTAGACTCCCATATCATTAGCACGATAACCACTATTTTTTCCTTGACAAATTTTCTCACCAATAGGAGAAGAAACCATCGATATTAAACCTTGTCACCTCATGAAACATCACCCATATTTGTGAATAAATATAGGGGTGAATCTAGTTCCATCCCTCCTACTCCATCTGCTCTAGGTTCAGTTATTATTGCACTTCCAACTCAAGCTGCCAATCCATCATTCACTTTCAAAGCAATAGGAAAAATTGTTTTTCCTAAAGGAGGTCTGGACATGACTAAATGGGTTTCCTCCTATGAGAGGAGATCACAATTTATTAGTTTGTTGAATGGTCCTATGATAAATATTGATGAAATCATGTCTTTGGGTATGTCTCACACCTGGATGGAGACATTTTGTTTGTTAAAATGCCATTGGGGATGAAGGAATTTATTCCTAGGAAGAATAGGATGGTGAAGAAACTTCCTCTTTGCAGAGAGGATTTTTTAGTGGAAGATTATTAGGTTTCTCTTTTCTTTTTATTTTTATATAGTTTCCAAAAATGTATGCAACCCATTTTTATGGGTTGGGAGCTCTTATGGAACCCCTATTTTGATTTTTTCCCTAATTTAAAAGATTTCAAACAATTACATTAGTTTACATGCTTCATAATAGATTTGGAATTATATGAAAGAAATATAAAGATATAATGTATTGCATCAAATTACATTTATGTTTGAAAACAACAATTCAAAATAGCATTCAGTTCTCATGAAACAAGAGTAATAGTTAAAATAAGGTGAAAAATTTGTTCAAAGAAAAACAAGCCTAAACTTGCTCATTAGTCTTTGCAATTGCATCTTCATCTTCATCATCTTCTTCCTTAACTAGTTATCTCTCTATATAAGCATCATATATTTGAAACATTTGCATTATCTCTTCCTCGTTAGGTCTCGGTGATGTTTGTAGATTAAGTGATGTTTTTTCAATATGTCACAACATGTGGACATTCTTGGCCTATATTCTCTCAACTTCTTGTTCATCTCAACAATTTTATTCTCTACCAGGATAATTTTTTTGATAACCTCATAAGAACAAGGTTCCTCTATGATATTCTTGTCAAATGATTGATTTAACATATCAATTTCCTAATTCCCATAAACCATATTACATTTTTCAAACACCATTTATTCCAATATACAATCTATATTATCAATAACCTTCTCCACCCAATATTTTTCAATCTCCAACTTTTCTTTAACTTGGTTTATGGTTTCCACCCTGATTTTGGCTAAGTCTTCCATTACATATTGAGTTCCCTTCTCCTTGGGTGACACTATTCCTTCTTTCTCCAAGTAAATCCTCATCAGTTGATTTATTGCTTCAAGTTTAGGAAAAAATCCATCCCAAGAAAACACTTCATTTTCACATAGCTCAATAACTTCATTAATTTCATTGAGGACTTTAGTAAGCTCTATATACCTATCTCTTACTTTTTCAATCACTTTCCTACCCCTTTGGGACAAATCCTCTACCCACTTATCTACTTGATTCAACCATTTTATTGGATTTTTCAACTTTATCTAGCATCTTAGGGGTGATGGTGGTGATAACTTCTTTGGTAGATCTTACCAATTTATGTAAGCATGAGGTCAATGTTTTTACCTGTTCTTTTAGCTACTTTTTGGATATCTTATCCTCATCAAAATTATGTAACAAACCTTCAACTTCCTTAGTGACCCCTTGCTTCAATGATTCTCTGGTAGGTCTTCCCAATTGGATATGTTGAATATCATAGTCACTCTCTGTGATATCATACTTTGTCTTACCCTGATGAGGAGTTGTAACCTCCAAAGTTCTAAACCCATGTTGATCTATTCGTGTCTTGGTAAGAACCCTTTCTTTCTTCAAATATTATTTGGGCTTTGGAATTGAGATGATATTGATTCTTAAGGTTTCAATTTTTATCTCTTTCACCCCTCATTGAAGAATTCCCCTAACCATCCAGCCATAGGGGTATTCCCCTTCTTTTCTTTTTTTGGGTTTTCAAAATACACTACTAATTCCTTTGATGTTTCTCCAACTTTTACTATCTATTTTTCACTATCCAATATAACAACATATGATATTCCTACATCTTGCCCTTAAATTTTTGGCTAAGTATCATCCTTTGATTTCTTGACTCCTATTAATTCTTCACTTTGACCTTTATTTCATGTAAAAACCTTAGTACAAATAATTGTTTCACTTGACACTCTTTTTGTGTCATGAATATAGATATTCATTCTAATTGTATCTATATTTTTCACTAAAATATTTGTCACATCTGCAATTTCCTTTGGGGTACTTTCATCCAGGCTTAAAGTTTTAGCTGCCCCCTTATCCTTTGGAATATTTTCATCTTTTGTTGGTGATTTTTTGGTGGGTGGATCCACTTGGGGTTAATTTTCAACTACTCTAGGCTTTGTTGGTTGAGCTCCTAGTTGTGATTTCTAACTTTTTCTTATATCTTCTTTAGGAGGAATCCCAACATGTTTACTTGTTTCTTTTAACATTTCAGTAACAACATCCTTCATAATATAAATCTTTTAGAAAATTTGATCTTCCCCTATCGAATTTGAATCTTTTGGTGATTGAATTTTAGTATGAACCCTACTCTCTACAAGTGCCTCATCCAAATTTTCTTGAACTATTTTCTCATCATTTGTGATAAAATATGTATTTTTACTCTGAGTATCTTGGGGTTGATCTCCCATACTTGTAATTAATACCTGATGAATATCTTGGACATGCACCTCCTATTTAGGGATACTTATATTCTCAGTTGTATAAGTCTCAATATCTACATCAATCATTTCTAATTCAAGAACCTCCTTAAAAAAATCAGCTACCTTATCAGTTATTTTTGGTGGCTCTTCAAGTTTCTCAATTATTGCTTTATCTTGCATTTTTATTTCTTTACTCGATGGTGACTAGCATATGAGCATTGCCAATTATTCCTAGAATTATTTCAACAGAAGATGAAAATGCAACTACATTAGGCAATGTCACATTTGGAATAGAATGCACATTCCCAAGGGTCTGGAATGGCAATACTTGATGGGCTAGTAAAGCAACAACCCTCCTTTGATCTTCAATCAAAGTAGGAGGATCAATCACCTCAAGCTCTCTATGCTTGTGTTTTCTTGATACATGACCACCAACATCTCTTGCCAAAGGTTGTTCATATACAAATTTAATCTTCTTCTTGGTTATTTCAAATTTTCTGAGATCTAGTGCCTCTCTTTGGCAACATCTGATTTGTATTGGATATTGGCACTTTCTATAGCTCCTCTCATCATATTTTCAGTGTTAGATGGTCTTGGTAATACCTTTGAGGAGGTTTTTTTGAAATTAATCCTTTCCCTTTTGCTTGGATCGGTACTACTTCGGTGATGGGATCATCTTACATGGATTTCAATAGTATCCCCTCAGCTTTCTACACCAAAATAAACCTTGAAGTCCCAGTCTTACTAGTTGTTGATGTCCATTCATCAATAATTCATGTGGTGGGTTTCTGTTGGGTAGTTGTGGATATTTTCCATTTAAAGGGTCCATTTTTTCTGCTCCTTCCTTCAATGGGGGAATATCTCCTTCCAAAAGGTTCAAGTCTCAGAACTCATTTAATATTTTGGTATTTTATAGGGATAGATCCAAACCTTTTATAGTTAACCAAGTCAATGTTCTTCTTAATACATTGGAAATCCTTACATGAGGGATATTTGATTCCTTCTTGTTCCAATCAATAGAATTGATTGTCTTGATTTAATTTTTGGTCATGGTAATACTTCCCTATTACCTATTTGTCATCTATAATCCCTTGTGGGACTACTGCAATCTTGAAATCAATAATTTGGGTTAATGTCATCCTGGAGAAGTCTCTCAATCTGACCTCCTCTTCATCTAGATAGTTCATCCAATAATCTTCAAAATGAGATTCATGTTCACCATTACTAACAACCCATCTAATATCATAATTTGGTCTTGGTGTGAACATCTCCATTTGAAATCTCTCCATTTCTTCCTCCATCAATCGGCCTTTATTATACTTTGGCATGAAAACCTACCAATTTGTAGAGGGAATTTGATATTTGTCTTGTGCTTCTTTGCAATCATTTTATGCACAAGAGTAAGTTGTCTTGACAATTCCATCAGGCCCATTTTTCATTTACATACCTTGGTAATTTACAAGGTTTTCCTCAAATCCACTCACCCTAAAATATGTAAAGAACCTATATTATATGAAAATGTAGCCATATTCCTTAATTTTTCCCACAGTAGTAGTGGATAATTAATATTTTTACCATTTTGGCTTAATAAGGAATGTCAGGGAAATAAATGCATCATTCACCAACCTTACATTTCCTTTCCAATTATCCAACCTCAATTGTGGGTATACATCATATACCCTATGATCATCAAAACTTTCTTGTAATGGGAGTCTTGGAAATGACTTGAAGCACGTAACAATATATAGATAAAGTAGGACATCATATAGAAAGTAATATCAACTAGATTATCCATTTTACTTTTTACAGTCATTGCTAAAAATTGAGCCTGAATAGATGTTGATATGAAACTTGCCCAAAAAAATTTCCTTTCTCTTCCAAAATAACCATTATAAATGGACACATCCATTCTTGAAAGTCTGTTATTCCTTTTGACCCTCATTCTATTTAATAACACAATCAAGTCTTCCACCTCCTCGAAAAACATATCCTTGGTTAATCTTTTGGGAATCCTTTTGATGGAATTTTTTTATCTTTCAGCCATTGAGAATTCAACATTATAACATATTCAACATGCCTTGCCTCATAGTCCTTTTACATAGATTGAGCTATAGAAATTATCAGTTGATCTAAATTTAACAACACTATAATTATTTTAAAATATTTTGTTGTCAAATTTATCATGCTTTCTCCACCTCCATACAATACCTCATTTGATTCTCGTATTATAATTCTCTACACAAAACCATATGAGCTCAGGAGCATGTATGGAAGGTGGGAAAGAAGCTATTAGGGAAATATCACTACCATCAATAGATTCCATCCATTTAATTTTATTTGTCTCACTCGATCTTCTTTAAAACTCCTCCAAGTCATCATTTAACAACTTCATGTCGATGACCTTATCTAGATCACTAGTAATACTAGAATTTACGTGAAAAACTAATGCTAGATACTTCATCTTATATAGTTTATCTTTCCTTCTATCCTAATTTAAATTAATTATGGGGAAGTGAAACTTAGCCATTCATCCAAAATATCTATGAATTTCACTTTTTATCCCATTCCTCGAGTCACTTCTAGTTGATTTTTGTCTTTCACTTTCACAAACTCTCATAGTTAGGGAGTTGAGATCTTCATGTCAAATAGAAAAACTCAAAGTGTTTGAATGTTTCAATCAATTTTACTTGATCCATGTAAAAAAAGCATTAATGGTGGCAGTCATAAATGCATTATATCTCCTTTGTCCATTTTTTTTTTCATTTGAATGTGGACTATCCATGTGGGTCAATTTGATGCCTTGTGGGCTCATGGAGTCTTTTTGCATTTTTGCACTATCTTTTAAATGTATACAAGTTTATATGTTTGACCCAAATTCCCACTCTTGATTGTTATTGAGATCATGACACTGTTCAAATATTTGAGGTTATGGAATTACATGACTCTTTTCCACATTTTATTATTCTCCCAACTAGATACAAGTTTACCATGTTGACCCAAAGCCCTACTTCTCTGAATTTTCCTATGGAATAGAAACATGTCCCTATCGAGATTCAAGGGCATATTTGAATTTTGCATTATAGTACACCTTTGGTGTAAAAATGCACCGCTAGGCCATTTTCCCGCTCCAATTATTTTCAAACATGTCACCTCTTTTGGAAAATAAGGTCAATTTGTTCCTTTTGTATCATTGTTTTTAATATTGAAAGAATATTCTTTGGAATTCGAGGATGGAATTATGAATTGTATTTGTAATATGAAATGACTATGATTATTTGTAAGGAAAATCCACCATAACATAACCAATGGTGTTGCACCACGTATCATCGGGACTTAGAAAATTTCTTACATTTTGTAATCTACACTAGGAACAACAAGGATGACATTCGAAGAGGATAAAACATGGTTTTACACGGCCTTTTCATCATATTTCATAGGGATTTTTTAGTTATAACACATTTTCATAATCCTCGACTAGAAAAGAGGATTTCCATAGTATAATGACATGATCTAACATGATTTTTCAAATGGGGATTTGCTCTTTGACATACATATTTATTAACTCAAGCAATCAAACACAAAAATTTCAAAGGAAACTTTCAAGAAAAAATGGGTGAGGTTAAATCGAGCACCAACATCAGCTCGACTCAAGGATGGGCACCCCTTATGGGTGCCACAAGAACCATATGAACCAAATAAACAACATACCAAGTTCCTAGATCCATTGGGTTACAAAATGATTTGAAACATGCACAAGGTCAAACCAAACTAGCATACTTCACGAAACATGCCAAGAAACTAGGGAAACTAGTCACTATAGACCAGGGAACAAAAAGGGAAATAAAAATTAAAACAAAAACAAAAGGACTATACACTATACAAAAAAATCATACCTTGATTGTGATCATTCCAGAAAGTGATTTAGATGTCTGTCATTAATGTGAAATTCTAACAAATCTCCATCTAAGTCTTTCAAAAAAGGTATCTTTGACCAATTCTTATGTCAATGGAATAGGGGCTCATCCACAAGGAATCAAATTTTGCATGGTGTCCTTTATTTTTTTGTTTGTTGTCCCATACTAAAAAAATATCTGTAATATTGAAAATTTTGGGAGTCACTTTCTTATCAAATAATTTATTGAGTTTCTCTCTGAACTTAAGGTGTCTTTGGTGAGACTCCCTTCTTTCTTCATCCAACTCCAGTATCTGATTAATCTTTTCTTCATACAAGTTCACCTCTTCACGTCAAGTTGTTGTATGAATTGATAAGAAGATAATTGTATGTGTATGGGAAAAGATATTGTAATCCATAAACTAATTCAAAAGGACTCTTTCCAGTGGCTCTTTTAGTAGTAATTTTATCTTCCCATAAAGAAAACTTCAACTTCTCACCCCACTTTCTTTTATTAATCTCCAATGTCCTCCTAATTATCTTGAGAAAATTCTTATTGCTCGATTCAGCTTGACCATTCCCTTGTGGATTGTAATTGGATGCATATGTTAGATTAATTCCATATTCTTGGCACATAGTCACCAATGGCTTGGCCCTAAAACTCATGGCATTATCAGCAACTATTTTTGTAGGCACTCCAAACCTATAGATTATATGATTCAAGATGAAATCCATGACTATTTGGTGAGTTTCCTTTTTGGTGGGGATGGCTTCAACCCACTTGGTGAAATAATTTGTGGCTTAGTATCCATTTGTGCCCTGTACTTGAGGGATCTGATATTTCTCCAATAAATTTCATGCCCCATTGTTTGAAAGGAGCTTCTATTAATACTGGTTACATGGGTAGAGAACCTGAAGCTTTCATCCTTCCTAAAAACCTTTGAAAAATTTCACACTTCCTAACTAATAAGACTGCATTTTTGAAAAGTGTTGGCTACCTATAACCTACCCTCAAGATCTTATGAGTAATCACTCTTCTAACAACGTGCCCCCAGCACACTCCCCCATGGAATTATGTAATAAGTTTAAGAACTTCTTCCTTTGTGATACATCTCAAGATGACCCTCTTAGGATTTCAAAGCCAACCCATAATCAGTTATGATGTATTTTTGGGAATCTAATTTGAGTGTTCTTCATTTTTTTTTTTCCAAATGGCCATGGTATATTATGCTCTTTATACCATTTGGAATTGATTACTATTTTCTAGGACATCCATATTTCCTTCCTCAATCTCATTAATTTTAATTACCTCTAGGTTACTCTCTTCCATCAACCTTATAAGGCTTAGACCTCTAACCATATTGGTGGTTTGTATATCCATGTCATACTCTTGTATCTTGTTCACCCAATGACATCTCTTGCTAGAAACTTCCATCTCTGATAAGATATCTTTGACCATAGTATGAGGAACATATTCTACAATCTTGGAACTCAAAATATAGGGCTTGAAAATTTTAGTAGCTCTTACCAAACTAAAAGCCTACTTTTCCATGATGGTATATTTTAACTCAACACCTTGCAGGGATTTACTAAAAAAGGAAATAGGCCTTTCATTTCCCTCTTCATCCTTTTGCAATAACATAGATGCAATAGTATTTTCAGATGCAAAAGAAAAAATCTGAAAGGCCTTTTTATAATCAGGGGCCTCCTGGGGCATTATTTAATGCTTCTTTTATTCCAGTGAAGGCTTAGAGAGCTTCTTCTTCCCATTGGATAATCTGGTCCCTTTTTAGCATGTTTGTAATGGGAATAGTCATTTCAGCAAAATTAGAAATGAATCTCCTGATGAAATTTATTTGACCAAAGAAGGAATGAATTCCTTTCTTATTTTTAGGGATAGGAACCTTACCGATTGCTTCCACTCTCTTAGGATCAATCATAACCCCTTATTTTGACACAATGTTCCCCAACAACTTTGCCTTTTGAACTCCAAAATGGCACTTTTTAGGATTCAATGAGATTTCATACTCTCTACATCTTATCAACATCTTCTCCACATGGCTTAAGTGGTCACTTCTCTTTCTAGAGAACATTGTCACATCATCTTGATAAACTATAATAAAATCATTGATGTAGCCTGAGAATGCAACATCCATGGCTCTTTGGAATGTAGCCCCAACATTCATCAGACCAAATGGAATTCTTACATATACATAAGTACCCCAAGGAGTGGTAAAATCAATTTTAATTTTTCTAATTTCTTCACCACTACCTTGTTATATCCTAAGAATTCATCCAATGTCAAAACAAACTCAGATCAATGATTAATTGTTGCATGTTATCCATATTACAAAATGAATAGTTGTATTTGATTGAGGCATTGTTCAAATTTATGAAATCTACACATAGCTTTATGTCTCCAATTTTATATCTCACCGACACCAAATTTTCCACCCATGAAGAATATCTTGTAGGTTGTATTATCCCTCCATCTCTTCACTTTTTAACTCTTCTTGCATCTTAAGGGAGAGTAATGGATTGAAAGGCATAAATTTCTTCCTAAATGGTTTACCATTAGGTTCCAAAGGTATTTCATGTTGAAATAAATCTTCCTTATATAATTTAAATTTGAGTAAGACCATGCTAAACAGTCTTGATATTTTTTTAACAATTCAACATAGGACTGCTTTTCTTCCTTACTCAAATTACTTCCTATCCAAAATTTCCTGGGCTTTTCTTTAGTTCCTAAATTGAATTATTCAACATCCCTTGAAGCAGAGATGTGTCTATGAACCACCTTGTCAGCATTATCAAAATTTGATTCTAAAGAAACCAACCCTTTGGGAATGGTATTGGTTTTTAACTTAATAATATCCTTTCCAAATAGGGTTTCTTTACCATCACAAATAAAAAGTAATGATTCCCATTCCATGCACTAATTGGTAAATTCCCCTTCATTCTACAAAACCTCGAACACTGGGCATCATCATCAAATACTTTCCAATATTTCACATTATCAGGAATATATGGTCTTGACAATAATTCAATATCATAATCACAATAAGGAGAAACAATGTAATTTTCAAACCTAGATCAAGAACTACCAACCTATCAGTTGCAACATTTTGAGTTTTGTCATGATACAAAATGTTAAAGGAGTCAAACATCTCAATAAAATCCCATATTGCATGCTTATATTGTTTCATCCTTTGATTTTTGTAGCATATAATTTTCTAACTTGTTTGACTACCAACTCAGAGTCTCCTTTAACAACTATGTATTTTATACCATATCTCCAAGCAATCCTCAAGCCCAAAAGTAATGCCTCATATTCTGTAATATTATTTGTGCATTCAAATTTCAATTTAAAGGAAAAATTAAAAACCTCATGGCTTGGAGATACAAGCACAACCCCAACCCCATTCCCCATATTGGATAAATCTCCATCAAACATTAAGGTCCCATGGGCACTAATATGTTTAGAGCATTCACTTTCATTAATACCATACTCCTCAATGTTAGCATACCCAACAAATTTATTAACATCCATAATTATATATAGAACTTCATAAGAAGCGTTATTAGGATCTTCAATCAGATGTAACATCTTTTTATCCCCATATAACTTGATAATATTTCCTTCTATTGGTATGGTGGTATAAGGCATATCCATCTACACACTTCCACCAACACCTGCAACCCACTTCCTTGACAACAACACACCCCATTAGCACGAAAATCCAAAATGACTACATTCATAGTTAAATACTTATTAGGATAAGCTGCTAATTGCACTACTAAACCCTTCACATACCAAATAACTGGTACTTATCTTGAGTCCATGACAATGTAATTTTCAAAGGTTGTTGTTACTTTGATATCCAACTCATTCATAACTTCAAGGGGCATCACATTACATGAATCTCTTGAATCAAACATGCAATTATGAACAAGCCTACTATTAATAATCAAAGTAGTATAGAAGGGATCAACATCAAGTTGGGAATCAACAAGGGAAGTGCTTGAATATAATTCAAGGATTCACCCAAATTTTTTAATTTCTATGGCACCTCCAATTCTATAATAACAAGAGGAATATCAAGATTGTTAATATCTTTTCTAAGGGTCACTACCTCCTCCTTAATTCCCAAGTACTCAAATGTTCTTATTTTATGCTCAAGGATACTAAGAAACTTAATGATGGGTAATACGACCTTGATATAGCTCAAAATTTGAGCCATATCATAGGGGGTATACTTATGTAGGGTTGTACTAAGAGGTAGGGTAATTACCCTTTCTTTTGGTATGTGGCTCTTTAAGGCTTGGGAAGGGTTACTAGGTTTATTGGCACATATTTCTTGGGGGTATCCTTTGGGATATTAGTGAGGAGGGTATTATTTGGTTTGGGTTATGACTCTCCCATTTTAATAATCCTATTTTTTAGATTATATTCTTTATCTTAGGCCACCACTTCATTCATTAAGAACTATCAATCCTCCTTAAAAGGGATTCCACCATCATATTTCTTAATTGATGCAGCCTAGAATCCACTATATAAAACCCAAGCATGCTAACACATCACCTACTCAACCGAAGTGTAAAAATATACTAGGCCCCTCTTTAGAGTTTCTTGTGGAGGATTTTAGTGTGATGAAGATAAAGCATATTTAGAACCATAAATAACCATAAACATTCCACAAAGCATATTCCAGATCTATATCTTAGAGAATCATGAATTAAAAAATAACTATAATAAGATCAACCACACAAGAACTAGTTATAGTCATGTTTAACACCATTATCAAGCCAAAATACTCCATTACATTAAATATTCTAAAACATAAAACATTTTTACATTATAAAGTATCACCACAAGTCATGCTTATAGTTTAGTACATACTTATAAGGGTGGGTAATTTCCCTTTACCACCTATGCACTTCCCAAAATAGGTCTCATGCTAATAATAGCCATGCAACTTTACAATAACATTTACACATGAAAGTGTGTTAATAATAGACATCCTATAGTTAACTCGAAGAAGTAATCATATTATTAATGAAGATAATGCATTAATTTTATTAGTAACATGTTCCCAAAATACCATTTTTCGTAGCGAAAGCCTCCATCCCGATGTGTTCTCGGCACGCTATCTCCAAAATAGCTTGTACCCATGAAAATGGCTAAGTCTAGAATTAAACTGTCTTGGCGCACATTTACTTTCCGATCATTCTCGTGCCTTCAAATACGCCTCATTCCCACGCACAAATCCTAAGTGTGTATTCTCCTTAGAACAATATTTTCTTCCCAACATTACCCCACACAAAAATACATTTTCATCTCGGAAATGGGGATTCCTTTTATGTTCCCAAATAATAAAGAATAAGAATTGAATGAATGTAATTAATAATTGTACAAAAGAATGGGTCTTTACTCTACAGCTTCCTCTTCTTCAACTGGAAGGATCAACTCTGGATATTCACTTTTAATATCATCCTCCAATGTCTTCCAGTCATCTAGTGTGGTCCTTGTCTTCTCTAGAATTTCTATAGTGATGGCATCCAACTTGTTGTGAGTAATTTGTTCCTTCTCATTCTCAAGCTGTGGACAATATTGTCCATAGAAGCCATCATTTCTTCCAAAAGATCCATATTCGTGTTATGAGATTCCCGGTCTCATTTCTCCTCTCCTTATGTGGAACTTGGGCTGCAATAAGGGATTCGTGCTTTTGTTTCACTAGTTCCAATATTTCTACACACCCTAAAGTCTCATCCTTCATTGCCACTAGAACTTCATTGTCCTCAACCGAGTTCTGGTTCTTATTACTCCCTTTGGAGCTACACACAATTTCGAGCTTGGTATGTTTTCTTAATCTCATCCTTCAAATTGTGGAGCAACGCCTCATACATTGAAATTTTTCTAGATCATAGAGACCCATGCTCTCTATGCTTCTTCTTTAGCATAATTTGGTGCATGCCTTATAAGTGGTCCATTTTCTTGCACCAAATCAAAAAAAGTACACAAATAATGCATTGCAGAAGGAAACTTTCTAGGTACCTTTGGTTCTAGATGAGGCCTTGCTTTCAGAATGTAATTACCAATCTCCTTTTTCATGCTAATGAAGGCCTCATTATTTGTTCATTATCTTTCCTTCTCTTCCTTTAAGTGCTCTATCTCCACATTTTTATCCTTGTTATCTTCCATCAATTCTCTAATGGTGGCAGCCTTATTAATATTTCTCCACATCACCTTAGCTTATAACTTGACTATGGCATTGTTGACCTGCTCATTAGACATAACTATGGGCTTTATGGTCATGTTCCTTCTCTGAGGTGACTTATTTACTCTCCTTGAGACACAAGACTCCTCACACACATCAAAATTTGGTTCGTCCATGTGATTCTACATGGACCAGGATAGTTTTTTCCTTGTGCACATAGTGGCCATATCTAGGTCCATCAAATCCCACCCATATAACTCCTTAAGGTCCACTATACTCTGAAACCGGGCGTGGATAATTTTACTTGTGTCCTCAACGTATCCCATACTTGGCATAACATATTATTCACTTCTCATCCTTGGCCCATTAGGAACGATCGCGAGGTTTGGAGTTGTCGCTTCTCCCATCTAATTTGTAACTAGCACAATGGGTTTCTCATGCTTAGTTTCTTATAATTCCTTCACCCCTTCTTCTTCATCTCTCATTTCTTCATCCTGGGATCCTCCACATCTTCTGGTTACACTGGGGTTCTAGGCACACTCTCTTCAAACTCCTCTGCCTCCTCATTAAGTGTCAAATTTCTCCTTCTCTTCTTTTCAGGTGATTATTTTTTAGGGGAGATTCGAGGTGATCTCCTTACATTTTGTGATGTTCCCAAACCTTGGGTATTGATTCTTATGAATACCTTATTGAACTGGAAATCTTCAAGGATTACATCTATGTTCAATTCTTCTTCTACTTCTTGTGCTTATGGTGAAGTATCTACGCACTCACTCTCCACTCTATCTATGGGATGCCTCCAACCCCTATGATCCAATCTTACATTATCATCATGTTCTTATTCTTCCTCATTTATTAGTATGATCACGAAAGGGTTTGGAGCTAGCACATTCTCCATTGTATGTTTTCCCTTAGGTGGCCCTGAGAGCATGAACTCATTCTCCACATACTTATTATTCTCTAGCCTAGGCTTAAGATAAATATATATGAACACAACTCCACTTTGTCCCCAATAGCCAAGCTTATTGTATTTATGTTTATGAAATCTAAAATTATCCTCTCAATATAGGAAGACCAAACTAGATATGAATATGTTTTCCTAAGGGTATGGTAGTCACAATTTACCTTGTTTGCAATGCTTTTGAGCTGGCACACATTAGTAAATATGTGAACTAAATCTGAAAGTAGCACATTGTGAAGGCATAGGGAACTTTACACCATGGACTCCATGTCCCATCCTTTATGGGAAACTACATGATGTAAAATTGTTTATACACTGTGAACCGTACTACCTTACCTACTATCACAAGTAGCTCCTTTAGAATATGCCACTCCTCAAACTCTATGCAAAGTCATTCATACCACATTTATACCTTTTACTTGAATGGGCCACTCATTGATACTTCACATAAATATTTATCAAACCTTTCCATGAGGGACTTATTCTCAGTGGGGTATTCCCAAATTTGTTCTTTGGCCCATCAGGCACTCCAATTTCTACAAAAACAAGGGATAGTAGGATAGCACCAAAATTATCTCATCACCTTCATGTTCTTCCTCAATAATAGTCTACTGCAATATAGCTTTGACCAAGTTGTAGATTTCTCCCTCTTTCATTTTCTTTGCAATGTGTAGCCATATGGTATTTACCTGTGACCATCTCTCTTGATCATTTAAATTGGTAAGAAGATGTGTGACTTCTTGCACTACAAGAAACTTCTTTAATTTTTCTATGTCTATTCTACGCATACCTTTAGATTATCTCGAATTCCTTTCGGTGGCTATAGCATTGCCTTATTAGTCAAATAACTCATAATATTTGTCCATGTACAATTTAGTCTTGTCAATGTGGCAATCAAGGATGATGTGATTCTTACCTTTCATCCAAAAAAATAGAAAAAGTCCTCATGGACTCTACTCATAAGCCATCTATATAAATCCTCTAGTTTTCCAAAGTATTTGACTTCATATAACCTGATAAACCCATACCTTCTTCAAAAGCTTCTTTCCAACATCATCATATACTAACATATCATCCATCATGCACTTTTTGTTCTTCTTATTCAACAATGCATCAAATTATCCCATATTATCATTGGTGTGATGTTTTTACTCACTTATCTTACATCAATGAATGTGGGAATACCAATCTTGTCCAACTATCACTCCTTAAGGTCTTGTATTTTTGAAAAGTTTACGTTGGGCATAACTTCAACCTTAACCTCCACCTTTTTATTTCCCTTTGTTCCTTTGTAGGTTCTTTCTTTGGTGCCATCATAAAAATCCCTCCTTTTGTCTTCTGTATTGAGTAAGCTCAAACCCTAGCTCAAAATCACATTCCCTAGCTTAAAACCATGTGCCCTAGCTCCTTCTCAATGCTTCTATTGTGCTCAAACCCTTCACCAATGGGGACATAAGCCACTTCCGCACACAAATCTACTCTCCATGTCTAGTTTCGTAACTCTCCGCACCTCAATATGATTCACTTGGCTCGGTTGCACTTAGCTCACTCAAATACTTGTGATCACAAAGGTAAAAATGAACCCGCATCACGTCCTTATATATATTTTTAAAAATTTAGTGCATTTATTGCTCCTTCACCTACCAACAAAACTCTCTTAAATTTACCATTTTCCCAATTTATATTTAGTACACCTTCACACCCCACCTATAACCTTCTAACGTGCCTTCTTACCTTCTTGTTATAGACTTATATTCCATGCACTACGTGTGAGAAGTACCTCATTAATTTTCCCTCTTCTCGGTAGTTTCCACAATTGTTGCTTACCTCATATTATATTTTTCCTTCATTCATTTCCATCTATAGTCTTCTTTAGAAGTAATAACCTTTCAAACATCTCCTTTCCATACTTGAATAGCAGCTGTATGTGATTTATTCTCATGTGTACCGGTTGTGAATAACAAATACTAGCCACCCCACACCAATGGTATGTGCAGTCCTCGTGCATAAAAATACTTCAAATTGTAATTAGCTTTCCATAGCGCAAACATGCTTATTACACAAAACACCAAACTAAATTGAGAAAACATAGCGAAAAAGAAGGAAATACGTTAAAGGAAATACATAAAGGGAAACCTATACTAAATGGAAATACTGCCTTATTACAAACACCAATAAGACTTATTTATAGTATGGATTTAACCTACCCCGTTGAAGTAAAGAGGTAGCCGTATTCCATCATGCAAGTCTAACTAGAAAGCATTAGATTCAAGTATATGAGTGATAATATATGGTCCTAAAAATGCACCTTAAGTTTTCTGGATGGCATATAAAATTAGAATCATAAAGTAGTACCATCTATCTAACCTCGAGCTTCTTATGCCTCATGTATCGATCATGCCATGCCTTCTACCTAGCCTTTTCCTTATTTTGACTCCAACATGTTATGGTGTGCCTCTCATCTAACTATATTAACTAGTCAATTCTTTCTTCTAATCCTTTCACATCAGCTATACCTCTAGTGTGCATAATATGTAATGATGGTAACATAAATTCCATTGGAAGAACTGCTTCTACACCAAACACTAGCTGAAAGGGTGTGACCTTATTCAACTTCTTGTAGGTTGTTCTATATGACCAAATCACAAAAAAAACTTTATCATCCATATCTTTCCTTCCAATATCAAAATTTTTTGTTAAATTTTGGCTCAATATCTTATTGAAGGCTCCTGTAGTCCCATTTTGCTGAGGATGATAAGGTGTCATCTTGTGGTGCGTAACCATAAATTCATCCAACAATATCCTGATTATATCATTCAAGAAGTGTGTGCCCCTATCACTTGTCAAGCTCAATGGACATCCATACCTAGTAAGAATATTTTCCCATAAGAACCTAGCTATTGTAGCTACTATACAATCCTTTGTAGGTGCTACTTCTACCCACCTAGTAAGATAATCTGTGCAAGTGATGATATAGCGTGATCCATTTTTATGCGTGGTTGGGGAAATAAGAACCACAAAGTCTATACCCCATTTCTCAAATGGAGTTACACTAGCAATAGGACTTAAAGGAATTTCATATATATACCTAGGTTTGCCAAGACACGACGGTGAACACACACACTGACAATACTCTTTACAATCTTTGTATGGGGTCTCCCACCATAATCAAGAAAGTATAATCTTATGTGCAATCATGTTACCTACATAGTGACCACTTGCAATATGACCACGATCCTCTTCCATGATATCTTTGCACTCAAGTTCTAGTTCACACCGACTCAATACTTCATCCGAGCCTAGTTTTTATAAGTTGCTACTGATCAAGATGAAGGGTGTCGCACGAATTGCAAGTTATTTCTTCTCTAATTCCTTCATTCCTTCTATTTCTATACATGTTCATAAAAAGATAGCAATATCCTCCAATTCTGAAGGCGTGTGATGTAACCTATATAACTATGCATCTGGCATTGTATCTTCAATTATCTATGTGTCCTCCCTGATTGAATCCTTGATAAGTGGTCTAGGCTAGAATTACTTTTACCTGGTTTTACCACGACTGTAAAGTCAAATTCTTGGAATAAAAGAACCCATTGACATATGTGCCCATGTAAAATGGGATTATTTACTAAGTATTTTAATTCCATGTGATTGGTATAAAATACAAAGGGTGTTGCTAGAAAATACTATCTGAATTTATGCAATGCGTAGATCATTGACAAGGCCTCATACTTTGTAGTTGTGTAATTTTGTTCTATAGGAGTTAACTTTCTACTTAAAAATAGATAGGATGATCTATAATACATTCTCCATGCTGAGCTAACACCATGCCAATGGCCATGCTAGAGGTGTCCACATGTACATGAAATGGTTGGTCTCATGAGGGAAAATGTAGAATAGGCATTGTAGTAAGTATCTCCTTTAATTCCTCAAATGTGTGTTGTTGTGGTTCTCTCCAATAGAATGTCCCTTTTCCTTTTAATAATTATTTTAGGGGTGTGGAAATATTTTCATACCCTTCGATAAAAATTTATAATACCTTGTGTAAACCAAGACTTTGCGTACCTCATTCTAACTAGTGGGATCCTCCGAGCTTACAATAACTACAACCTTAGTTGGATCTACTAACAAAAATTTCTTGCAGATGATATGCCCTAACAAAGTTCTAAAAGGTGTAGCAAACACACACTTCTTGATGTTTAAGGATATGTTTAAATATCTCGCATCTTTCAAAAATTAATTGAAAATTCTCACAATGATCCTTAACAATCCCGTACACCATCTAATCATCCAAGTAAAACTACAGGAATTTTTGTATAAAATTATGGAATGCTTAAACAACTATGCGCAAAAATATAACAAGTGTGTTTTTCATACCAAAATGCATCACATTTTATGCAAAACTTCCCCATTCAATGGTGAAATTCATTTTCTCTTAATCCTCCTATGCAATTCTAACCTGATGATACCCAGAGAATCCATCTGTAAAAGAGTAAACTTCACGCCCTACAACACCTTCTAATATTTCCTCTATGAAAGGTGTAGGAAAAGGATCAATCACACATGCAACATTCAGTTCCTTTAATCCACACAAATCCTAATCTAACCATCTTTCTTGATATTTATTACCATTGGGCTAACCCACTCTGATTCCTCTAGGGGCTTAATGATGCCAGATTTCAACATTTTGTCAATTTCTTCCTTAACTTTTATGCACAGGTTTGGGTTCATCCTGTAAGGTCTCTTCCTGACTAGGTGCACTCCTTCCTTTAGCTTAATATTCATCTCTCCTAATGACTCATGCACTCCTTTTAACTCATGGTAGCCCCTAGGAAATAAATCCTAGAAATCATGTAGTAATTCAATTATCTTTTCACTTCAGAATCAGACCAATAATCCCTGATTATTACCTCCTTAGGTTTAGCATCCATGCCAATGTTCACTTTCTTGGTCTTCATAGGTTCATGATAGGCACGCATGTTCTTATCCACACTGTCTAACACTTTGTGTGTACCTACTAAATGAGATATATCTAGATCTTCTACTTCCTCATCATCCACTATGTAGACCATCTTTCCTTTCTCCTTTTAAAAACAAGCACGTGTAAATAGTTCAGCATTTGTATCATCTACTTCATCAAAATGCACTCCTAAGTCTACCTCACCAAATAAATCCTAAATGAGTTCTTCATCCTTTACACTGTCTCCCATAGTTAAGCACTTTATGACCCTTAATACTTCTTGCACCAGAGGCTTATTAGAGAATTAGTCAAAAGTCTAGGTCATTCCTTCAATCAATTCTTGCTGATTTCCAATATCCCTATGTAACTCTACATAAACATACCAAGTTCATGCGTAGACTCGTAAAGTGGAGTAAAGCTTTTGAACCCATAGTGAAGGTGGTAAATCTTCCTTCCCCTCTATCTAGAGTCTCTCACATTGCTAAACGTGAAGCTAAACAAGTTAATTACCATGATAGATGCAGATTTTAGTAGGTGCATTGCTTCAAGAACAGGGTAGTTAGAGAAATTTTGACTTCATTCCATTCAATGAGATTATCCCTGTGAACCATCCACTAGTGCGGTGTTGTCCCATGTAGGGTATACACTAACATATTTCTTCTTTCAACTTGATCTATTCACTACTCCTCCATGGCATGAAATAATATTGTAGGGTATCATTCTCGGTGTACCACAAGTCAGAGTTACCTATCCTCCTAACACAATGAGGTTCGCTTCTCCACACAAATTTTCTTCTTACTTCATTCCCAACCATCTCATAGGCTTCATGCTCCTATTTATCACAAGTAACACTAGTAGTATGACTAATAGATCTGTGCATCTTTCCACCTGGAAGATTTCTTCCTTAGATGGTTCAAGTACTTCCAGGTCTTTACTGATGAATACATAGATTTTGTTCAAGTATTCCTCACTTAAAGGTTTAACATAAGGTGCATATTTCCCATCTATCAAAGGGATAATCACTCTTTCTTTCTTGTTTTCAAAACTTATATACCCCTTTTTGAACCATAGATCAACATTATTTGCATAACACCAAGGGCTCCCAAGTAGAGCTAGGAAGCTATATGCTTCTACAAGTGCTAATACATCAAATTCCCCACTGACCTTGGACCCTTGTATAGTAATGGATGCATCCTTTAAAACTCTAATTGGATTGGCCTTAGTTCAATTAGCCATAAAGAGTACATTAGAGGATGGCGGTAATGGAGGTCTACCCATATGTAACCATGCATCTAAAGTAAGCACATTCACTTCCATGCTTGTATCAATCAATTTATTACTCAAGAACCACCCATCCACAACAACATTCAAATTGATATCCTTTTCATAATACAAACTATGATAGGGAATATTAGCATGTAAGATCTACCATCCATTCTCAATACTTACACATGGATTGTTTCCTTTAGCCAATTCCCTAATAATGGAATGATAATATCCTAGCACAACATCTTTTATAAATCTTTTAAGTCATCAATATCTAATTAGACTATATCCTCTATCTTCTTTTGTTCTAATTTCCATGACTGTTCTCGTAAACACTTTGTATTTCACTATGACAATTTTTTAGTACCTCCATGGTCTCCTGATAAACCTCCTTCTGATGTGTAGGATCTGGGTACCTTCCATGTAAAAATTCCTCCTTAGTGATGGTAGGATTTTTCTGTAATGCTTCCCGAGGCACACAACTTTAGTGCGTGTAGTAATCTTCATAGGTAATACCTCGGGTTCTAGTGCGCGGTTTTAGCATCCACTGATTTTCCACAGTGCGTTGTATTCTAACCATCCCTGCACCTTTGTTCTCCTATATATTTTTCTTGCAAAAATTCTCATATAAGTCCAAGAATTTCTCATAGCTTTGATTCTTCCCACAAAATGAACAAGTAATATTCTCGAGGACATTCACGCTTGCGGTGGTCATGAGATCCACAAGTAAAACACATTCCACAAGGTAACTCACCTTTTCTACCATCATGGCCTCACCCCCAAATCCACCATGGTACCCTCATCTTCTATCATGACATCCTTCAAATGCCCTTTGTTCTAATCATAGCACACTTGAGCATGGTCACGATCACAATACCCACTTTTTCCTTTAGAGTTATCTAATACTCCAGTCTGTCACACACCAAAATCTATGACATCATGGATCGGCCAATCATCAAGTAATCTTTTGTATTGTGATTCATGGACTGAAAAATCTTACAATAGCAATATGCATTCTTTATTATCATGGATTGTAATAATGAGAAATGGCTTGCATCATGGTCCAAATGAAATATGTCTAAGTCTAGCAATAATGAACACAATGATCTATGAGGACAGTTATCTTTAGTGTGCCCTTCCACTTCACAATTTGTACACCAAATCTGAGTGCACGTCTCATGTGTTCAATTTGTCGATAGTTTCTCTAGCTATGTTTCCATTGCTACAATCTGTGCCTCAAGGAATGGGCTCACTCCAATGTCTATAATCCTAAGTGCTTTAGTGCACAAAGTGGCTTCAAGTGCTTTGTGTGGGTCCGTATATGTCTTATGTGATAACGCCCTTATAAAAGGTGTAATCAAGCCCCTAACAAACCATTGTACATGTTGGCTTGCATGAATATCATAAAAATTTTAGATAAAAATGTCTTAAAACAAACATCATTTTCCCAAACACTCTCAATAGTGCCTTGCGTAATATCCTTAAGCGTGGTTATAGTCTTCTACTCAAAATCAGGGATATGAAACTCCTTGAGGAAATAATCCTTTAATGGTGCATAATCTATGCAAGTCTAATCAGGGTCAAACTTCTTGTACCAATTGTGTGTTCATCCTTGTAATGTAGTTGCAAACTAAATTACCTTATGCTCAGAAGTCATAATTCTGTTGTGTGTAATAGTATCTCACACACATGCATGTGTTCAACAACATCTTCTATGCCCCTATACTCTAGAAGATGAAGATACATCTCCATGTAAATATTCTAGGGTTGATGAGTACCTTCTTCACCTGATCCAGAACCTCCTGTGTTACCTCTACCTCTAGAACCACCAGATCCACCAAAACTAGGGCCACCTATGCTTCTTGATCCTCTACCTATAGCTGGAAGTGGACTAGTGGATGTACTACCTTGTGTCCCAATAGTGGTACTAAACTAAACTCCTATAGTATTCAAAGTGGTACTACTCCAAAAAGTGAGTCCAAATTTCTACACACCTCAGTTCTATGTTGACAATGCACCGAGAAGGTACCTCTAAAAAAAAGAAGACATTTTCTCATTCATAGATGTACTTATTATCGACATACTCCTACTCTTCTACTACCCAAACTAGTTTGTTGACTACTAGTTGTACTAGATACTAGAAAACAAAGCGTAAAGGCTAGGTTGCTAGGTAGAATCATATGCACACCCATGGCCCATGTCATCTTTTTTTTTTCAAGCTCCCATGTGAGGTTGAGGAGGGTTCCCTATTATTCTTTCCTAAATGGGGGAGTTCTAGATGCTCTGGCTCCACACCTTCTACGTGAGCTCTAAATCCTTCATGATCCATCTCTCTCCTCAATGCCATCCACTCTGCAATATCACGTTGCTTCTCTATCTCCCTCTCACATGCCTCATTTTACTAAAGCTTCATTTCTTCTCACTACCTCTCTATTGTTAGGTCCACCATCCTTCACTGGACCTACTTCGCCCCCATGTATGGTGGGGTTTATCTAGCCATCGAATTCTCTTCCAAGTTTAGGGTTACCATCAAGATTTTGTTTACTAGTAAAATGGCTTGTAAATTAGTTCCCCTTAGATAACATAAAAACTATAACTCATCTACCTCTGGGAAATAATAAGTGGAAATTGAGTACTCCAAAATATAGATATTCAAAACACCATGAAACCAAGTGTCAGAATGTGCATCCAAATTAGATCAACATCATAGAGGGCCTAAAATTCTTCCTACATCCAGAAAAGTGTGTGAAACCTCTAATTCCTTTTAGGAAATTAAGTAAATTGCCACTCATACAACTTTCTTTGGAAAGATAGAAAATAAGATCTTATACAAACATTTATACAAATTATGCTCCACCCATGTGCATGTGTCAAACTCATATCAAGTGTTGAACCTTTGAGTGTACTCTTCATCTAGATATTTTATCCACTCCTCAAAACTTGCTAAGGTCAACCGATATGTCTTCATCATGAACCATCTTGAAAAAAACTAAAAAATAGGTCCCAGTAATGGAACCAATGATGTAACTTAGAATCCACTATATAAAACCCAAGCATGTTGGCACATCACCTAGCCTAAGCTGAGCACTCACCCGAAGTGCGCAAAGGTACCAAGCCCCTCTTTAGAGTTGCTTATGCAAGATGTTAGTGTGATGAAGATAAATCATATTAAGAACCATAAATAACCATAAACATTCCACATAGCATATTCTAGATCTAGATCTTAGAGAATCATGAATTAAAAAATAACTATAATAAGATCAACCACACAAGAACCAGTTATAATCATGTTTAACACCATTATCTAGCCAACATACTCCATTACATTAAACACTGTAAAACATAAAAGATTCTTACATTATAAATTATCACCATAATTAATGCACGCATCAAATCCAAAGAGCATAACTTTACAATAATTTACTACGCTAAAGTACATAGTTTAGTAAATACTTATAGGGGTAGGTATTTTCCTTCACCACCTACGCACTTCCCAAAATAGGTCACATGCTAATAAGATCCATGCACCTTTACAATAACATGCACACATACAAGTGTGTCAATAATAGAAATCATATAGTTAACTGGAAGAAGTAATCCTATTATTAACTCAATATCATGCATGGTGCTTATCATTCGCTCATTCCCAAAATACCATTTAGATATCGTACAAGTCTCTATCCTGATGTGTTCTCCACACACTATCTCCAAAAATAACATGTACCCATGAAAACGGCTAAGTCCCGAATCAAACTATCCTTGCACGGGTTTCCTTTCCTATCATCCCACACCTTCAAATGTGACTCATTCCCACATACAAATTTGGTGTGTTTCTTCACCTTAGAACAATATTTTCTTCCAAACATTAATCGTCAAGTCCTTTAAGTTATCGAAATCATGATTGCGAAAGTTAAAATACTAGACCATATCAACTTCAAGATCACTACTAGAAGGAAGAGGAGATACCTAGTCTATACAGTTCAAAAAACTTTCCACAGTCCTCACACTCGGTAATTCAATACAAGTACATCCCTTTTGTGGAATTTTAATGAACTCCATCATGCACACATCACCAAAAGTAGCATTATCATTAACCAATTCACTTTACTAATTAAGATCACATGGGGAATGTGGTAAGAAAGATTTATCACACCACTCAATAACATGATTTTATTCTATCATAGAAACTCTAGCAATTAAATGGCCAGGGGACCAATTTTTTTTATCTTGGTTCTTTATTTCCTGATCCCATGGGAACTTTACCTCTCTCATTTGATCTATGATCACCCCTAGGATAATTACCAAGTCTATTCTAGTTTTGAGTTTGGTGTTGGACCTAAAAAATCTTTCCTATTCCCTTCTCTCCTCTAGAAAGATTGTAGGAAATGTTTTTCACTACCCTTACTAAATTCTTAACTACCTCATCCAAATCAAGTCCCTTCCTATCTTGAGACTTTTTAGGATTTACTAACTTGACACCATCCCTCTTAGGAGTTTTCCCTACTGCCTTTATATTGTTTTCAATCTACACTTCCATAGATAAATCCTGCCTCAAAGTCCTAGGGTTTTTGTCCCTCAAATAATACACAACTTTCTTATCAAAGGAATAAGATTATTTTATCAGACAAGATTCATCATTTTCCTCGAAGTATAGGAAATCTAGTCAAGGTTTTGTTAAATCTGGTATTGAAATCTTGGACAGGTTCATTGGGATTCTTCTTTATGTTCTCAAATTCAGATAGAAGAAATATGGGGTCAATCTTATCCCCATATTGTGACCTAAATGCATTATTCATCTCAGTCCATGAGTCAATTGAATTTCTGGTAAGTATTTATACCAATCCTGAGCATCCTCTTCTAAGGTGTGAATAAATAGTTTTACATAGACATCCTCATGTTCAATCTTGAAATCCTCCATAATATTAACAAAAATTCTAAGATGTTGGTCACTAGTAATAACATTATTTCCTTGAAATTTAGGCAACCTATTCCTCACTTCTTGTGGAACTGGATTAGGATAACCCACCATACCATGGAAATCTATGGGTCCAAAAACATTTACAAAAAAATAGGTCTAGGTGGAGGTGAGCCATGTTATTTTGAGGGGGTGTCCCAATAGGAGGATTAAAATGGTGTGGGACATGGGGTATTTGAGGTAATGGTGTATGATCCTCAAATTATTGGTCCTTTAATGATTCAGTTTCATAGAAAACTCTATTACTTCTAAGTGAAAAATGTGGGAGATGAGGAATACCCTTATTAGTTATAAAGGAAGGCCCCTCACAAGTTTGAGCATATAAATTCATGGAGGTACCGCTTGATCTAGAACTGTCGAGGAGCTATAATAATCATCTATCAAAGGATGATCACTTCCAGCCATAGGAACTACTTTCTCTTATGACATTTGATCTCCCAATGCTCTCCATAATTGTTTTTAGTTGGATTTGTCCTTCCTAGCTATGGAAACAATTTTCAGCAATATCTGTCTAGGAAAAGGACCTTATTCCTTCCATGTTTATAGATTTTGATAAAATATTTCAATTATTAAATCTTGATGCACCTTTGGTATTTACCATAAATTTTAAACAATGCAGATTCGCCGCTAAGTTCTTGCACCTTAGATGTGTAAATTACTGTAAATGACTTGTAAATGTGAACCTTAATGATCAAATTTAACAAATCTTGACAAATCTCAGGGTCCTTTGTCAGTATTTACCCCTAGCCAAGAAAATTTAATGGAAATATTTGTTAAACTAGGAAAATATCAAGAAAATAACTTATGATCAAGCTCATATTTTTAAAGCTCGACAAAGGATGATGTCTAGATCATGTATTTACATCTAAACATATTTAATACACTACCATTGGTTGATGCTTATCTGTATTTATAGAAATATTCCCCAAAAAGGTCGTCATGAGGGTGTTGGTACCAAAATTAGTCCCACCTTATAAACCGAGCAACATCAAAAGAGTAAGCGGGATGTTTAGCAAAAGAAAAACAAGGATTCGAGTCGTTTTGTAGCTGAGGATGGATCATAAAATATCTTTTCACTCGACATGGGGAATATTAGATAGCACCTCAACTAAGAGGTATGACCTACCCTCTTTACTTTAGGATCTCGCTACAAATAGGGTAAGAGGACCCATTTTGTAGCATGTATTTGTAAAAGGAATGGATATAACAATAATATTTAAACTCACTTTCTTAGGGATGTAAAAATTAAGCCTCAAGAAGACATGGTCAATACAACATCATCTAACTCTCATGAGTTGTCACACTAGAAAATGAAGATACATTCTATAAAGGTTAAGGTTACTAAATATAGTTGTAAATTTCAACTTTCTCTTGCATACTTTGGACAAAGGATGGACCGATTTAAAAAATATCCAAAATATTTATGCCTAAATAGTGCAACCAAGGGTATTTTTTATCCGATTGTTATTGGTTGTAATGTTGATGTATTGTTTGGAAGTTAAGCAGGATAAATTTGATTATATAAAGAACTCAAATGAACCTTGCAAATACTACAAACAATTGCTCTTGATGTAAAATATGGATCACATAGTCTAATGCATTCCTTCAACTAGAAGGTTTGTGTTCATGGAGGGAAAATAACACATGATTTCACAAAAACTTTGACAATTCAAAACACAAAAGCTCATGAAAAATTATCAACAAAATACTCACAATATTTGATCAAATATGCTCCAGATACACTCAAGAAGCGAGAAAGATATTAAGAAAAAAAAATTGTAGTTACGAAATTTTCTCTATTTGAAACCAAAGACTTATGTAATTCAGAGAGACTAATTAGCATAAGATTGTAAAAGAAATGTGGAAAATTGATTCAAAACAATTCATCTTGAAAAAGTAAAAATAACCCGAAAATACACAGAGATTAATTCAAATAATTCTAATTCTTCAATAAGGGGACACAACTATGACCGTAATATTTTCCAATGGATGTATGATGAAACCATTTTGGCAAGAAGGTTTGGGAACAAATGAATAACTCATGTTTCTTAGATTGGTCTAGTTTAAGCAAGTACAAACAGGTTGTCTCCTTTTTTCTCTAAAGATTAGAAAATTTAACCCCCTTGTGTGAGAGTATTCTCGCGTCGCATTTATACAATTGCAATCACTCACTCACTCTTTAATTTTCCCCCAAAAAACATAAATCTTTGAATAATATTCTTTCTTTACAACACATACTCTAATCCACCTTTATTCTCTTGGAAATATTTTTATTTATGTTGTCAAGGTGAAGAATCACAAGTCATTCACGTTTTTCACTCTACCAAAATGACTAGGATACCATGTCACTTCTTTGATGTTTCTTTTAATCATTTCTCTCTTAAAGTGATCATATAAACCCTTTTTTATGATTTCCAAGCATCTCCATGTTATTTGATTTGACGCATAATCCCTTTTATTTTTTGAGAATCCATCTTGGGAAACACACATTCATCTTCACGTATTTCTGGTTGGATTTTTCCCCTCATGGATCATGTCATATCGAGCCAACCATTATCTTTTACATAATTCCAACTTACTTCATACTTATTTATCCCATGTGAATATCACATTGAGATCTTTAGAAACTATCTTACCATGATTATACTTAGCTCGACTTTTCGCCTCAAATTTATTATAAAAGCAAACTATTTTCTTTACAAACTGACATTTTCTTTTTTGAGTTTAAGGAATTTAGGGAAATTTATCTACAATATGGTGGGAACACAAGTGACACCTAGCTTGAAAAACATGTCCACTAAGGATTTACACTCAATCTTGGATCTTTCAGGCCTCGATGAGGCATTCGTAAGAATGCTATCCGAGAATGTTAATCCTAAAGATAATATTGGGCCTTTGATAGCTCAAGTTGTTGGGTACATTGGTTAGAAGTCTTATCAGGATAAGTCCTATTTTTTTTCCTTCCAGATGATGTATTTTTGTCTCTTCAGGTGAGAACATCAAAAATATCCTTATGCATTGAAGAAACTTTTGCTTGTGAGCAAGCCTAGTGTGCAAGGCTTTACCAATTACAAATTCCCCTTGATTTTTAATGAATCATTTATTGTGAAGGAAATACCCTATGGGTCTTATGTACTTGATGGAGATATTTCACTAGGTATTTTCCTACTCTTTTTGTAGAATGAATGAACTAGAACAACATGTCTCAATCTTAGAGAAGAAACCATCAGGGACTACACCTTCTTAGCCTCCTAAAACATCACCCGTATTTGTGAAGAAATATAGGGGTGAATCTAGTTCAGAAATCCTACTCCATTTTCTTTAGGATCAATTGTTATTGCACTTCTAGCTCAAGCTGTTAATCCATCATTCACTTCAAAAAAATAGGAAAAAGTTTTTCCTAAATGAGGTCTAGGTATGACTAAATGGGTTTCTTACTATAAGAGGACATACTAATTGCTAAGTTTTATAAATGGTCCTATGAAAACTATTGATGAACTCGGGTCTTTGGGTATGTCTTGCACCCTGGCTAGAGACATTGTGTTTTTTCAAATGGCATTTGGAATAGAGGAATTTGTTCCTAGAAAGAATAGGTTGGTGAAGAAACTTCCTCTTTGCAGAGAGGACTTTGTAATGGAAGATGATTAGGCTTCTCTATTATTTTTTCTTTTTGATTTAGTTATTTAGTTTCCAAAAAATTATGAAATCCTTTTTTATGGGTTGGGGTCCCTATAGAACCCCAATTTATCTTTTTCCACAATACAAAAGATGTCAAACAATTACATTAGTTTACATGCTTCATAATAGATTTAGAATTCTATGAAATCAATATAAAGATCTAATATATTGAATCAAATGACATTTATGTTTGAAAAAAACTGTAATGCCATAAAATTTTGCAAACTAAAAGAATGTTTAACTTTCATTTAAAAAAAAAAAAAAAAGTAGACAACTAAAAGTTACAGTTTTGATGCAACATACATGATCTCACTTTACAGATTTATACACAAGAAGACTTTCAAAATACAACATGTAACTATAAGAAAACTCATGATTCAATATGATAATATTACAATCTTACAAGTTTCTAGCAACAATAAAATAAAAGTTTCCTTAGTAGAGACTAATGTTTTATCAAATACAATAAGTACAAAAATGGGTCTTTACAAAAGTATGACACTTTACAAGCCACATTTATTTACAAAGTGAAGGCAATGTCCTCCAAAGGTGAGAAAGACCAAGATGGCAAGAGGCTTTACTATCTCCAACTTGAGCTCCAACTCCAATACTCCTACAAGAATCCAACTCCAAGAGAACATGGCTTGTTTACCACCCAACCAATAGGCATCATCACATGCCTTTCCATGGTTGGAAGTCATGCTAGCCTCCCCCAAGCCCATGGGAGAGAGGAACTAGCTTCCACAATGTGCACAAGTATAATGGGGTTTAAACACACACAACAAGAAAAAACATAAGACCAATCAACCACTTAGACCTACTACACAATGAAAACCACAACATGAGGAGAACAAGGTCAACCTCACAAGGGGGAAGAGAGGAAGTAGGATGCCCAAATCAAGGTGTCCAACCATAGGAGCACCAAAAAATACATATATACAAACTCCTTATACCTCCTAAATCATTCATCCTCCTTATTCCTCCTTTATGCTATAGAAATCCTTCTTGGGAGGATTTTCAAACCCAAAAGGGTTTCCTCACCAAGAATGGGGAAAGGTTCAAGCCATGTGAACCTTTCTCCCACCTCAAACCATATGAGGGGATGAGAAGGGACCTTCATGGCTTGACCAACAACCATGAGGTTTGAGAGGGAAATCCCTCTCTCTTCCCCTACATTCTCCAAAAACCATCATTCCAAATGATGGTGGAGAGAAAACAAAGAAAAATAACAAGAACAAGCAAACAACCACATTCACCATACAACTTCACAACACATCATTTCACACACTATTTTATTGATCAAGCATAGTTTACAAGATAACAAAACTAAGAAGGAAAAAGGTTAAGAACCCTACCTCTATAATGCTTTCCAAGACTCTAAGCTTTTCCCCTTTGTTCAAGCTCCCCTCCAAGCTCCCAAAATTCTCCAAGTGCTCCCAAAAAAATGAACCAAGAAGACCCATTCCTTCCACATGAGGAAGAATAAAAAGAGGAACCCAAAAGTTTCCTCACCAATGAGAAAGTGACAAGTGTCACCTCCTCTCCTCTCAAGAGTCAAAGATTCCAAAAACCAAATAAGTAAGAGTAAACTCACCTTTTATCCCTTATCACCCAAAATTCTAAAAACTAAAATAAAACAAAGTGGAGCAACTTTTAACAATTTCACACAACCCAACCATCTTACATGGATGGTGACTAAAGAGGGAAAAATGGGAGGGAAACTCCCTCCAAACCTTGGAAATAGGCCCCCCTACCTATTAGGTAGGGTCCAAGGCCCATTTTCATGCTAAGGAACCCCAAACTCAAAAGGGGTCCCTAAAATTACCCAAAATAACCCAATTTCGGGTTTGGCATGCTTGGGCACAAGGGTAGAGGGTGTGGGGTCCAGGTCCCCAATCCCTTCTACCAACACACACACACTTCCCAAAACCAACACTTAACTTAAGATAATATCATTAAACCCTAATCTAGTTTACTTAATAAAACACACCCTAAACCTAATTAATTTTACAAAACAATATTACATTACAATTGAGGGGTTCACCCATGGTGCCCAATTAAATACATCTAATCTAAGGCCTCAAACATTTAGCATGGTTAGGACTCAGCCCATGGGCCACTTGTGCACAATTGCGTAGCTGCCCTGAAACCCATGCTCTCCTATACCTGTCACCTGCACACTCATTGCACACATTAACCACATCTGTCCAATATAATAAACATCATCTAAACATCACAATATCAATCAAACTTATAATGTCTAAACATAATTTACAATTGATAGTGCAATGCATACAATTACCCACATAGTTTGCCATGAATCATCCACAATAAAATTGCAACGACATACACTTAGGTTAGCATGAAAATCACCATCATTAAATCCAAAACACTATATCATTAATCAAATCAACCACAAGAGACTAACATCTAACCAATAAGTCTATCATATAACCCTGTTAGTGTCATCAACATCATAAGAAATATATCAGTATATGAATCTAGTCCAATTGGCGCTACGCGCCCAAAATGCCATAATGTCCATGAGGATAAAATATCATACTAAAATGTCCAAAGTCTATCAGAGTCTCAATCAAAACATGTCTAGGAATAAAGGAACCAACAGATAATTGGAGCTATAAAAATGTGGGCACTACAAAACAATTCAAAATAGATTTTAGTTCTCATGAAATAAGAGTAATAGTTAAAACAAGGTGAAAAAGTTGTTCAAAGAAAAAAAAGCTTAAACTTGCTCATCAGTCTTCGCAATTGCATCTTCATCTTCATCATGTTCTTCCTTAACTGGTTGTCTCTCTATATAAGCATCATATCTTTGAAACATTTGCATTATTTATTAATCTTTATCGGTAGGTGATGTTTGTAGATTAAGTGATGCTTGTTCAATATGTCACAACATGTGGACATTCTTGGCATGTATTCTCTCAACTTCTTGTTCAGCTCAACAATTTTATTCTCTACCAAGATAAGTTTTTTGATAACCTCATAAAAACAAGGTTCATCTCTGATATTCTTGTCAAATGATTGATTTAACGTATCAATTTCCCAATTCCCATAAACCATATTGTGTTTTTCAAACACCATTTGTTCCAATATATAATCTATATTATCAATAACCTTCTCCACCCAATATTTTTCAATCTCTAACTTTTCTTTAACTTGGTTTATAATTTCCACCTGATTTTGGCTAATTCTTCCATTACATTTTGAGTACCCTTCTCCTCGCATGATAGTATTCCTTATTTCTCTAGTAAATCCTCATCTAATTGGTTTATTTATTCAAGTTTAGGAAAAATTTCATTAAGAAAACACTTCATTTTAACATAGCTCAATAAATTAATTAATTTCATTAAGGACTTTAGTAAGCTCTGTATACGTATCTCTTACTTTTTCAATCACTTGCCTACCCCTTTGGTGACAATTATCTACCCACTTATCTACTGCTTCAACCTTTTTACTATATTTTTCAACTTTATCTAGCATCTCAAGGGTGATGGTGGTGATAAATTCTTTGGTAGATCTTACCAATTTATGCAAGCATGCAGTAAATGTTTTTACATGTTCTTTTAGCTACTTTTTGGATATCTTATCCTCATCAAAATTATGCAACAAACCTTCAACTACCTCAGTGACCCCTTGCTTCAATGATTCTCTAGTAGGTCTTCCCAATTGGATATGTTGAATATCATAGTCACTCTCTGTGATATCATACTTTGTCTTTCTCGATGAGGAGTTGCAACCTCCAAAGTTTTAAACCCATACTTGATCTATTCGTGTCTTAGTAAGAACCCTTACTTTCTTCAAAGATTCTTTGGGATTTGGAATTGAGATGCTTGTGATGCTTAAGGTTTCCTTTTTTATCTCTTTCACCCCTTGTTGAAGAATTCCCCTAACCATCTAGCCATAGGGGTGTTCCCCTTATTTTCTTTTTGTGGGTTTTCAGAATACACTACTAATTCCTTTGATGTTTCTCCAACTTTTACTATATATTTTTCACTATCCAATATAACAACATCTGATTTTCCTACATCCTGCCCTTGAATTTGTGGCTGAGTAGCATCCTCTAATTTCTTGCCTCCTATTGCTTCTTCACTTTGACCTTTATTTCCTATAGAAACCTCAGTAGAAATCATTGTTTCACTTGACACTCCTTTTGGATCCTGAATAAGGATATTCATTGCACTTGTATCTATATTTTTCACACATTAAATTTCCTTTAGGGTACTTTCATCCAGGCTTAAAGTTTTAGTTGCCCCCTTATCCTTTAGAATATTTTCATCTTTTGTTGGTGATTTTTTTGTGGGTGGATCCACTTGGGGATGCTTTTCAACTACTATGGGCTCTGCTTGTTAAGCTATTATTTGTGATTTTTACCTTTTCTTATATTTGGTTTAGGAGGAATCCCAACATATTTACTTGTTTCTTTTAACATTTCAGTAACAACATCCTTCATAATATCAGTCTTTTGGAAAATATGATCTTCCCCTACTGACTTTGAATCTTTTGGTGATTGAACTTTAATATGAACCCTACTCTCTAAAAGTGCCTCATCCAAATTTTCTTGAACTATTTTCTCATCATTTGTGATAGAATCTATATTTTTACTCTGAGTATCTTTGGGTTGATCTCCCATACTTGCATTTAATACCATATGAGTATCTTGGACATACACGTCCTGTTAAAGGATACCTACATTCTCAGCTATATAAGTCTCAATATCTACTTCAATCACTTCCAATTCAGGAACCTCATTAAGAAAATTGGATACCTTGTCGGTTATTTTTGGTGGCTGTTTAGGATGCTCAGTCACTAGGTTATCTTGTATTTGTTCTTTCTTTACTCCAATTGACTGACGAGACATATGAGTATTGCTAATCATTCTTGGAATTGTTTCAATAGATGACGAGAATGTAGATATATTAGGTAATGTCACATTTGGAATAAAATGCACATTCCCAAGGGTTTGGAATGGAAATAATTGATGGGATAGTAAAGCAACAACCCTCCTTTGGTCTTCAGTTAGAGTAGGAGGATCAATCACCTCAAGATCTCTATGCTTGTATTTTATTCATTTATGACCACCAATGTCTCTTGTCAAAAGTTGTTCATATACAAATCTAATCTTCTTCTTAGTTATTTCAAATTTCCTAAGATTTGGTGCCTCTCTTTCTTTTGAAACATCTAATTTGGATTTGATATTTGTGCTTTCTATAGCTCCTCTCATCATCTTTTTCAGTTTCAGATGGTCTTGGTAATACCTTTGAGGAGATTATTTGTGAAATTAATCCTTTCCCTTTTTATTGGATTGGTACTTCTTCAATCATGGTAGCATCTTGCATGGTTGTCCATAGTATCTCATCAGCTTTCTATACCTAACATGACCTTGAAGTCCCGGTCTTACTATTTTTTAATATCCATTCATAAATAACTCCTATGGTTGGCTTGTTGTTGGGTAGTTTTTGAGCATGTTTGTTGTTGGGTAGTTTTTAACGTTTCAAATCCACTCACCCTAAAATATGTAAAGAACCTATATTGCATGAAAATGTAGCCATATTCTTGAATTTTTCCTTAACAGAAACATAAATCGATATTGTTCCCATTCTGGCTTAAAAGGCATGTCACAGGGGAAATAAATGCATCATTCACCAACCTTACATTTCCTTTCCAATTATCTAGCCTCAATTGTGGGTATACATCATATACCCTATGATCATCAAAACTTTCTTGTAATGGGAGTCCTAGAAATGATTTGAAGCAAGAAACATTATAGATAAAGTAGGACATCATATAGAAAGTAATATCAATTGGATTATCCATTTTGTAATTTTGATTCATTGTTAAAAATTGAGTCTGAATAGATGTTGATATGAAACTTGCCAAATGAAATTTTCCTTACTCTTCTAAAATAACCATTATAAATGGACACATCCATTATTAAAAGTCCGTTATTCCTTCTGACCCTACCATTCTATTTAATAACATAATCAATTCTTCCACCTCCTCGACAAACATAGCCTAGGTTAATCTTTTGGGAATCCTTTTGATGGATGTTTTTTTATCTTTCAGCCATTGAGAATTCAATATTGTAGCATACTCAACATGCCTTTCCTCATAGTCCTTTTGGGTAGATTCAACTGTAGTAATTATCGGTTGATCTAAATTAGGAAACCCTAGAATTGCTTTAAAGACTTAGGTTGTTAAATTTATCATGCTTTCTTCACCTCCATCCAATACCTCATTTGATTATGGGTTATAATTCTCTGCACACAACCATATGAGCTCAGGAGCATGTATGGAAGGTGGGAAAGTAACTGTTAGGGAAATGTCACTAGCATCAATAGCTGTCATCCATTTAATTTTATTTGGGTCACTCAATCTTCTCTAGAAATCCTCCAAGTCAAAGCATTTAACAACTTTGTGTCCATGACCTTATCTAGATCACTAGTAATACTGGAATTTACGTGAAAATTGATGTTAGATACTTCATCTTATACAATTTATCTTTCCTTATCAAATTTTGAATTAAGTATGGTGAAGCAACACTTACCCATTTATCCAAAATCTCCGAGTTTCTATTTTTCTCCCGTGCCTCCAACTCACTTCCATTGTATTTTTCCTCTTTCATTTTCACAACTTCTCATAGTTAGGGCACCTTTGAGATCTTCATGTGTAATAGAAAAAACTCAAAGTGTTTGAATGTTTCAATCAATTTTTATTTGATCCATGCAAAAATGCATTAATGGCGGTAGTCATAAATGCATTATATCCCCACCATCCACCTTGTTTTTTTCATTTGAATGTGGACCATCCACTTGGGTTAATTTGATGCCTTGTGGGCTCGTGGAGTCTTTTCACACTTTTTCACTATCTTTTGAATGTATACAAGTTTACATGTTTGACCCGAATTCCTACTCTTGACTGTTATTGAGATCATGACACGTGTTCAAATCTTAGAGGTAACGGAATTACAGGACTCTTTTGCACATTTTCTCATTCTCCCAACTGGATACAAGTTTACCATGTTGACCTGAAGCCCCACTTCTCTAACTTTTCCTATGGAATGGACACATGTCCCATTTCGAGCTTCAGGGCATATTTGCATTTTGCATTGTAGTATGCCTTTGGTGTAAAAATGCACCACCAGTCCATTTTCTTGCTCCAATTATTTTCAAACACGTCACCTCTTTTGGGAATGGGGTCAACTTTTCCTTTTGTATCATTGACTTGAATATTTGAAAGAATATTCTTCAGACTTCGGGGATGGACTTGCAAATTGTATTTGTAATATGAAATGACTGATTTTTTGCAAGAAAAATTTGTCTTAGCAAACCAATGGTGTTGCACTAAGTATCATCGAGACTCGGAAAATTTCTTGCATTTTGTAATATGCACTAGGAACAAAAAGGATGCAATTAAAAAGGATAAAACATGGTTTTACATGGTATTTCCATCATATTAAAAGGGATTTTTTAGTTACGACACATTTTCACAATCCTTGACTGGAAAATAGGATTTCTATAGTATAACGAAAGGATCTAACATGATTTTTTAAATGGGTCTTTTCACTTCAGCATACGTATTTCTTAACGCAAGCAATTAGAGACAAATTTTTTGAATGAAACTCTTAGGAAAAAGGGGTAAGGTTAAATTGAGCACCAACATGTAGAATGTAGTAAATGTGTGCATGGAAACAATAGACTCCCCTCCTATGAATTGTGATGTAGATGAACTAGTCGTTTTTCCTTGTGATGGATGTAAATGGAGGTTTATATTCCTTTGATGGATGCAACTCTAAATGGTGATAGTAGATGCTTAGTGATTGGTCCCTCATTATGATCACATAACTTTATATTTATGTGGTTCTCTTACTTTAATTTCATAATTAACCCCAAAAAGACCAACCACCAAAAAGATAAAAAACCCAGATGGCTAGAAAGTTCCCAAATGGTGAGAATAAAGTGCAAAGAGGATCGGGGTGCCCTGAGAGGAGACTAGGGCACATGGGCACCCTTTTTGAGAAAATAGGAAAACGTAGAATGACAATATAAACTAGGAAAATGTAGGTGTAAGATCAGAAATAAGACAACAAACAATGTAAAAATGGGAAAAGACATGGGTTAATTATTAATTATTTTACTTACGAACCATATGAATAGTATTATGAGATGGGGACTACATAATGACTAATAGTGCATGATTTTGTGTCTACATTTTCCCCCACTTTATGTTCTTTGATCAAAAATCTTGGTAACATAAAGTAGATAGAGATGCGTACCTGATAATCTATGTAGAGTGATGTAGCAAGATGCTAAAGGACTAGAAAAAACATGGAGTGACAAAAAGATGGAGTGTGGAGACTAAAGATGCAAAAGTGTAAAAACCGATTAAAAGCGAACCTATGGCGAAGCACGTGTGTAGACACTAATGTGTGTAGTGTACCTTCATGGTTAGTATCGCGTGTGTCATGTACCCACCATGTGTGTATTTTTTTGACTACTTGCTTCCCATACCTTGTGAGACACTGAAAAGAGAAGAAGATCAAGTAGTCAAATACACATTTATATGTGTAAAAATTGCATGTATATATGAAAGTATGAAAATAAAAAAGGAACATTTGTACCTGATCTATCATGCGAAAAATGGTGTAGAAAGGATATCCTATAACTGTCGGTGAAGTGTGATTTTTTTGGGTGATCTCATGCCACTATGGCTGAAGAATTGTAGGGAGAAAGTTGTATTATTCTCCAACCTATAATTTCTTCCCTGAGAATGTATGAAGAGATCTCTGTACTGTCTAGTTTTTTGGGTGATCCAATGCCATTGGTTGAATAAGTGTAGGGAGGAAAGTCCAATGTTCCTCCAACCTATAATTGCTCCCTAGAATGTTAAGGATAATCTACCCTATAAAATTCATTGTGTATGGAGTTCGGAGACTAGTCTGAACTCACTCACTATATAACCCACTATGTGATGGGGAAAAATTAAAAACTGAACTGTATTGATACTATGTGTAATGTGTATAAAGCAAAATGATGGCCCCCATATTTTGGGGTGCATGTGACGTCGAGGATAGGAGAATGTGGCCCCAAAAGAGGACTAACAGTGTAAACTGAAACTCTTCCTTACAAAAGGAAGGGAGTGTGCTTTGTAAATACTGAGGCACACACAAACAAGTGGCTAGGAAACATGTGTTAGTATAAACAAACATACATGTAGAAGACAATTGTAAACCAAACAAACAATGTGTAATCTAGAACATAAGCAAAATATGTAAACACCCAAGAAGACAATGTAGGATACAGAAAGTGGGTTGCAAACATGGGACACCCCGTATAGTTTCCCAAGACACTTAGGGCCATATTTGCCACAAACAAACAAGTGTGCACACCGAGAAAAATGGAAAAGACCCATAAAAAAAAACATGCATTAGCATACAATGTAACAAACAAGTATATAAGAAAAAATCCTTCCATAACAAATGCTACACATGAAGCACCCATTAGCATATCAGAAAAATAACAAGTATCTCAAAGTGTGTATAAACTAAAGTAGTGTGCTATGAACAAAAATGAAACAATAACACCTGTAGTGTATGTGGATTCCCTGTTAGGAAATGTATCAAGCATCGGTTCGCATATAGAATATCTATATCTGCGATACCAAATAGAAAACAACATGAATGCACATATGTGTATGGTAAATATAATGACATATAAGAGATATATCTAACATGTGTAGTCAAGTGAAGATGTAAGCACAAGAGAAAACAAGAGTAAATACAACCACAAAATTCAATATGTTGTGGATGGATGGAATGGAATGTGGATGATAGGAGTGGTGTTCCCCCTAGGTGAATTGAGTTGTATATAGTGAGGCTCATTTATTATGCCCCCTCACTAGTCAATAATTAACCATAAATGAGAGTGCATCATCAGGAAATGGTTAAACTATGAGTTGTGTGTAGTGTGTTGTGATGATTGTGTAATGATGAAATGCGACATAGAGATGATTTGTGCATGAATCTATAGCCTAAGTTTATATCATGACAAGATGAATAGAAAGGAGTGGTTATTTAGCCTAAAGTATATACCACTAAACATTGTAAGTTGTCACAAAATCATGAACTTTAGGAATTATTTAGCCCGGTCTCATACTACTATTTAGAAGGTTCTTAAGTGAAGAAAGTACTAATTAATCCCACCTTTTGGCCATCTTGTTTTATCTTTTGTTTTGTCATTCCCACACATTTTTATATACATGCCCAGCTATTTTGGCACTTTCCTGTAATTTTAGCATAAACCGAGGCACCCATACTTGTACTAGGGTGCACTTTGGGGCATCCCAATCCTTGTTTTACTTTCCGCCTCTTTTTGGGCTCTTTCTAGCCATTTTTCATCCTTATATTTTTCCTAGTTGGCCATGTCGGGATTAATTACAAAATTAGAGCAAGATAATCATATAAATATAAATTTATGAGACCATAATGATGGTCTTAGTGTTACTTGTTACCATCATTCCATCTAGAGTTGCATCCATTGCATCACTTTCATCCACATAGTTCCATGAATCAAGGCTAGGAGATCTGCATGAACACACACTTCATAGGGGGATTCTATTCTATTCTATGCACACATACTATTAAATTTTTTACATTTAGGTATTTCTCACTACTTCACAAAGTGTGACTGACATAAGAGCACCTAGGGCATGACATGCACACACACACAAACTAGAACTAAATTTGGGTCTAAAATGTAGTGCAATGGTCGGGTTTTGTAAGCCCATAGTTATGATGGATGAGGTCATTTGACCCATTCATTTGCATATATTTTTAGGGTTTTGATACTTATCTTATCTCTTATAGGTATTCAACTTCATCTTGCTATATTTGGCACATTCGACATAGTTCAATAATCTAGTATGACATGCATTGAAGGTTACAAAGACATCTTCCAACCTAGAAAGAACCAGTTCTAAGATTTTTAGAGACCAAGGAACCTATTATCCCATACCGGGGAACCTTCGGGTGCTCCATTATGCTCTGTATGCTGCATTATACTCAGATCTTCCAGATCCACTATTTTTGGGACCTCTGTGCAAGCATTCTAGCTTCTGTATTTTCTTGTCGGATATGTAGCACCTGCAACAATAATCCATGATCAGCTGAGTTCATTCCTTAACTTCCTCTTGCATACTATGGTTTTATTTCTACTAGTTCAATCATTTTAGTCACTTTATATTACTTAAGATCATTTATTTATAGTGTTTATGTCCTCCTATATTAGATTAACTATTATTATATTTCCCTATTTTAGTTAATTTTAGTTAATCATTTTGGTGAACCCCACTTCTTATCATGGCTAAGCATAATCCTTCTGAATCTCCACTCATTCTCCAATTTGATAGCTTTGGTCATGCCTTTGTTTATACTCCTGCTGATCCTTTTGGGTATAGACCTTGTCCTTCATTTATTCAGCTACCATCTTCTAATATGGACCCTAAAGCTATAGATGACGTTGTTGTTTCTTATCTATGTACTATTGACCCTATCATCTTAGCACAAATCATTGAAGAGGCTCAAGCCCCTCTCCTTGATCCAATCATTGTAGATTCTACCATAACTGAACCACATGATGATTCACCTTCACTGTTTACTCTCCTATAGTTGATTCTCCTAATGCAATAATTGTCCCTACCTCTCCATCTTCTGCTTTTGGACCACAATCTCTTGAAGCTCTACATGACTCGGTCCCTACTATTTGTATGGTTGATGTGGTCCCCATGATTCATCATTAACTCTTGATGTCACCAATGCCATGATACTTTATACAGGGTCTACTCCACAATATTCTCTTGCTTTACCTATTCCTTCACCACCTCCACTTGTCAATGAGCAATCGATTGAGGATGACATTTGCATGATAGACATAGCTCCTTCCCCACTTCCTATTATTTATACTACTATCATTCTATATTAGAGGCCTCTGTAATTTGTAGACATCACTCTCTCATGCCCTTTAGTATGCCCACCATTCACTTGTACTCTCTTCATGAATAATTCTTATTGGGAGCATATATACTGCTTGATATCTCCTATAAGGCCACTGTATGTTCACACGATGGTCTCCTTCGACTTGGTTTTGCATTTGAGGACCTCCATTCACCTTTATATGATCCACATTTATATCATGGATATGTTATTATCATCGTTGTGTATGGGCTTTGTGTTTTTCATCTCGTTTTCCACCTTGCATGTTACCCTACTCTCTCTCCAATTACTCTCGACAAATCTTGGTTAGATTATATTGGAGGCACACTCGATTTGGCTCACATTGATATAGCATTTCCCATGCCCTTTGGTACTATGCACATTTGTAACAGTTCCTTTCTTTTCTATTCACCCAACTTCACTATGTGGTATGCTCATGGATGTCCATTACCTCCCTTTACTGATGAAAAATACACCATGGAAATGTATGTATTACGCATTCACGGTTATTTGGATGACCAACCTCACACCTTCACTTATTAAGTCTCCCACGCCATTCAATATGACTTTGACAATGATAAAGATGATCTTTTAGACAATTTAGTTTATCCATTGCCTTTCTTCATTGATGAAACTTTGCCACCACACCAAATAGGTCCAATATTCACCCATTTAGTTGAAATCTCTGGACCTCATAATCACCCAACTCATGCATCTCCATCGGACTCAATTCTTTCTTTACATACCTTATTCCAAGAGAAATTTCATGCTATGGAATCTACAATTTCCTCTCTTACCACTAAAATTCAACAACTTAAGGATGCTTTTCAATCACATGTTTGTGTTATTTCTACATCTCATATGCACTCTATGACCTGATACTTTCCACTTAACCAAAAATCAAGGCATACTATCACCTGAGCCTCTCATATTTGAACATAATACTCCATCCTACAACATTCTTATTCAGATTCTTAAGCATCAGTTGATCACTTTACTGCCTACTCCTTATCATCCTTCCCAACTAGCACAATATCATGGTCGTCCATATTTCCACTATCATCAAATATATGGACATCATGATAATGTCTACCTTGTCTGAATAATTAAATATCTTGAACATCTAGGTCTTCTTTCATTTGCTACACAACCTTCTAATACTATTAATCACATGCATCGGGCTCATATCTCTCATGTGTATCCAACTAGTGTTTCTCAACCACCTCCTAAGCAATGCTCTTCTACAAATAGTTCATCATCTCTTCACCCTTCTCTAGTATCATCATGATGATCCTTTGCCAAATAATCAAACATATCACCGCAACCACTACCATCCACCTCATCAATGTCACATGACGTTATACCTCATTCTTCATCTTGCACTCATCCTTCAAATGCATATATATTTCATTCGTCAGCTTCATGTTTATCTACTATACCACCTCTTTTGAAATATGGCTCTCCATATTCCTCCTCATATATGTTCGGTGGAGGACCTTCACCTTTCACTCTCATTGGTTAGTTCACCTACTTGGGGGAATAACACATTATGCACTTTCCCCCTTATGTTTTCGCATAGTTACATAATTATTACATCACATTTTTCGTAGTTCTCATTTATTTTCCTTTCCTATAGGCATATCATATCATGTGTCATAACATTGTCATTACCGATGATGCACTCTTGTGCTTCAATTCACACTTGACTGTTGAGGGATTACCATTACACTGAACCCCACACACCACACCTTAGGCATTACACATTGCATTTCATCATACATTGCACATCATACACTCTTCATTATACACTTATTCTACATTATACTAGTCCTCATCTATGCATTACATCCATTAGGGTATCTACACTTAGTCACATCATACAATGCACATTTCTACATATATTCTACATATTACACTAGGTTACATTACATATGAGTCTAGCTTTACATTTTTCATTACATTTCCCATTTATATGTACAGATATTACATCACATTTTACACATTACATAGCACACACTCCACATCTTATATTTCATTGCCCACACTACGCATTTGCAAATCCTACTCATCACATGGTCATACATGTTACATTGTCATCTACGCGTTGCGCTCACCACCATATGACACACTTTAGTTCCTCATTCCATACTCCACGCCAAGGTTTTATCAATCAAATGGACCTTATATTCACCATGCAAAATTTCCTCATGCAACATTTCAAACCTAGTGACATACCCATTAGACTAAATAGTCACCTATTCTATCATCTTATAGTGGTATACACCTTAGGTTACATCACCACTCCCATCCTTTCATCTTCTAGTGTTATATTCTTAGTCCTAAATGGTCACCAATCCTATCATATTCTAGTGATGTACGCTTAGTGCTAAATCCTCACCAATTATTTCATCTTCTAGTGATATATACTTAGTGTTAAATCATCACCAATTCTTTCATCTTCTAGTGATATACGCTTAGGTATAAATCATCACTCCTCTTTTCAATTTTCTAGTGATATACATTCAGTCTTAAATCATCACTCAACCATTCAACAAGTTGTGATATACACTTTGGCTATAGGGTTCATGTATATATCTCCACATGTCACATCTCATCACCATTACATATACACACTCATCACAATGCGCTAGACACAAAAAAACACTACTTGACCATTTCTGATGACACACTCTTGTTTATGGTTCATTCTTGACTATTGATGGGGAAATAAAAATGAACCTCATTACACACACTTCCATTCATTGTGGGGGCATGCAGCTCCTATCATTCCATCTTACATTCCATTCCATTCATCCACAACATGTTGCATTGTCTTTGGGAAATTTAATCTTGTTTACTACTATTTTTCATGATCAATTTACTAGACATGTTAGATTGATTTCTTATATGTCATCTATATCATACGAGACATATGCACTCACGCCTTTATTTAATTTGATTATAGATACAAGAATCTTACAAGTGACGTGGGTGCTCAGCTTCTACCCTTCCTATACTAGTCACTAGGGGCATCCACATTCATCTCATATAGGTGTTAATATTTCATTTTATACATAGCATATTACATTATTTTGTCATACATGATTTGACATATTTTTTATTCATAATAACACACTAACAGTGCTCCATGTGCAACACTTGTTTGTTTCTTTATACTTGTCTTCCATTATTTGAAATTGTATGTGGGATTTTCGCTATGTTTGTGTGCACACTTGTTTATTTCTTGTGGCCATGACTACATTGCATGTCTTACGACATCGTGAGTGACGTACCATTTTTGTAACTTCCTTTGAGTGGATTACTTTTTTCTTGCATGTTTAAACTAATGTGCTTGCGCGGTTCTTACATTTTCTATGTATTTTACAATTGTCTTATTACATGCATGTGTTTTCGGACTACTTGTTTTGGCTAGCCATCCTTATTTTTACATTTTTGGTTTCTACATACGCACCCCCTTTCCCCTACGGGGAAGAGTTCTGAGTTAATAGTGCAAGAGGTCCTCTTTTGGGGCCACATTCTCCTATCAGTGATGTTGCATGTGCCCCCAAATAGGGGGCATCATTGAGGGTTTACATACTAACACAACGTATTTACATTGATTCAAGGTACATTATACTTTTCCACCCTTGGCATTGTGGGTTTACATAAACGAGTGGCTTTAGAAAAGTATACGAACCCCATACACACAATGGCATTTATAGGACATGGTGTCGGGTTAGGATTTCTTGGAAGTAGTTACAAGATTGGAGGTTATAGTGGGTGTGCCTCTCTACACTACTTCAGCCACTAGTGTCCGATCACCCAAAAACCAGGATAGTATATAGATCTCGTTACACATATTTCAGCAGAAGTGGTCAAAGATTGGAGGACACATAGCATTTCCTCCCTACACTTCTTCAACTAGGTTGGCATGATATTGCCCAAATAACTCATAGAAGTAAAGGATATCCTTCTACACCCTTTTTCTCAACATGGATCAGGTGCACATGTTCCATTTACACTTTCCCTTTTCATGTATTTTACATTTGCATATTTTACACATTTCCATACGCATGAGTATTTTAAATAACATTTTCACACACATACATATTTGACTACTTGATCATTTTCTCCTTACAGGTCTGGCCATATGAGAAACAAGTAGTCAAATTTGGGGAAAATAACAACAATGATGATGATAACAACAACATTCTCCGTGATGGTATGTTCCTTACTAACCATGAAGGTACATTACACACCGTAATAGCTACACATATGTTTTTCCCTAGGTTCACTATCATCAATTTTTCTATGCATATTTTTATCATTTCACACTTTTTTATAATCCTTAGGAACATTCTCTAATACAATATACATGGATATCAGGTACGCATCTCTATCTACTTTATGTTACTGAGATTTATGCTCACCAACATAAAGTGGGGCAAAATGTAGTCAAAAAATCATGCACTTTAGGCATTATTTAGCTCGAGTCTCATACTACTATTTAGAAGGTTCTTAAGTGAAGAAAGTACTAATTAATCCCACCTTTTGGCCATTTACTTTATCTTTTACTTCATCATTCCCACACATTTTTATAAACATGCCCAACTATTTTGGTACTTTCCCATCTTTTTTTCCTAAACCGGGGCACCCTAACTTTGTGCTAGGGTACTATGGGGCACCTCGGTCCCACCGGGGTATCTCGATCCTTGTTTTACTTTCGTGCCTCTTTTTGGGCTCTTTCTAGCAATTTTCATCCTTATCTTTTTCCTAGTCATCCATGTTAGGATTAATTACGAAATTAGAGCAAGAGAACCCTATAAATATAAATACCATGATGAGGGTCCTAGTTTCATTTACTACTATCACTCCATCTCATGGTTCATTTAAATACCCCCATCCAAAAAATTATTATAGAACAGTGGCAAATATCCAAAATTAACTTTCGAAAAAATGGTGAATATACAAAAAAATTGTGATAAAGGTGATTCGACATAAAATATTTTTTTGAATTTCCAAAAAGTTAGATGGTTATTAAATGGTCTTCTATATAGAATCAGATGACCTAGGTTAGATGACCATCTATGTAGAATCAAACGACTGAGTTGGATGTCCATCTATGTAGCATCGGATAACCTAGTTTGGACGCAAATCTCATGTAGAATCATATGACCTGAGTTAGATGACTATCTATGTAGAATCGGATGGCCTAAGATGGATCACCATCCATGTAAAATAAAATGAATTAGGTTAGATGACCTTCTATGTAGCATCATATGGTATGAGTTGGATGGTCGTCTATGTAGAATCAAATGGATTAGGTTGGATAGTAAAGTGTTGCATGATCATATTTTTATTTCCATATCATCCATGTATATACGTGTGTCTCTATGCATGGATGTCTCTTAGTTGGCCATATATTCAGAAATAGATGATCATCTCCTCTAGAAATAGACATAAAATGTAGTATATCGGGAAAATATGAGCACATTTTGATTAGAAATATTGGTAAAATACATGCATAAGTTCATTTTAAAGTTTAAATAATAGGTGAAGTGACCCATACAAATGACTTGTTGACCAACATTTTAAGAAAGCGGGAATCATCTCGAATGCTGAAAATTAACCATTTCTAATTTCCAAAACCCCTAATATTCACTAGTTTATTACATGTACACATACTATTACATTTTTACATTTAGTTATTTCTCGCTACTTAATAAAGTGTGGTCGATATATAAGAACCTAGGGCGACATGAACACACACACGTAAACTACATTTGGGTTTGAAATGTAGTGTAGTGCTAGATTTAGTAAGCCCACTATTGTGGCAGCGGAGGTCATCTAACCCATTCATTTACATCTTTTACTTTTTTCAGGTTTTGATACTTCTCTTATCACCCAAGTCTTCAACTTCATCTTTGTTTATTCGGCACATTTTGTGCACTTCAACGAATCATGTGCGATAGGAAATGAAGGCTACAAAGAATCTTCCAACCTAGAAAGAACTAGGTTCTGAAATTTTTTCGAGAGACTATGACATGTATTCTACCATAGCGGGCGTCACAAGGTACCTTAGTACCCTCATGACCACTCCAATCTTCTCAAATATTCCAGATCCACTCTTTTCGGGACCTCTGTGTAGTCGTTCCAGCTTCTATATTTTCCTGTCAGACCTACGACACCCTATAACAATCATCCATAATCAACTGAGTTCATTCCTTACCTTCCTCTTGCATATTAGGGTTTTATTTCTACTAGTTCAATCATTTTAATCATTTTAGTCACTTTATATTAATTTAGTGCATTTATTTACAACGTTTATGTCCTCCTAGATTAGATTAACTATTATTACATTTCTCCTATTTTATTTCATTTTAGTTAATCATAAGTGAATGACATGATGTAGCCAATCACGATGTTGACTGGATCAAATACTACTTAAGTATCAAAGGTGCATGAGAACAGGGTGCATAGGAAGGGGGCACATGGGCATGCATAGATTTTCAATGAAAGAAAGGTGCTCATGGGAAAGATAACATTTTGGACTAAGCCATTTTACATGTTACAAGCTAAAGATAGGATAGAGTGTAGAACATGCATTGGATAAAGACATGAATACTTCAACAATACATTTAGGAACAAGAGAAAGATCAAGAATGATGCGAGTTCAAGCTAATAATAGGATTATATTTGGAGTTAATTATAGATAATCTATTATTAGGCAAAGCTTGCATGCTTATTTATTTATCTTTGTAAGCAAAGCATAGCTATTTTGAGCATGCATCCTATTTTGAGAGTACACCAAGAGTCAAGGGAAAGTCCCCACCCCTATATATATATATATATGTATAGATTTGTATGGATTAAAAGATGAAAGTGTTTGTGACTATATGTGAGTTATATTGCAGGTATGATTTTGTGCACATGACTTTGTGATGGTGTTTATGATGTATCCAACTCTTTGGTTTGTCATGATTTCATACAATATATTTTTAAGGATGGATATTAAGCTGTTGATGTCTCTAGTCATGGTAATTTTATGGTGAATTTGATTTTAATTGTTATCGAACCCTTATGCCGTTATTATAATGTTTATTTCCAAACTATGATCTAGTTATTATGATGAGATATATACTTTGATTGTGGTTATTAAGAACACACATGTTAACACATTAGTAAGATAGTAACAATGAGGGACCTAGTACCTTTGCACAATTCGGGTGAGTGCTAATATTTGTTTGAGTGATGTGTCAGCACGTCTATGGTTTTGAGTGGGAAAATAAGACTACATTTTGGTTCCATTGCAATAACCTCTTTTGAAATTTCTTACCATGATTTTTCATGATGATGGCATATCGTTTGACTCTTGTGGCCATTGAAGATTGGGTTATTAACGAACAAGATCAATTTGCGCAAAGATATGGTTTTGGAACTGATTTCAATGCATGCATATGGGTCAAAGAACATCTTTATCATGAGCTTTATGAGACGTTATTTTGTTTCTTTCTAATATATTTTTACGAGTGGTTGTCCGCATATGCATCAAAGAAAATATGGATTTCTTGACAAAGGATCTAGATGTAGGAAGAGTATCAAGATTTGTTTAATGTGGTTGAACCTTGGATGTATACTATAGATCATTAGTGGGCTGGTATTATGCATAGTTATACATTGGGATATGTTGTGTCTATGTATTCTTGTCTGGAAGTTGTTGAGTTTGAATATTTAGGTGAGCCTATAGGATCTTACATTTTTGTTATTCCTTTGTCAATTAAGATCTTGATGGTGGCATTGATTTTAGAGAACCTACCTATGGCTAGCTAAAAATCCCACTTTGTGTAGGGGTAAGATCGGTTGTGCTTTGAAAAATGGTGGAAATTGTAGCAGAAAGGAAGAGAGAATAAAATTGGCTTAAGTATAATGAGGTGTAGGAGAGGGAATTAGCAAAGAAGCATGAAATTGAGGAGTTTATACATTTGCGGAGGATGATGTCTTGTGAAGGATGTTAATCTCATGTGGAAAACATTGAGCCAAATCATTAGGCTCTCCCCACTTAGGAAAGCGTAGTACTTAATCCATTCAAGCTTCTAATGAGAGAACATATGATGAGGAAAGATTGAGAACCATGGGCACACATCTAATCCCACCTGTTGACCTAGCCCTTGATCTTGGTGTTCTAGTTCCATAAGTAATTGTTGATAAAAGGTGAGTGTAAACATAGAATTGCATCAGACACCACAACAATCTATGGCATCACAGTGACATCATCTTTTCTATTTTGAGGACCGATTGAAGGAATATTTTCTACCACGTCATTATGACAGAGTGTGGGTGTGCATAACATTGGAAACACATCTTGAAGTACTAAAACTTCACAAATTGTGGGAATTCAGTTTATTACTACTATTAGGATGTAAGGAAGTACATCCACTAGTCTAACACCCAATGCTAGATGATCAAGACGTGGTTTAGGAGCATCAAAAGGTTCATTGGTGGAGGAAATATTGGTGGGGGTTTTGGTTCTAGATTTGGTGGACAAGGTCCACACCCTCATCAACCTCATCAGGTGTTTTATGATACATATCTTCACTTACCAAAATATATGGGTATTAAAGATGTTGTAGAGCATGTACACAAATGTGAGTTGTTATGGTGCGCTAAGGGAAACACTACTCCAGATAGAAAGGTGAGTTAGTTTGTTACTACTCTTTAAGGGCGTGCACATAGTTAGTATAGGAAGTATGACCCACATCAGACTATGGTGGATTATGATGCTTTGTACTCTGCATTTCTAGCCAAGTTTCATATCCTCGAGTTTGAAAAGAAAAGTATCAATGTGCTTAAGGACATTAAGCATGGATTATCAAAAAGAATTTGGGATTATTATGCATATTTTTAAAAAAAATTATCAAATTTTTCTTATTTCATACATCTTAGTCAACATGCATAGTGGTTTGTTGGTGGGTTTCCGACTCATGTCAAAAGGGCACTATCTCATAAGAACTTTGTACATCCATGCACCGAGTTAGTTGGGAGTGTGGAGAATGGAGTAAGTCCATTATTAGAAGCTAAGATTTTAGTTATGGTGAAACATTTTGGAGAATCTCATTGTTAATTCATCTCATGAAAAGCACAATGGGATATGGTGTACTGATTGTGAGGTTGAAGGGCATACTAAGGATAAATTCCCTCACAAGTTAGTGTGTGCCAAGTTGTTGAACTGTAAGGTTTTTCATTCAAACCATGATATGAGTAGATGTACCCTCTTACAATGCGCAATATGGAATAATGTGTCCATGTATTATAAGATTTATAATACTCATACTCATGACACTGTTAATTACAAAGTGATAGATCATATACATGAATCCATTGAAACTGGTGTGTTCCAAACTAGTATAGCAGGTGGATCTAAGAAACAAGGAGAACAATATAATGAAGGGCATAGTAATAGGGATAATAAGAATAGAAGCTTCGTAGTGGATATAGAGGTCTAGGTAATGGTGGTGGAAGAGGAGGCTTTCTTAGAGGAACTTATTTTGTCACACCTCATGATTTTTGTCTATTATTTGGAAGGATAAATGATATAAGGTGGAATATTTTGCGAGAGCATGCGCATACATGCATGTTATGTAGATGATTATGTAGTTACACGTGCATGTTTCTATCTTGAAAATGATATACATACTTACACGTAGTTGTATGCATAACTACACAACAATGCTTGTTGCCAAACGTTCGTAAATTATTTAAAAATTTACAGTTTATTCTTTCTCTCTAGTTGTATAAGGTCATTTAATCTTGCTATGAGAAATGGTTTTTATTATCTATTAATGGTTTGATTTATGTATTGGTGATGAGTATTTGTTTTGAACATTTATTTTTTATTATGGTTGAGGATGTTGTACATATCAAGATTTTTTACCTAATATGAATATTACTATATTACCTATCTTGCTTAAAATATTGGCTTGTAAGGAAGAACTGATATTATATATCTTGCTACAAAATATTACCATCCGACGATTATACTTATTTATTACTCAAGATGTTTACAAAATATTGATAAATATGCCTCTAGTTTGGATTTAAATATTTGATGCAAAGGATTATTTTTTGGGATATATATTTATATATTTTTTGTTTGACTAATGCATGGTATTGATTTTGTTAGTTATGGATCATAGTGCATAAGAAGGTCTTCATTATTGTGACAAAGAATGATGCAGACAACGAGAAGGTAACATTAATTGTTTGGGTAATCAACCTATTATTTTATGAGACAATGTTATAGATCATTGGTCCAAGAACATTTTTACATGTACGGGGTGATTTCTATTATGATTTTTGATCATACTAAACAACAATCTATCTATAACTATTTCAGCTTTTTTGAATGGTCCAGGACCCTAGAAATGGTCATATTTGTATTGGAGAGTTGAGTAGTTTTTATCATTTTTTATGACCCTTGTGGGATGTGACAACATGGTCTATGACCATACTATTGTGCATAATTATAGCTCTATATTGTTTGGAAAAATCATGGGAATTTACAAAAAAATTGCAAATAAAATGGAGCAAGGCTCTCAAGGTTGGTCATACTACACATGAACATGGATCTTCACATGTACAATGACATAATTCAAATCACTTAAAATCTAAACAATAAATATATAAGTGGCTATGGTGCTACAATAAATATTTATAGATGTATTCTAAACAATTTGAATCCAATTGCTAAATATATGTTATATATACATGCATACATACATACATACATACATACATATACATATATATATATATATATATATATATATATATTATACGCTTTGGCATGGTATAATTAAAAACAAGAAAAGTTGTATTGTTGGAATTATTGTAGATAGAAGTATATAGTGGATTTATTTTGATATGGTATTTAACTATAGTAGGGTACATGGAATTGTTATACAATTGAGGAATAATTACTCTCTCGGTCAAATGGGTATCACCATACATTGTCTTACAAGATTTGATTGTTAAATGATTATGGAAAAGGTTTCTCAAATGATCATGTGAGTAATTTTGGTTTGGATTGGATTAATTTATTATTGTTTTATTTACATGTTGGGACCATTCGAACCAACAAATGATGGAACTATGCAATACCACTATGTTTTAAGGAGTGAATAAATTACATTTAATTAAAACTTCTACACTTTTGGGGTGAAGAGTGAGGCTTCTTGATGAAGCTATCTACATGCACTGATATGGTTTATTTTATTATTATTTTGGTTATTTGATCTCCCTTCTAGGAACCATGCATGGAAGGAATCATCTATTTTAGGCTCTCCTAAACACGATTGCTATAAAAAAACTAGAGTTTGAATTCTTGGGAAGAACTGGTTGTTGGGATGTTTTTATTGACCTATGAGGGATATTGCATGAAATCTTATGGAATGAAACATCAGATGTAACATCCTCATTTATAACTTCATAAAACAAGGGATATGTATATATATATATATATACATATATATATATATATATATATATATATATATATATATAACTATATATAACATAATGTTCATTGTTCTAAATTCACATAATTTAGAACACACATTCCTTTATTAATCCATCACATAAAAGAAAACCATATGTAGTTGTAATGACTCAGTGTAATACCGATCTCTCATTTCATGACTCGGTATTAACCAATATCTCATATTTATTATGTTCTTAGGTATACTAAGTATCCTTTAGTTCACATTCAAGTGTTACTATATAAGGAGCCTATTTGAGTATCATTCATATCGATACTCATCTAAAATCTCATAACCTTAGACCAGGTGACATAAGACAACACAACCAGTAGTTTGTGATACTTTGGCCAAAGTTTAAGGTCATGTATACCATGCCTTTATTCCTAGATGGCATACTCATCAAAAGGAATATGTCCTTCACCCCACTCGAAACTATCATCTAGATTAGACTTCCTTGACTTTTGTCAACCAATTTTGGGTCAATTTTTCACACTAAATAGGGATAGCTCACATAAACTAGTGTAGACAATACACTTATGGTGACTAAGGATAAGTAGACATACTTGAATTGACTTACATTGATTTGGGTGTGTTTACTCACCCTAGGTCAACATAAGTTGACAACAATGTTAGGCTATGTGCCTATCATAGTTTAGAGTACAATAGTGACATGAAATTCCACTTTATGGAAGTTACGTTTAGAAGAGATAAGTGAAATTTCGTGCCATAATGGCTGCTCCACAACATCCACACGATGAAAAAGGTCATTAAGTGGGTAGTACGCAGAACAACTATGTTGCAACATCCCACTTAGTTCCTATCGACAAATATGTCATACTTACAAGTTCATTCATTAATTGATCCTTAGCTTGTTAATTGATTTAATTAAAATTTAAGCATCATACCTAAGGATCAACTATATTTTTATGATTAATCCCTTAAGAAGGGATCATAATGAACCTCCTCCTTTAAATTGAAGGTATGCAAATCAAATCTACATTTATCTCAGAATACATTATTCATATTCTATTAGTTCGATAAAATTTAAAATCAATTTGATTTGAATAATTTAAGGACATCATTTGAGTCTCACTTATTTAAGTCTGTTAAATAAGTATAAATTAGATTTGTATAACTTGTTCAATTATATTTAATGACTTCTTTAACCCTTATCTCAATCTTATCATAACATTAGTATCTTTCCAATGTAACATACATTGGTTTCCATTTAGATAAGATCTTATAGACAATCACTTTTAAGAATATAATTAACAACATAGGATAGATTCATTCATTATATACTTTTCAACATATAAGTAATTTTCCCTTTTTTTCATTTAAGGATAATGTCTTAATCATATGTTCATAATAACATAAAAGGGTATAACCCTAATAAGAATGCAACATCATTCTTTACAACATTTATTTCACTACTTCCATATCCAAATAAGGTTTAACATACCAGGATTATAGCTCATAATAGTTTACCATTATCCCAAAGATTAATTGACTTATACCTATAGTTCCTTATCCAAGCAACACTTAATTCCTTAGATATCTAATAAGTCTTGTATATTTATAACTTAGGAATAACAACCAAATCATAAATGATCATACTGAGAAGATAATATGACTTTCAGATACTAATTATACAATAAGTCAATATGAAAAATACATAATTCAATTTATTCCAACAACCATAAATATTTCATTCAACAAATGATATCTTTTTCGACAATTATAGAGTACTATGGTACTAGGAATTTATGGTTCTTCAATGAATAATTTCAAAACTTTTAACACTTTCAAGTATCTGAATTAAATGAACATCATTAGTAAAACAAATGCAACTTCCTATAAGTCTTTCTTCTTTCACTTTTCACAAAATCCATCTACAAAATTGTTAGCATGAGTCAGTTCATGAGAACTGAGCATGATAAGTACTAAAAAATTAGAACAATATGCTTCTATCTAACAATTTCATGAAATTAACATTGTTATTTATGAAATTGTTCTAAGTACCAAAATATGAACAACTTTAAAAGCATGCCAAAAATCCACAATGCCCAAATAAGAAAGTAGTTCAATTTAAGTCACATCTATAAACCAATTAATTAAATCAATAAAATTTCAGTAATCGGTTAAGTCTATTTGACTCTTAAAATTCATACAAGAATATACGTGTGTTAGGATTCCAATTATATAATCTTATAGGTTATATGAATGGAATCTAACACTTTATTCTTCCATTTAATGTTTATTTACCTAAGAAATTTGCTTCAACACACCACAATAATCAAAGGTATGCTAGTCAAAAGTAGAGTAAGTCTTTAACATAACAGTCACATAATTCATCTTATCCTAATAATATCTTTTTCAACTGCAACGAGAAATTATACAAGATTAATAAATAACCAAATATCCATTCCATCAATCAAATGAAACTTGATAAACAATCACGTTATTATTCTTTTATTATCTAACAACAAGGTTCCCATTGTAAGATTTATAAATGATACCACTATCAAACAAGAATGGTTTGACATACCAATCAAACAGTGGGCTGCATCTAATCATTCAACAAATATTTACTGACCAAGTCAAACTTAGAAATCCAAACTAGATCAAAAACTAGAAAGGATTTTATTTATAGTTGATGCCATCAACCAACTACTGGAATAGATTCAAACAGATAATCGATAAGTAAATACAAGGTTAAATAAAAATCAAAGCTAAGCTTATTTCTCCATGATACAAGATCAAAAATTATAACTCACAGGGGTTAAGAATCCCCTTTGCAACTTTATAGTTAAATCTACAGAAACTGGTTCAAGGCATTCCAAATAAAGTTGAGGAACCCAGTTATAGGCTGACAAAATGAAAGGAGAATATAAAATGATATTGATTTAGAGTTCATAAAAAGGAAGGCTCAAACCAAAACTCTGATATAGCCTCCGGGACATTAATAACTTACAGTTGTGATAACAAATGTCAGGTACAAATTCCATTCCTATATCAACTAAATAAAAGTTACAAGACACAAAATTCCATCCAAATACAACACTTCAAAATCCCAAGATTGAATGAAGCCCCAAATATCAAAACACACAACTCAAAGAAGATATAATAAGGAAGAGTAGAATCTAAGTATTATCCACTTAGATCATAAATACACTAGCCCAAAAATGGTATATTTAGACAAGAAACAATTAACCAAATTGTAAAAGGAGACTAGTTATCACATACTAGTATACCATTACTCTTTCCTTCAAGGAAGGATTCAAAATAATCAAACTGTTAACATCCATAATGGGTTGAAACCAATTTTCAGGTCTTTAAAAGTATCAAACCTAGATTCATAAAAAAATGGTTAATAATACCAAAACAAGAGCTTGAATAGAGACATTCAGAATTTGACACAATATTCAATTTTTTAATTCCTAATTTCTCAAGAAAACAATGATCCCAATCGTTATTGCTTTTGGGTGTTAACCCGAATCTAGAACTAACACTTAATACCAAAAGGGTTATACACAAACATAGTTATATAACTAATATCAAAGATAAATGCAATATATATTTCAAAAACCATTCACAGATTTATATGTTACAAACAAAGTCATTTCCAACTAACTTAATCCATGTTTTAAAAGTATAATAGTCCTATATACTAAAATAGAGTCCTTTTCATCAATAAAAACCAGATAATTCCAAGTATAGCACATTGAAAATAACGAAAAGTGGAAAACAACGCATTAATATCTAAATGCAAATACCAAAAAGAAATTTCAAGGAAGAGAAGAGTTATTTCTAATAAATATTTAAATAGAGTAGATTATCATAATGATTTAGAGCATATCATGCATGGTAGTGCTCTCAAACTCCTCCAAGCTTCCAAAATTTCCTTGCAAGATTTCACAATATATTCCACAAAAACTTCACAACAGAAACTAACCCAAACCCCATCATCTCTTCCTTCATTTTTTATAGCTTCAGCATTAAATTTCCTTCCTCTACTTTTTCCATCCAATGAAAATTTTAAAAGTACAAAAACTCGAACTACCAATTTGAAAAATGAAAAATCCACATACGAGAGACATAAAGATCAAAAAATCCAAATGCAAAGTGAAAGAAACCCTTTTTCTTTTTCCACCATTCCATCTCGGTATTTCCCAAGGTCATTTTCTACTTTTTTAGATCATTCAATGCTAGGATGGTTTTCTAGTCACCCATTAAATCTCTCAACCAACAGTTAACTTTAGTAATAAATAAATGTTCAAAACAAAGCAAAACCCAAAACTAGTTACTCAAGTTTAGTGAAACGACCAAAACATTTCACACACAAACAACACAGTGAAATACAGGATAACTTTTTTTTTTACTTGCTTCGACACATAACACAACACAACATGTCGTCACAAGGTTACAACCAACTCTAGGAACCACTTGTTATGAGGATGACCACAAGGTTAGCATGGAAACATTCACACTCAAAAGGATAATACACTTCTCTTTTTGACAGAACAACATAGAAGTCCAACCACATGGCACTCACACAGCTAGGGCAAGCCACAGTAAGAAATGATTGAAGGTTATTTATTTTGATAAAACACCCTTTAACTCGTGACTTATGTTTTCAGAGAGATTCAAGATATGATTCATACAAATTCATCTTACCAACTGAGTTATTTTCTTATACACTGTAGAGTAGTTCACTTAAAGTCTTCTCCTTTATGACATTTATTTGTTTTATATATTTATTTGATAAAGATGGTAATTTAATTCCACAAGGCCATCTATTCACACTTACGTTACTAGAACTCGTTCATGCCCTTATGACAACATCGGTTCACGTTCAACAAACTTAAGAGAAAATTACAAGGCACCTTGGATAAAGTTAAAGGAAGAAGGTCAAATGAATTCACCCTTAAGATGTCATTAGTTTTTACTAAGGTTTAATTGGAGCTTGAGGATTTATACGTAATTATTAACGCTTTTACTTAGGCTTCACCGAAAGAGCTTATCAAAAGGAAACTACTTACTTTTAAATAGGATGAGAGATAAATTGGGTGGTTTCTAAATTTTCTTCTCTTACTTGTTAAATCTTATTAGAAACTAACCATTGTTTTCCCTTAAGCTTGTTTAAGAGTTCACCCAAAAGGGGTAGTGTTCACTAGTTAGCTAGGGATATCAATTTATAAAATTTTACTTTACAAGGATAGTTTCACCTTTGAGTACTTCAGGAATCTCTTGTTCTCAAGTAAGTCATCTCTACATTAATTTATCTGAATATATATATATTTAGTTAACTTCTATAAGGGTTAACCACTCCATTTAATTTTACTTATATCACATCATTACAAGGTGTCAGAGAGTTTTGACTTAACACTTTATTCTCAAAATCAAGGTTTTACAATACTTATGCCAATGTAATGATTGAATATCATTTCTCACCAAGGTAAGTTACTAGTCTAACAACAAAAGGGAAAGAACACTTCACCACGTAGTTTTTCCGAACATACCAAGACAAGAGATCTTCTAAACTCCTTGCAAGCAAAGTTACAAAATTTACTTTCTACAAAGCACTTCATAATTTCAACTGATGAAACTTTTACACTCTTTTCCTTTAATCTACTTGCATAATCCATCTGCACAAATGTTTACTAGAGTCGGGTTCGCTAGAACTGAGCATGATAAGATATAAACCTCAGCTAATAATTTATGCCATCTAGCATATATATAAATGAAAGTTTGTAATACTCCTTATCAAATAAATTTCTAACATACATTTAAAACTTAATTGCACATCTTATGATAATACATTTCATACTCATTAATGTTCACTTCCTTAAGATCTACTTACATAATAACACAATTCCAAGTGACTAAATATACAACCTTAACCATGCAATCAATCATACTTATATTACAAGTAATAATAATAACGCTCACCTAATACCCTCGACCTACTTCACATATATAAGTATCCAACAATATTATCTTTTAATTAAATAAAAGCACCAACGACATTAAGTTTATATAATAAAAAAAGTATCAATCTTATATTATTCATCGATATTACCCAAGTATCAAACCTTAATAGATAATCAAAGTGATATGTAAGTATAATTTGGATATTTATCTCACAATTTTAAGAATATACTTATGTTAAAAAAGATTCCACCAATCCACAAGTTCATATATTATTATGTATCATTTTGGTTTCTTATTTCATGCCTATATATGTTTCTATTAGTATAAGGGTCCAACTCATTGGAATGAGTTACGATCAACAATATTGTCATATTTTGCTAATATGTCAAAGATACATTTGACTAACTAGGATATGTAAGCGCGGTCCAAGCCACTATAAATACAAGTATCAACATTATCTCAACTCCCAATTGAGATGCAAGTATCAATTTTTAGCTAACATAATAATCATCGTAAATGCCAGAAAATATTCCACTCATTAACCAAGAATTGAAATAACATATTTATCCTTACTGGTTACATGATAACATAATATACCCTGTTATATAATTCAACCTCCACTTGCATACCCCAAATTTATGGGTATTAATTATTGTTGTATAAAATGAAATTAAATAATTTCAGGTGGACTTATATCCTTACTGTCATACAAGATATGCACAGTCCCATTATGGTAGCTGTCACTTTTACTTAAGGCTATGCATGACTCCATTTTAGGGTAGTTTTCTTAACTTCCCTATTCATCCTTTTCCTACCAAAAAGTCTTTCGACAAGCTTCAAGGTCAAAGTATAAGATATATTTATAATTTCATATTTCAAGCATTACCTGAATTCATATGCATGAGGACATCACATATCAATCAAACTTGAAGAATTTCGACATTCATGAGATTTCGATGTATCCAATATTACTTTAACCGATTCAAAGATCCAAGTAGTGCCTCAAAATTAAGCCATCAAATTATCCACACGGGATAATGACTTGCATGCATAAAATAGTCGTAAAGGTCATAGAAAACCCATTAACGCATGCTTTAGGAGGATTCCAATCTAATAATAAGCTCATAGTAATAGTAATAGCAGAGGGCCTGGTGAGGGGTTTTCAATAATCCCCAAGGTAAATGATAATCGAATGACTCAGATGGAGCTATCTAGAAAGACCAATTAAACTAGTATGACTCTTCCCAAATAGAAGCCCCCAATCCTAATGGGAGTTTATATTATTATAAATCCACAATAAAATCCAAATACAGTCATATAGAAAATTCCCTTTTTCAAGCCATGTTCTACATAATATAAACAATACAAGAAAAATTATAAACCTCATTCACGCTCCATAATATTTTCTATAGAAACCATCATTCAAAGGAAGAATCAAGGCAAAAAGATCAACCAACATTATAAGATCAGTAGGTAAGAATCAATGTAGAGATTTATTCTACTTCAAATAGTAAATAAGATAAATCGTAAAGGAGGCGAGAGATCGGTTCATGCAATTATGATTAAAAGTCATTTAAAACCCATCTCTTTTCGGGCATCTCTTTCAAGAAAGAGTCAATATATGGAAATGTGTGTTATAAAATATCCAGAGTCCAAACGCTATTTACTTATTAAAATCAAAATGCATCAACATTCCAAAAGAAACCCACATCTACAGCATTCAAACAAAATTGCAGATATTGATTTATGTAAATGCTAAAGGAAATAAATCATTAAGAGAGAGGGTTAGGGCTTATCATGCCTTTAATGCATTTCCCAAGACCAGGACACACTGAAACAGGACCTGCAATAGCAACCCAAGCCTAATTCCATTTTCTTCAAGCTCGTTGGGTGCCCAAACATCGACCATCTTCACGTTGGCACAGGTAGGAGTTCACGGCCAGGGTGGGTGGTCTAAAATACTTGCCAACATCCTCCCAACGCGTGTCAAAAGGGAAAGTTACAGCGGAACATGGACATCCATCCAGCACAATGGAAAATCCACTTTTGGAGCCCATTTAAGAAGCTTCCGTGCCTTGGTTGAATCCCCTCGAAGATTATCAACCTCTACTGGCCTAAAATACCTGGGATCTATATTGACATAATCCTTCCAATTCAAGCCCACATACCCAAACGCTTCTTCCAGAAATTCCTCGACAGTGTGGCTGTCATCGGTGGCAACAACGTAGTCATCGGGTTCATCCTGCTGCAGCATGAGCCACATTGCTTCCACATAGTCCCCAGAGGAGCCCCAATCCCTGGAGGCCTTGAGATTGCCCAAATAGAGCTTGTTCTGCAACCCAGTTTTGATCCACCCCACAGCCCTGGTGATCTTTCTGGTGACGAAATTCTCACCTCTCCTGGGAGACTCATGATTGAAGAGGATCCCATTGCAGGAAAAGAGGCCATAGGCTTCCCTGTAGTTAATAGTGTACCAGTGGGCTGCAACCCTGGAGGCAGCATAAGGGCTGCAGGGGTGGAAAGGGGCATCCTCGTTCTGAGGAGGAGGGGTATAACCATACATATCAGAGAATCTGGCATGGTACTACTTGATCTTGCGCCCTGTGGTCTGGACATGGATACAGATGGCCTCTAACAGACTGAGAGTGCCCGTGGCGACTACATGGGTGGTGTAATCTGGGTTTTCGAAGGAGACTCCGACATGAGACTGCATTCGATACTAAATGATAACAACATAGTTGGACAACCTACTTGTTGGAAGCGCTCAGAAAAGGTTTCTACTATACTGTAACATGCCTGCTGTCTGGCTAAATTACTGTTGCAGGCCGCCTGTGGATCCCCGACAAGAACACACCTCGCAGCACCCAATGAAAGTGGAGGTAACACGCCTACTTCACTAGCTTGAAGCTTCATCTAAAACCACGCGCGCAGGTAAGAACTCAGACCAAAAGTCCCAGATAAAAAGAATATTGCGGCCAGGAGAAAACAACGCACACACGCAGCAAGGAGAAGAAATCAGAGAAGAAAGAATAAATCCAACCCAACCAGGTATGCGGCGAGCGGTAAGAAGGAGTACAAAAATTCTGCGCAATCACCAACCATCCACGCAGCTAACAACAAGAAAATCTGGGAAAGATTTGCTAAAACAACTAAAATTAAAGTATGCGGCCCACTACCAATCAAGACCCCTACCAAAAAGAATAAAATACAGTCTCCCACTGTCTCATGCCAAACATGAAATTAAAAGTTCATTAAAGAATTGACAAGCAATACCTCCCATCCGCCAACTAACCACATCACAAGGATAATACATTTCATTTTATTTTATTTTTGGAGCCCACGCTTTGGGACAGCCGCTGCCAGGAGAAACAAGGCTGGTATACAAAACATTAATTTTATAAATTAACAAGGGTCCATCAACATTAAAAAAAATAGTCCCCACCTTTAAAGGTGCCACCACAATCATGCTCTTCCTCATTTTCACAACGAGGCTCGATCAGCGGGAGTGACAAACAAATTAAAAGGATACTTTAAAGATATCAAAGGATGATGTCGATAACAATCGACATAAAGAAAATAATAACAAAATACAATCGTTGATCGATAATACAATCATAATTTCATTATTATTATTATTATTATTATTATTATTATTATTATCATTATTACTAGCAACCAACAGTTAAACTCGACAAGGCGATACACTAACGTTTTAAAGGAAATGCAACAACGTTCAACTCTAACAAGCACAGTCGTCGCAGAAGCAAAGGAGCAACGATGAACGGGGCATTATATTTAGGGCCCATCAATTTTAACATGGATCCCTCCAAAGGTGGCGGAAATGCCATTTAAATGCCATTAATTCTTTGATAGCATGGGTTGGCACCAGATTACCACATTCAAACCCTTAGGGTTTTAGTGACCATGGTCATAGTCTTAGGTTAGGTCTAGGTCCCCATATAGGTTTAGACCCCTTTGAAAATGATTCTAACCTTAGCTTAGGTTAGAATATTAATGAACTCCTTAGGTTAGTTTAGGGAACAATGCCCTTCCAAAAATGCATTCACTTTAGCTTAGGTTCCCTTAAATAATTAACTATCACCTAAGAATAGGTTTAGTTAGGTTCTAACAATATTCAACATGAACATTACCTTTAGAAATTATCAACCAAAGGATTCAGATTAAAAGAAGGAATCATTCACAAGACGTTCACATAGGGACCTCTTATTATTTAAGCTTGAGTATGAAGGTATCTCAACAATAAAAAGGTGTTAATTTGACTTAACAAATATGATTTAAACAACATATCGATCATAGGCATGCCTTGGATCACTGAAATTGATCCAAGGTATGACTATTCCTTTATTAGTAATGAAATAGACTAAGGAACAAGTTTTAATATTGTAACTTAGGTAACTTACCGACATAGTCCCATAAGACTGCATTTACTTCTTATCACCTGGATTCATAGAATGTACTTCAAAGCTCAACATAATGAGTACATGAAACAATTCAATATCAATTCAGCATTGTCAAAGTATGATTACATCTGATTTAGAAGATAAAACATATCATCTACATAAAACATGATCAATCAGTTTAAAAGAGTATATTGTCTAAGAATAGGAATCACATATCAACGTTTGCCACTTGATTCTGTAAGAAAGTAAGGATATCAAACATGGTAGAGGCATTACATCAGAACTTTTTTAAATGAAGGCATGGATATACATCCCTATCCTTGGTTATTTATCCTAGATAAATTTTTGTGGCTATCAAATTGGTCATTTCAATGCATGTTAGTGGTTTTATTTATGTTCTTTGAGTGGATTAGTTGTTCGTTATTCAACCCCTTTCTAAGCATTTGTTAATTTTTTGTTTAATGCATTTTAGCAAGTTTATTGTTGATAAATTTAAGTTTCTCAAACTTTTTTCTTAGGTTGTAGGATCAAATGGTAGGTTGTTTGAATATAGGTTTTCAATCCTAAATCAAGATTAATCGATTAGGAGTATTGTTGTCCTGGGTTTTCTATTTTATAATAAATTATGAAATCCCATCTCGCCAAACTCAAGTTCATTATTCCTTATGATTAGGAACTCCACACATGAGATTTGGGATTTTGGTAGATCTCCTTTCACTTTTGGCCATATTTTAATTCCTCTATGTTGTTTTACCCCACCGTTAAGAATACGAGCTCAGAACAGTGTATGAGTTTGTGGCCATTTTTAAGTCATTATGTTTACATGTGGTGGAGGGTTCGTTCTTTGTATTTTTATAAGTAAACTTATTCAAATATCCTAGTTAAATAAATAAGATACAAATCTTATATAGCAGTTGACCAAACACAGTGTTCTTCTAAACCATCTACTAATGGCAAGGTTGATTTGTTATCATTTTTGTTCTTGTTGGTAAAGTTTTCATGGACTAAACATGACATAAGTAAACAAATTGTTTTAATTGTTTTAATAATAGAAAAGGTTATATGCAGGATATAAACTTGATATATATTAATATGAGGAATGAGTAAATGGGAAATTTTGTAAGCGGTGTTCTAGATTACATATATATATATATATATATATATATATATATATATATATATATATAAGGAATAATTATTAGACAACAATCCTTAATGATGGATATAGAAATGTCAGTGGCCCAAGGTGTTAGGGAGCCAATTTCATTTTATGAATAGACAAAGTGGTTGTTAAATAATCAAAGCAAGTGTTGAGTTGAATTAAGAACTTGATAAAGTTGAAAGGGATGAATGGGATAATTTTTATGAACTCTTTTAGATCAATTAAATTGATTGTTGCATTTATGTCATTAAACAAAAATATCTTGCATGAATGATGATGTAAAAGGAGAATGTTCTTTTATTCTATTTTCTAATTTATGCCAAATCAATGAGATTATGAAAAAGAAGCTATGGGGTATTAAGGTGATATATGTAGCTTGTTAATTGGTTTCTTAAATATTTTTTTAATATATATAGTGATTAAAGTGATATGATTTCATGGTAAATTAGTAGATGAACAACTATATGTAAGGAAATAACTGGACATAGAGATTTAAATCTATGTTAGTTCGTAATGAGCTGACCTTGTTAACATTTTTTAGTCAGGGGTGGTGAGGAACTTCGGAAAGGTAAAAGAGAAGAATGAATGATCTTCCATTAACTATTTTGTACCATGTTTTATTATGAAATAAATTTACAAGAGATTTTATTAAAATGATTGGTTTATTTGGTAACCCGTGTAAGGCCTTGAGCTGATTAAAGTGACAATTACCTTTGTAAATTGAATTGTGAAAGGGTATTGATATAACCATTTATAAAAATTAAATGAGTAATTGTTTTGTTCACTATGTACGTGACATAATATTATGGGTTGATGCCATTAACCAAATAATCTATGTGATAATATATTTAATGTGATTGTTATATTATGCTTAAATAAGTATACATATTTTCATGATGTAATGTTAAATTTTTTTATAGGAGAGTCTAAATTATTGAACTCCTCTTTCAAGTATTTCATAAAGTGGATTATATTTTTGACTCATAATATCAAACTTCATAATGGTGATTGAGAATAATTGAGGGAAGAAAATGTATTATAAACAATAAAGAATCAAGAACACTTGGTGCATCCCGATGAAGTAATGAAGCGATTGTTAATGTTGTGTATCATTAATGTAAAAATATGATGCTACCAATTAAGCGGGGTATATATCCCAAAAGGGTAGTTAGGAAGAATAAGTTTGAGTACTATATCAACATTCCCACCCTTGGGGATATCAATCATACATATAATACACTAGGGGTATGAACAACTTCAGGATATTAAACCCATATGATAGTTCTATAGGATTGCTTGAAAATAAATTTATAACTGTTATGAATAAATGGTAATGTAGAAATGTAATAATGTTATGAGGTGTTCTTTGAACTATAACATTTTTTCAAAAAGTTATAATAAATAAGAACAAATTAAGTATCTAGGAGGATATTTAAGTTTACCTAACATAATCTATCATCTAAAGTATGAATTTAAATATTTATATTATTATCCTTCGAAAAAAGGAAGCCTCGATAAGGATGAGACACTTAAGTATAATAAGATTACAAAGATAAAAAAGGACTAATAATTACCGGATAGGTCATAACTAAAAAATGTTTTAGAATCGACGATATGGGTAAACACTATTGATATGTTGTTTCCTTCTAACAAAACCTACTTACACTTATGTGATAAGCAATGTCTTCATAGGACCAACCTAAATACATTATGCAACATTAAGTAGAAAAGTATCGAGTACTAGGTGTCTAATGGAAAAAAGGCACAGATGTACGGATATGACCTAGGTAAATTAAAAAAACTTAGTAACAAATAAGGGATATTTTGAATGCTTGAGTTGTTAAACTATGAACTTAATAACATAAGAAATAGAAAATAATATTGATACTATAAATGAGATGATTGTGCAGTGAATGGAGGGACATGTTTCACATAGCTTGTGTGAAGTCATGAAATGAGGCTATCTAGCATGATGCCCTAAACTACATATTTGGTAATGTAAATGACTGATTGCATTGCTTAATCACCATTTCTTATGTGTTATGTCCTGGGAGGATACACTAAGATGACACACATTCTCTAAACCTTTAAAATGGTATAAATAAATGATATATTGGGTATATCATCTCAGGAGAAACATTGAGGGGATTGATTAGGATTTGAACCCTTGCAATCACACATGGTTATCATAGCTCGTTTGGTTAGATTATAAAAATTAATAAAGCAAAAATAATTAAGTGGTGGATGTAAATAATGTTCTTCATTACATCTAAAGAGAAATTATGGGATTTAATAAAATTTTAATGTTGGGATTGAATTTTTGCATGTTAAATTCATTTAAGGCATTAACTATAATTACTGAGTTGAAAAATAATTTACCCTAGTTTTGACAAAGTAAAAAGAGGTGTTACATTTTGGTATCAAAGATGAAAGTTACATCTCTTGGACTAATTGGGTCCTTACACTTACTAAATTATGATTTTATTAACAAAATAAAATGAATGTGAGAAGGATGTACTATGGATAACAAACTAGAACAAATTATGCTTCAGGTTTTGTGGAAAATAGGTTAGATAACTCTCTAACATCCTTTGTGATTCATGAGACCTAGAAGCTTGTTTGACTAGCTGGTCAAGTTTGAAAATGATCAGTTCTTTATAAAATAACTTTAACTGATTGATGACAATCATCAAGGGAGTTGTTTGATTGTTGAATTTTCTTGATGACATATTTTGGAACTTTAATCTAGCCTAAAGTAAAACCCATAAAGGGAAGATGAAGTATATACATGAGAGTTATCTATTGTAGAAGCATTGATTTTAAATACCAATGAAGCTAGAATGAGATTTGGAATAAATTCTTACTCGAAAATAATTTAAAAATAACTTCAACTCTTTTTGACCTAAAATGTTAGGTAAAAGTGAAGGAAGTAAATGGTAAGAAAATGTCAACAGACATGGTTATACTGTCTGACCTGGTGAAACACTCTAAAAGAAAAAAATAATTGGTTTTCTTGAAAAATGGAATGTTAAAAACATTTTTTTGAATGACTTATACTATTTTTGTCAATTATTATGACATACTTGAATATATTTTACATATTGGATGTTGGAATGACAAGGATTTTGTCATAATTTAGAATATTTATAATTAATTGAATGAATAATAAAAAGAGGTAGAAATTATGATCTTTCATGGTGAAACACAATAGTAAAGCATGTTGTAGTTTTCGGAAGAAAAGGAACAAGTCTTTCCTAACATAATGTTAGGTAAGTAAGTTATGGACTTCCTGATGTTGATTTAGTACAACACTAGTATGATTAAGGTTTTTGTATCTATTGATTGACTAAAAACAAAATTAGAAATCTAATTTTTTTCTTACCATGTGAAAAGAAATTAGTTTAAAATTTTCAAAGCTATGTCTCACAATGCAACACGACATTGGTCAAGATCCTTTATGGAAAATGGAGTTGTAAGGGATTTCATTAAATGAATTGAGACATAGTGATTTTTTTACTATTCTAATGTAATTCAAAGGTCTATTGGTATGAAAGACAAACCCATACCTAAAAGTATGCAAAAATGAAAAAGCCTAAATGGCGAATAAAGGAACAGTTTGGATGATTAAAGTAATCATGGACAATAAATTTAGGATGAAGATATCTAAAAATTTAAAATCATAAATGTATTTTGGGGTAAAACATACTCTTAAGAAGAATATTATTGAGTGCATTTGAAATAAATCAAGAATTACATAAATTAAGGTTTGGAAAGTCAAGTTAAACAAGGAAACAAACCAGCCGGGGAGTACTTTTGGGAAGATAAAAACAACATTTTCCTTATTTTTTTCAGCTTTATAAAACTTATTTTGACTATTTGTTGTATATATTACATAATATTGTATAATATGACTAGCTGTAATGAAAAGATTATGTCATGTCTATGATTTGTATAAAAATTTGTTAATTAAAAGCTCGTTATAACCGATAAACTTGAAATTCAGATATAAAAATTATAACTTTTTGTTAAAAATGATGACTATTCTCCTTTGTTGCGAGATAAAAATTAGCGTCGATTATTCTAATTAGGTTAATGAGAGAAAATTATCGAGGAGATGATTCATTAAGGGGGTGTTTCACCAATAAGATGTGTACGTATAAGTAAAACATTTAAGGTAAGAGGCTAGGTACATGAGGAATGCCTGGAGGTTGTGAAGAGGTTGCACATCGTTGAAGGATAGGCCGATCAAGAGAACTTCTTTTTGTCTAGGAAGGACTACCTGAGAAACAACATAAGACCACAAGATAACATTAATAATATAGGTCGGTGGACTGCCTAGTGGGAGCTAGATCTAGGAAGTAGGGTGATTCCTAGAAGGCTGTCAATCCATGTTCAAATACAACTTAATGCAAAGAAATAACATGAAAGAGGAAATCCTATTGTAATTATATGATTTAGGTTTCTCACACAAGTACAATAAGCTAGATCTAATCTAATAATGAATACAAGACTCAATCTAGAAAGGGTGGTTGGTTGTCAGGGCCTACAGGTGTAGCAGAGGGTATTGGGGAGATCTGGGTGAAGTTTTGGGTGGTTTTGAGAGGTTGTGGGTGAGGTTATAGGCTTGCTGGTCTAGGGAAGAATATCAAATACAAAGACCGATACCATATGGGTAATGGATGCTTTGATAGTTTAGTATATCTTGTATCGATTGGAAATCCTATCACGATAGGGGCAATTAGGTGCCAAGGTGAAAATAGGGTTGTTTTGGGTTCTCTGTGATTGCCATTGAGTGTTGGGAAGGCTTAGGAAGGGTGTTTGGATTTGGGTGCAGGTATAGTAAGGTTGAAGTGGGTGTTTTGAATGATAGAGAGGTTCAAACAAGCAGGTTTTCGGGTAGATGGGTGTAGGAGGTATACGAGAGAGAAGCAATCTATAAAATAAAGGATTTAATACCAGAAGCTAATGAAACTTAACAAATGGATTAAAATACTTATTTGGAGATTGAAGGTTGATAGACGATGGTCAGCGATATGTGCTTGGAGGAGAAACAGTCCAGATATAATGTAGTTGTGATCAAGGAACATTACTTCCTGTGTGAATTATCGGGGTTATGGTGCAACAAATCGATTGTTGGTGAAGATTGTGGGTACTGTGTCCCTGTATTGGTCATGAGAATCTTGTTTAAATTATGGGTACGAGATCCAAAATTCCATATCAAAATCCAAGATGGAAGAACTCGCTCAAAGGGTTAGAATCCCTTACTTAAGGAAATCGATGGTAGTTAGATGATTGGCACCGATCGAGGAATAACCACCATCGGTTAGGAAGAAAAGGTCATATTTGCCAAAAAAATCCCTTTTCACCCTTTTTAATGTGGGTCAAGAATTTTTATGGACCCAGAGACTAGGTTATCACTTAATTAATTAGGAAATAGGTGGGAGATGTGTAGAATAAGTCATAATTAGGTTTGGAATAAGTCATATTTAGTTAAGAAAATAAATGAGTTAGTCCGGGATAATAAATGGGCTTGGAATGGGTCCATGGTGAGGTGGATGTGTGAGGGAATTATTAACCTAATATGGGTATTTAAATTAATAATAATGTGAGGATGGGGTCATGGTAAGGGCATATGATAATAGAAGGGGGGCTAGAGGGTTGCGACCTAATTTGGGTTGTCTAAATTTTTCCATTTTTGTCATGTAGCTCATACTAATGAGCGACGCTGACAAAAAATAAGAAGTGGTTGCCCCAGATATGGGTGGAGGTGATCCCCCTCAAACTAAGAATTGATGTAGTAGGATACAAAATTGGTGATGGGTTTACTAAGGTGATAGGTGATGAAAATTCGGTTATGTGAAGGTATATGCAATGGTGACAAAGCGGTGATTGTAATAAAAACACGCACATGCTTAGAATGCAACAAGACACAAGGTTGAAGTTCACACAAAATCTAACTTATCAAAGGTCAATAGGTTATCCAAACAAGGGTGATGATGTAAAGGTATCTAAGGTATAGGATGTGATCCTAGAAACACAACAAGGCTAGGTGTTGAAATGGGTATATCTGTGTTCCAAAACACCAAATCTTTTTTTCTAGTTAAGATAAACATCGCGAAATCAGGTAAGGTAAGGTCAATAGGTCAAACAACTTAGGTAGAATTATCACATGGTAGATCAAGTAAGCAAGTTCGATTTTCATATATGTAGGGTCAGTTTGGTGAAGATATATAGGTAAGTTTAGGTTGGTGAAGGTATATAGGTAAGGTCATAGGTAAATTGATGGGTAAGGGATAACATACCCTAGATTGTCCGTAGGGAGGTGTTAAGGTGGTGAGGTTTGTGGGTGAGCTTGTAGGGAGGTTGGGTAGGTGGCCAACTTAAAAATGCAAGCATGAATAAAATTAGGTCAAACGATGCATTTGAGGTTATAAGTAGGGTGGTGATACCAGTTTAGAGGCAATCGATGTTGGTAGGCTTGACTAATTCTGTCATCTAGGGAATGATTTAACCAATATTGGTCACTAAAAAGGTGAGTTAAACACAAAAAAATTCCCACAATAGGCTCATTTGTGCATGTATTGAGTTGGAAAGTGACTAGTTGAGAAGGAATATTGATAAGGAAGCAACAAACAAGATTTAGGAGACCGAGTTGGCGTGGGATTAGTGGTTGGATAAGTGGAGTTTGTGACCCCATTTTGTAGTTAGTTGATTGGTTGGATGAGTGAGGAGTTGAATGAGATGGTAGAGGTAAGGTAAGGAGAAGAGGATGTCCCCATTTAGGCCCCAAAGATCCTAAAGCATGGAGGTGCCGGGAAGAAGATGTAGAATTGTAGCTCTATGCATGGCTTTGTGTAATTAAATTGTATAAAAATGTAATTTTTTTGTTCTTGAAATTTTAAATGAAATTAGGTGAAATTGGTGTATGGGAGGGTAAAATTAGTGTAATTAGGGGTGTAAATGAATATAGGGCTAGTTAGAAGGGATTTGAGTGGGTAAATAAGGTATTTTTAATTATTGAGAAATGGGGGGAGTGGGAGTTTAGATTGGGGTCAAACTAGTAACCGATGTCGATCGGGTATTGGTTGACATCAGCAGAGCCAACCAGCATCGAGAAGGTTAAAGGGGACCAATATCGGTTGGGTAAAAAGTTTTGATTACAATGTGAAATGATAATGGGTAAGAAAATTCTATGTTTTAAGTTGTCAAAGGAATTAGAAGTGGTGTAGAGTGGGAAAGAGAAGTCCTAGGGTAGGTTTAGGGAAAATATGATGGATAAGATGAGTAGGGGAACCGTGGGGTGGTTTAGCAATATATGTGAACTAGGTCAATAGGTTAATAGGTCAGTATGTGAACATTTGTGAGAGTAGATAGGTAAGATCAAAAAGAGTGGGAAAATAGTGTAATGGGTAAATTATTAACATGTTCATGTGTTAATGATGCGAGATAGGAAGCACGATTGACAATGAGGGACTGACTACTACCTTTATTAGTACAAATGTGACCTATCATTCCAAAGGAGGAGTGGTAACACATGTGCATAGTGGGGCTTGGTGCAGTTAGGAGGTACATGAAGATTTCTAGAAATAATAACTTGATGGTAGCCCTCATCGATGGATGTGATCTAGCTACCAACACTTTCCACCGCCGAAAAGAGAGATGATCGTCACAATGGAGGATGTCTATAGGATTTTATAGATTTTGATCATGGGGTATCCATTGCATCATGTGTCATCTTTAGATGTAGTAAGTCATATGGATATGGTGTTTAGGCTGGTGCTAACATAGTTGACTTATCATAGTGTGAGTATCAGCTATGGGGTGATGTATGTAACACATCCAGAGACTTGGCTAGTAGTATTGATGATGATTGGGGTTATTTTTTTCTCTGCCTGACTCAGAGGGTGGGAGATTTACGTGGGACCTGATGGGTGTTTTGGAGGATATGGTGTTTGAAAGGGTGTGTTTTGCATGGGCACCAACTTATTTGGTGCAGCTTTACAGAGAGTTATGTGCCTATAAGAGGATGCACCGATATGATCTCTATTATACCTATTTATTACATTGTTGGGAATATGAGCACATTTTGTCCCTCTATCTTCTTGGGCTACCACGATAGGGGTGGGAGGTGGGCATACACATGGTAGGCTATAGGTGGTGGCTGCGTGGTAGGAGAGTAACAAAGGGTGGATGGGGTTCCGCGAGATATTTCTTACTATCGATGGGTACTAGACAACCTATCACCGGTAGAGATTCTATGGAGACCCTAACTTGCATATCCATAATTTACTAGCATGGTGGATGAGTTTGATGGTTTATAGCTCTTGAAGTGGATCCAGGGGTAGAGAGCCGAGGAACACAATCTTATACCCATAGATCGAGTCGGGTGGCGGTTTGGTTTACTTCGTAGGGTGTGCTCGAGCCTTTCCCACAGTACCATAGAGATGATGTGGAGATTCCATTACCTCTCCTACAATCAGCACCACCATTAGGAGTGGAGGATCAAGTTGCAAATTATATGATAGATGATGTAGGGTGCATGGCAAGGTATAGGCGGTCTTGGATGGCATAGTTGCAGGGAAGCACCCGGTCACCCTAGGTTAGCCTGATTTAACCACTATGATCAGTGAGAGGGATAGGTTATAGCATCAGTGATAGCATTATAGGCATAGGTCATTACATTATAGGTATAGGTGGTCACCTTATAGGCACGAGTTAGTGGTGGCACAGTACAATATGATGACTAGGGATAGGTTGCGATCTTTGTAGGCCCAAATTATTGTTGTATAGGCACAAGTGACCACTTTACACACACAATTGGTAGAAAAAATGGTACAAGATGGCACAAGGGGACACATGACTTCCCATTCTTCAGCTCTAAGGGCACATGATGGGATGTAGATATAGGGACAAAGGCCATTACCATAGGTACAAGTACATGGACCACTACCACAGGCATATGGTCCATAGCCTTAAGGACATAGACATATAGCAATGCCACCACCACAGGTGATATCGTTGGACCGATACACAAAGGTTTTGGTGGAGGATAGATATTATGAGGATCATATTACAGAGAGTGGTATCCCTTTTGTCAAATATGCCACTTACATAGCATAACAAGTATCAAAGTAATAGGCCCACTCATAAACCCATAGTATAATTAGTTCAGTGGAGTCACCATACTCATTAGCAAGGCTAACGGGAGGTGACCAAAGTGTACCAAGATAGAGGCCAAGTGAGGGGATAAGAGAGATTGGAAAAGGAAACAGGCCCTCCCATGGATGATGAGATGTGGGAGATTATTTTTGATTTTTATGTATGATAAATATAGCAGCCTATGCAGAAGAGGTGAGTTAAATATGAGAGTTTTTGAAAGACATTTATATCTGTTTATACAATATATTGATACATGGACTTTCCAATATATAGATTATGTTATGTATATTTTTTTTTATGGTTTCATTTCTATTGTATTGTTATCATGGAAATTAGATGTAGATGTGATTGATAATGTGTTGGTTTTGTTTTATTTGCAATGTATTAATATTATGGAAACTAGATGTATATGCATGGTTATGATATATGGTTTGTTTGGTTTAATTTCCAAGTTATTCTTGTTATCAAAACTAGGTGTATAGGCATGTTAGTAGGGTAAAATAGTGGAAAGACGGTGAAATAGTGTAGAAAATGGTGTCCGAGCTAACCTCTTAAGACCCCATGTCTTTGAAGTGTCTCCTACATATTCCTTGTAAAAGGGGCCTCATTCTGATGTAGTTCTCCCATAGGATAGGGAAGAATAATATGGTTTTGAGGCAAGTTGGGTAGGATGGGGTAAGGTAGATTGTGGTGAGGTATACGAGGGTAAGGTAGGTTGGGTAAGAAAAATGGTCTTGGTAAGACAAGGTAAAAGGATTTTATACTGGTAGTTTGGGTAAGGAAAATGGTTCTAGTAAGATAAGGTAGAAGGATAGGCAAGGTCGAATGTTGAGCCGAAAAATAGAAAAGGGTAACCGGTTAACTTGTGTGATTAGTATAGGTATGGTGTTGTTTTTTATTTTATGTTTGATAAGTATTTATAATGTTTTGGAAATAATTATTAGTATGGGTGTGGGTGAAATGACAAGTAGGAAAATGTGAACTGAAAAGAATTGAAATGTTCCATAGTTGGCAAGAACCATAATGACCATATAAATAGGATTATGAACATAAGTCCCTAGATATGTTGCATGATTGATAGGTCTGTAGTTGAAAGAAGTTACATGATCACAAAGTGTCACATGAGTGCCACATCCCTTGAGTAGATAAGATAAATTAAAATAGGGTAGGGTGGAGTGGTTTTTTTAGCATAACCTTGTTGTGGGACAACATGCCCCTTTTGCAAGATACCCAAAACCAGAATAGGCAAGTCCATGACCAAAATTTTATATTTTTCTTGAATTTTTCTTTTTTTTTTCTTTTTTTCCATGTATAGATTGATCGATGTGGGAAGTCTATATTGGGATGAATAGTAGTTTCTCCTTGAGGTCTTTGTGAAGTTGATGTATGTAGGAAGATCCAAGATATATATTTTTTTTAACAAATATAGATTAGTTTTCTTTATTTGGATAGACTAAGTATAGCATGTGGCTAGCATTTTATAGTTGTCCTTTAAGGGAGTATTCTACTTATAGCAACAATAGAGAAGCATAAATGTTCATTTGAGGGAATCATCTACTTGCTAGAAGTTTGACTCAAGGATTAAAATTTTTAGTATCTCGTGTTTCAGATTTATTTTTGTATTATTTTGAACTTGTAGTCATGGATAGGACTATAAAGGAGTATAGGCCTCTTTTATGAATGCAAAACCACAACATGAAAAGGGTAGCTATGAAAGAGGGTTTTAAGTGACAAACAACCATGTGATTCCATCTTGAAAAGGATAAAAATTATTCATGAGAATCATGCGGTGAGTAGAGTGTAGTACTCATATTCAAGATAAGACCTGAATGATGATGGATAATCACATAATTTTGGTTTAATTGTTGGTACTTAAAAAGAGGTAGGTGGAAGGAGAGGTTAGCCCAAGGGATGAGCATATAAGTGACATAAAGTGATGTAGTACTTTATTCAACAATATAAAAGTCAAAGATGGAATGAATTAAGGGGTAAAAGTTCAGTTTACCTCGAGAGAAGATAAACGATAAGTTCGATCCATAAGTATGGGTGACAATATAACATCTAAGCCAATTTTTATCCAAGTTTGCATAGATGGAAAAATTGTACAATGGGGTCCTATTAAATTCTAGATCTCTACTCAAGGACTTAAGGGCCTACAAGAAATTTATGTTTTGAAAACATTTATGATATTCCAAGAGGATTCGAGAACATATTGAACTATTTCACCTTTTCTGGGTTTTCAAGGCTCAGGACTTACTCAGAGCAAGGAAATTGATATTTGAGAGGCTCACTCTCAAATGACTCATGTAGAAATGATCAACATTCATAAATTAGGTTTAAAGGGTCTTGTTGTACTTATATTACCCTCTAGTCTCAAGAGAGATCCTAATAAAGTCACTTATCAGAGAAAAATAACTTTCCGAGAGGAGCCACAAAAGGGGCTCGAGCTTAAAACAACTCACCGAGCAGCTCGGTGAGTTGCTCGATGAGTTGGTTGAGAATGTAAGGTGAGCTAATACATTGAGTTGAGGGTAAGATAATACATTGAGTTGAGTTGAGTTGGTTAGGCTATAATTCAAAAGATAGGTTCGTAAGGGATGATCGAGCTTGCATCAAGTATCCAAGTTTTTGCGTAACTCATGTTGGAGCACCAAGTCTACTCGGTGGCATAGGAAGAAATATCACGGGTTCAATGGAATAATAGGCTCGTAGTGGGATCAAACCTTAGGTGAGCTCAAACTTGAGCCGAGTTGGGTGACAAGTCATTATAGATCTTAGTCCAAACAAATGATCGAGCGTAAAGAAATGAATGGGGCGAGTTGAAATGAGCTTCTCTATAATGGTGGGCATATTAAATGTGAAGCTTGAAATTGATCCCAACATAGTGTCCAAGGGAATAGAATGACTTGTTTCATGAGATCAAACAGATAGACTAGGACACATAAGAAAAGGAGAAATCGAGCTCGTAAAACCAATGAGGGATGTGGGTTTTGAAATGTAAGGATGACTTGGCCTAGGGGTAAGTGTTGGCCAGAAATTGAGAGCTCACATATCTCATATCATAGACTCAGAGAAATATTTAAATATGAACTCGTTTCCATGGTTCTATCTCATTTGGAAATGGTTTGTTGAGCTCATGTGGGTAGATTCCTAGGTTGATTATTTAAATTTCAAGCCATCTCAAAGCTAAGTTGGCATTCGTGTATAGCTTGGGCAAAGTGGAAAATTTGATCAATTGAGGATGGAGCTTGTCATTTTTAGCATGGGGCACTCGGTTGATCCATTAGTGAAGGAGTAACATGAGTAGAAAATTTCCAATCCACATAATTGTAATCAGTGCTAGGGAATGTGAATCAAGTTCGGAGATCATGCGATGATGTGGGATCTCGGAGATGGCATCGTGTAGGAACCAATTTGCATAATATCTTCGCAGAGAAGGATTTCAAACTTAACCTTAGGATCTCGTTAGTATGTGAGTTGGAAAAATATTCCAAAGATAGAGGTGTTTTTAATCTTGGAAGGGGTAGAGGAGTTTGGACTATGGCCAAGTTCGCCGAGTTACAAGTCAAGTTGGAATGTTTGGGTCGAGACGAGTCACGTTGAGCCAAGGTAGGCATTGTTCAATTAGGCAAGTTTCCCATTGTGAACAAATGCATGCTTGGTATCATATCATAGATCCCATGATTGTTTGGTCAAGCTCACGATGAGGCCCAAATATGCCCGTTAAATGTATAATAAATGATCTCATCTTACTCTCCTTTTTATTAAGTTTGACTGCATTTTGTGACTTTTGTTTGATCTAATATAAGTTAGGATGTAATTGTCCATATTTTGTTGATTATGATTCTAACATTTAAAATCTCTGTAATTCCTAACAAAGTGTTTTGGAATTTAGTTTTGTAATAAAGCAGGTCATAATCAGGTGGAAGAATGAAGTATGAAGTGGTCAACATGTTTTTGAAAGCATTTGTTTCAATACAGCTTAGTTCTAAAACTTCCAAGCTAGTTCTGGAACTCCATTACACAGTCACAAGATTTATCACCTAGTTCTAGAACTTTTAGACTTAGTTCCAAAACTCTAGTATTTAGTTCTAGAATTATCGGAATTAGTTCTAGAACTCCTACAGATAGCTCTGGAACTCTCTCGGTTAGACCTAGAATGATTTCCTTTAGTTTCGGAACTCTTCTAAAGTTTTGGAACCGATAAGAATCTATTCCAAATGGCTAGTGATTTTTCAAATCAATGATCCTATCAATCAGAGTAGATTAGAAGACTTCCGACTCTCCATACTTGCAGATCCAAGATAATTATCACATAGTTGTACATCCAGCCATGTTCCAATTCAACATCTATTATGGGCACGATTCAGTTCCATCATATCAGTGGAACAATTATGGCCATAAATGCACCCCTGGAAGAAGTATATACATACAGACCTGCAGATAGATTATATATAGGAATATAGATATAGAAATGGAGAAGATAGATATAGATTGATATACACAGATCCAACACATTTTTGTAATGCAAAATGTTTTATCAATAAAATATCCATTTCTATTTTGAGATAAAATTAAGGTGTCTAATCTGTTTCAAGGTGGAGCAAGGGCCCACTCCTCCAAGAACCAAGATCCTTGTTTTTGTTGGTATTTATATTTTTAGAGAAAATAGTTTAGATTTGTTAATTCTGTATCACTTTCAAATTCCTTAAGTTAAAATCTGTTGTAGACTTGTCCCTGCAGGTGTTCTAGGTTAAGTTCTTATTTCTTTGCAATCATTTTTCAAGCATTCTCAATTGTGTGTTTATTTCTGTGAGTTTATTTCAGCAATTCATTTCTGCAAAGTGTGTTTACTTCCAAGGAAAAGTGTGTTTATTTCTAGCAATTCATTTATGCAAAGTGTGTTTATTTCCAACAATTCATTTACTGTAAAGTGTGTTTACTCCAACATGTTTTCATAGTTTGATTCCAATAAGGTTTTTAACTAAGAAAGTCCTTAAGACATTGAAAATATCCCCATAAAATACAAAATACCTACAATCAATTACTAGATCACTAAGATTCTTCTTGTTGCATATAGCTTTAGACACACCCCTGGTTTGAATATGACATCAACATAAAGTTGATTAAATGAAGGGAATAACGACACCCATCATTTTTGGCACCGTTTTTAGGGACCCACTAGTTAGAATTTTCTAATTAGGTGTCAACAAGAGAAATAATCATACATTTAGTAATTGAAGAAATCTTCCCTAAGCTATCACAAAATTTATGAGTAGACCAAGAGACTCCAAGGGTATATTTCTCCCAAAAATATTTGAACAAGAATTAACATCATCCTCTAGTTTAAATAAGGAAGTTGACCAAGAATTGGAGGCACCATTATCCCCTATAAGACAAGAAGCAAAATTTCCACCTTTGGAATTCTTAGATCAGTCACAGAAGGAAGTGGAACTTTTAGGAGAAGGATTATTTCTCAAGATCCATTTAGGGTAAATTTTTATTCTCAATTTAGTAGTCAACCTCCTACTCCAATTAAATTGGATAATGATGATACACCAATGAAAAATATTTCACCTACACATTTACCCACATTTAGAGGGATGTCATCTGAAGACCCTGACCAATTTCTATTTGAGTTTACGGTACTATGTCAGACCTATGACTACAAAATAGATAATCATAAAATTAAGTTATTTCAATCCATTTTGAAGGATGCAATAATGAGGTTGTTCATGGGATTAGCATCCAACTCTATTACCACTTGGGCAAAAATGGAAACTACCTTCCTAGATAAATATCAAGATTACTGTAGAGTGACAAATAGGAAGGAAGAGTTTTTTTTAAAATCAAGGAGGATGAGAATATAGAAGATTATTTGGATAGATTCCTCTTTGTAAGTAAAAGGTGTGGATTTGTAATTCAAGAAGAGTTAAGTAAAACTAATTTTCTTAAAGGTTTGGAAGATGAATCTAGGGAAGCTCTTAGCTTGATAGGAGGTGGAAACATTGATCAATTAAGGATGAATGAAATTAAAGACATTTGTAGAAGCTATTCTAGAACAAGGGGTGGACCTAGGAAGGGAAAATTAGTGAAAAGTTTGAATCCAGATATGAAAAAACTAATGGATGAATTAGAAAACTTTAAAATAGACATTTTAGTTCAATTAACCTCTATTATGGATGGATTATAAGTTAAAGAAAATGCCAAAACTGAACCATTAGCCATGTATTGTCCTGGATGTAAGAAGAAGCATGTAATAAGCGAATGTCCTTTGGATAAAATAGAAGTATGTCTTATATGTGAATCTAAAGAACATGATATTCATGCTTGTTCTCTTCTTCCATTCCTAAAGAATCAGCTCAAACAAACCAAAGCACATTAGAAGAAGTAAACTTTGTCCAGAGACAACCTATCTAAGGACAGTTCATGCCAAGGTCGTCTCCTAACCCTTGGATGATGTCATGGGCTACTCAAACAGTACCACAAAGTTGGGGACAACTACCTTAGGCCCCTCACCCATATTGAAATCCCCAAGATTCAAAGCAAGACAATATTGGTATGCTCTAGGACACAAACAACCATGGACTAGTCAAAATAACTAGTATGCTTGGTCACAACCTAGATGGAGCCCTAATAACTATGCTCAAGGGAAAACATATCCTAATTAAAATCAACAAGCCATAATGGGTGCCCCAACACAAAATTCACAAACTAAGAATGTAGTCCAAATGCAAATACCAACACAGCCAGTAGCAAACCCAAGAAAAAAACAAACTCTTGTCTACGAAACAGAACTAGAAAAATTAGTTGATCTTAATGCCATGGATTGTAAGGATATTCACACTAGATCCAGAAAAATAGTTAGCAGTCCACCTGTTATCATCACTGAAATGATAGAAGAAATTGAAACCCTAATCAGATTTCCCCCAAGAAAGATGAAAAAGAAAGAGATAAGGAACCAGAAGGAAACTCTACTGAAACTACATTTCCAGATAGGTTTAAATAAGCTATAGAAATCAAGGAATATGAATTGGTGTAGGAGCTAAGAATACTATATATTGAAATGCCACTACTACAAGACATTAAGGACATTCTAGAATTGAACAAATTAATCAAAATGTTATGTTTGAAAAGGCATGTAAGAAAGAAGCAGTACCCCAGGACTATTAAGGTAAATGGGAAACTTGCTGATTTATTAGCAGGAAAGCTCCTACTTCCCAAATATAGAGATCCTGGAAGCCCTATTATTTTTGTCTCTATAGGGAATAAAGATATACATAACATTTTGGTTGATTTGGGAGCAGCTATAAATGTAATGATAGTGGACACTCTGAAAACATTTCCATTAACAGGTATACAACCTACTAACACCATATTACAGATGGCAGATCAGTCTATAGCAAAACTAGGAGTTATTGAAGATGTGGCAATTATGGTGGAGTCATGGGAATATCTATTTGACTTCCTTATATTGCTGCCAAAAGGTAAAAACATATGTTTATTCCATTATTTTGGGTAGATTGTGGTTAGCTACAGTTGTTTCCTTAATTGATTACAGGTCAAGTGATATGACCATTTCAAATGGTAATAATTCTAAACAAATTTAATTATATCCCTTTGCATGACCTTTTAGTGATAATCAAGAGCAATTATGGGTTGATAATCCTAATATTAATGAGCAAAAATTATCTTCATTGGCCATGATAACATTACAGGATCATGTACGTGAAATAGAAGATATGATTAACCCACCATTGAATGTACACCAATTGCCACCCATTCTATAATAATTTTGGATATTTTCCACCCATTCTATAATATTTTTTTGGAGGGGGTATTTAAATGAACCATGAGATGGAGCAATAGTAGTAAATGACACTAGGACCCTCATCATGGTCTTTATATTTATAGGTTTCTCTTCCTCTAATTTTGTAATTAATCCCGACATGGATGAATAGGAAAAATAAGGATGAAAAATGGCTAGAAAGAGCCCAAAAAGGTAAAAACATTAGGTTATCCCATTATTTTGGGTAGACCGTGGTTAGCTACAGTTGTTTCCTTAATTGATTACAGGTCAGGTGATATGACCATTTCAAATGGTAAGAATTCTAAACAAATTTCATTATATCCCTCTGCATGACCTTTTGGTGATAATCAAGAGCAATTATGGGTTGATAATCCTGATATTAATGAGAAAAATTGTCTTCGTTGGCCATGATAACATTATAGGATCATGTACGTGAAATAGAAGATATGATTAACCCACCATTGAATGTACACCAATTGTCCTTGGAGTAGTCGGGAATAGTTTCAAAACCTACAAAATTAGTTCTGGAACCTACAAGAATATGTTCCGAACCATCATAGTTAGTTCCAGAACCATCACAATTAGTTCCGGAACCACACCAACAACAATTCCCTACAAATGAAGATAATTTCACTCTGGAGGAATGATATTTCTCTTGGGGAGAGGAATAATCTATAACTTCAACTTCACATATATCAAGAGAAGATGAAGAATTTATAGAAAATAGAACTAACAAGGAGTTCGACCTATAATAAGATAAATATCATAATTCTTCTTACTATCCTTTATCCAACATTTTGTCTCAAGGAACTTTTGGAGATATTGCTACATATCATATGTTTTTGCCACATGCATGTCCACTAAATACTTTAATGGAACCCTTTCAACAAATCAATTCATCATACACTAGAACCAAACATGTTGAGATTCAACCTGGGTAAAATTTTGAATATTAATAGCTAGTTGAAGAACGATGAAGAAGATAAACTATTTGATGTTCGAAAGATCATACTAAATATTTTTCTTGGGATTACAAAGATATGAAAGGAATCCACCCAAGTATCTCGTACTCATCACATCTATACTGAAAACATTAAACCAGTTAGGCAACCTCAGAGAAGGATAAATCCAGCCTTAAGGGATATAGTCAAACAAGAAATTGAAAAACTATTACAAGTAGGTTTTATCTACCCTATCTCAGATAGCCAGTGGGTGTCTCCTCTTGTAATTGTCCCTAAAAAGAATGGAAAATGGAGAATTTGTGTTGACTATAGGGAACTGAAAAAATCCACACTGAGATATTATTTTCCCTTACCATTCATAGATCAAGTCTTAGACAACCTTTCAGGTAAACAGTACTTTTCCTTCTTGGATGGCTTTAGTGGATATAATCAAATCAAAGTTGTTGTTGAAGATCAGGATAAAACTACATTTACATGTCCATGGGGTACCTTTTCCTATAGGGTATTACCATTTGGACTATGTAATGCTCCAACAACCTTTCAAAGAGTTATATTAGCAATTTTTATAGACCTAACAAATGACTGTGTAGAAGTATACATGGATGAATTTACTGTGCATGGAGATACATTTGATGATGCCTTGAAAAATTTGGATAGAGTATTGACAAGATGTGAGCAACACCACTTGTCTCTTAGCCATGAAAATGTTTGATGATGGTTGATGAAGGGATTGTATTAGGACACCATATTTCAAAAAGAGGAATTTAGGTTTATCAAAAAAAAATCATATTTATTTGAGACTTACCTATTCCTCAGACCCCCATTGATATCAAGTCATTTTTAGGACATGATGGGTATTATAGATGATTTATCAATTATTTTAGTAAATTTTTATCCTCGTGTTTAATTTTCTTACCAAGGACTGTGAATTTCTTTGGGATGAAAATTGTCAACATGCTTTTGAATAAATTAAAGAGAAATTAATAATTTCCCCAATATTGAGAGGACCTAATTGAGAGATACCTTTTCATATCCAAACATATGCCTCAAATAATTCCATTGGTGTAGTTTTGGGATAAAAAGATGAAGAAGGGAAAATGTATGCTATCTATTACCTTATCAAAAATCTTACTTCCACTGAAATAAATTACACCACCACTGAAAAAGAATTTCTTGTTATGATCTATGCAATTAATAAGTTTAGACATTACATTACAGGGTATAAAATATTTGTACATACAGATCACTCAACAATTAAATATTTAATGAAAAAACTAGTGGTTGGAGGTAGAATAATTAGATGGTTATTGCTTTTACAAGAATTTGATATTACCATTGTGGAAAATCTAGGTAAATCTAATGTGGTAGCTGATTTCTTGTCAAGACTAACCACTACAGGGAGTAAGATCCATCAAGGACAAATTTTTAGATGAACAATTTTTTGTTATTTTAGCTGATACACCATGGTTTTCTGATATGGAAAATTATATTGCAACAGGGAATTTTCCTCCTTCTTTCACCAAGAAACAAATAAAGAAGTTAATCAAAACCAGTGCACAATTCAAATGGTTAAATGGAATGTTATTTAAGTGTGGTCCTGATTTGGTTTTACGCAGGTGTGTAAGAGAAGATGAAATCTTTGACATCCTCTGGGAATGTCATGATGAACCAAGTGGAGGACACTATTTAGTGAAAATAACATCTCACAAGATACTTGGCACTGGTTATTATTGGCCATCTCTGTATAAATATGTGAAGAAATATATCAAGCGGTGTGATCCTTGTCAAAGGATGGGACAACCAACCTTTACCAATGAAATGCCTTTGCAACCTCAAGTAGTGATTGAACCATTTGAGAGATGGGGTTGGATTTTGTTGGTCCCTTTAGTCCTTATTCACAAGGGAAGGAACATATTCTTGTGTGTATTGATTATGTGACAAAGTGGGAAGAAGTGCAGGCTTTAACAAATGTCACTGAAGAAGTAGTTGTTGATTTCCTTTGGTAAATAATTATGGTAAAGTTTGGAGCACCAAGGAGCATAGTTTCATATCAGGGACCACAATTTATGTCTAATATGATCCAGGATTTCATAATGTATTATCATATCAATCATAGGAAGTCATCTCCCTATCACCCATAATCAAATGGACAAGCTGAGGTAACGAACAGAGAATTAGAAAACATCCTTACCAAAACAATTAAAGTAGGAAGAAGAGATTGGGTAAAGAGACTACCTAAAGATGTTTGGGCTTATAATACAACTTGGAAAACTACAATAGGGTTTTCACCATATGAGTTAGTCTATGGGAAAAATCCCTTGTTTCCTATTGAGTTTGAACTACAGACATTAAGGACAGTAGTTAAGGTGGGTATTGAGTTGGATGCAGCTCAAAAGGAGAGAATCCTTCAACTCAATGAGTTGGATGAATCGAGGATGGAAGCACTTCAACAAATAGAAATAATCCAAGATCAAAGGAAGCAATGACATGATACACATATCAAGAAAAGGAAATTCAAATTAGGAGACTGGGCATTGTTGTTTGATTCTAAGTACCAACAATTCAAAGGCAAATTGAGAACCAGATGGTTGGGACCCTATCAGATTGAGAAAATATTTGACAATGGTTATATTCAGTTACTTCCCATTGATGGCAGTAGAAGAACACTTTTGGTCAATGGTCATAGGCTAAAGCTTTATAGGAAGCCTCCTACTAAGGATGAATTCTTGAGGTAGATTGAAGCAGATAAAGAATTTGATCATATGGAAGAACCTAGTTCTTCCAAAATGATCAAATAATTAGATGGATAGATCCAAAATAAAGGGAAGAGAATGAAAACTAGTAAATGGCATTCTCTTCCCCAAAGAAAATAAGGGAAGAGAGTGAAAACTAGTAAATGGTGTTCTCTTCCCCAAAAAAGAGAGTTTCTCTCAAAGATCAATTGAAAACCAGAAATGGTGGTTGATCTTCTCAAATAAATGGCTTATTCAAAATAAACAAAATTCTTTGGAATTCCATCTATTTTTCTAACTGTTTTCCTTTTGTTTCACTTTTTAGGAATGATGAGTCATCATGACGGAGGGATTACATAATCAAATATAGTAAATATGTCTTTAACTTATTAAAGGTTAGATTAAAATTTTGCATGTGTGATTGGATTTGATTTAAAAGTTGATATGATGAGTCATCTATTGTACATCATGATTAAAAATGAGTAATTATGAGGAATATGTTGATGGAATAACTATGTGGCATAGTTATAATGAGTTATCATTAGTGTGAAATCAACAAAGTGAAAACTAGTTGTAGAGAAACTTCAAGGAAGAAGTATGAATTAGGTTTGCATTCTACAACTACAACACAGAAGTTCCATAGCTAAGTATAGTAATTCCACAACTAAATTCATCAGTTCCACAACTAAGTGAAAATTTCTTCAGCAAACCCACACAAGATTAAAGAAGAATGAATTTGAATCACCTTTGTATCATGGGGATTAAAAAGAAGTCAGAACCAGAGGATGATACCTAGCTCATTGTAGATGAAGAAGTGGCAACTATCTTTCATCAGGAAGGATGGCTAGAATTTTTGAGAAAGTTCCCCAAGTATAACGATGAATTGGTAAGATAATTTGTTATAAATTTAGAGCAATCCAGGACAAAGGTTAGAAATTTTTTCATTCCTTTTTCTGTGAATACAATCAGTAATATATCTAGAGTGCCAATTGTGCATGTCCCAAACCCTATCAGAGGGACATTAAAAGACCTAGTTGAAACCCTACTAAAAAAGGGGGAAGCTGAACCCCAATATATTTACAACACAAATAAAATCATAAAAGGGGTCAGAAGGGCTAGCTTGCCCAAACCCTTTGACAGAGTGGCATTTTGGATAGTCAAGTATTTAACCTGTGATGGTCAATTCGGGTCAGTAGGAAGGGAAGTTCTGAAGATCCTCATATACCTTAGATATGGAGCTACAAAACCAGAATATATAGTAAACCTTCTAGGGTTTCTTTTTTATTCCATCCATACAATGGCCCAAAGGTATTCCTGGGAGTGGGAATAATCATGCATTATTCGTTAGTGCATTTAGTGTGCCAATACCATTTTCTTTCAAATAAAAATGGAGAAGAAATGTGGGAGAAATTTCTTAGCAAGTTTAAGCAGATCCTTGATATTCTCAAGAGAGTAATAACAACTCCTCCTACAATTGATTTGGAAATTGATGCCACTATAGAGGAAAAGAAAGAACTAGATGGAGAGGAAATACCAAAAAGAAGAAGATCTAGAAGGAGTAAAACTGTAGAACAAATTGTTCCTTCGAAATTCCTTCCTCTCCTCTGCAGAGAGTTACAGGAGAGCTAATATCTATCTCTAAATGTAAATGATGCTTAATGTAGGAAAGAGCAAGAGGTGAAAATTAGAAGAAGCTCTAGGAGGATACCCATTTATGTATATTTTAAGGACCCTTAAAGAAGGGGAATTCATAAAAGGTCTATATAAATTCCAAAGGATATGGAAGATCAAGAAGGGATGGAAAAGGAAGCCTCTGATATTTTGGGTAGTATGGCCATGAATCCTCCTGGACTAAGCCAAATAGAGATAGAAAATTAAGATGAGAGATTTGAGGAACAATTTTTCCAAGAGATGGGTGAATTAGTAGCACCATCACATAAAGAAGATGAATTGGCATCTTGGAAATGGAAAGGAAATCCCCTATAGTAGAAGAAAAAAGTTAACCCGTAAGGAAATTTTAGAGAACGAAGAGAAATAACAAGTTAAACAGCTTTGTTTCTATCCAGAGCGTAACTCATTATTAGAGAAAAGAATGAGGAGTTGAATTTTATCAAACTTAAATTGGAACAGAGAGAGAAATGGTAATTAGGAATTAATAGCTCAACTCACTCACAAGACTCGAGGAATGACAAGAGTTAAATAGTAGATAATGGAGAAAGATGAAGAATGTCAAAATTTGGGAAACAAACTACTCATCAACAGTCTCTACACAAACTGCGTTAACTTATTGGCCACTTAAAAACTATGGGATGATACTTGTAGAGAACCAAGTTAAGCCAGGACATCTAATGAGGACTTGAAATGTAACATAAGAAGAGAAGAGAGCAAGAAAATAATGGGAAGAAAATTTTTACAAAGAAGAAAATGACAAATTAAAACATCTTGTGAAAATACAAATGGTTTACATGATGAGTGAGAAATTAATTGAATGCAGGAGACCTTCTCCTACATATAATGTGTTTTTCGAGGAACAATTCATTTGTTGGTAGTTGTCAAGGATAGAATGTGGCCTTCCACATGAAATAAAAGATGAAGCTAATTTCACAACAGCCTATTCCTTAGCCAATGCAGAGTAGAAAAATCTTCTCTTCGAATTCTATCTCTACAATTTCATGTTGGAAAAGAACTCAAGTTTTATGATCAATTTGTATGTAGGGGAGAGCCAGCTTAATGCATCTATTTATATTCTTCAAAATCATATTGCATGGAAGGAAAGGGAATCGAACATCTATTAAAGGCTAGTTCATCTAGTCTCTGTATGAGAATTCATTATGGTAAACCATCCACCTTTCTTTACACGTTTAGATCCCATGCATTTGATAAAATATTCAATGACCCCTATCTTGCCAATTTACAGAGAAGTTTTAAAGCCTTCACCTCTTATGAAGAGGAAAATTTTGAAGATATTTATGAGGCATGTGTGAAAAGATTGGAATTGCTCATGGTGGCATTGAGAAGAAGGGAAGCAATATCTCCCACAAACTTAATTTGGAGTTTGCATAGAGAAAAATCCTTATGTATGCTAATTCCTCGTATCAATGAAAAGCATAGGGGCATATGGATAGGAATGACAAAAGAACTCCACTCCTTCTCACCCCCATGTCACCATGGCATAACAGAGAACCACAAGATCCCACTGAATTTGATGAATGATAGAGGAAAGTAGAAGTAGGAGTAGGGTATAGTACCTTTGAATTAAAGCATTGGGATATTTAGTTCCATCCATTTGACCTAAGCAATCAAATGGAATGCAGAATATATAACCCCAAATTTGAAGAGTAAATTTTGTAAAGGGACTTACAAACAAGTAAGTATGGGGGAAATGATGAGGCTAGAATATGCCTATTAAATGTACAATAAATGATCTCATCTTACTCTCCTTTTTATTAAGTTTGATTGAATTTTGTGACTTTTGTTTGATCTAATATAAATCGGATGTAATTGTCCATATTTTTTTATTATAATTCTAATGTTTAAAATCTCTGTAATTCCTAACAAAGTGTTTTGGAATTCAGTTTTGTCATAAGCAGTCACAATCAAAGTAAGAATGAAGTATGAAGCGGTCAGCATGTTTTTGAAAGCATTTGTTTCAATACAGCTTAGTTCTGTAACTTCCAAGCTAGTTCCGAACTCCATTACATAGTCACAAGCTTTATCACCTAGTTCGGAACTTTCAGACTTAGTTCCAAAACTCTAGTATTTAGTTTTGGAATTATCAGAATTAGTTCTGGAACTCCTGCAGATAGCTAGGGAGAACTTTCTTGCTTAGGCACGGAATTATTTTCTAAAGTTAGGGAACTCTTCTAAAGTTCCAAAACTGATAAAAATCTATTCCAAATGGTCGGTGATTTGTCAAATCAATGATCCTATCAATCAAGAGCAGATTAGAAGACTTCTGACTCTCCATACTTGCAGATCCAAGATAATTATCACACAAATTTGTATGTCTAGCCATGTTCCAATTCAGCATCTATTATGGGCATGATTCAGTTTCATCGTATCAGTGAAACAATTATAGCCATAAATGCACCCCTAGAAGGAGTATATACATACATGACACTGTAGATACATTATATATAGGATGTTTGACCCCTAGAATATTGACCAAGTATGAAGGCACGTAGGCACACAAGGTCCCAGTTATGGAATGGTGTGCAAGGCAGAAATGCGTAAAGGAGGGTTTAACGAAATGGTTTAAGGAATCACGTGAGTGTGCGCGACACGTGAGGAAAAAGCCAAGGGTTCAGGACTTAGTCAATTTGGATGTCTAGAGCAGAACATGTGAAAAGTATGACCCAGTTACACGTGGATAAGGTTCAAACTCGGTGTGAGTTGCCCGCCAGGAAGGAGCATGCTAGAAGCTTCTAGAAGCACATCATGGGATAAAGTGGAAATCTCAGGCCTGGAGAAGCATGCTCGCATGGAGAACCACATTCGGACACTTGGCACCGGATCTGAGGGCATTGGAGGGTGAGTTGGTAGTCTAGGAGAGCTATAAATACAAGTGCCTATAGAGTAAAAGGAGAGAGATGGAGAGTATGGGAAGAGCTCTGCAGAAATACTGCAAGGACTCTGTTAATGGATAGTTGTATTCGGGAGAGAATGCATTAGTCTTAGGGATTGTAATTTTCTTTTTGGTATCTTAGTTACATAAGTCCAGTGCATTGCATGATTACGATCTGCTTCTCTATGACACTCTATAATGGCTCAATGGATGTAATGAGGTTACATGTTATATATATACATGAATATCAATGATTCTGATGCATGCTTCTCTCTCATGAGTTCTCTTTCCTTTCATGCTAAGTAAGGATGCTTGTATGTTTCTTTCTGTCATAATACACGTTATGGATTCTATTAAGTACTCGGTTTGAAATGACTACAAGGATCTAGAGGCCGTTCTGAGCCCTATGGTTCTTGTATGTCCTAACTTCCCTTTTGAAATCTCTTACACAAATCATAGATGATGTTTCCCACTAAACTCACATAAAGGAGAGACTTGGTACCCGTGTTTTCCTCGGGTAAGTTCCCACTTTCGTTGGGTGATAGGTCGGCACGCATGGGATTCCTTTCTTTATGTTAAGGGTAAAAATGACTACATCTTGGTTCCATTGCTAGGACCTCTTTTCAAAGTTGTAGTGGGATTTAGCATACATCATGATCTGTGTAATGAGTAATGATAGAGTGGTTAACATTGGAAAGTGTTGAATCATGGTTCAAGAGCATAGAGGATGAATTTGCTCAAGAGATTCAACACTAGACCTAAGTTTAATGCATGTAGATGGGTAGAAGAGAATCTCTACCATCATCTATATAAAAATTTCTTCTGTTACTTCCTTGTGGAGCTGTATGAATGGCTCTCACCTGCATCTAGATCAGGTTTGCATTATGGATCATATGTATGGACCCAAGAAGAATACCAAAGGCTATAGGATGTAGATCTTATGTGGACCCATGTTGTGGATCATTGGTGGAAATGAGTATTGGCTAGCTACACTGGATTACCCCATTTCCACATATTCTTGTCAGAAGGTTGCTGATTTTGAGTTTTTGCGAGATCCCAGAGGATCATTTGTACATGTTGTCCCTTTGACTATGAAGATCTTGATGATTACCATGATTTTAGAGGCATTCCCAATGGCCGAGATAAACCATTCGAGAGCATTGGATTAGGAAGCTAGGGTGGAGGAAGATGGCGAGATGTCGCGATAGAGAAGGATGGGGAGGAAAGACGACTCAAGTATGGTGAAGAAAGTGAAAGGGAGATTTCTAGAGAATGGGAGGTTACAGGTGTGATGGATGTATGGCGGCATATGTTGCGGGAAGGATTTGAGGTTCACACGAGAGGACGTGGAACTTGAGCAGTTTGTGTGACCCCATCTTGGAAAGCATGTGAGAGAAACCCCTTTGGCTTCTAATGAGAGTTCATCATGTGGAGAAAGAAGAACCGTTGGCATGCATCTAAGCCCACCTAGTGACCGGACCCTGGCGCTTGGTTTTCTAGATCATGGGGATAATATTGCTAGTCCAGTTGGTTACATTAGAGGTGATCGTTCTATGCCCAGGAGGTATAATTTCTCATTTGGGACTTCTATGGCTGTAAACACTAGCCCAGTGTTAGGAATTTTTGGGCAAGGTATAGGCACACAATCATTTGGTCTCACGTCTGGGAGTGGTGCGGGGTATACTATTAGTAGTGGGGCATTGTCACAAACCGTAGGCACGTAGCTTAGTGGAACTGTGGGGACCCTTGGCATGACCACTTTAGGACCTGGTGGGCCTGGTGGATCTAGTGGTTCAAGAGGAGTAGGAGTTGGTGGGTTTGGTGGATCTAGTGGTTTAGGACCTCATGGGCACGGTGGATTTAGTGGTTTTGAACTTGGTGGATCGGGGAGTGGAGGAAACACATGTGGAAACCAAGGCTCTGGCTCAGGAGGACTTGGGCCCTAACCACCCCCACAAGTTTTCTTTGAAATGTATCTACATTTTCTTGATTATAGAGGTATTGAGGATGTTGCAAAAAATGTTCACAAGTGTGAATTGCAATAGGACGCGAAGGGTATCATAACCCCAGAATGGAAGGCTTGTCAGTTTGTAACCTCATTGCAGTAAGGGTGCACACATAGCTGGTATAGGAAGTATGACCATCATCAAATAGTGGTGTACTATACTACTTTAAAGAATGCATTCTTGGCATAATTCCACATTCTTGAGTTTGAGTAGCAGAGCATCAATGCTTTGAAGGAGATTCAACAAGGAATGGTAGACAGTGTGCGGGAGTATGATGCACACTTTAAAAATATCTTGTCTAAATTATCATATGATATTCACCCTTCACATCATGCTGAGTGGTTTGTTGGGGGGTTGATCACTCCTTTTAGAAGGGAATTATTTCATAAACCTTTTACAAACCCCACGAGGCATTGAAAGCTACCTGCGCCAAAGCTATTGGTAGTGTTGATACTAGCATTAGCCCATTCTTGGAGGCTCAGATTGTTGCTATGGCTAAGTAGCTGGAAAAATTGTCTATGAACTCATCCCATGAGACTTACAGTGGTTTTTGGTGAACAAATTGTGAAGTATAGGGGCACGTTAACGATAATTTCCCCTAGAGGACAGTACATGTTGTGGCAATAGATTATGAAATTTTTCATGGGGACCATGATGCAAGTAGATGCCCCTCACTACAACACATAATCCGGAAGAATTTATCTTTTTATTGTAAAATTTACACGTCTATAACTGATGATACTAAGAATTTGTAGGCTCATTGATCAGATCCATTAGGCCATTGATCATGGGGTGCACCAAACTAGCATTACCAGTAGTTCCAAGGGTGATGATTGCCATTATGAGCAACGCGCACAGATGGAGGCACACGTGGAAGAGGTTTTTGAGGAGGGTTTTGTGGTCATGGAAACCACGGAGGAGGAAGGACTAAGTTCCTACTTGGAACCTATTTCAGTTGTGGATCTACAGAGCATTACTAACGAGATTGCCTGCAGGACCGGTTGTAGTGCTCATGGTGTAGAAAGAAGCATAAATATGAGGAGTTCTTGGAATTTTTGAGCATATGAATCAAAAACACTAGAAGGACAAGGGCATTGCAATGGTCAATATTAAGAAGGTAGACATATAATGGATGCCTCGGGTAACACGGGATGCGGGTTTGGAGCTGTCTTAGTAACAATAAGGGTGGAAGCTACGTGTGTAAGAGAGATAGAAAGACAGAAGAACCTAGTTTCAAGGAGGAGGTCATTCATGGAAAGTATCCCAACCCCATGCATCAAAATGAGGTATATCAAGATAATGTGGATGTAATTTGGAACTTACAAGAGGAAATCCAATGTCTAAAGGAGCAATCCAAGAGGGAGGGATAAGGAAAGAGATTGAGGTGCAAAGCATGACCTAGATGAGGTCAAGGAGATGTGTAAAATTCTAAGGCAAGAGAATATCATTCCCTTGCTCGGATCATGGTTGAGAGAGAAGGTACCACGTGCCAGAGGAGAGCACAAGAGGCATGTCTTGCATGCAAAACCTTCACCCTCATAGCCTTGACTATGATAAGGAGATCATGTTAAATGCAGTGGTAGATGAATGGCTCCTTAGAAATATGCTCATTAACACCGGTGTGGAGGTTAATGTTCTAACTTTGGATGCATGGCATCAGATGGGAAGACCTGCATTAAATTCAACTTGAATGTGTTGTATATGGAAAAAAAGAATAAGGCGATGCCCATCGGCATATTAAAAGATGTAGCTATCACTATACAAGGAGCTAAATTCTTGGGGACTTGAAGTCTTGGCGCTCACCGAGGTAGACAATTTCCCAGCGCTACTTGGGTGCCCTTGGTGTTACAAGAATAATGCGGACCTTCGGTTCAACAAAGGGTACATCAGCTTCGAGAAAAAGGAGGAACGGATCATTATACCCCTAGTTGATGGGAATTTGACAACCTATATTGAACCATTGGGGGAAGAAGTTCTCGACAGGATATATGTGTGCTCAATTAGAGACCTAGAGATGATACACCCTACTAGCGGGGTTATCTAGTTTGAAGATTCTCATTCGAGTGAGTGATACCACTAGTCGGAATATGACAATTAGGTGCATAGAACTTATGAATTGATGGGACAATAGTTGAGAGGGTCAGTGACCAAGGTAATAAAGGTGTGTATGGTTTGGTATCTTGGAGGAAAAGAACTTCCCAATTATTCAGGAGGAGCCTTCCCGAGATATTTCTACGGGAAGTGGAAGCTCGGTGGAAGGATGGGAAGGTATGGAGAGTGATGTTAAGTTATTTCTTTCTCGAAGCAAATGGCTTGGTGGTGGGTTGCACATCAAGAGAGCCTTTTAGAGTGGCAAGAGGTAAAAAAATTTCTCTTTATCAGATTTTCTAGGAGTAATGTGCCCACTTTGTCATCAAGGACTACCATGGGAAGGATCTTGCCTCTTTCATATCCGGGAGTGTGAACGGGTCTAGAGAGAAGGTGCAAAATCTTTACCACCATCCCTCGGGGTCCAAAAGTTGTATTCTACTGCTTTGTAGGGTTACGCGTGCATGGTATATTTATTCGAGAGACACACCGCGAGACAAAGAAGCGGCAAAAGCTTGTGGTGACCTTATTCAAACCTTTGAATATCGGATTACCAAACCATTAGTGTATAAGGCCTTGTAGGGTATTAAGCGCCTTACCATGGGGGATAGTGTCATGAAAGAAGATAGGCTATTGGAATTACTAGGTGAACTAGCATTGGAGGTGTGCTTTGAAGAAGTAGAGAAAACATAAGAGTTACTGACTTGAGCACGTGTGTTTGAAAAAGGAGAAAGGAAAGTTGGTGTATGTTATTAATGGAGAGGAATTGGAAAGCTTGGATGTTAGCCACTCGGTAGGGACATACGAGGTAGTGGACAATGCTTTGATACTTGCACGTGCACCTACCGTGAACCCTTAATGACAAATAAGGTTAACATTAGTTTAGGAGAAGAACCTAAGGAAGCTATTATTAGAGACTCTTTGGTTGGAGAAGGAAGTATCTAATATCATTGATCTACTACATGAATTTGAGGATTTATTCCTACGTGGGTACCGTGAGCTCAAATTCATTCACCATTCCTTGGGGAGATGAAGATAAAAGCTGAAGGATGGTATGCGCACTGGTTAGGAAAAGGCCCTACTAAATGAATGCCAATTTATGCGTGAAGGTTAAGGAGGAGATAGACAAAATGATAGCTTCTGGGATCATTGAGGTAGTGTAAGAATCAAAGTGGATAAGTTTGATGGTAATCAACATTAAGAAGGATGGGCATATTAGGATCTTTGTGGATTATAGGGATTGAATGTATTTTGTGTCAATGATCCCTTTCCTACCCCTTTCACCGAAGAAATTTTTGAAGGAGTCACTAGGTGTGAAATATATTCCTTTACTGAGATGGATTTTAAGGGTACCACTAAGTCTAGATTGCAAAAGGAGGACCAGGAGAAGATGAATTTTCTAACTAAGTGGGGAATTTTTGCATAGATGGTCATGCCCTTTGGGTTGAAGAATACGCCTACTATTTTCTCGCACATAGTGGTACAAGTGTTCCAAGATTTCATACATAAGTTTCTTCAGGTCTATTTGGATGATTGGACAATGTATGGTCTAGTTAAGGACCATTGTGACAATTTAAGGTTGATTTTTGAGAGGTGTAGGCGGTTGAGGATATCCTCAACATTAAAAAGTGTGTGTTTACTACACCCTTTGGTAATTTATTAAGGCATATCATATGTAAGGAGGGCTTATTGGTATATCCCGCTAAAGTTCTGATTATTGTGGGATTACGGGAGCCTACTAGCTAGAGTGTAGTGCTTGGATTCCTTGGGCATACGGGATGTTACAAGAAATTCATTAAAGGATATGCCAAGATTGATGCACCTTTAGATGAGCTTCTTAGACATAAAAGTTCCTTCCATTGGGGAGAGGAGCAATCAGAGGGTGTTTGATACATTAAAAGATAGGATTTTCACCACACCTATATTACATTTTCCCTCTTGGGATAATCCCTTTCATATCCATGTAGATGCCTCAGGGACCACCATTGGAGCAGTGTTTGCACAGCTAGGTGAAGGGATTGTTGATCATCCTCTATGTTTTGCAAGCAGGAAGCTGACACCAGCAAAGTAGAACTATACCACAACTGAGCATGAGGCATTGTCGATGATCTACACACTTTTCAAGTTTAGACAAGTATCTACTAGCAACACCCTTTGTGTTTTACACCAACCACATGGCATTAAAGTATTTGGTGAACAAGCATGTTCTACAAGGGCACATATGTCGGTGGGTGTTGTTGTTTCAAGAGTTTGAATTCACCATTGTAGTGAAGCCTAGGAAAAGCAATTGTGGACCTGATCATCTATCAAGAATTGATTTAGGGGAGGACATGTAGAGTATTGAGGAGACAATGCAGATGTGCAACTATTTAGGTTACGGTGCATGCCCTCAGATTTGGAAGAGATTACAGTATTTTTAAAGGAAGGTGTGGCGCTAGAAGGAATGAAGACATTGGAAAAAAATTAGTTGTCCATACGCTCCACGCCCTACTCCAAGAACCTATAATACAAAATTAAACTTGCACAATGTACTGTAAGTATGAGAAAGGCACAAAGAAGCATAGAAGGATGAAAGGACCAAGATTAGTCACAAAACACACACTTTTATTGCTTCAATAACATGCACAATGCATCATACATTCATAAGAGGAAATAGTTTTCATTGCACTCTTGAAGAGGAGGCTTGAAAGTTCTCTCAACACATAAGAACAACTTGTAGAAGAGAGGACTCTTGAAAAGTATACACTACTTTGAGATATCTAAGCTGTCAACTTATGCAATCTGTTGGAACCCCTTAAAATGAGCTTCCAACTTACATTTATAGAATAATATGTGAGAAAGAAGAGGAAAGGTCATAATTACATTCCTAAATTGAAGGCCCGTGATGTATTTATTATAGTTAGTTGAATCACTTGAGAAGGTTCCATCATGGGTCATTAATTGCCTGATGACCTAGTCTTCTCAATTAATTAAAAGAATACTTAAATAATAATAATAAATATTATTATTAAAATATTTTAATAGAAATATTAAATTAATTAACATAATGTCAGGACCCCCATTGACCCATTTGACTTGAAGAGGATGGGGTTCCATGTGAATATGTCAAAAAAAATCCCAACTCACCAAGTTGGACATGAGCTCCACCATCCTTCTATTCACAACCACACCAAGCTGAGAACCGAGTTCCATTCACCAAAATCCTTTTCCAACTTGCTACTCAAATTGAGATCAACCCATGACTCCTATGAACAACGTTGATTGAGGTCTTATAGCTTAGAATTCTGCCTTCTTGGGTCTAGCTCCTTGAGCTCCTAACCTAGCTCGATGGACATGTTAATCTATCAACTCATTGAGCTTTATTCAAATCTCAACTGGACTATATATTCTTTATACTCACAAAGACTCAGCGATGCCGAATCAATGATCACTAGCCCACTAAAATGATTTAAATGCCAATCCTCTTGCTTAATCTACTAAGCTCCAATGTGCGAGTTGACTTGCCAAACTTTGACATAGCTCCATAGTGATGTTCCACTTGAAATGAATCTTTTTATTCTCGGCTTGGATTTTGAATACATGAATTCTTCACCACAAAGAACCTCACAACCGACTCACATGTTCTTTGTTGAGTTATTTTCTTGTCAATCCCTAAATGAACTTTCCCCGCACTTATATCACAATGTGCATCATGTCTCAAACTTATGCAAATTTCACCTTCATCAAGCATGTATTTCATTTGAGACTCTTTCAAATGTTCACTTGTTACCAATTATACCATGTTGATCCATACCCACCTTTGAAATGATTGTACTCAGCCTACCTTATAGCCCATCGAGTCTAGGAAATTTCTCATCACTGTTCACCGAATGCTTGGCCGAGGAAGGTTTGACTAGTGCCGGTGAAAAGATATATACCGTATTCACTAACTCTTTGAGCTCCGTTATTTGAATACCCTGGCCCGACATTCTTGTTGCCTCTGCAACGATGGAAATCAACGTCCTTTTATGAGCTCTGAGTGAAACTTCACCGTATGCGTGCTCTTATTAGTCAAGATGCCTTATTCACATGACCTATGCAACATATTTACCATGAACTCAAAGCCAAATTATATCAAAAATCTTCTGCACCCGTTGGTCTACAAAGCTCGATCTAAAATGATCCTATAGTGTAGATATCATTTAAACTTGAAACAAATCAATCAAGCCCTTTCAAGAACCACTCAATGCTACACATTTATGTCGGCTCATATCATCTCCTCCTCTAGTGTGCATAGACTCATCATGAGCTCGTATTCAACCTAGTTAATTGTTTTCTTACTTACCAAGCTCCTTGCAATCTTCGACGCATTGATCTCCATACGGCTAGCTTCTACGTGAGCTCAAACCATCGAGGCATTTACTTCGGCTTTCGTTCTAAACAACTCAGCTCACTCGATGATTCCTATTTAGCAACAATACATCCTCACGGCCCCTTTTAATTACGCTTTGATATATCTCCATACACTAATCCAAAGCTCTTATTGTGGCACAGGCTAGAAGTATGCTTTGGAAAAGGTGGCCCGATCGGAGTTAGACATCTATTTATTACATTTTGTGAAATAGTGTCAATGCCTCATGAGGAAACTCGTGTCTTCTGTAAGTTGTAATTATGGTATTCCATGAGAAGACATCTCTTTCTATCATGTCATCAAACATGTTACGAGCATCTGTAAAACTCCTTGTGAAAGTGTGTTCTAGAAATGCAAGTCTGCAATAGTTGAAGATATGTAGATGGGTTTACTGAGGGTGTTGTGTGTGGTAAAGAATGTGTAGAGCCTCCTTTAAATGACCTTATGTACATCTTTGTGAGATTGGGATTGAAAGTGGATGGCATTGTGCTTGGTATTGCATAGAAGCATGCGATATGTCAATTTAATTGTGCCACTATGACAATGAACCATTGTAAGCCTCCTCGAAGTGGTAACATGGACCGAGTTCGAACCTTTCAACCGCTTGTTATTCACCTCCACATTGAACAGGTCTTTGTTACATTGATCTTCCCCAACCGATTTTCCTATTTACTCCATTCTTGACTAAGCTTTACTTGTTGAGTCCTTAAGCATGCACCGGATGGCTTAACCGATAATCCGGCTATCTTAGTGAGTACATTCTCATTTATCACTCCAAAGTGTTTTATCTCACGGTATTTTGGAAATAAACTCAAATTCTTCTCTACAAGAAAATCTCACAACGGCTTGTCATTGCAAAGTTTCCACCATGGAAATTGGGATGAATTTATCCCATATGCGGAAAGACCAACTTGGCCTGCCATCATCAAATTTTTGACCTTGGAAATATAGTGAAATATTTCCCATGCACGGGATTACCTGCTCGGTTTACCATCATCATGCTCCTGATTTTTTGGTAGTAGACTCAATCTTCTCCCATGCTTAGAATTTTTTCAATGGCTTGACATCACGTCATTTCCCTTAGCAATGCTCACCTTATTTTCCACATTGGCGATTGGAGTGTGGGGTTTTGGCATTATTTGGCCATATTTCCTTTTGGACAGATGGCCACTGATTTCCACTTTTCCACTCAGCATGAGGAAACATCATTATCTCAGTGTAAACATTTCAGTTGTAGCTTGTAAGGTGTGATAATTCCAACAGGAATTTTTATGCCTGCCAACTTAGTGACTCATTGAAGATGCTCATATAATTGCAAAGAAAATTGTGCTTCATGAATATTTTGATATGAAACAGATCCACCTCTATGAGATTCACTTCCATGAGTTACATCGTAAAACTGTAAGGTCTCGATAGAGAATCTCTGTAATAAATTTCATCAGGTCTCACAGTAACACTCTCACTATCACTTAATTGATTTTGATAAAAATATCTTGAAGGAAAATCTTGAATTTGAGGATGCATTCGATCATCGAGCAGATAACAACATAGTTGGACAGCTGCTTGTTGAAAGTGCTCAAAAAGGCTTCTACTATATCTGCAACATGCCTGCCGCTTGTGCACCAAATGCTCAAACAAGGAAGTTACGAACACGGTTATAGTTCATGACTCTTTTTAAGATGTTGTTTTGACTCGATTTTACATTGGTATTCTATGATGCTTATACTATCTTCCTGGGTCAATAGAAGTCCTTCCATTACATAATTACAAACCCAAGATTCAATGATGTTGAACCTCCCATATCTGCATAATCTCATATCATCTCGGTCAAACAAGATAATTCTCCCAAGTGGTTGGTCGAGCATTGTCTAATGGATTAGACCCGGCCTCATGTTAACTTAGCTTTCCCTAACTTGGCCTTCATATATTTTTGTATCAATCTATCTTGAGATCCTTATAGAGTTCCTTTCTATCATCAATTTTTAACTAGCTATATTTTGTATTAACAAATCTCATCGAGCTCTTACAATTGAGAGACTCTACCGAGATTATTTCAGAGATGACTATCAATTTGACATTGGGTTCTCTATCAACTCGACCTGAACTCTTCACTAAGTTGAGATCAACTAGGTGCCTTTCGATGGTAGGTGATCTCTCATATGCAATTTAAGAATTATTTTTAATTATTGTATCTCAATAATGACCTAGGAGGTGGGTTCCTGGGACTATTATTTCATTTTGAACATGATAGGACCCCGTTGTCCAATCTTGTCATGTGTGTAAAATTGGATAACATTTTTGGCGACCTCTTGGGGATGATTGCCTGCTAAGCATGATTCCAGTAGCCTTAAGTCATCCATTGGGCATGGAGTCTATGTTGGAATCCTGAAAGTAGTATGATTTTCTTTGACACATCCCGAAATCTCCTTGAGCATTCTTTGATATCCTGGACCTCCCTGGAATGCTAAGCATGAAGTATACTGAAACTGTTGAATGCTTGACATCTATGAAACACTGCAAATTTTTTAATGAAGTAGATTTTGAACTTTTATGGAAACCTTGAACCTTCCTTCTCCCCTGACACCTTCCAATGATTAAAAATGTGTAGAACAACACAAAACACAACAAGAAGGAAAGAAAAAAAACAACACACAACAATGTGCATAAGCACTTGGAGAAATAACCTAATTGAACTATACGGGGGTGAACGCTTCTCAAAAACAAGCTTTGAGATGTATCCCATTCACATGAATGGGAATTTCTTCTCCATTAAGCTAGATAGATGGAATTAATTTGTCTCTTTGAAACTTGTGATGATGTATGGCCCACTCCAAAGAGCGTCAAATTTGGCATGCCTACTGGTTTGGCCCTATCTTCATCCCATTTGAGAACTAAATCTCCTATTAAAAATGCCCATCGAACACCTTCTTGTTAAAATATTTCTTAACTTGATCTGATGTTTCTCCAAAGTTTTCATAGCCTTGTCTCATACTTCCTCTAATTCCATGAGTTCAACAAACCTTACTTATCGGAGGATCACTCTCTATAACTTCAAGTTGATGAGATAACTCCAAAGAAGGTAACTTCAATGAGAGTGAAATTTTGCCTCTCTTCCATATACAAATAGTACAAGAATGAATTATGTGTGGAGGGCTTACAAGCACCGAGAATCCTATTCCAAGTCCTGTGGAATCGGAAGTTGAAATCACTCATGTATTCTTGGGAGCTCTCTTCATAGTAGTGAGTTGTTCGAAAAGTGATAGGTGATCACTTTTGTCTTCAAACTATTGACATATATTTTCTCCCAACTCATCTTAAGTGGTTATAGTGCCAACACCTAACCTGTGAAACCATTGAAATGCTTTTCCCTTAAAAGAGGTAGCAAGAATTCTAACTACAACAATGTCTTACGTGATATTATGCTATCGCATGAGATCTTTGGCTACATCAAAGATATGCTCCACTGGAGTAACGTGAGTTTCCCCCATGTAGAAGGGTAAAATTTTGAGTGCCGCAATAGGTATCAGTCACATTGAGCCAACATAAGAGGACGAATTGCATTGAAAGGGGGAAAAAATTGGTTCCTCGCCATAGCAACGAAAGGTTATTATTCACAGGTGGAGGAAATCTTTTGTAAGGAGGATTCGAATGACCCCTACTACATAAATCTGCAACTGGGGATGTGGAAATGCCTCTTCTTCTTCTCTTTGGAGGAGTCAAGGAAAGCTTGATATGCTAATAATTTCCTTTCTTTGAAGAAGCTCTTGTCTAAATTCTTCACATAAGTTACCGCACCGAGATTTGTAATCCGAGAGATATAGAGTCACCGATTACTTTGACTTGTGTAACTAAGAAGAGAAGTACCAACTCTCTCTCCCATTGGCCGTGCCAAAAACTATTGTCATCAAATCACTACACCCTCGAATGGCAGGATGTGAATAGGATGTTTGGTGTGATTGGGACACATGGGATCACCTCTCAAGCTGTGGGACTTGGGCTCAAAGTGAACCTCAGAGAAGGTTGGCTTCCTCTTCCTAAACTAAGTGTTGTACTACTAGTGTAAAAACATGATTATCTAATCCTATGCTAGCATCTTCATGGGGTTTTAGGGAAAGATATTTATAGAAATGAAGCTATACTAGGAATGGTGATGCACCAAATAAAGGGTTTTTCTAGACTCGGGAAGGGTTAATTTGAAGAGGGTGTGTGCACCGTAGGTCAACTCCACCTCTTGCAACATAGAGAGGGTACAAGATACCACAAACTAAGAGATATGCGTTCCCTTTGTTAAACCTTATCAGACCGAGAAATATACCAATTTCCTAGTGAAGAAGGATGAACTCAAGAAGGGTGAATAGACACCACAACTCAACTACATGCAATACTCCACCACTCGATAAGCACAGAACTCCAAGAACCTGCAATAGAAACTTAAACTTGCACAGTGTACCTGTAAGTACGAGAAAGGCACAAAGAAGCATAGAAGGATGAAAGGACCAAGATTAGTCACAAAACACACACTTTTATTGCTTCAATAACATGCACAATGCATCATACATTCAGAAGAGGAAATAGTTTCCATTATAGTCTTGAAGAGGAGGCTTGAAAGTTCTCTCAACACACAAGGACAACTTGCGAGAGAGAGGACTCTTGAAAAGTATACACTACTTTGAGATATCTAAGCTGTTTAACTTGTCTAAACTATTCGAACCCCTTGAAATGAGCTTCCAACTTACATTTATAGAAGAATATGTGAGAAAGAAGACGAAAGGTCATAATTACACTCTTAAATTGAAGGCCCATGATGTATTTATTACATTTAGTTGAATCACTTGAGAAGGTTCCATCATGGGTCATTAATTACCTAATGAGCTAGTCTTCTCAATTAATTAAAAAGATATTTAAATAAAATATTTAAATTATAATAATAAATATTATTATTAAAATATTTTAATAGAAATATTAAATTAATTAATATAATTTAGGACCCCCATTGACCCATTTGACTTGAAGAGGATGGGGGTCCATGTGAATATGTCAAAAAAATCCCAACTCAATGGTTGGATTACGAGCCAACTCACCGAGTTGGACATGAGCTCCACCGTCCTTCTATTCACCGCTGCACCAAGCCGAGAACCAAGTTCCATTCACCAAAATCCTTTTCTAGCTTGCTACTCGAATTGAGCTTGACCCATGACTCCTTCAAAAAAATTGATCGAGCTCTTATAGCTTAGAATTCTACCTTCTTGGGTTTGGCTCCTTGAGCTCCTAAACCTAGGTCGATGGACACGTTAATCCATCAACTCATTGAGCTTTCTTTGAGCTCAACCTGGACTATATTTTCTTTCTACTCACAACAACTCAGTGATGCCAAATTAATGATCCCTATCCCACTAAAATGAGTTAAATGCCAATCCTCTTGCTTAATCTATTGAGCTCCAATGTGCAAGTTCACTGCCAAACTTTGACATAGCTCCATAGTGACGCCCCACTTGAAATGAATCTTTTTTATTCTAGCTTGGATTTTGAATACGTGAATACTTCACCACAAAGAACCTCACATCTGACTCACATGTTCTTTGCTGAGTTATTTTCTTGTCAATCCTTGAATGAGCTTTCCCCCACACTCATCTCATAATGTGCATCGTGTCTCAGCTTATGCAAAGTTCACCATCATCAGGCATGTATTTCATTTGATACTCTTTCAAATGTTCACTTGTTACCAATTATATCATGTTGATCCATACCCACCTTTCAAACGATTTGTACTCACCCTATCTTATAGCCCATCAAGTCTAGGAAAAGTATCTTCACTTGTTCTCTCGATTGCTCACCAAGGAAGTTTTGAACAATGCCGGTGAAAAGATATACACCGTACTCACTAAATATTTGAGATCCGTTATTTGAATACCCTAGCATGTCATTCTTGCTACCTCTACAATGATGGAAATCAACATCCTTTTATGAGCTCTAAGTGAAACTTAACTATACGCGTGCTCTTATTAGTCAAGATACCTTATTCACATGACCTATGTAACATATTTATCTGTGAACTCGAATCCATATGATAGCATGAATCTTCGCACCCCTTGGTCTATAGAGCTTGATCTAAAATGAGCCTATAGTGTAGATATCATTTAAACATGAAACAACTCAATCGAGCCCTTTCTTGAAGCGCTCGATGCTACACATTTATGTCGACTTGTATCATCTCCTCCTCTCGTGTGCATAGACTCATCATGAGCTCATATTCAACATGGTTACCTATTGGCTTAATTATCGAGCTCTTTTCAATCTTCGACGCATCTCTCTCCATATGGCTAGCTTCTATGTGAGCTCGAACCATTGAGGCATTTACTTTGGCATTCATTCTAAACGTGAGCTCACTCAATGATTCCTATTTAGCAACAATACATCCTCACGACCACTTTTAATTATGCTTTGATATATCTCCATACACTAATCCAAATCTCTTATTGCGGCATAGGCTAGAAGTATGTTGGAAAAGGTGAACTGATCAGAGTCGGACATCCGTTTATTACATTTGGTGAAATAGTGTCAATGCCTCATGAGGAAACTCGTGTCTTCTGTAAGTTGTAATTATGGTATTCCATGAGAAGACATCTCTTTCTGTCATGTCATTAAACATGTTATGAGCATATGTAAAACTCCTTGTGAAAGCGTGTTCCTAGAAATGCAAGTCTGCAATAGTTGGAGATATGTAGATGGGTTTACAGGGGTGTTGTGTGTGGTAAGCAGAATGTGTAGAGCCTCCTTTAAATGACCTTATGTACATAACACTGTGAGATTGGGATTGAAAGTGGATGGCATTGGCACTGGTATTGCATTGAAGCATGGGAAATGTCAATTTAATTGTGCCACTATGATAATGAACCATTGTAAGCGTCCTTAGAAGTGGTAACATGACTGAGTTTTGAACCTTTCGACTGCTTGTTATTCACCTCCACATTGAACGGGTCTTTGTTACATTGATCTTCCCCAACTGATTTTCCTATTTACTCAGTTCTTGACTAAGTTTTACTTGTTGAGCCCTTAATCATGCACCAGATGGCTTAATAATAACGGCTATCTTAGTGAGCACATTCTCATTTACCACTCCAAAGTGTTTTATCTCACCTGGTATTTTGGAAATAAACTCAAATTCTTCTCTACAAGAAAATTTCACTGACGGCTTGTCATTGTAAATTTTCCACCATGGAAATTGGGATGAATTTATCCCATATGCGGAAAGACCAACTTGGCCTGCCATCATCAAATTTCTGACCTTGGAAATATAGTGAAATGTTTCCCATGCGGGATTACCTACTCGGTTTACCATCATCGTGCTCCCGATTTTTTGGCAGTAGACTCAATCTTCTCCCACGCTCAGAATTTTTTCGATGGCTTGACATCACGTCATTTCCCTTGGCAATGCTCACCTTATTTTCCACGTCTAGGATTGGAGTATGGAGTTTTAGCATTATTTGGCCATATTTCATTTTGGACAAATGGCCACTGATTTCCACTTTTCCACTTAGCGTGAGGAAACATCATTCTCTCGGTGTAAACATTTCAGTTGTAGCTTGTAAGGTGTGATAATTCCAACAGAAACCTTTATGCCTGCCAACTTAGTGACTAGTTGAAGATGCTCATATAATTACAAAGCAAATTGTGCTTCATGAATATTTTAATATGAAACAGATCCACCTCTATGAGATTCACTTCCATGAGTTACATCGTAAAACTAGTAATGTCTCGATAGAGAATCTCTGTAATAAATCTCATCAGGTCTCCTAGTAACACTCTCACTATCACTTAATCAATTTTGATAAAAAAATATCTTGAAGGAAAATCCTGAATTTGAGGATGCATTCGATCTTTGAATAGATAACAACATAGTTGGACAACCTACTTTTTGAAGTGCTCAAAAAGGCTTCTACTATACTTGGAACATGCCCGCTTCATGTGCATCGAATGCTCAGTGAGGAAGGTCTAAAGAATGTTATACTTCATGACTCTTTTAAGATGTCAGTTTGACTCAATTTTACATTGGTATTCTATGATGCTTATACTATCTTCTGGGTCGATATAATTCCTTCCATTATGTAATTATAAACACGAGATTCAATGATGTTGAACCTCCCATATCTGCATAATCTCATATCATCTTGGTGAAACAAAATAATTCTCCCAAGTGGTTGGTTGAGTATTGTCTAACGGATTGGACATGGCCTCATGTTAACTTAGCTTTCCACGACTCGGCCTTCATATCTTTTTACATCAATCTATCTTGAGATCCTTATAGAGTTCCTTTCATTCATCAATTTTCAACTAGCTATATTTTGTATTAACAAGATCTCATCAAGCTCTTACAACTGAGAGACTCTATCGAGATGATTTACGAGATGACTATCAATTTAACACCGGGTTCTCTATCAACTCGACCCCAAACTCTTCACTGAGTTGAGATCAAATAGGTTCTTTTCAATGCTAGGTGATCTCTCATATGCAATTTAAGAATTATTTTTAATTATTGTATCTTGATAATGACCAAAGGTGGGTCCCTAGGATTATTATTTCATTTTGAACGTGATAGGACCCTGTTGTCTAATCTTTCCATGTGTGCAAAATTGGATAATTGGTAGGTGAAGTAGCATTTAATTCTCAAAATGGGAAAAGGTATGAGTAAAGGGTCGATGCACTTTCATTTTCACTTTGCAAATAGAGAGAGAAGTGATTTTACATCTATTACAAACTAGGGTTTCCAAATTTGATCATGTGAAGAAAGATATGAGAGGTTCAAGCATGAGCAGCTAGTTTGGATCCTTGCCTAGGACATGGGAAGGAATGAGGAGATTGGTGCGTAGGAAGTAAGAACCCATAAGCTTCACAAAGGAGAAGATAATTAAGGTAGAGAGAGAGAGGCATAGTGCTAGAGGAAGGAAAAGAGGAAAAAAATTGGAAAGGAGCATGACAACGTTGGAGGAGGTCCCACTCTAATTGTGATTTTTCCCAAAGGCACGTGCTCAAGTAGGAGGACCCTTAATAGCAAGAGCAAGACAAGTGATGGGCTACATTTATGACTCAAAGAACATGCTACGCATGTGGTTCCAGTATTGTACCCACATAGAGGATTTTAGCCATGAGGACATTTGAAAAGGAGGTGCATACCCCAGGATGAAGAAGATGCTCTCTTGGGCGTTTGAATCCCACATTGACGAGCCAAACTTCAAAGTCTGCCAAGGAGAAATCATAACAGTACCAGAGTCTAAGGGATCCAATCCCTTGGTAAATGCCCAGGAACTCTCGGATGAGTAGGTCTATAATGCGCTCAACAAGGTCGCGGTCGAGACAGAGGCTAGGATCTTTGCGTGCAATGATAGTATAAGAGTGCTAGAGGGAAAGCTAGGGAAGAAAGAAGAGGAGCTGGCTGAGAAGGCCAAGAGCTTGAAGCAAGAAGAACTGATCAACATGTAGCTGAGGCGTGAGCTAAAGGATGAGAAGAAAAAGGTGCAAGAAGTATACAAGAAGGTGGAGTCTATTAGGAGCACCATCATTTTAAAGCACCCAGACCTAGCGTCACCAAAGCATAAAGGTACGCATCCACTCTAGAAAGCTTAGAAGATATAACGTGCACCCTCACCATGGAGAGAACACATGTTGAGGGTGATAGCACTCATTCTTTGAGTATAGCAAGGTGCTCACAGAGGTTAAATTCACTTGCCCAATCTCGAGGCTGCATATGATACTTACGCAAATAGGGATAAGGTAGCAAGCACCTTCATCACCACACATGAAGTGGAGCTAAAGGAGTTCCAAGGGAAGAATAAAGGAAATAGGGAAAAGAGGGAAAAGGTTCTTGCTGAAGTAGAAAGAAAATTTGAGGCAATTGAAACATTAAGGGCTTCAATCAAGGCCTGGATGAAAGAACTATACCCTCAGATTATCAAGAGGATGGACACACTTGAAGACCTGGGCAAGGAGATGGAGAAGATCGTTGACACTTTAGGCACCTAGGGAATTGGCCTAAGTTTTGATGAGGTGAGCACCCTGATTAGTGACCTCTGTTAGAAGGCACAAAGCGAGGTCAACATATGGAACAAGTTGGAGGCGAGTGCAAAAGGATTTTCCTAGCTTGTTGAGTTAATGCCCCCTCATTCTTCCTTCTCCCCCAACTATTTCATTCCTTTATTCTTTTGCAAAATGTAAGGCAAAACCTTCGTTCCTTAAGGTAGCATACATCTTGGTTAAGTGGAGTGTTTCCATGGACGGAGAACATGCATAGTGTGGGGTGATGTTGGACCCCTAGAATATTGACCAAGTATGAAGGTGCATAGGCATGCAAGGTCCTAGTTATAGAATGGCATGAAAGGTAAAAGCACGTAAAGGAGGGTTTAAAATAAGGGTTTAAGGAAACCCGTAGTGTGTGTGATGCACGAGGATAAAGCCAAGGGTTTAGGACTTAGTCAATTTGGACGTCTAGAGAAAAACACATGAAAAGCATGACCCAGTTACGCATGGATAAGGTGTCAGCCTGGCGACAAGTTGGCCTAGGAAGGAGCATGCTAGAAGATTTTAGAAACACATCATGGGATAAAGTGAAAATCTCAAGCCTAGAGAAGCATGCTCATATGGAGGACCACATTTAGACACTTGGCACCAGATCGAGGGTCATTGGAGGGTGAGTTGGCAGTCCATGAGAGCTATAAATACAAGCACCTGAGTAAAAGGAGAGAGATGGAGAGTATGTGCAGAGCTCTGCAGAAATACTATGAGGACTCTATTAGTGGATAGTTGTATTTGGGAGAGAATGCATTAGGCTTAGGGATTGTAATTTTATTTTTGGTAGCTTAGTTACATAAGTCCAGTGCATTGCATGACTGTGGTCTGCTTCTCTGTGACACTTTGTAATGGCTCAATGGATGTAATGAGGTTACTTGTTATATATATACATGAATACCAATGATTCTAATGCATTCTTCTCTCTCATGAGTTCTCTTTCCTTTCATGCTAAGGATGCTTGTATGTTTCTTTCTATCATAATACATGTTATGAATTCTATTAAGTACTCAGTTTGAAATGACTGCAAGGATCTAGAGGCTGTTCTAAGCCCTATGGTTCTTGTATGTCCTAACTTCCCTTATGAAATCTCTTACACAAATCATAGATGATTTTTTCCACTAAAATCACATAAAGGAGAGACTCGGTACCCACGCGTGCCTCGGGTGCGCGCCCAGCTTTTGCTGGGTGGTAGGCCAGTGCGCATGGGATTCCTTTCTTTATGTTAAGGGTAAAAATGACTACATAGGAATATAGATATAGAAAAGGGAGATAGATATAGATTGATATACATAGATCCAACACATTTTTTTAATGCAGAATGATTTATCAATAAAATAACCATTTCCTTTTCGAGAGAAAAGTAAGGTGTACAATCCTATTTCGAGGCGGAGAAAGAGCCCACTCCTCTAGGAACTAGGATCCTCATTTTTTTGGTATTTATATTTTTAGAGAAAATAGTTTAGATCTGTTAATTATGTATTGCTTTCAAATTCTTTAAGTTAAAATCTATTGTAGACTAGTCCCTGCAGGTGTTCTAGGTTAAGTTATTATTTCTTTACAATCATTTTTCAAGCATTCTCATTTGTGTGTTTATTTCCAGCAATTCCTTTCTCGTAAAGTGTGTTTACTTCCAAGGCAAAGTGTGTTTACTTCCAAGGTAAAGTGTGTTTACCTCCAACATTTTTTCATAGTTTGATTCCAATAAATTTTTAACTAAGAAATTCCTTAAGACATTGAAAAGATCCCACATAAAATACAAAATACCTACAATCAATTACTAGATATTTAAGATTATTATTGTTGCATATAGCTTTAAACACACCCCTAGTTTGAATATGACATCAACATAAAGTTGATTAATTGAAGGGAACAACAACACCCATCACTCATAGAGAAGAAGAAAGGCTAAGTTAGTGTATGTGCTTAGTGTAATGGATCAAATTGAGCCCAAGGTTTGCTTATTGAGTTCAACATTGTGGCAAGAGTTGATCTAGATCATGCCATTGAAAAATTCAAATGTTATTCGAGAGGTACTTGAGTATAAGAAGTAAGCTCAACATATGTGACTAGGCAACGAGAGAGATGAGATCAAGTAACTTAAACAGAGCTCAGTGATCGCTAGAAGGATGTATTAGAAGATGATGCAATTTTTTGAGAGACCGAGTTGAGCCTAGTCAACTAAATTAAAATCAATGATGAGCTCACACATTCGAGATAAAGATCATAGTGTTTCATCAATAAACAATGAGCACGGGTAAATCATGGAGATCCAAATCCATATTTCTAAGATATTACGTGGGTAGAGTGGGCACAGAGAACCATATTTCCCCTTTCAGACTTATGAAGTGTAAACACCATGTCGTTCATAACATAATGGTGTTTCCTCACGCTAAGTGGAAAAGTGGAAATCAGTGGCCATCCAGCCAAAATGGCACATGGCCATTTAATGTTGAAACCCCACACTCCAATTCCACATATGGAAAATAAGGTGAGCATTGCCAAGGGAAATGACGAGATGACAAGCCATCATAAAAATTCGAGCATGGGAGAAGGTTGAGTCTACTACCAAGATTGGGAGTTTGATGATGGTAAATTGAGCGCAGTAATCCCACGCTTAGAAATTTGACTTAGGGGTCCAAGTTTGTTGCTAGAATATCATGTGAGTCATCAAGTGAGTTGAAACATGTTATATTGGTTAACGATAATTTTCTCATGAAGATAGCCACGTTATCGATTAAACCATCTAGTGCATACGTAACACATCGGTAAGTAGAGCTCAATCAAGGACCAAGTTAATAGGAAAATTGGGTGGAGGATCAAGTACAATGCTAAGTGGTGTGGTAATGATTAGGCATTAAATTAAGGAGATTGAGTTAAGTTTTACGTAAAATATGAGTAATATTACATACCGTATTCAATAATGGCTCTTCAAACGGTTAGGCGCACCTTGAATTTCATGAATCATCAAATCCCTAAACCAATGATTTAGAATTTAGAGTAATTCATGATGTAAGCTAGTGCAAAGATAGGTGGTGATCAATTGAAGGCCCAATTGTAGATAATATTATCAATTTTCATCATTCATGTGGAAACAGAGTTAGCAGACTCGTGCAAAACTCACCAAGTCGAGGTGATGGAGCATGGAGAGCATGTTGATGTATGTGAGAACAAGCTCAATGTTGGGCGAGTTGATGCAGAGGTGGTCACAGAAGGAGCTCATGATGGTGAGTAATCCGGGATTCTCGATAGCATGAAGGAATTAATAGCGAGCTTGTAAAATGTGATTTCAATCATGGGAAAGAAACTCATAGAGAATGAGTCTCATTGTATAAATGGTTCTCGAGTATGAGCTTGGTCCAAAAAAATTTTAACACCTCAAATGTTTGGTTTTATCATCTATAAAGGGAGAAGCATCTAGTTCCGATATGAGAAGGATGTCCTAACAGTGTAATCACATGAGAGAAATAGCTTGATCTCATCTCAAAGATCGTGAAAGCATATATGAAGATTTGGGTAAGTCTAACATAAGCCAATGCATCGGGGTATGTAGCGCATGAGATCTCATAATGATACATGACTCAACTCGGTATGTGAAGCATTAGCTAGCAATTGATAGGATAGTCAAACATTACCAAGCTAAAATGGTAAAGGCACGAGTTAACGTGATGATGCCGACAAGGTCGTTGATTCAATGTAAGATGGAGCTCAACGAACCCTCGTAGCATCGAGGAGCTTAAGACGAGGTGATGATTGATCTAAGAACTTGTCATTTGACATTGATGTTACAACATTAGAGGAGTTGGGTTCAATGTGTAGAAATAATATAGAGCTCGATCACAACAAACTCGGTAGAGAGCTCGATGCGGAGTAGAGCCCAATGAAGACAAGCCCAACTCGGAGTTTGAACATAGCTTGGACCATAGCGAGCAACTCAGCTCCAAGGAAAGACAAGGCTCGTCAAAACAAGCTTAGAGACAAATCCATGTAGGAAAGGATGTCGAGTCAGTAAGAGTGATATGTTCAATAAAAAACAAAGAAGAATGTAACTCGGCCATTCAAGGTAAATCTGAGCTTAGTACTCAAACATGTGAGAGGTAGAGTTGATCGACTAGGTTCATGGGTCAGCATGCAAAACATAGTTTGTGATATTGAGCTCAAGCTCTACTAATTCATTTGATTTCAACATCACAGGAGGTCGGTCTGATGAGCTCGTGAAGGGGCAAGTAAAGCTTATCTAGAAAGAAATAATATTTTGAATCTCAAAGCTCATAGAGTTGAGCCATGAGATGAGTATCTCGGTTTGAGCTTGGCATCAAGTCATTTGAAATGAACGGGCCAGTAAAATGAAAATCACAAAGAGTCAGAGCGAGGTAAGGATCTCAAAATAATTGTGAGATGAATTGTATATGAAATTCGGTTGTGCATAGTGATGTAAACCAAAGAGTTGAAGTGACTTAGCCAAGCCATTTTAGATAGAACCAAGTCGGTGTGAGTCGAAAACAAGCTTACGCGGGGACCAAGTTGGTGACGTCTCACTAAAGGATTTCCTAAGCCAAACAAAGGTAAGATGAGCTTGATGAATGACCTAAGGTGACAGGTAAGTTAGCCAAGTCATGTCGAGTAGTGTCGTCAAGTTGGAGCTTGGTTTAAGAGGAGATTGGTAAGAAGAAATCACCAAAGAGCTCGCAAAGGCTTGGATTGACACCGAGTTGGGCTGAGTGAGCATAGCTTGGTCAATACATGTAGAGAAAAGGAGCTTGATTCTTATAAGGAACTCAATGCAATTACGGTGAGCTTGGTTATGGAGAAGACTAGAGGAGTTTGACACCAACTCGGTGGGTTGGCTCGGATAGGTAACCACCGAGTTCGGCTATTTTTGACCATTTCTCGTTGACCCTCCTCCTCAAGTCAAACTAGTCAATGGGGGGTCCCACCATTTAATTTTAATCAATTTAATATTTTTATTTAAATATTTTAATAGTAATATTTATTATTATTATTCAAATAATTTATTTAAATATTATTTTAATTAATTGAGAAGACTAGGTCAACATGCAATTAATGACACATGATGGAACCTTCTCAAATGGTTCAACCAAATGTAATAAATGAACCATCATGTACCTTCAATTTAGGAATGCAATTATGACCTTTCCTCTTCTCTCTCACATATTATTCTATAAATGTAAGTTAGAAGCTCATTCCAAAGGGTTCAACAAGTCAGATAGGTTGGAAAGTTAGACATCTTATGCAAGTGCAATTTTTCAAGAGTCCTCTCTCTTCTACAAGTTCTCCTTATGTGTTGAGAGAAATTTCAAGCCTCCGTTTCAAGACAATAATGGAAACCATTTCCTCTTTTGAATGTATGATGTATTGTGCACGTTATTGAAGCAATAAAAGTGTGTGTTTTGTGACTAATATTGGTCCTTTCATCCTTCTATACTTCTTTGCACCTTGTCTCATGCTTACAGGTATACTATACAAGTTAATGTTTCTATTACATGTTCTAGGAGTTTTGTGCTTATCGATTGCTAGAGAATTACATGCGGTTGAGTTGTGGTGCTTGTTCAGCCTTCTCAAGTTCATCCTTCTTCACCGGAATGCTGATAACTTGTTTTCTGATTGAGTTTAATAAAGGAAATGCTTGCTTCCTAGTTTGTGATATTATGTACTCTTGCTAAGTTGCAGTAGAGGTGAAGTTGACCTGTGGTGAACACACCCTTTTCAAATTAACCCTTCCTAAATATGACAACACCCTTTATTTGGTGCATCACCATCCCTATTATAGTTTCATTTTTGCAAATCTCTTTCCCTAAAACCCATGAAAATGTTAGCATAGGACTAGTTAGGATTTTTATTTCACTAGGAGTAGTAAAACACTTAGTTTAGGAAGTGAAATACGGCCTTCTTGAGAGGTTCACCTCGATCCCAAGTCCCACAGCTTAAGAGGTGATCCCATGTGTCCCAATCACAGCAAATGTCTTATTCACATTTTGTTCATTCAGAGGGTGTGGTGATTTGGTGACAACATTTTTGGCACACCCGATGGGACAATAGGTGAAAAATCTACATTTTACAGCTATCCCATTATAATCTTAGCCATTGTGTTACTAACACAATAGTTTTAGCATACCAAAGTGGGACAAAGAGTTGGTAATTCTCTTCTCACTTACACAATTTGAAGTACTGGTGACTTTATCTCTCTAGATTTCAAGTATCAGTGTGTTACTTATACGAAGAATTCATATAAGAGCTTCTTCGAAGAAAGGAGATTATCATCACATTGAACTATCATTATCTCCTCCAAGGTGAAGGAGAAGAGGAATCTCAACATCACCCATTGCAGCATTAGTTCATTTCATTAAGTTTTGGTGCTCTTAGTGAAATTTCATCCTTACGAGCCATACCCAACACAATTTTGACTCCATTGATCAAACATACCGACTCTCGTGTTGCGAGACTTTCAGATTTCACCAATTTCCACCTAGTTTTCTTTAACATCCTTCCATTCATAAAGGGCTGCCATCATGGATTCATTTCCACAAAGTGGGATTCCCACTTATAACGACGGCCTTTCCACCTACAGACTCCATTTTATGATAAATACTAGTTTCAACATGCATGACCAAATGAGTAAGATGCTTGATTATTTTGGTCACCCATTAGACTAGGGGAATCCTGAAGAACAATTACATGCAGATTTTGAAATCTATCCTACACCTAAAGAATACCACTTGCGAGAAGAATGCTCAAGTGTTGGAGCATAACATGGTGTAAATAAGGATCAATAAAATGACAAAGGCATCCCAAATTAGTTTTAACATTCCATACCCATGGGATGGCCCTATACCATGTGAGATTAATCCTCAACAAAAGCTTCAATTCATAATCAAGACAATGACTCAAGTTAGAGAATGAATCGAGAAGAGGGACATTCAAAAATATAATGTTAGTCAATCCATCAATGGGAGGTCCCTGAATTACCACCTTATAACCCTCTTTTCATGTCTTCATCCATTCAATTTCAAGTTAAAGCACATGATCTAACCTTCCAGAGTTCTTACCCCTGTGGTGGAATTCACTACTTCATCTTCTATTTCTCCATTCCATCATGAATATTCCATGCCTCATTCTTCTGAATTTCCTTCCTTTCTACAAATGCCACCAAGACAAGAATTTGAATCTCTTCCAGTTCCTCAAATGGTGAGTAAATCAATTGAATCTCAACTCATCCCTCGTCTTGTAGTCCCAAATCCATTTTGGGAGGAGCATCTTCAAGAAATGAGAAAAAGGGAGGAGTATGTGATTGAGGAGACTAGAAAAGGAGAGAATGCAAAGAATCTAAAGGAATGGGTTGTAAAACTAAGCATAAAGCAATATCCACCTCTGACCAAACTTCCTTCTAAAGTTAAGGCTCAAGAACAAGTGAAACAAACTAGTTTTGTACCAGAAACAAATCCAAAGATGAAAGAGGAAGACCAGCAATCTACCTATTCAAAATGCAATATTCATATTGGCTCCATATCTTCAGAGGAGGTTGAATCACTGCAAGTGAAAAACTAGTTGTAGAAAAGAAAGATCCAAATCCAAATCCACCAGGAGAAGAGCATGTTGAAGAATAAAGACTCTCAAGTGTACAAGCTGATTCTAATGAGTGTAATGATCCTAATTTCCATGCATGTCAAGAACTTGTAGCACTTTTGGAGGGTTGTAGCATCTTTCCAAGGTCATCATTAGATGTTACAATCAGCCACACAAAGTTTCATGAGACCAAGGCAGATTCAGAGATTGAGAATGCGGATGAAACCATGCAAAGGCTTCCAAATCCTTTTTCCTCTTTATCTTCTCAAAAATTTGATTTCTTAGATGAATTTGATCTTACAAATTTCATGTTTGAAAATGAATAATATCAAGGTGAAGGAGTTTCTAGTTTGGAGGATACTCAGATTACAAAGAAACTTTTGACATAGTTAGAGAATGAAGAAGTAGATTATCTATCAGATTTGGAAGAATATTTTGATGGACAAGAGCCTATGGAACTTGAAAAAAATTCTATTTTGTCACTTCTTTTCCAAAGCAAAGTGTTGACTGTCATGGAGGGACATGCTCAAGAATAGCTCATTACTCATAATTGTCCTTTTACATCAGAATTGGAGGAATTGAGTCTTCGTATCCTTCATCACACATAAAGGAGGAACACACAGGAGAAGCTAGGACTGATCTAGAAGCATTGAATGAAGATTATGTCATGGAGAGGTTTTTGTTTTCAGTTATGGAACCTATTTTGGTTAATGAGTCTGTGATGGAGGAAAGTATTCTTGAAGATTTTGTTTCCCTAAAAATCATCCAAAGCTGTAAATAGGAGGGTTTGACCTTTCAAATTCTATGTCAAATGAGGGAGATGTCACTGCAATACCATATGTCCAAGTGAAAGATCAGTTATTTGTAAATGGTCAACAAGAGGGAAATCAAGTCGGAAATAACCATCTTTTTTTAGGATGCCTTCAACAAGACTTTCTTGTTAAAATTGAAGTTTATACAAGTAGAAATATTTAATGGGTTAGACCATGTCCTATTAGGTACCTGGTTTCATTGTATCCAGAAGAGAAGCCAAAACCATTCACATTCATTCACGAATGTGAGGATGAGTTTCACAATTTTGAGGATCAGCTGCAATGCCTCTACAGGATAAATGCATAGCAACTAAAAGAGGAATTCTTTCTCTTTCCAATTGATACCTCAGTGGACCAAGTGGAGAATTGGGATTGTTTCAAGTTTTCACTCTCATTTTCAGCCATGTCCATTGTCAAATCATCCACATGGCAATCCATTGTGAGGAAAGGGATCTATTTTACACAACCAATTGTAGGTTTTGTTTAACTCACTTATGCCACCAGTTAGCATAGAGTAGGAATAGGGTTGTTTTCGGTAGAATAAGTGCATTGCACACCCTACATGTTTTAATTGGGGCATGTATGGTTTTCATTATTTCGTGTTTTATTTTCCGTTGTCGCTCTTGTGTTGTTCTACACATTGTTTCATCATTGGAGGTTTTTCAAGGAAGAGAAAAGTTCAAAGTTTCAAAGAAATTTTCATGATATCCCCAATTCTTCGGTGCTTCATTCAAATTTCTAAAATATACTCTAGATGTCGAGTGTTCATTAGATTTAGTATACTTCATGCTTAGCATTCCAAGGAGGTCCAAGATCAACAATGCTCAAGAGGATCTAGGATCCATCGCAATGAATCAAATCAGTTTTGGGATTCTAATATTGACTCCATGCCCAATGGATGACTTAAGGCTACTAGAATCATGCTTAGCAAGAAATCATCCCCGAGAGGTCACCAAAAATTTTATCCAATTTTACACACATGGAAAAATTGGACATTAACGTCCTGTTAAATTCTAGGTCTCTACTCAAGGACTTAAGGGCCTACAGGAAATTTTTGTGTTTCGAAAACATTTACGATATTCCAAGAGGATTCGGGAACATATTGAACTATTTCTCCTTTTCCAGTTTTCAAGGCTCAGGATTTACTCAGAGAAAGGAAATTGATATTTGAGAGGCTCACTCTCAAATGAATCATGTAGAAATGATCAACATTCGTAAATCAGGTTTAAAGGGTCTTGTTGTAATTATATTACCCTCCAGTCTCAAGAGAGATCGTGATAAAGTCACTTATCGAGTAAAATAACTTTCCAAGAGGAACCACAAAAGTGGATCGACTTTTAAAAGTTCATCAAATAACTCAATGAGTTTCTTGATGAGTTAGTTGAGAATGTAAGGTGATCTAATACATTGAGTTGAGTTGAATTGAGTTGGTTAGGCTATAATTAAAAATACGGGTTCATAAGGGATGATCGAGCTTGCATCAAGTATCCATTTTTCCGTAACTAGTGTTGGAGCACCAAGTATACTCGATGGTATAGGAAGAAATCTCATGGGTTTAATGGAATAACAGGTTCACAGCGGGATCAAACCTTAGGTGAGATCAAACTTGAGCCGAGTTAGGTGAAAATTCATTATAGAGCTCAGTCCAAACAAATGATCAAGTGTAAAAAAATGAATGAGGTGAGTTGAAATGAGCTTCTCTATCTTAGTGGGTCCAAGAAAAGTGAAGCTCAAAATTGATCCCAACATAGTGTGCAAGGGAATAGAACGAATCATTTCATGAGTTCAAACAGATACATCAGGCCACATAAGAAAAATAGAAATCAAGCTCATAGAAGCAATGAGGGATGTGGGTTGTGAAATGTAAGGCTGACTTGGCCTAGGGGTAAGTGTTGGAAAGAAATTGAGAGCTCACTGATCTCGTATCATAGACTCGGTGAAATATTTAAATATAAAATCGGTTGTCATTGTTCTATCCTGTTTGAAAATGGCTCGATGAGAACATGTGGGTAGATGCCTAGGTTGAGCATTCAAATTTCAAGCCATCTCAAAGCTAAGTCAACATTCGTGTATAGCTTAGCCAAAGTGGAAAATTTGATCAGTTGAGGATGGAGCTTGGCAGTTTTAGCATGGGGCATTCGGTTGACCCATTAACGAAGGAGTAATGAGAGTATAAAATTACCAATCCATAGGATTGTACTCAGTGTTAGGGACCGCAAATTAGGTTAAGAGATCATGTAGATGTGGAAGCTCAGAGATGGCATCGGGCAAGAGCTGATTTGCATCATGTTTTTGTAGTATAAGGATTTTGAACTTAACCTTAGAAACTCATTAGTATGTAAGTTGGAAAAATATTTCAAATATCAAAGTGTTTTTAAGCTTGGAAGGGGCGAGAGGAGTTTGGCTTATGGCCAAGTTAGTGCAGTTTCAAATTAATTTTGTATGTTTGGGTCAGATTAGTCACATCAAGCCAAGGTAGGCATTGGTCAATTAGGAAAGTTTACCATTATGAACAAATGCATGCTCGAGTATCATACCATAGATATCGGGACTATTCGATTGAGCTCGTAGAGAAGGAGAAAGGCCAAGTCAATGTCTATGCTTGGTGTAATGGATCAAATTGAGCTCAATGTCCGCTTGTTGAGTTCAATATTATGGAAAGAGTGGAGCCATGTCATGCCATTGAAAAACTCAAATGTTATGTGGAGGCACTAGAGTATAAGAAGTAATCTCGGCATATGTGACTAGGAAACAAAGAGCTAAGATCGAATAACTCAAATAGAGTTTAGCGATCACTAAAAGGACATATTAGAAGATGATGCAATTTTATGAGAGGCTGAGTAAGCCTAGTCAAATAAATTAAAATCAATGATGATCGACACATTCGAGGTAGAGATCATAGTGTTTCGGTTGATGCATGATGAGCATGAGGAAATCATGGGGATCCAAAGCCATCTCGCCAAGATGTTACGTGGGAGAATGGCCTCGAGAGAACCATATTTCCCCTTTCGGACTTACAAAGTGTAAACGAATGTTATTCATAACATAATGGTATTTCCTCACGCTATGTGGAAAAGTGGAAATCATTGGCCATCGACCAAAACAACACATGGCCATATAATGTTAAAACCCCATACTCTAATCCCACACATGGAAAATAAGGCGAGCATTGCTAAGGGAAATGATGACATGACAAGCCATCGTAAAAATTCTAAGTGTGGGAGAAGGTTGAGTCTACTACTAAGATCAAGAGTTTGATTATGGTAAAGCGAAAGCGGGTAATCCCACACTCAAAAATTTGACTTAGGGGTCTAAATTTACTCAGGAATATCAAACGAGTCATCAAGTGAGTCGAAACATGTTGGAGTGGTTAATGAGAATGTGCTCATGAAGATAGCGGGTTATTAGTTAAACCATCCAAAGGCATACGTAACACCTTGGTAAGTAGAGCTCAGTCAAGGACCAAGTTAATAGGAAAATCAGCAGAGAGGATCGATTCAAGTGTCGAACGATGTGGTAATATTTTAGCATTTAATTAAGGAGATCAAGTTCGAGTTTTACGTAAACTTTGAGTAATATTGCATCTTGAATTTGATAATGGCTCTTCAAATGGTTAGGTGCACCATGCATTTCATGACTCATCAAATCCCTAAACCAATTTTGTAGAATTTAGAGTAATTCACGACGTAAACTGGTGTAAATTTAGGTGGTGATCGATTGAAGGCCTACTGCAGAGAATATTATCAATTTTCATCATTCACATGGAAACGAGAGACTGCGTGCAAAACTCCCTGAGTTGAGGTGATGGAGTATGGAGAGCATGTTGATGCATGTGAGAAAAAGTTCAATGTCGGGTGATTCGATGCGAGAGGTGGTCACGAGAAGGAGCTAATGATGATGAGTAATTTGGGGTGCCAGGTCACAGTCACAAGACATTCAAATGATCTAATAGCAGGAAGGAATTAATAGTGAGCTTGTAAAATGTGATTTCAATCGTGGGAAAGAAACTCATAGAGAATGAGACTCGTATAAATGGTGCTCAAGTATGAGCTTGGTTCAAACTAATTTCAACACCTCAAATGATTTAGTTTTAATCATCTACAAAGGGAAAAGCATAAAAATCCAATCCGAGAAGGATGTCCAGAAGGTGCAATCACATGAGAGAAATAGCTTGATCTTGGCTCGGTATCATGAAGGAATCTTCGATGAGCTAGGTAAGTCTGACATGATTTAATGCATCGGGGTATGTAGCACATAAGATCCCAAAATGATACATGAATTAACTCAATATGGGAAGCATTAGTTATCGAGTTGATAGGATAGGTGAACATTACCAAGCTAAAATGGTAAAGGCACGAGTTAACGTAATGATGCGAGACAAGGTTTCGAGTCAATGCAAGATGGAGCTTGACGAACCATCATAGTGTGGAGGAGCTCAAGCCAAGGTGAGGATCAATTTAAGAACTCTTCATTTGATGTTGATGTAACGACATTAGAGGAGTTTGGTTCAACATGTAGAAATAAGATGGATCTCGATCACAATGAACTCAAAAGTGAGCTCGATGCGGAGTAGAGCCTAATGAAGACAAGCCCAACTTAGCATTTTAATATAGCTTGGCCATATCGAGCAACTAAACTCTAAGGAAAGATAAGGCTCATCAAAATAATATTAGAGACAAATCTATGTAGGAGATCATGTCAAGTCAGTAAGAGCGACATGTTCAATACAAAAAAAAATAAAAATGTAACTCGGTCATTCAAGGTAAATCCGAGCTCAGTACTCAAACATGTGAGAGGTGAGTCAAGTCGACTAGGTTCGTGGATTGGCATGTGAAACATAGTTCATGAGATTGAGCTCAAGCTCTACTAATTCATTTGAGTTCAGCATCATAGGAGGTCATCGATGATCTCATGAAGGGGGCAAGTAAAGCTTATCCAGAAAGAAATATGATTTTGAAGCTCGAAGCTCGTGGAGTCAAGCCATGAGATGGGTAGCTCTGTTTGAGCTTGGCATCAAGTAATTTGAAACAAATAGACAAGTAAAATTAAAATCATGCATAGTCAAAGCAAGGAAAGGATCTTGAAATAATTGTGAGATGAATCAAATATGAAATGATGTTTTCATAGTGATTTAAACCAAAGAGTTAAAATGACTTAGCCAAGCCATTTTAGACGAGAACCGAGTCGGTTGTGACTCGAAACAAGCTTACATCAAGGATTGAGTTGGTGAAGGCTCGCTAAAGTATTTCTGAGCCAAACAAAGGTGAGATGAGCTTGACGAACAACCTAAGAGGACACGGTAAGTCAGCAAAGTCATGGCCAAGAAGTGTGGTTGGTTTGGAGCTCGATTAAGGAGGAGATCAGTAAGAAGAACTCAGCAAAGGGCTCGCAAAAGACTCATATTAACACCAAGTTGGGATGAGTGAGCATAGCTCAGTCAATGGGTGCAGAGAAAAGGAGCTCGATTCCGGAAAAGGAACTCAATGCGGTTACACAAGAAGCTCGGTTACGGTGAAGACTAGAGGAGTTCAACCCAAACTCGGTGGATTGGCTCGGTGAGCCATCCATCGAGTTGGGATAGTTTTTGACCATTTTTCAGTTGACCCTCCTCCTCAAGTCAAACCAATCAATGGGAGGGTCCCATCATTTAATTTTAATTAATTTAATATTTTTATTTAAATATTTTAATAATAATATTTAGTATTATTATTTAAATATTCTTTTAATTAATTGAGAAGACTGGGTCAACACGTAATTAATGGCACATGATGGAACCTTCTCAAATGGTTCAACCAACTATAATAAATGAACCATCATGTACCTTTAATTTAGGAACACAATTATGGCCTTTCTTCTTCTCTGTCACATATTCTTCTATAAATGTAAGTCGGAAGCTCATTTGAAAGGGTTCCAATAGGTCGAGATAGGTTGGAAAGTTAGACATCTTAGGCAAGTGCAATTTTCGAGAGTCCTCTCTCTTCTACAAGTTATCCTTGTGTTTTCAAGACTATAATGACAACCATTTCCTCTTCTAAATGTATGATGCATTGTGCACATTATTGAAGCAATAAAATTGTGTGTTTTATGACTAATCTCGAGTCCTTTCATCCTTCTTTACTTCTTTGTGCCTTTTCTCATGCTTGCGGTATACATGTGCAAGTTCACGTTTCTATTAAAGGTTCTATGAATTTTTGCTTATCGGTTGGTGGAGCATTGCATGCGGTTGAGTTATGGTGCTTGTTCACCCTTATCAAGTTCATCCTTCTTCCTTTGGAAGACTCGATAATGTTTTTTTATATTTAGTTTAACAAAGGGAACACTTGCTTCCTAGTCTATGGTATTATGTACCCTCGCTAAGTTGTAGTAGGTGAGGTTGACCTATGGTGCACACACCCTCTTCAAGTTAACCCTTCTTGAATCTAAAGAAACTATATACAAATATTTTTCCCTAAAACCCATGAAAACGTTAGCATTGGACTAGATAGGAATTTTATTTCACTAGGAGTAGTACAACACTTTGTTTAGGAAGAGGAAGTTGGCCTTCTTTTGAGGTTCATCTCAAGCCCAAGTCCCATAGCTTGAGAGGTGATACCATGTGTCCCAATCAAACTGAATGCCATGTTCACATTCTATTCATTCGGAGGGTGCGGTGATTTGGCGACAACACCAATTAGGAGAAAACTTGCCTCAATTAATTTTCTCCATTTTGATTACATGTTGATTTTCCGTCGGGGCAAGATCGCCAATTTTGAATGTTCATTCTTGAATGATTTTTCATAGGCATGCTTAACGCACTTTTTGTATATTTGGAGATGGTCTAGAGAATTTAGACGACATTCATCCATTAGCTCAAGTTGTGCCAAATTTTCTTGGCAAAAATCATCATGAAAGAGCATATCTTTTAGTTTTATACAAAAATATGGAATTTGGACTTCATGAGGAAAGTTGACCTCATCAGTAGACCAAAAAGAAATTTGTGGCATCGGTAGAGGTGTGGATGCTAGTGCGGTAATCCAATAGGGACAAAGGAATGTGTGTGTGTTAATCCTTACCAGTATCGTCAACCACTTTCATAAGAATTTTATTGAGGGTTTTGTTAGAAGATTCAGATTTACCTTTTTCTTTTAGGTAATATGGTGAAGAAGAATTGAGTTGAATACCAAATTTTTCACACAATTTGCGTAGTGTCTTGTTTTCGAATTAGTTTCCATTATCGGTGATAAGGCGGTGTGGAACATCAAAGTGAAGAATAATATGGTAGTTGATAAATTCAATTATTTTCTAAGATTTTCTAGAGATAAGAGGGATGTCATCTACCCATTTAGTGTAATATTTTGTCACTCTAATGATACAGTGATGACATTGAGAGAAATGAGGGTTAATCTATTCAACAAGATCCAAACCCCATTGATAAAAGGGCTAGAAATATCGGGTGACTTGTAAAGTGTGACTAGGAGTATGATGAAGGTTATCATGTTTTTAGCACTTCACACAATGTTTAACGTAGTCAAAATAGTCTTGGTTAAGGGTTGGATAATAATACTTGAGTCAAAGGATATGCTTTGTGACACTGAAGCCACTAAAATGTCCCCAAAAAATCCAATGATTAATTTCTTTGATGGTGTATAGGATTTCAGAATTGATGAGGCACCGCAATAGGATATTGTCAAAGCCACGTTTGCCAGAGAAGACCCCCATAATGACATAATGAGAGATAATTTTTAGGAAGGCTCGTCATCCATTTCGAGTGAGATCGGAAGCCGAATCGAAAGCAAGAGGTAGTAAGCAAAATTCTTATACCACACAAAATTAACATTGGGAATAATCTAAGAAGGTGACTACAATCATTGTATTATAACCAAGAGTTTGGAGTCCAAAGGTGAGGTAGGCATTTGAGAGGCAAGATAAGCCATGGTATCTACGAATTTTTAAGAGAATCACATAGTATCTTGAATGTAGTAATGATTGAACGTGGTTGAAAGTAGGTTGACATGATGTTAATACTTTTTAAGCTCATCATTATGACACTAGTATGAACCATTGATTTGGTTCACAACTAGTTGAGAGTCATCAAAGATGTTAATGGATTTAACACCAAGGAAATGGTAGTTTGAATACACGACACAAGTGCTTTATAGTTGGTTATGTTATTGGTGCAGTCAAATTCTAGTTTAAAGGATAGTGGCATGGGATCACCATCAAGAGGACTAAGTATGACCCCGCACCTCCCCATGATGACACTCGAGATCCATCAAAGGGTAGTGTAATTTGATAAAATATTTCATCAAGAAATATGGTGGAGATAGATTTGTTGGGAAAATAAAATTTTTAGGACTGATTTACAAAAAAGGAGCGTCTTCCAATTGATCCGTGATGGGTTATCCTTTGATATAATTTCAATGAATGAAATCCTACTCTAGGTATGTAAGAAACATGAGCCAACATGTAGTGCATTGATGTTGGTAAGGTTATGCGTACAATTTAATGAAGAGTATCGGTGTTGGTAACGAAAAAATGTTTTGTGATTAAGAAGATATTGGTGAAGTTTGGTTTCCAAGAAGACTAGGGCTGAGAAAATCTTTTCGGTGTGAGTGTATCTAGTTTTAGAGTCTAAAACAAGATGGCTTATGTAATAAACTTCTTATTCCCTCTGTTTCTCATCATGATGAGTGATCATGGCACCCAAGGAATGGTCATTAGTAGAAAAGTAAAGGAAAAAGGTTGATCATCTCTAGGATGAATGAGAACAGGTAGATAAAGAAGGAAGTTATTCAACATGTCAAATGCTTTATGAAACTCATCATTCCAATGGAAACAAGCAACCTTTTCAAAGAGTTGGTGAAACAATTGGTACTTGTCCAAAATTTAAGAGATAAAGTGTTGAATGGATTGTAATTTTACTTGCAAGCTACAAAGTTGTTGAAGGTTAGTGGGTGAAGGAATGTTAAGGATTTCCTTGATCTTAGCAGATCAACTTCAATACCCCATAGAGAGATGATGAAACCAAGGAGATTACTTGAGAGGCGAAAAAATGTACTTCTTTGTTTGAAGGTGAAAAAATATTGGATAAGGCGGTAAAATATAATTTTAAGAATGGGCAGGTGTTTGGAATGATGTTTAGACTTACCATGAAGGTCATCAACATTGTCTTCCAAAATGTCATGCATGATGTCATGGAAGATGTAAGTCATACCACGCTGATAAGTAGCACCAACATTTTTCAAGCTGAAGGGAATGATGTGATAGTAGAAGGTCCTCAAAGGGGTTATGAAGGTAGTTTTTTGTTGATCTTTTGTAGTGACTAATATCTTATTATATCATGAAAACCCAACAATAAGAGATAGCATCTCATGTCTAGCTGTAAGATCAACTAGTTGGTCAATGCTTGGTAGAGGAAAGTTGTCTTTAGGACAAGTAAGGATAAGGTCAAAAAATTTAGTACATATACGAAGTCCCCCAATCATTTTTGTGACAAGAACAATGTTAGAGATTCATTGTGGATAGTTAATAGGTAAAATGAAGGAAATAGAGAGAAGGCATTGAAGTTTTTCTTTCATAAGAAGAGTCATACTAGGATGCTTTTTATGTAGATTATGTTTCACCAATTTCGCATCAAGAATAGTTATGATATTGTTGAGCATGATATTAGGGTCAATACTTGACATATCACTATATGACCAAGAAAATTATTTGCTATGATCATGAAGAAAAGAGGTGAAATATTCATGTTCAGTGGAGTCTAAAGATTGGGCTATCTTTAGAATTTGTGGGTCTTCCGAGTGTGAATGTTTAATTATATGGTAGATTTATTCAATATGGTTTACATGTTAGAGGGTAATGAACTTTGAATGTAATAATCCTCCAAACCTAAATAGGTCATAATAGAATTGTCATCTGAATTGAACAACGTTTATAGAAGGTGTATCATCATCCAACATTTCAGAATAAAGAAAAGAAAGGGAAGAGGAAAGCTCATCGTCACGTTGATAGGTCGAGGTACTAAGGAGATGGTGTTCATGAGAAAAAAAAGTTATGTTTAATGGATTTGGGATCCATAAACTCGGTGGGTGAAGGTGGGGTGATAGATGATGAAGGGGGGAAGTTTTTTCATCTTCAACAAGGGTGATGCAAGCCTTCTTAAGAGGAGGCTACGAAGGAAAACCAAAACCATGGTGGTAATTGTGTTTCATAGTGGTGCATGGTATGACATTGTGATGAAATTGTTCGTAACAACCAAATTCGAAGCCTTTCCAGAAGCAATGGTGAAGAAAAGTGAGTGTGAAGATGTGTTTGGTGAGATAGGAGAAATCGGATGAAAAAGGCCTAGTTTGGAAGGGAGGTTCAATAGAGAAAAGGCAATGTCAACCCCACCGTAGGTTAGGTTGGTGTGAAGGTGAAGAGGGCCATAGGCTATGACCTCTCCTATATGATGGTTGTAACACGGGTGTTGGTGTAGTTTCCCATACTCTTAAGGAGTAAGGAATATGTTAATGCTAAGGAGGTGGTATTCTCCAAGTGAAAGGAGTTGAAAAATGCCTACCAAGGGGTCTATGGTTAGTACTTGGGTAGTAGGTATTGATGAACTATTTGAAGGTTGAGAATATGGGGCATTAGTAGAAGGCGGGATATAATTTTCAGTAGGTGGGCTATATGAGGAAGGGGAAGCGCTAGAAGTGGTAGATGTGGTCGCTTTGGTATATTCCTTAATTGGGATTAAGACATCATTTGGTCAAGTAAAGCATATTTTAGGTTTTGAAGGGGAGGGATCTTCTTGAATGATGTAATTTTATTCTCAAATTTGATGCGGTAGTGAATGGTAGAGGGTACAAAAGTGATCTTTGTGAATCTAGGGATAACCTAGAAACATGTTATATTGTAACTCTCCTTCGAGAATGTAGAAGATTTCAGGAATGGTTTAAAGACCTATGCAAATGTGGAGGAAAACGATGCCAAGGGTAGTGGTCATGAAATCATTGAAAGATTAAAGCATAATGGGGTTACTAGTGTGTGCAATGGAAAGTGGCAAAAGCTATGGAATGAGGCTAAAAACCTCAAAGCTTTGCTAACTCATCTCATGCACCATAGGATTAGAGCTAAACAAGAGAAATGAACATGCAAGCATTATAAATTTGACAAAAGCATAAAAAAATAACATGTATACTACTCTCTACTCTATGAAAGCTTAATGAAAGTGAACCTAGTCGATTCTAAGCAATCAAATTTTGTGTTGTTTACTCCATGGGGGTGAATGATTCTCACTAAATTGTTACATGGCCAAGTTTAGCTATTTCATTACTAACCTAACATGGGTGCAAGATGGATCTATTTTAATGGTGGATGACCCAAGATCAAATGCCTTATTAGCTTGGCTAAAGAAAATGAGCTCTTAAGATTTCTTAGGCTTGTTTTGGCTTTAGCTTATGTAAAGTTGTGTATTTGAATCAAGTAGGCTTAGCCTTGTATTTATAGTTTTCCACTTGGGAGAATTTGGAATTTGGGTGCATGTGTGACTAAATCTCAAAAATCACTTTTAAATTAGATTAGGATAAACATGCTTTAGGCTTAGTTAAGCTATCATTAGGCTAGTTAAACTTGATTAGCAAGTGATTAGAGACTCATTGAGAGTTGGGAGGGGTCTAGATAACCAATTGCGACTAATAAATAGCCTATGAAGCTAATAGAAGTAGTCTAGAGACAATTAGGGAGTTTCTGAATGGTTGAAAGGAGGAATGTTTAGCTAATAAGAGAGATATTAGCCAAATAATTTGATTAAATGAGGAATATGACCAAGAAGGTGTCGTAAATGGGTATCTAAGAGTGGAGTGAAGTATGTGGATTTAACAAAGTGTCATTAATTGATTGGATTGGATGAAATGTTAAGTGTAAGAATATTTTAGGTGTCTACATTTTCCCATCTTTGGGGTGACGTAAGTGACTCGTTGGTCTAAAAATAGGTCGGGTGCGTAGATCTATGGATGGAAAGGCCAACAGGTGTGCGTGGCATAGCCCCTCTTTGAGACAAGAAAAGTTAAACTCGGTTTATTGCTATTCTACCAGCAAGAACCTATGCAAGTCCTATAGTATTTTGCCTTTAGGGGGTTTGGGATCTCATCCAAAGAGAGTTAGTTCCGACAAAGAACAAAAAGGAATGAAAGAAGGAATGGAAGAGAGATGGATCTCGAAGGGAGAAAATAAATGAATTCCAAAGTAGAAAGGTCGAGAGTTTATGTTTTGGGATGGTAGTAAACAGAACCAAACTTACATAAACAAATAAAGCAATACTGATAAACAAAATGACAAAATTATATATGAATCTAATAGAATAAACACATAGATCTGACGTAAGAAGGATCTGATGCATATAACACATGTATTCAACACAAAGTCTCAATATTTGTATTAATGTTTTCTTCTATTACAAGAAAGCTCAAAGTCTTTCTCTCCTCACTTCTATTTTCATACAAGATTGTCCACACCCTTGAATACTACAAGTATCCAAGTATTTATAGAAGGAGAAGGAGAAAGAAGACAAAAAGGAGCCAACAACTTATTTACAAAATATCTAAAAGTCAAATGTTGACTTTGGGGCAATTTTGTGGATGACAACATCCCATGGTGCAACATGGATGATGTCATCACATGTGCCAACATACTTTTAAATAATTTTACAAAAATGGGATTTATCCCAAGAGGAGGAGGCCTATTCATCATCATCCCTTTACTTGAATGGAGTGTCTTGCTTCTTCTCTGGAGAGGCGATATGATACTGAGCTCAATACTCCATGAACTTTCTGATCATCTTCTGAAGTTGATCATGATCAGACCTTTGTGTGATCTTTGATAACTTCGAAAGTTTCTCATTCATCTCTGAGCCTATCAGGGAGCTTGAAGTATTCGTTTCCTACCTCTATCAAATACCTGACGAAATTGTGGCAAGCCAGAAGGTTGTTAATAGATTCTCGGTCAAAAGTGACCTCTAGCATCAAACCTTGTGATGTAATTCCCTTGAAAAGCTGAATAGTATCATTTGCTTCTCTCAAGGTGAATGATGCGTTAAGCAACCCTAGAGACATCCTCAAGACAATCTACTCCATTTGATGTTTTACATCTAGGGCTTCCTCCTTGATTTTTTCTATCTTTTCTAGGACAAACTCCATTTGATCAATCTGATAGTCTAAAGTGACAAGCGCTTTGTTGTGTGCTCGTAGGTGATCAATGACGCCAAATTTTAACAAGTCATTGGTCGGGCAGTCGACCATTTTCTAGAATGTCTCGTGTTGTAACCTAGCATGGTCCAACTCTTCAGAGATGGGTCTTGCTATTGCCTAGAGTTCATTATTTGCCTTATCTATACTTTGGTAGAGGCATTTTATCAACCCGATAGTCTAAAGCGACAAGCGCTTTGTTGTGTGCTCGTAGGTGATCAATGACGCCAAATTTTAACAAGTCATTGGTTGGGCAGTAGACCATTTTCTAGAATGTCTCGTGTTGTAACCTAGCATGGTCCAACTCTTTAGAGATGGGTCTTGCTATTGCCTGGAGTTCATTATTTTCCTTATCTATACTTTGGTAGAGGCCTATGAACTTTGTGATTACTTCCTCACTGTCTCTGAGGATCTGCTCTCTCTAGGAGGACACTGTTGCACCTTGTTCACCAATCTTGGCATATTCATTTATCTTCTCCTGACTAAGGACTTTAGGAGTTTCAGTGGCAGCTATAGGAGGTGCATTGCCATTCTTTACAGAGCTTGGAGAAGATGTTCATTTTGTTCCTTTAACATTCTCTTCTTCTCCTTTGCTTCTTGCAGTTTCTTGCAAAGGGCATCCACGGCTGACAAGGTCTCTCCTTGTAGGCTCTCTGATGATGTTCCCATTGTGACCTGGGTCACTGTAAAATCTATAGGAGACATATCTTCTTTCTTCTTTATGGGATCTAGGTAGGCTATCTCCATAACCCTTTCACCTGAAGCACTTTTTGCTTTTTTGGTCCTTTAACCAGGATGATGGAGAAGTCCATGGGTGCAATGGGGACTTTCCTCTTTTGTTGGATTAGGTGGTCTAAGATCCAGCTTGGACTTATGGTAGTGGGACCAGAGGACAAAGAAGAGAAAGGGGTGGAAGGAAGAACAACCGCAAGAGACACAGGGAAGTGCGTCTAAAAACTTGGTAGCGACATGGAAAAAGGGGCTGACACACCAATGCTCATGGGATTAGGAGTCACTACAAGAGAGGAGGCCATGGGGGTGGAAGGGATCTAAGAGATGAGGGAAGAAATGTTGGGGGAAAGATCCATAAGGGAAGAGAATATGGAGGAAGAGGGAGGGGGAAAGAAAGAAGACAGGAGGAGAAGACACAACCAAAGGAGCAGTTTTTTAAGTGACATGAGGAGGGGAAGGAGGAGTGAGAGAGGGAATGGTTGGTACATCACTAGTTGTAGTTGTGGCAACATCCTGAGTGGATGTGTCCATTGGAGAACTTACCACTTCTTCTTTTCCTGGGGACACTAAGTCCACAACTTGCTCTTCTACGGTAGTAGGAGGGATTTCAGGAGCTTTATCTTGAGCAGTGCTTGCCTCTCCCACTTTATCTTTCCCTTTACCTTTAGGAAAATGTTTTGGCTAGGTGGGTGCATTGCCTAGGGGAGATGTGATAAAATCTACCCCAAGATAGATGATACCATTTTTCTTACACCAATGCTCAGTGCGTTGCAGAGTAGGTTGAACCCTTTCTTGGATGGTCTGGGGCACTCTGTTCCTGTCAATATCTCTGCAAACAACTAATCATCCCCTTCCATGTCAAGGTAAACCTGATCAATTTCCTGATCATTTTCTAGGAAATCCTTTGGGATGATGGCCACGCCATATTGAATGATCTTTGCTAGGGCCAGCCAGAGTGATCCTTTCATCTAAGTTCGACTTCATGATTTAAGTCGATGTAGATATCCTCGATCTAAGGAACATCAATCTTTTCCCTAGAAGGCAACCATGAGGATCAAAGGTTGGCCTTGCCAGAAATTATGCTTCAAGTTGAGAAATTCAATCTCTACATACATCTCTCGAGCTTTACTTTGTGAGGGCAGATGTATGTGCCTACTATGAGTGGAAAAGGAGTTCCTCCCTTGTTCCTCTTCATACACTTCTCATGATAGGTGATATGCTATCTTGATAGCTCTAGAAGGATTAGTTTAGGCCCCTGCATATCTTGGTAATCTTGTGGGTTCTCCCAAGAAGTTGGCAGCTCTGAGATAGGTAAAGGTGGGGAATTGTGTAAACAATGCTCCCCACTTCCTTGTGGTGGTGATCATGCTTTTGCTTGTCTAACCATGAGTCATGTTGGGCCTCAAGAGGTAGATGATGCCATAGAAGAAGACATCATTGATCTTGTTGAACTGAGTTATGTTATTCTCGAGCCTCAACTCTGGATAGTATTCGTATATTTTGACCTGGGGCCATACCCCATACTGATTCAACCCTGGGTAGTCTCTCTCTGTGGTAGCTGCATATACTACATAGGAGTTCATATAGAACCTCCCAGTTGTTGAAAGTCATTAACATTGTTCGAGATTGTAACATAGATAATCTCGCCCTAGCTAAAACGTTGATCGAGCACATTCTTATTCATTGTTTCCAAATACCGAGCATCCAGTTGTGAAAGTAACAGGCATCAGGGAGCCCATGTACTCTACTTAGGAAGGGTATTGTGTCACTCGGCTATTCTAAAAATCACCGTGATGAATGACTTGGGGCCCTTGCTCGCCACCTTTTATTCTTGAGGTACACCTCATTCATCATCTGCATGCACTTGTCCTCATTATAGGTCCAAGTCTTCATGCAGTCTTCTTGACTTCTTGCCACAAAATGTCTATGGTTCGGGATGCCCAAGATAATTTCAAAGTGTCAGGTTGTGAGATTGATTATCACTTTGCCTTCCTCATTTTGACACATCTTGTGTCCTTGTTGTAACAACGGCCCACCAACATCATGAATTCATTATTAATTATGCTCACTAGAGCCTTACAGCAAAGTGTAGACCACTACCAACCAGTTTATCCATCCACGGGCTACCTGTGACCTTCTTGGTTCGCCTAAATTTTTCCATGTCAATGTGGCCAAGCTCGAGTATCTAATATGAAGATTGCACACTGTAAGTGAGTCAACTATCCTAACCTTTTGGTATTTATACTTCATTTCCTGCTCCATCAAATTGGCTTTGCCTTTGGACTTGGTTGGCTTCTTACTCGATGAAGACATAAGTGCACTCGAGGATTGTTGTTGCTCTATAAGAAGAATCAGAGATTTCTAATGTAGAAGGGCCATGTTAGCCATCAAGTTGTCCATAAAAGCTTTGCAGAATGAAAAATTATCAACTTATGAGCCTCAGGCGCAAAGTGCAGCTTTACATGCGCAGTGCAGGGGATTTGAAAAGTAAGACACACCTTTAAGGAGTGTTGCATGGGAGAAAGCAGCACCAAAAGGGGTGCGCAGGGTGTGGAAAGGCTACACACAACATTCAGATGTTGATGTCAAGGAATATGCGCTTGCACCATAGGAAGTGTTTTAACTGGGCGCAGATTTGTTTGGTGTAACAAGGTCTCAGGGTGTGCCATTGGCGCAAATGTGGTAGATGCTGCATGAGGGTGAGGTGCACCAAGCACATTTGCAGAAGGTGTAACACATAGGTCAAGTGTGCCAAGGGGCTTAGTTTACACATCGCAGAAAGGGTTTGCACAACATGTAGTGTTGCTTTGGCGCCAACGCTTGTGCATTAGGAATTTTTGCTATGTTTTATAAGGCACGGGAAAGGCTTATGCTGCATTTTTCTTTAACGTGCCAATGGCGTGACTGTTTTTGATGTAACATAGCAAAATAGTGCGCTAAAGGGGCACGAATGTGTTTAGTGTAATAGGAGTTTGTAATGCGCCATAGTGAAAATAGCTTCACTAAGTAGGCCGATTTGCCTTTTTCTCGATTTTACTCTTTTGGCTCAGATTTTGATGTCCAGGAGGGAAAACCTAGCAAGGCAAGGAGTGAAGGACAAATGGGCATGAGTTATCTTTGAGGCCGAGACTTCCAAATTTGTAGATTTGGAAGGAAAGGGAAAGGAGGGTTTTGCAGTGGTGTTATCCCTTTCTTCTAGATTCATTTTTATTTTTCAACAATCCTAATCACCTAGCCCAACATCCATAAAAACAACAACAAGGATGGTAGAAACCACTTACCCGGTATAAATAATGACGAAGGAAAGAAGTGGGGTCCACGATCATGACGAATGGCACGTGCGAGGGCTGACAGGATAACGATAGGTGCAGAGGAATAATTTTCATGATTTTCAACTTGTGAAAATGACAGGTTCAATGTGCATATATATAGAAAAGTTTGCATTTAATGCGCCAACCACTTTTTCCTTTGGCACACTGGGAGAGATGTCAACATGGAGGAGATTGCACCTAGGCGTAGGTTTGGATGTGTTGATAGGATGATGGGTGTGCTTAGGTGCACTTTTGGGAGGTGCAACATTTGGAGTGTTGACACTCTAGGAAGTGCACCAAAGGAAAAGATGGGCGTAGTTTTGCAAGATGTTGCAACAATGGTTCTTGCGCCCAACCCAAAAAGGTTGAAAATGACCAAGTTCTTAAAAGTTGATTTTCTGGAAGGGAGTTCTAGGCCATTCAGAACATTAATAGACCTTAATAGGGGACCGAAACAGAATTTTGGTATGGTTACCTGCAAAATTGCCCTTGTCAATTTTACAGGATAATAGTGACATCACTTCAAAGAACGTAGACAAGCATAAACAAGTAGAAAATTTTGAAGGGATAGAAGAAAAATGAGTAGAATGGAGAATGCCCCTCGATTGTCAATGGGGTGATAGAAGAACTCGATTGAAGATTGAAAATATGACAGAAAGATAACATAAGAAATAATAGTGTCAAGAAGAAGAAAAGAAATGGGATATAGAAGAAAAGGGGTATGAGGAAGAGGGAATGAGCTAACATCCATCTAGTGCATTTTAAACAACTTTATTTTTCATCATATTGCTAATGATCTTCATCATCAGTCCTTATTAAAAAGAATGAACAAAAGTGTAGTATGACATGAAAAGCCATATACGAACAAATGTCCATTTCTAAAAACACCAACTTCATGAAACATACAAAATGCAATGCAATACAAGAAAGCAAAATATTCTTTACTCCATACAACATACATATTGCAATGCAATACGAGAAAGTAAACAAGCTAAACTAATAAAGAAACATAATGTAATGATTTTGTTATCAAGCTTTAGTTCGACTGTGTGAATTAATGACAAGGGTTAATGACTGTGCCCCAAGAAAGGATACATGAAAAGGGAAAACGGAGGACACTTCGGTCCAATGAAAAAGTAACGTGCACTATGAAATAGTACCTGTGCAACTCGTCAGTGCCCAGTGAGTACGTGAGGCGAAGTAAGCAACCTAACTTTTTTTTATGGAGGTAGATCAAGATGATCTGCGAGTTGCACACATGGATAGGTGAGAACCAAAGAGCAATGTTTTGTAGGATGATTTTCCATTTTTAGATGTTTTTTTAAACATATTTGTATGTTTTAATTTTTCTAACATATTTGAATGTTTTGATTTTTCTAACATATTTGAATGTTTTTGTTTTTTCTGACATATTTGAATGTTTTGATTATTTTTGAAAGTTTTCTAAAACTATTTACAGGAATACGAGGAAGCTTGGATGTCCCTAGCGATAGATGGGATGTACAAGGGCATAAGGCCATGTGCGTATGAGAAAGGTGAAGATGTAAAAATGCCCTAGCGATTAGGTGGGAGTATTCAAAGGAAAACTCTTCACAGGTAGAAGTGGAACCCAAGGCCATTATGGATAGGTTCAACATGATGGTGAACATAAACCAATGAAGTGCTAGAAGAAGCAAGGATGCCCCTAGCATAATTTTGCATAAAAGCACATGATATAAAGGAAGTGGAAGATTGTTTTTGTGAAAGGGGACAAAGGTGTCCAAAAACATGGCAAAAAAGTAATCTTATACACATGGATGTTTTGAATGAAGTAGAAGAATGATGTGAAAGATATGAATGCAGCTTAGAAGCCTCACGATGAATAAGTGGTTAGCCAAAGACACAAATTGTGAGACAAGATATGGACTAGAGTAAGATTTTGAACAAGGTCTAAAAAAGACACTTGGTAACATACTAATCATGTTTACTCATAGAGATCCGGTGTGTGCACGTGAAATTTAATTACCTCTTGAAGGGAATATTTAATAGACAACAAGTGAAGACACCCTAGCCAAAGTGTAGGGATGATTGATTTTGAAAGGTGATTTTGTGAATGAAGGGTGGAAGGATAGCCGTACATTACTCCGCTGCCAGCCAGGCATCCATAGCCCCAATGGAGATGTATTTGATTCTAATCACAACATTTCTCTACTGCCAGTTAGGTGTCCATAGCCCCGATAGAGATTATTGGAAATACCCCAAGAGAGATTTATTTATCAATTTGCTTTTGCTTTATAGCTTTTAGCTTTTGATTTTTGATTGATTTTGATTCTTTTTCTTTCTGAAAACTTATTTCAGATCTCTTGTTTGACAAGGGGTTAAGAACCACTGATGGCTTGATGGAAGGAGGTGGAAGTGATTGTGATGACGACATTGGCTAGTGTCAACAAATATGTCCAAAAGTTATTCGCAACAAGTTTATTATATGGTGAATGTGATAGGATCTCTAAGAGGTCAGTCATTCTTTAATTTACCAAGTGATAAAAGACCAAGATCAAATGGATAGCATAGAGATAAATGTCACAAAATGCGTGTGAATAAGCTAACCAAAACATCACCGAAGGGATGAAAATGGTAGGGAGACTTGTAGAAAAATAGAAAGGAAGGGAAGAAAGAAACATCCATGTGTACACAATACCTGATTGCAATGTTTGATCTTTGTACCTTTGATTTTTGTTGTGTTTTCTCAATATTTTTTGTATTTTTGATTTTTTTGATTTTTTTAGATTTTTGACTGTTTTAAGAGGTTGTGACTAACAAATTCACTCTATGTGGTAAGATATAACAATAATGTTTGTGACTTCCTTAATAAGGGACACTAGGTGCGTTTGTTTATCAAGAGTGATATTATCCCCGATCTTGATGATTGAGGTGAGTTCACACTCAATAAATGACTGTGATTTGTTATGAAACATGGATTTCATATGCGAGAGCTTGAGTTCCCTATCTAGAGGTTTATGCACTTTTCGCCATACTTGATGGTTATGTTGATGTGCGTTCTTGAATCATGCTTGATTTAGAATTTTGAGATTGTTTGATTTGTTGGGAGCTATAGAGCTCTTTACAGTTTTGATCTGAGCTTGATTAAGAAAATGTTTGGGTTTCTTATAAGCTAACACGTGACTTATCTAATCCCAAGAAGGAGAATAAAGTGAACGTGGACATTTAGAATTGATGTGATAAATGACCATGGGCTTGCCATAACCATTGATAGAAGAAATATGTGATGGATGAAATGGATATGGTCCAAGAATTGAAGAGAAGGGGATATCGGGAGGTGAGCTACTGATAGAAGATGATGAAGGGCTTCCAGGATGTGGCCCAAGAATAGAAGAAGGGCTGCTAGGATGTGACCCATAGATAGAAGATGAAGGGCTACTAGGATGTGGCCCAAGAATAGATGAAGACGGGATACTAGGATGTGACCCATAGATGTAAGATAATGGGCTACTAGGATGTGGCCCAAGAATAGAAGATGATGGACTACCTGGGGGTGATCAATACCTAGAAGACAAGGGGCTAGTTGGATGTGCCCCAAGAATAGAAGATAGTGGGCTACTCGAAAATGTCCCACAAATAGTAGAGGAAGGGCTACTAGAAGGTGACCCACACCTAGATGAAAATGAAGGCCTACTTGGCGTTGACCCCATAAGAGATTGTGATTGAGGAATTATGATATACAAGGAGTGATTAGGTGATGATAAGATAGGCCATGGATCAATGTAAGACCTGGGAGTTTCCTCACTTAACGAAGAATGTGAAGATGGAAGAATAAGAGGAGGATCAAGTTGCATGATTTGAGGCTCTTCCTCTATTTCTTGATAAAAGGAATCAACATTTTTCTTAGAATATGTGGGTGCATCGAAGTCTAAAGAGAATCCTTTCTCGTAATCTTCTAAAGGAATATCTTCATGTGCCCCTATAAATTCCCTGATTGTTTCTTCATTCTGAAAGAGGTCAATTGGTATGATTTGTTGATCGACCACCAGGGGTTGATTGGAAGAAAGAGGTTCACTTGGTGTGGAAGACTTAGAAGACATTTGATGATGATTGATAGAAGAAGATGAGATGAGAGACGAAGAAGATGTGTAGCTAGATGTCTCAGGAATAGAAGAAGGTGGTGTGGACCTACCTATACGATGGTATATCATCTGTAAACTAGTAGGATTAAGTCCAAAGTCTATAGATTGCGACGCATGGGTCGATTTAGACATTTGACTAAAAGGAATTTGAGTCACACGAATCTTCAAAGAAGGAATATTTAGTGGGGGTGATTGATGAAGAAGGTCCTGTGAAGAAGGGGAGGACCGTGATTCAAGAATCGCACTAGATGAATAATAACAAGGGTCCTACAAAGAAAGAGAGGACTACAATTCAAGAATTGTATTAGATGTTTGATTGGAGGGATTTGGAGTCGCACATATCTTCAAAGGAAGAAGACGTCATTGAGGTGACTGATAAAAGGGGTCCTGTAAAGAAAGGGAGGACCACGATGTAGGAGTCATATTAGATGACTTAGGAGTCAAATTAGATGAATCCGAATAGTAGTTTGGATCTAAATAGTAGTTTGGATCTGAATCATCAGAAGAGTCAGAGGAAATATTTGGATTAGAATCCTCAGAGGAAGAGGAAATGTTTGGATTAGAATTAGAAGAAGAGTGGGGGGAACTTGAATAATAATTTGGATCAGAAGCATCCAAATCATACCACCGACTATGAGATGAAGGTGGGGAACAAGTTACCCGAATGGGACTTCTAGCGCGAAGAACCAAATGAGGTTTAGTCATGATGGACATCCTTTGATGTGAACGTCAAAAATTGAATTCCTTATTGTCATAAGAATGAGGAACTACGCGATAATCAGTCATTGTTGGCGTTATTTTAATCTCAAATATCTAGGCCTGGATAGTGTGATAAAACTTCTTCAAAGTGAAGAAGGTGCTATGTCCATCTGGGAAGCATAACAAAAACCAACTAGACATTTTATAAGTATGGAGATGCGTGTGTGATTTTCCGAAGGGGGTCTAAGGAAAATAAACATCATGATGATGCAATCTCAATGAGATCAAAAGGGATTTCCCTAGAAAATGATTTATCTAGATGAATAATCACAAGGAACAATCACACAAGTGTGAAACACAAAGCCAATCAACAAGGAACTACTCCCTATGTAAAATGTGCATGTAAAATGATAATTCGATGCAAAGATGATCAACACAATGTAAATATTTACATCAAGCTTGAAATGAACAAGGTGTAAATATTAACAAAGGGTAGATGTGACTCCCAATCAAAGGATACCACGACAAGTTCAACAACCAACAAGACCTAAATGTTAAAGGGTGGGGTTTACAAATGTAAGCTAGGTAACCACACCAATTGGACACGTCTATCAAGCTTCGCAGAGAAGTGAGATATTAGTGTCAAAGTGGTATCGAAATGACGCAAACAAAGTAAGCTACACCTTTCAAGATTTAGGACAATGTTTGAAATCAAACTAAGTCAAAGTATACTAAGGATGTATTAAAATGTGGGCAGCATAACGCCACAATGTGGAATCTTAGATCATGTTTACAAGAAACATGACATAAGTATCTTAATTATGTCAAGACAATGCAAATGAGGTAACATGTCAAAGGGAGATTAAATGATGAATCAATCCTAACTATGATGACGATCTTGACATGGGTATCAAGATCACAAAGGATACCAATGATATAAATATGCCTCCACACACTTTAGACATTTAACTTACCCATCCGCAAAACATGGATGGGCATGAGCAAAAAAAAGTGGCAGAAGCAATCAATTGGTAACACAAAGGTAGTCACCCTTCCTTTGATCAACACAATGTCAAAAGAAGGTGAAGGAGGCAGATCAAAATGGGGGTGAAAAAATGTTGGCTTTACTTTGGAAGAGTTTCACCTTACCTTAAGGTAAGTGAAGAACTAGGCTAGAGTAACGCGTCACACATTTCATGATAAAAATGATGGCTCACAACTCAACACATTTTTTAGAATGGTCAAAGTGGGCTCCTAGCTAAAGTATATTTTCCTAGGTGGTTCTCTCATCCTAGGTGCTACAAATATTAGCCACAAGTGGGACGATTTACCCAAAAAGTCACACTGACTAGTTTGGGAGTATCTCGACTTTTCCCCCTTCCAAAGCCACAGTGGGCATCGGATGCATCCAATTGTGTACTTAAAAGGGTTGCATATGGAAAACTTGTACCTTTATCTCAAAAAGGAATTACTAGTCGATAGGTAGTGCAGAGCCCTTCCCGTTTCATCCACAAGGTTCCCTCTTGTGTGGACTACTTTGGGGTTCCTAGAACCACCCCTATTGTTGTAGCTTAAGGCGTTATGCCAAAGGGGTTATGTTCTAGTTGAGCAGAGAGGGACGTACCCTTTTCAAAACCTGCAATATAGTGTTTTGAATATGTTGTTCATTTTATCTTTTTTAATTAGATGTGGTTTGCTCAAACACTGTTTGGCAACCTGTATAACAACTGTATTAGTAGTTTTCTGAATTTTGTTTTGATTCCTCCATTCTTTGGCAAGCAATGGAATTTTGGTCATGTATGATGATTTTTAGTAGTTTTCCATCAAAAGAGAAGGCATCATTTCTAATTCTCTAGCTCATCCAAGGACGCAAGAGAAGAGCATACATGATTGTCTTCAAAAATCCAAAAAGATATCAAAATGGAAAAACACTTTTAATTCAACTATGCCAAGTTTAGCCAATTTCCACTCAAATATTCCTAACAACCTCAAAGCATCAAAAGGACTTAAGAATGATTTTGATTCCCAAGATCACCTAAAAGGTGTGAGGGAAGAGCATACATGACTTTAATCTCATGATTAAACATGCAATGTTTATTAACCTTTTAAACAAGTCAAATCACCATCAAACATGTAAAAACACCCTACAAAACAGAAGTTAGATTCAAAATAAAACTTGCAAGGTGTTAGAACATCAAAGACCAAATTTTCCAAAGCATTTAGACATGTTAGAAATGAGTAGTTTAATAAAAATGAAAACCTTAAATTTTTGGTACCTTAAAACCCAAACTATATGTTTCCATTGTTTATTTCACTTCAATACCTTTCCAACGCAACAAAAATGGAGTCGTTTCGAGTTCGGGAGCAAAAGTTATGGCCTCCAAAAGATTGCTAATGACGTCTGTGCCACTGTTAGTGTACCTGCGCCCCTTTTTTGGTGCATGCGCACCTCTATGTAAAAAAACACAGTGAGAGTTGCGCCTGTGTGCACAGAATGGCATGTGCACCCCCTTTCCTATAGGTGGCTAAAAAACACATGATTTTTCAAAAATATCAAAAATTTATCGATTTGGTTCAATTTTTGGCAGCACTTCACCTCCTTTGATCCTACAAAGAGAAAAAAAACAAGAAAAACCTAGCTAAACTAGTTAAGAAACATGATTTTTTTCCATTTAGAACAAAAATATTAGTGAAACTAAAAACTTGAACTAATCTAAAAACTTTGAAACTAATCTAGAAAGCTTTGAAACTAATATAGAAAGCTTTGAAACTATCCTAGAAAGATTAAAACTAAGAAATAGTTAGAAACTAAAACAAAAAGCTTCAAAGTGACTCCATTAATGGAGGATGGACATAAGTGTCCCACCGGGCATGCCAAATGTGTGCAATGGAAAGTGGAAAACATTAAGGAATGAGGCTAAGGAACCTCAAAGCTTTGCTAACTCATTCGTGCACCATAGGATTAGAGCTAAACAAGAGAAACTAACATGCAAGCATTATAACTTTGACAAAAACATCAAAAACTAACATGTATACTACTCTCTACTCTATGAAAGATTAATTAAAGTGAACCTAGTTAGATTCTAAGAAATCAAATTGTGTGTTGTTTACTCCATAAGGGTGAATGAATCTCACTAAAGGGCTACATGGCCAAGTTTAGCTATTTCATTACTAAACTAACATGGGTGCAAGATGAAGCTATTTTAATGGTGGATGACCTAAGATAAAATGCCTTATTAGCTTGGCTGATAAGAATGAGCTCTTAATATTTCTTAGGGTTGTTTTGGCTTTAGCTTATGTAAAGTTGTGTGTTTGAATGGGTAGGCTTAGCCTTGTATTTATAGTTTTCCACTTGGGAGAATTTAGAGTTTGGGTGCATGTGGGACTAAAGCTCAAAAGCACTTTTAGATTAGATTAGGATAAACATGTTTTAGGCTTAGTTAAGCTATGATTATACTAGTTAAACTTGATTAGCAAGTGATTAGAGACTCATTGAGAGTTGGGAGGGGTCCTGGATAACAAATTGTGGATCGATACATAGCCTACGAAGCTAATAGAAGTGGTTTAGAGAGAACTAGGGAGTTTCGAATGGTCAAAAGGAGGAATGTTTAGCTAATAAGAGAGATATTAGCCAAATAAGCTGATTATATGAGGAATATGACCAAGAAGGTGTCGTAAATGGGCATCTAAGAGTGGAGCAAAGTATGGGGATTTAATGAAGTGTCGTTAATTGATTGGATTGGATGAAATGCTAAGTGTAAGCATATTTTAGGTGTTTACAACTAGACATGTAATTAGTGGGTATGCCCATTTGTTCGTAGGCATGAGAGGAGATGATGTTGATGCTAGCACCCCATCAATCATGATGCATTTAACATGAATATCATTGATGTAGGTGGAGATGAAAAGTGTGGGATCTGGATCATCAGGATGTGAAGGGGAAATATCTGATTTGGAGAAATTGATGGAAGCAATCTAATGAGTAGAAATGAGGGCAGTGATAGGTGAAGTGTCATCATGTGACACCTCGATGGATTTTAGGACATCAATGAGGTCCTGACGATGAGAACCGAAGGTTTGGATTAAGTCGAATAAGGAAATCTTCAATGAGGATTAGTGAAGTTGTTTGATCATTGAGCGATGGCTAACCCTAGCAGAAGTAGGGGTTTCCATCCCAAGGATGATTATCTTTGGGGAGGTGCAGATGAAATGGTAGGTGAAGGAAAACTAGAAAGGTTTCCAATCTTTTATTTTCCTTTTTCTTTTACATGGTGTGACCGAGTGGCTACACACACCATGTTAATATCAAATATTGGAGGAGGAAAATAAGTTTTTGTGGCGATAGGTAAAGAAGGAATGGAATTATCCTCTAGAAAATCATCTTGTTCGAAGAGACCATTGGTATTGTAAAGCTAAAGGATATTTTTTAAGAGCCTAATAACTCTCAACATCATGCCCTAGTGAGCAATGATAAGAAAAAATCTTCGTGTCATCAAACCCTACTAGTTTAGGTTTGAGAGGGTCATAAGGCTTTATGGGAAAAAGAGATATGGCTGATGTCTCTAACAACTAAGTGAGGATGTTGGAATAGGATCTTTCTAAAGGATCACAATGATATGTTAAGGTCATCTTTGGTGAAGATGTAGGATACCTTCGTGAGGAGGGCAAGGTAAGTGGTTGTGCTAGTGCAACTAACATTTTGGTAGGTAGTGAAGGTTTGGGTTTTGGATGTACCTTCTTGGGTAAATGTGGAGGAACAACGCGATAGGATGAAGGAGACTTAGAAGGTATAGATATCAGAGTAAGTCAAAGTGGAGGTGTCGGTAAGAGTGATATTGAGGGAAATGAAGAAGGGTGTAGATTGTCTCAATTTTTATTTTCCTTGGTGAGGAGGTAGGTTAACCAAGGGTGAAGGATGTGGGCCTAAAATTTACTGAAGAGAGGAGAAGGTGAGTGTGAGGGTGTAGGAGATGGAGGGGTACGATCCCTAAAAGTTTAGGTCTTCCTCTTAGGTGTTGGAATATATTTTGTGATAGGTGAGGATGAAGTTGATAGGTCTAGCTTCACAAATGGGATGTGCTAGACTTGGTATGGGAAAGACCCCTAAGTTGGTGTTAGGTTTTGGTACGTAAAAGGCTTGAGTGAAAGGGGTGTTGATAAAGAAGGGGCTAGAATCATAGGCTCAGGTGTAATATTCTTAGTCACTTTGAATACCTTGGGGTAAATGGTCAAGGTATTTGGGGATAGCATTTGCATTTGGGTGGATATTGGGAGTCTAAGGCACCCCCAGAGGGTAGATTAATCAACATACTCCATGAAATCAGCAAACCGAGATAATGGTTTTGGTTTAGATGAAGAGGATGATGCATGAGTATTGATACCCATGATAAGCTCTGAGGTTTGTGAGACAACAAAGGTCTTTGCTTCACATTCAGTAGGTAAAATAGAGTTAAGAAGAGCGATGGGATTTGTGAGGTCCTTTAGTGAGGTATCACAAATAGAATGGGTAGGTAAGATGGACTCCTCCATGGGTATAGGAGGAAAAATAGGTGAAGTAGACAAGGTTAGATCCTCTACGGGTTGAGGAGAAGGAAATGCGAGTGTTGTGGAAAAGGATGACTCTTTTATAGGTTGAGGATAAGGAAAGGTGGGTGATGAAGACTCTTATATGGGTAGAGAAGTTGATAATGTGGGTTCCTTTATGGCTAAAGGAATAGATGATATGGATTCCTCTGTGGGTAAAGGAACTGGTAAGGTGGGATCCTCCGTGAGTAGGGGAGTTTTGCGAGAATTTCCTCAATAGATGCTAGAGGAGGATGCTCGATATAAGGATTAGATACTGGGTGAAAATTACATGAACCACATGGACATTGGTTTATTCCTTAGATGTATCACCAGCGTGATCTAATGAGGGGCATGATTAGGAAAATTTTTCTAAAGACATCCAATTTTGTGTTGGTGGACACGTTAGGGTTGTCGAGGAAAAGATCATTATTATCTAACATTCCTTGGACAATGTATTTTTAAGTTCTACAATTTTCGTCGCTATGACCACTCACATGGTGGTAATTACAATAATCATTTTCCTTATACCAAGCTAGTGTGGGGTGAGAAGGATCAAAACCAATTTGTGGTTTGATAGGAGGAAAATTGATGGCTCTATCCTTTAATAACTTGTCTAATACAGAAGAATATGGCTCTCTGATGGGAGTGTAACTCCTTTGTTCATATTTATACTAAAAATTTTGAACATGAGAGAGATTGGCAAGAGGTTTGGGTTGATTAGATGGATGAGATGGACTAGCTTTCAGAACCACTACATTGGAAAACACTTTGGACTTGGAATAATTGTTAGGTGGTTTGGAAGAAGATTCATTGGATTTGAAGGCAACGTTCTTATTACACAGTTTAAGTTTCTCTTCTTCAAGGGCACAAATTTCAAGCTTCCTAGCCATAGTGAAAGCCTCATCAAACGTAAAAGATGTTTGAACTTGAAGATTTGGGGAAATGTGTCTAGTACACATCCTAGTAAACAACTCTATGAGTTCATACTATGGTAGAGAGAAGGAGATTTGATTGATTAGGCCCTACCAACGTGCGATGAAATCAATGATAGACTCGTCATCATATTGGTGAATATAATATAAGTCCATCATAGAGACCTTCTTAGAGATATTGATTGAGAAGTGATCAAGGAATGTCTAGGATAATTGGATGAAGGAGAAGACCGAGTTCTGGATAAAGCACTATACCAATCTAGGCGGGTCCTAACATCGACATGGGAAACGTTTGAAGGAGTAAGGCATTGTCTTGGCCTATTAAATAACAAGCATGTTTGAATGAACACAAGTGTTGTTGGGGTCCTCCTTACTATTAAAATGGTTGAATTTGGGAAACTCCCATTACGTAGGATAGGGATGAATAGGTATGGAGGGGTGAATGGGTTCATTGCAAATCTCATCATAGGTTAGGATGTTACGAGATCTAGAAACGAAGCCTCGAGTGTCTAGATTTTCTCTATCATAATTTTGATGAGATCCGTGGTGGGGTTTGATTAAGGTATGCCCCCTGAGGTATAAGGGGCTTGATAAGATGAGTAGGTAGTATAAGGCATAGTAGTTTGTGGTGTTGTCGAGTACATAAATTTAGGCATATTTATGTAAGAAGTGGTAGAAGAGGAGGGAAAATATCCTGAGTATGAAGTGGAGGCAATAGGCTGTGTCTGAGGTAAGGTGTAGGTGGGGAGATCATGTCAAAATATCCTCGTAGAGATAGGTGAAAGAATTTGGGGAATAGATACCACCGAATTCGAAAGGGGGTAGAATAAGTCAAATCAATTGGTGGTTGTGTAGACATATGTACATACGGTATGGATGATGAAGGGACCCCTATAGGAGGGATCGTGGATAAGGGTATGGAAGATGTCGAAGGGATGCAAGATGTTGGGGGGATGGAAGATTTCAAAGGTGTAGAGGTCACTTGTATAATAGGTGGTTTTGAGACAGGGTTGGTCGACGCTAGAGTAGTTTGGGTAGCTACATTAGTGTTTGCTTTGATATGACAGAGGTAGTAGAAATAGGGGGCATGGAAGTAGGCATTCCATAAAGAGGATGACCTGATGAGTCATGGGTGGAAGAATTGGCAAGGTAGTGTTGCAAGGACTTGGTGTTATGGTCAAGGAATCTAGTGAATTCCTCATCACCCTCGTGGTATGATCGCAGGTGCATTAGGATCCATTGGTGAAGAAATAGAAGGCAACAACTGGGTAGTAGGTAACAAAGATACAACTCGTGTGAAAAGTAAGAACTCACACTTTTTGGTGAGTCCAAAAATATGGGAGGATGAAAAATAGGTATTTTGGGCTCTGTGAAGGTGACAGAAACTCATAAATAGATTTTGAAAGAGTTTGGTAGGTGAAAATAGGTTGTTGTTTTAGATAGAAATTCAAAAAACACAGATCGAGCATCTTGGTCAATGAACCGATGTTGGTTTGATTGAAGGATTGATATGGGTTGCTGAACTGATGTTGGTGGGAAGGTAACCAATTTCGGTTATTGTGAGAATGAAGAAATTTGAAATTTTTGAGTTAGATCTTGTCAAAATAAGCCAAGAAAGAGGTTGCTTCTAGGAAATCTAATCTAACACACTCAGAGAACCAAAATGATATGGTTGTGATGACTGAGTGTAAAATATAAAGAAAAACGAAGTACGAACTCACACCTCAAATTTTAAAAGACAATAAATAAATTTAAAAATCCACAAGCAAAAACTAATAAACATGTTATCCTAGGAGTTAGATTTTAGTGTTGTAATGGCTTAAGCCTTAATATTGATTGTGAATATATAGAAGGGAATGGATGCAAGGTACCTAAAATCCAACTATGGATGGTTTCAAGAAATTTTTGACAGGGGAGTCCTCAATATACCTTTCAAGTATGTGAGGTCCAAGCTCTGATATGACAATCCAGCCTAGAACATTGGTTAGGGCCCACTATCAATAGTTTTTAAATCCTTGATAGCTTCTTCTTGGGATTTGGGGAATGTTTAAGAATTTTGTTGTTTATTTAAGTGATTTGGAAAAGAAGTGTGTGAAATAGTGAACTACACTTAATTTCCCAATCCTCAACTAGTCATGACCTCTGTTATATTGGATTGTTATTTAAACTATGTGAGCTAAATGCAAGAATACAAGGATGAAATGCACCAGTTTTAAGCCCAAATCAAAAAATGAAGTTGGATGAGAACAATAATGAATATGAGAAGAATATGTCTTTCACTAATGTAAGAAAGAGGAAATAAATAAGGGTTTATTTTAATTTACACTAAAGGAAAGGTGTCTTTTAGAGAAAATAGAAGAAGGATAATGTTACCAAAAGAGAAATTTAGTGAAGATTTTCATAAAAGACACATAGGGATATGCAATCCTAAATAAATAAAAGAACCCACAAGTGATGAGGGTCCCACTGGGTGTGCAAAATGTTTCACCAATAAGATGTGTATGTATAAGAAAAACATTTAAGGTAAGAGGTTGGGTATGTGAGGAATACTTGGAGGTCATGAAGAGGTTGCACACTATTGAAGACCAAGTCGATCGAGAGGACACATTTTTGTTAGGGAAGGACTACCTAAGAAAGAACACAAGACCATAAGATAACATTAATAATATATGTCAATGGATTTTGAACAACAAAGTTAGATCTCGGGAAGAAGGGTTATTCTAGAAGGCTATCAATCTACATTCAAATACAACTTAATGCGTGAGAAATAACATGAAATATGAAATCCAATTATAATTATATGATTTAGGTTTCTCACACAAGTATAATAAGCTAGATTTAATCTAACAATGAATACAAGACTCAATCTAGAAAGGGTGGTTGGTTATCAAGACCTACAAGTGTAGTAAAGGGTATCATGGAGACCGGGTGAAGTTTTGGGTGAGGTTATAGGATTGCAAGTCCTGGGAAGAATATCAGCATAGAGACCAATACCGGTTGGGTATTTGACACTGGTAGTTGGGTATAGTTGGTATCGGTTTGAAAATTGATCACGGTAGGGGCAATTAGGTGTCAAGGTGAAAATAGGGTTGTTTGGGGTTCTCTGTGATTACATAGAGTGTCAAGAAGGCTTAGGCAGGGTGTTTAGATTTGGGTGCAGCTACAACAGGGGTGAAGTGGATGGTTGGAAGGATAGTGAGGTTCAAACAGAAGGTTTTTAGGTAGATGGGTGTAGGAGGTATACGAGAGAGAAGCAATCTATAAAATAAAGGATTTAATACTAGAAGCTAATGAAACTTAACAACCAGATTAAAATACTTATCTAGAGATTGAAGGTTGATAGACAATGGTTGGTGGTAGGTGCTTGGAGGAGAATGCTCTAAGGCTCGGTGTATTACAATTTTTAGCGTGGGTCAATATTTGTTATGGACTTGGAGTCCTGGATTTTTGCTTAATGAAGAGGGAAATAGGTGGGAGAGGTATAGAAGAAGTCATAGTTAGGTTTAGAAGAAGTCATAGTTAGTTAAGGAAAGAAATGACTTAGTCTAGGCTAATAAATGGGCTTGGAATGGGTCCATGGTGAGGTGGATAGATGAGGTTGAGGGGTGATGGAATTATCAACCTAATATGGGTAATTAAATTAATAATAATGTGAGGATGGTGTCATGGTAAGGGGGTATGTTAATCGAAGGGGGCCTAGAGGGTTGCAACCCAATTTTGGGTGTGTATAGGTCGAAGTATGTCACACCCCATGATTTTAGTCTATTTTGTTAGAAGGATAAGTCATACAATGTAGAACATTTTGTGAGATCATTGGTACATGCATTGTTGTGTATCTAAGTATGTAGCTACACGTGTGTATGTATATCCTAAAAAGGATATACACACTTACATGTAGTTGCATGCGCAACCGTACAAAAATGCTTGTTTCCTAGTTTTCATAAAGTATTTTAAAAATTTCAACTTATTCTTACTCGTTCATTGTATGAGGTCATTTGTTATTGATATAAGCAATGGTTTGTATTTTCTATTTATGGTTTGATTTATGTATCGGTGACAAGTAAGTTTTTTACCTTTCTTTGTTATTATGGTTGAGGTAGTTGTACATATTGGGATGTTGTACATAATGTGGATATTAACATATTACCTATCTTGCTGAAAATAATGACTTGCGAGGAAGAATGAATTTATATATCTTGCTACAAATTATTACCATATGATGATTATACTTGTTTCTACTCGATATGTTTATAAAATATTGATAAATATGCCTCTAGTTTGGATTAAAATGTTCAATGCAAAGGAGTATTGATTGGAATATATATATTTACATATATTCTCTTTGACTAATGCATGGTGTTGATTTTTTCATTTATGGATCATAGTGCATAAGAAGGTCTTCATTATCTTGTGGCGATAATGTTGCAAGACAACGACAAGCTAACATTAATAGTTTGGGTAATCAAATTATTATTTTATGAGATAATGATATCTGAACATTGGTCCAAGACCACATGGTTGACATGTACGTGGTGATTTTTATTATGATTTTTGATCGTACTAAACAACAATCTATCTAGAACTATTTCGGTTGTCCGAATGGTGTAGGACCTTGGAAAAGGTCATATTTTATTATAGACTTGTCTATTTTTTATCATTTATTTATGACCCTTGTCGAATGTGACAACATGGTCTATGACCATACTATTGTGCATAATTATAGCTCTACACCTGCTCGGAATAATCATGGGCATTTAAAAAAAGAAATCTAAAAAATTAATGGAGCAAGGTTCTCCAAGGTTGGTCATATTGCACAAGAACATGGCTCTTCACATGTATGATGACATAATGTGAATCAAATAAAATCTAAACAAGAAATATATATTTAGCTATGGTGTTACAAGCACTATTTATAAATGTGTTCAAAACAATTCTAAGCCAATTGTTAAATATATGTTATATATCGACTATACGCCTTTGAAATGACACAATTAAAAATAACAAAAGTTGTATTATTGGGATTATTTTAGATAAAAGTATATAGTGGATTGCTTTTGATATGGTCTTTAACCATAGTAGTTTGCATTGAATTGTTACACAATTGAGGAATACTGACTCTTTTGGTTGAATGGGTATCACCATGCATTGGCCTAAAGGATTTGATTATTAAATGACTTCAGCAAAGGTTGGTCAAATGACCATGCAAGTAAGTTGGTTTGGATTGGATTATTTAACTAGCAATCGCACACACGAGTAGTGCGATGTGAACGCCGAAAGGGATTTTGTGAAAGGAAGAAATATGGAAAAGGAAAGTAAACTGAGAAGCATAGTTGTGTTAGTTATTTGATTTGTCAATTATATGGAGAAAGAGAGAGTGCAATAGAAGTCAAAATTAGTATGGAGGGCGGTGGTGTAATGTGTGGTAATGTTAGAGAGGAGTAAATATTTGTGAATATTGTTTAAAGGAAAGTACCTGAAATGTGAGCAGAGAGAATGTGAAAAATTTACAGAAAATGCAGTTGACATGAAGAATAGTTTTATGCAAGAATAAAACGTGATGGGGAACAAGAGCAGGAAATGGTCGCTATATGGACACCAAGCAAAACATCTTTACAATGGGGATGTGAAGGATGATTGGAAATGGGAGACGAGGAAGAGTTTTTATGGAATTCTCTATTCTAGATCTATAGGCGTCTTGTGGGTAGTTAAAACACACATATATGTTAGGGTAATTCACATTCATGTCTCAAGTGACAATTTGTAGATAGAGAGATGTTGACCATGCATGACATGCGAGGGTCGTGATTTCATATACATTTGTCATTAGGGTTTCTCTTTAGCTATAAGGGTAATGATTAAGATTTCCCTGATCAATAGTGTTGATGGATTCATCGATCAACATGTATTAGAGTCAAGGACTGCAAGTGGGTGTTATTCAATTTGGTACATAAGATGAAGGCATTAATGAAAAGTTAGAAATAAGGTGGTAATTAAATACGTACATGTCCCACACTTATTCAATGGCTGAAATTGTTCTTACCAAAACAATATTTGTTATATGTGCTTTACATTATTGTCTTCATCTCACTTGCATCATTCATGCGAGTGCAAGTAGGGCTTAAAGAGTTAAAATATAAAATGTGGGAAATATAATAGGTTATTCATTCAAAACCCAACCATGATGTTTTCTCCTTGGTTTCCCCCTTTCAAGTATAAGTTTGAGTAAATGTAGGAAAGAAATAAATGTGCAAACAACCATCTATGATTAAAACTTACGATTATTGTCCCCACTTGATGGGTGAATTTGAAAACATGGTATTGGGTGGTCACGAGCCTCCTCCAGGATGTAACCTTGTAGTTAATGAAGATGATTAGAAAGAAAATATCTATAGCTGACATTTTTGGAAAAGGTGGCATCATCTAGAGCCATCAATAGTCGTAATGGTGCCAACCATCTATGAGCATTAGTGTGAGGTGGTCTTCAATTTGTTAGATAAGACAAAGACATGAATGGAAAGTTAGAAAAAATGTGGGAATTAAATACCTGTATGTCTCACACCTTTTCCATGGTTGAATTTGTTCTTATAAAGATAATTTTTTATTGTATGTAGCTAATAGGTTAACGATTAGGACTTTTATCAACAACATTTCCAATGATGGCCATAAAAATATGCTACATTAAAGGCACAACAAGAAGAGTTAGGAACATACCTCGAGCGAATTTTATGGAAAATATTCTCTCTAGTTCTTGGTAACTAAGGCCAAGAAATATGTGTAAGCTTCATATTAGATAAAAAGACCTTGTTTATAAAAATCTTTATGTTTACTTTTGTATATATATGAAAAGGAAATGGTATTTTTTTAAAAAGGATATGATATGTGAAGTAATACATATTTGTAAAAGCAAGGAAATGATTTAATATCATTTTAATAAAAGTTTGGCAATAAGTAGGGCATATTTTGAGTGGAGTATAGGTAAACTTCCTCGATTTCTAGGAGACATTTTGCATATAGTTACTGTACTATGTAATTTTCTTTGAAAAGATCAATGTTATAGAAATGAAATGTGTTGTTGGTTTACATAAAGAAGCGAGCAATAGTAAAATGGTAATATTGAACATGTATGTTGAAAAGTTAGATTTTGTAAGTGTAGAAATATAGATGAACCACTTCATTTAAAGGTATCATCTCTACATTTCAAACTTGTTACAAATTCGTACATATACAATTGCAAATCTTATATCTTGAGTGGTAGCATTTTGTGGACTATTTTATTTGAACTTAACATGAATACATGAAGACTTCCATGCATGTGCATGTGTTGATAAGTGGTGTGATTGATTTTGTAAGTGTAGGAATATAGATGGTGCAATACATTTAAATGTATCATCTCTATATTTCAAACTTGTTACAAATTCGTACATTTGCAAATCTGGTACATGTGCAAATTTTATATCATGAGTGGTGGTCTTTTGTGGCCATTTTTTTGCACACTAAACATGAATACATTTTATACCGATTTGGATAGTTAGTTGCTTTGGTAGTTGATGTGGTTTGCAATTATATTGGGGTAGTTGTGTTAGTGTTGCATCGGTTGTTTGGTTGGTCTTTTGTTCACAAAAACTTTTTGTACGGTTGATAAGGGGTGTGATTGATAGTGGTTGTGTAGGAATATAGATGAAACATTACATTGAATCCCCTCATATGAACTTTAGAGTCCATGAGTGAGGAGATTCCCCCTACTGGCAGTTGTGTTAAAAGAGCTCATGTGACTGATTCTTCTGACTCTGACCCAGAGCAGGATCGTCCTCACCTTGATTCTTTGTTAGCCTTGCCTTCCCAGCCTGAGAATTGGACTATGGTCACGAGGTCTAAGGAGAAGAAAGGACGCTTTGTGCCTCCTGCTATTCGACCTATTACTCGGTCAGTGATGGCTTCGACATCTCCAGTTTCTTTTGGCCCCGTGGCTCCTTCTGTGACGGCTTCAGCCTCTCTGTTTGTTTTTGGCTCCGTGGCTCCTTCTAGGTCGGGGCCTGTTTAGTTCCTCTTCTTTTTCTTCCTTGTGTCTTATGGGCGTTCTGTGTTTCCTTTTTGATGTTTGTGGGACCGTGAGTTTTCCGGTCGCCCTTACTATGTAACTCTCTTTATTTCATTTTAATATAAAGGACAGTTCCAATAGTAAAAATAATGCTTCAATGTACATATGATGGATGCACAATATTCACTTTGTTGATGTACCCTAATAACAAGTATGGTCTAGCACATGAATTTTGTTGTTTAAGGTAATTAAGCTTTCCCCTAAAAATACTCAAAGTAGACATTCATGAAACACGTTATATAGGAATCAATGATTTGAAAATTAAATTCCCTGAAGGCTGAAATCTAAAACACATTTTCGGTACTCCCATTTATTTTGGAAATCATGGTCTTCCCTAGAACAAAATGTCTACGGATCGAATCAGTGTTGTCATCACAGTTGTGGGTGTCCATACCATCAAATAACTGCTCCCTGATTATATTTCTCAGGGAGCCTCTCACGCACTCGTGGGCTGGGAAGCATCGCATTTGTGGAAAACCCCATCGCAACTAGCAACAATGTCGCCAAAGTTGTCAGCTTCTAGTAAATCTTCCTGGAAAATATTGTTCTGCTCTTTGGCTCTGGTAAGGGTCAGTTAAGGACACACATTTGACTTATTTTCTATGTATATACATTGATTTGGTTCACGTTAAGACAAAATAATTTCAAAAAAGGCACAAACCCTTGAGAAGCTAGTATTGAGGTGACGAGGAGATTCAAACCTGGAACGTGCACTGTGTAGTGCTTCTCAAGCAAGCGCTTCACCGACCAAAAACCCATCCATCCCTCCTCTTACGCATATTGTGACTTTCTGCCCCATCATAGCAAGATTGAGAGGGCTCAGTGCGGAAGACCAAGAGAAGAGCTAACGCGGGCACCACAAAAAAGCTAAAAATATTTTCAAGACTTCACAAGATTTATTTAGAAGAATAAGGGGAAAGATATTTTCCAATATTGAAATCTTGAGATTTTCAAGAAAACCCTTATCATTGAAAACAAGATAGTACAAGGAATCCGAATAAGTACTAACCAACCCTTGTATACATTGGCAGTCTATATAATACTAAAAAAATAGTAAAATACAAGATAAGTGATTGCAGTCAAGAAATTATGCACAACCATTAGATTTTGTTCTTCCTTCCGCATTTCTTCCTAGCACTTCATCAATTTTATGGAACTGCCCATATATACAAAAGAACATTTTTGTAAATTCACTATTCTCTCCATTGTGGCCCCATCCAAAATAGGACAACTGGTGATATCAAGATGCAACGAAGATACCATGTTTTCAAATTCACACAGCAATGTTGACAATGACAAATTTTTCTACAGTAATTGATGCAGAGATGGCAATGCTTGAAATCCATGAGGCAACTCCTTCTAGACCTCGGCTATCTATTAAAAAAACATTCCTTCAAGAAACTTACCGGCCAAAATCACCTGGCAAAGCACCAAATCTAATGAAATATTTATTTGTAACTTATCTAACTTCTTCAATCGCACATAGCTATCAGGAAGACAAGTAAATAAGTTGCAGGAATCTAATGAGAGATCTGGGAGGCATAGAAAGTTTCCAATACTTTAAAGAAGTTCTGCTAAACTGTCAAGTGAGTCAGAATGGAGGACTGCATGCAAAGATTTCCTAAGCTTTCTAGCAATCACTGCAACTTTATTGATCTTTTAAAATCTAGTGTTTGTAAAGAAGATAACCCACCCAGGTCCTCAGGAAGTTCCCTCAAATTCTCACACCAAACCAAAAGGAGATTAAAATTTTATTATTAACTGAAATCTGGTGTAGAGCTCGGTCGTGCAAGGTTCCGACAAGTTGTTGCAATGTCTAGTTGAGAAAGAAGAGACAGTGAAGGCTTGCTGTAATTTAGGAAGGAGAACATAGAATTCGGCGGAGAAAAAACTCCAAGCATTGACATCATGAAGGGTGTGTGCCTATGGTATTTACTGGATTGACATAAATGGCCATAGATTTAAAGTCGAACACGAGAGACAGGTGCTTGGGCATGGAAATCAATCGCACTGAAGAGGTTAGTGCATTTCGTAATGGTAAAAGAAAACAAGAAACCCACAGAGAAAATGACAAGAATTGCTGATATTTCGAGGATTCTACATTTCGGAGTGAGTAGATCATCAGTTTATTCTCCTAGGACGGAAAACTCCATGCAACTACCACTGTGTGTTTCCATTTAACAATAAAAACAGGGAAATGGCCGTCAAATTTAACATCGTGGTAGAAATGTCCGGATGTCCTTTACCATAGGGGGAACGCCTTCAGTGTAATTATTGTTTTATTTACATGAAGGGACTGTTTCAAACAAAACACCACCACAAAAATGGATGTAATCACATGCGAGGCACGCTGCGTGGCAAGGAGAGAATTATTTGCATTTAATTAAACTCCCCTTCGAGCGTCATGCATAGAAGGGAGCAGCTATTGTGAGCTTTCCTAAAAATGATTGGTATAAATTTGTTGAGAGTTTGAATTCTCGGGAAGAATTGGTTGTTGGGATGTTGTTGCTCAACTGCGAGGGATCTTGTATGAAATCTTAAGAAATGAAACAACAAAAATTGTTTTAAATGAAGGCATGGATCTACATCCCTATTGGTTATTTCTCTTAGAAATAATTGTGTGGCTTCTAATTGGTCATTTTAATGCATGTTGGTGGTTTTATTTCTGTTGTTTGAGCGGATTATTTGTTCTGTGATTTTCCCTTTTACGGGCATTCGTTAATTTTCTATTTAATGCCTTGTAGTTTGATATATGTGAGTGTCTGGTTTCAATTATAAATCGATATTAACCGATTAGGAGTGTTGTTGTATCTGGGTTTTCTATTTTATAATAAATTATGAAAGGCCATCTCTATCCAAGCTCGAGTTCATTATTAGGAACTTTGCACACAGGATTTGCGGATTGGCAGGAGCTCTTTGAGGTTATTGTTATACCTCTGTGTCTGTTGCCCCCACCGTTGAGAATATGAGATCGAGACAACGTATAAGTTTCTCGCCATTTTTAGGTCAGTCTGTTTGGATGTGGTGGAGGGTTCATTCTTCGTATTTTATTAAGGAAACATACTAAAATATCCCGATTAAATAAGTAAGCTACAAATCTTGTAGTAGTGACCCACTGCAGTGTTCTTCCGAACCATCTACTAATGAAAGATTGATTTGCTAGTGTTTTCGGTCTTCTTGGTAAAGTTGTTGTGGACTAAACATGACATAAGGAAATGAATTATTTTAAGTGTTTTAATACTAGAAAAAGTTTTATACGGGATAAAGACTTGACATATATTAATATGAGGAATGACTGTGTGTGTGTGTGTGTGTGTGTGTGTGTGTGTGTGTGTGTGTGTGTGTGTGTGTGTGTGCGTGTGTGTGTGTGTGTGTGTGTGTGTGTGTGTGTGTGTGTGTGTGTGTGTGTGTGCGGGTGCGTGCGTGTGCGGGTGCGTGTGCGTGCGTGCGGAGTGCGTGCGTGTGTGTGTGTGTGTGTGTGTGTGCGTGTGTGTGTGTGTGTGTAACAATTATTTGATATCAATCCTTAAAGATGGATATCTAAATGTTGGGGCCCAAGTTGTTAGGGAAAAATTGAATTTTTCAATGTAGAAAGTGGTTATTAAATAATCAAGTTGAATTAAGAACTTGATAAAGGTTAAAGGGATGAACGAGATACTTTTTCTGAACTCTTTTAGATCAATTAAATTGATTGTTGTGTGCATGTCATTATACATAAATAACTTGCATGAATGATGATGTAAAAGGAGAATTTTCTTTTATGATGTTTTGTGATTTATGCAAAATCAACAAGATTATGAAAAAAGAAGTAATGGGGTATTAAGGTGATATAGATAACTTTCGTAATTAGTTATATATATATATATATATATATGATTTCATGTTCAATTAGTAGATGAACAAATCTCTGTAAGTAAATAACATACATAGAGATTTAGATCTATGCCGATTTCTAATGAGCTACCCATGTTAAAGAAATTCGGTTGCAGGTTGTGAGGAACTTCAAAAAGGAAAAGAGAAGAATGAATGGTCTTCCATTAAGTATTTTGTACCATGTTTTATTATGAAATAAATTTACTAAAGCTTGTATTAGAACCATAGGTTTCTTTGGAAACCCATGTAAGGCCTTCACCGGATGAAAGTGACAATTACCTTTGTGAAAAATGAATTGTAAAAGGGTATTGATATAACCATTTATAAAAATGAAATTAGTAGATGTTTTGTTCACAATGTATGTGACATAAGATAATGGGTTGCTGTAATCAACCAAATAATCTATGTGATAAGATATCTAATGTGACTGTTATATGATGTTTAAATGAGCACGCATATGTTTATGCTATAATGTTAAAATTTATATATAGGAGAGTGTCTAAATTTTTGAATCCCTCTTTCGAGTATTTCATAAAGTGGATTACATTTGTGACTCATAATATCAACCTTCATAAGGGTGATTGAGATAACTTGAGGGAAGAAAATGTATTATAAAAAATTAAGAATCAAGAACACTTGGTGCATCCTGAAGAAGCAATGAAGAAGTTGTTGATGTTGTGTATTATTAATGTAAAAGTGTGATGCTACTTAATTAAGTAGGGTATATATCCTAGAAGGGTAGTTAGGAAGAATAACATTGAGTATTATATGAACATTCCCACTCTTTGGGAGATCAATCATACCTATAGTACCCTAGGGTACGAACAACTTCGAAATATTAAACACGCATACGATATTTATATATGCTACTTGAAAATAAAAATATAATTGTTATGAATTAATTGTAATGTAGAAATGTACTAATGTTATGAGGTGTTCTATGAACTATAATATGTTTTCAAGCAACTATAGTAACTATGAACAAATTAGGTATATAGGGAGGGTATTTAAGTTTACCTAACATTATCTATCATCTAAAATATGAATTTAAATATTTATATTGTTGTCCTCATGAAAAAAGGCAACCTCCATAAAGATGAGATACTTTAGTATTATAAGATTATAGTATAAACAAGGACTAAGAATTACCCGATACGTCATAACTAAAAAAATGTTTTAAAATCATACGATATGGGTAAACACTATCGATATGTTGTTTCCTTCTAATGAAGATACTTACACTTATGTTTTAATCAAGGTCGTCATAGGACTAACCTAAATCCATTATGTAACATTAAATAGAAAAGTATCAAGTACTAGGTGTCTCTGAAAAAAAAGAAACAAAAGTACGGATCTGACTTAGGTAAATTAAATCAACTTGGTAACGAATAAGGGATATTTTGAATGCTTGAGTTTTTAAACCATGAAATTAATAACTTAAGAAACAAAAAAAGAATCCTGATACTATGAATGAGATGATTGTGTGGTGAATGGAGGGACAGGTTTCACGTGGCTTGTGTGCAGTCATGAAACCAATATAACTAACATGATGCCCTAAACTACGGTTGTGGTAATGCAAAAGACTTATTACATTGTCTGATCACCATTTCTTTTGTGTTATGCCCAAGAGGCTACACTAAGATGATACACATTCTCGAACATTTAAAAGGGTATAACCAAATTATATATTGGTTATATCAGCTCGGGAGTAGTATTGAGGGGATCAAGTAGGATATGAACCCTTGCAGTCACACATGGTTATCATAGCTTGTTTGGTTGGATTCTAAACATTAATAAAAGTTGAAATAATTCAGTGGTGGTTGTAAATGATGTTCTTCATTACAACGAAAGATAACTTAATGGATTTAATAAAATTTAAATGTTGGGATTGAAATGCTAAATGTTAAATTCATTAAAGGCATTAACTATAATCAATGAGTGGAAAAAAATTACGCTACTTCGACGAAGTAAAAGAGGGGTTACATGTTATACTTATAAATCTCCTAATCATTATCATGCGAATTCCCTCATAATGTGGTTTTCTCATGGTGTGGAAAACAACATAAATTTGAAGAATGTCCAGACTTGTATGAGCATATGAGAAAGCAACACAAGCAAGACAAGGGAGAAACTATGATTAAGATACAACACATAAATGGATATCAATGGATGCTAAAGGTTGGGATGAATTCTTAATTATAACTGTGTTAGTTACCACACGAACCGAGGTTGTGCACGATCATGAACCTCTAAAGTATAATCCGACTATAACAAAACAAGAAGTGATTAATGTCAAGTACCCTGATGTTGAAAATTAGAAAGAAGCTTACCTAGAGACTATGGACGTTACAGGGAATGCGGAAGGAGAGATTCAAATCTAGAAGGAGTAGGTGCATGTATTGGAATGCGATAAGAATGTTGAAATCCTGTAGAAGGATGAAGATGATTTAAAGGAAGTCTACAGAATGTTACATCAAGATAACATAATCCCCTTGCTAGAAGAGTGGTGAGAGAAAAGTATTGTACATAGGTAATTAACACGAGAAGCGGATACTTCATGAAAATTTGTCTCCCCATAATCATAAGTATGATAAAGAGATTACATTGAATTTAGATATTAATGGATTGCTTCTAAGAAACAATGTGATAGCTACAAGTGTAGAAGTTAATGTACTCACATTGGATGGCATTTGGAACCAAATGGACATGGAGACCACCATTACTGCCTTCCTAAAATGTGTTATATATGGCAAACAAAACCAGGGATAATCCTATTGGGGTGTTAAAAGATGTGACTATTATGATTCAGGGAGCCAAGTTTATTAAGGAATTTGAAGTATTGGATCTCACAGAGGAAGATAGTTTCCTAGCATTACTTGGGCACCCTGGTGTTATGTGAATAATGTAGATTTAAGATTTAACAAGGGGTAAATTAGCTTTGAGAATAAATAAGATCTCGTTATTATACCATTAACAGATGTAAAGGTTTCCCCATATGTTGAGAATTTGAGTGAAGAATATTTGAATAGAATATACGCGCGTACAATCAAAGACCTTGAGGTAATTGAACCATCTAAGGAAGGAGTAATACAATGGAATGATGCTCATTCAAGTTAGTGATACTACAAGTATTTCTTGTGATAATTGGGCACATGGAACATATGAAGTAGTTGGGTGAGAGGTTAAGAACACAGTTACTTACATGATTAGGTTGCACATGGTTAGGTGCTTAAGTTATAACTAGGTACCTCGGTACACTAGTGAAGGAAACCTTGATGTATTTCTATGCACCATGGAATTATAATAGAAGGATGTTGATGAAAACATAAATATGTGTGTTTATGCTCCACATGGGATAACAACATGCTGGTGGGATACACACAGAGACAACATATTAGAATGTCATGAAGTGATAATCGCCCTTTCTAATAGGTTAATAAGGAGAAATGTACCTTCACGAATATGTAAATTACATGGGAAGTCCCCTACTTTGCACCATGTCCGAGAATGTGAGAGAATTTAGATGGAGGGGCAGGAGGCCTTACCACCATCACTCTAGGTACATAAGTTCTACCCAACCCTCAATGGTTGCATGCGTGTATGGTATGTCCATGCTGAATTAATAAGAGAACAAGTTAAGCGGCAAGAGATGACCTCATGTATGGTTCACACCTTTGATTACTTTTCTACTAAACCTCCAGTTAATGAAGCACTACAAATTATGAAGCACCTTACTTTGGGAGATAGATCAAAGGCTGAACTTTTACTAGATATGTTTGGTGAGTTGGATTTAGAGGTGCATCTTGACTTTAAAGAGACTGAAGAGGAAGAAATGGTGTGTACCAAGAAAGTAAAGGGTAAACTGGTATGCATAGTAGATGATAAGGATGACGAGGATAATAACTTGGATGTTAACCACACTGACGGTACATGCAAGGTAATGGAAACATCTGATGAAAATGTGCACTCATACCACATGCCCATGAAAGAAAAGAAGGTTAACATTAGAAAAAATGTCAAACCTAAGGAAGTGATTATTGGTGATGATTGGTTTCAAAGGGAGGTGGAAAAGATTATTGAGTTGTTGCGTAACATCCAAGACTTATTTTTGTGGGGTTATCATGAATGAAAAGGAGTGCACCCTTCATTAGTTGAGATGCGAATCAAAATTAAAGAAGAAACCCACCCGATTAGGAAGAAACCATACAAGATGAATCCTAATTTACACATCAAGGTGAAGGAACAAATTTATAAGATGTTGAATTTTGGTATCATCAAGCCCATCGAGGAGTTTGAGTGGGTTATCCCGATGGTAATAATAATAAAGAAAGATGGTAGGATGAGGATCTACGTGGAATATAGAGAATTGAATGTTGCATGTGTTATTGATCCTTTTCTCACCCCATTCATAGAGGAGATCCTGGAAGGAGTTCAGGGGCACGAGATTTACTCTTGTACTTATGGGTTTTCAAGATATCATCAAGTGTGTATAACAAAGGAAGATCAGGAAAATAAAATTTTCATCACTAAGTGGGGAAGTTTTTCCCCCACATGTTATGCCCTTAGGACTAAATAATACACCACACGGTGTTCTTGTGCATTGTGGTACAAGATTTCAGGATTTCATTCCTAAGTTTTTATAGGTATATCTATATTATTGGATAATGTATGGTCTGCAGTATAGGATCATTGTGAAAATTTGAGACTTATGTTTGAAGGGTGCAAGAAATTGAGCATCTCTCTAAATATTAATAAATGTATCTTTGCAACACCTTTTAGTACTTTTCTTGGGCATATCATTTATAAGGAAGTATTATTGGTAGATCCAAGCCAAGGCCATTGGGATCTTGGGATTGGAAGAACCTAACAATCAAAGTGAAGTGTGTGGATTTTTATCATACAAGGTATTACAGGAAATTCATTAAAGGCTATGAAAATATTTCCACACCCCTGGAGGAATTATTGAAGGCTAAAGGAAAATTCTATTGGGGTGAGGAATAACAATAGGTGTTTGAAACACTGAAGGAAAGGCTGACCACTACACCTATTTTACACTTTCCTTCGTGGGAAAACCATTTCATGTTCATGTTGATGCTTCTTATATGGTGATTAGAACCGTATTAGCACAACCAGTGAAGGAATTGTAGACCACCCTATTTGTTTTACAAGAAGGAAGTTGATGCAAGATGAACATAACTATATAACTATCGAGAAGAATGTTTTTTCCATGATTTATGCGTTGCACAAGTTAAAAAAATAAATATTAGTGAAACCATTTATTTTCTTCATAGATCATATGGTACGTAAGTATTTAGTCAAAAATCTTGTTTAAAAGGGAAAATTTATAGGTGGATGCTACTATTTCAAGAGTTTTAGTTTACAGTGATTGTAAAACCAAGAAAAAGAAAATCAAAGCCTAATCATTTGTCAAGGATCAACTTTGGCGAGGATTCACAAAGCATTAAGGACATAATAATAGATGCAAAAACTTTTAGATTGAATCACGTACCCACCTTGAATTAGAAGGCATTGCAGTATTTTTGTGCACCGGACAGTGCCCTGAGGGAATGAAAACTTAGAGAAGAAAAAACTTGACATATGTGCAACACCTTATCATTTGATAGGTGGAGATTTATACAAATTTGGTTGTGATGAAATTTTCCAATGTGTATCTAAGCATGAGCATGAGGCTATAATGGTAGAAGCTCATAGTGGGATTATTGGTGGTCATTATGCTAGAGATTCCACCGCATGTAAGATTTTGATGGTTGGACTATGGTGGGAGACTATATATAAGGATAATAAAGAATATTTCAAGGCATGTGACCATTTCCGGTGCCTTGGGAAGCCTAGAACCAAAGATGAAATGCCTTTGATGCTTATTCCTAGTGCTAAACCTTTTGAGAAATGATAAATTGACTTTGAAGGTCCTATTTCCCCATCTCCAGATAGGAATGTGGTGCACGCTATATTATAACTTATACAAACTTTTTGAAAATGTGGGTAGAAGCAACACCTACTAAGGATTTCACTGACTGCTACAAAAATGATATTTCTATGGGAAAAATTATCATGAGGTATGGATGTATGTTGATCTTAACAAGTGATCGGGGTAATCATTTTCTTAATGAGACCATCATAATTCATTTGGACAATTTTATGGTGGTACATCATAAGATAACACCTTATCACCCACATGCCAATGGAATTGCTGAGGCTTTCAATAAGATATTGGGACATACATTGACGAAGATTTGTGATGTTGGAAGAAAATACTAGGATGATAAAGTCTCTATTGTACTTTGGTCATACAAGACCACGACAAATGGTTGAATAAGGCCACACCATTTCAATTGATGTTTGGTGCAAAGGTTGTATTGTGTGTTGATTTCATGTTGTCATCCCTGTGTATTGCATGCATAGGAGGATTGGATGAGGAACAAGCTATTAATGAGAACATAGAAAAACTAATGTAGTTGGATGAGCAAACGTAATTTCTCAGTGGAGCTAGAAAATAGAAAAGGCTAGATAAAAAGCATGGCATGATAGACATATCAAGAATAAAACATTTGAGGTGGGAAAGATGGTTCTTCTATATGATTCAAAGTTTTCAAGATACCTAGGAAATTGAAATTTTATTGGTTGGGACGCTTTCTAGTAATAAAGATATTGAATTAAGCACTTCTCAATTACGGATGTTGAATGGAACTTTATTTCCCGATTACTTCAATGGTAGTAGGTTGAAGCCCTACTATAAATAAGTCTTCTTGGTGTTTATAATAAGGCTATGTTGCCACTTAGATTAGATATCCCTTTACTATATTTTCTTTATATGTGTTTCCTTACATCGTTGCTATACTTTGTTAATTTAGTTCAGTGTTTTTTTGTAATAAGTGTGCTTGCATGCTAGGATCTAATTACTATCTATTATATTCATGCACAAAGCACCATGCATACTTTTAGTGTGGGTGTATCAGATAAAATAAGTAATTGGTGCTATGTTGTAGATTGGTGTGTGAAAAGAAAAAGGTGCTACAAAAAATGAGAAGGATGGTGATAATAAGGAATGAGGAAGATTACTCAGATTAAAGACCATGCATGGAAGGATGCTCACATAATGTAATGTGAGATAGGAAGTAGCATGGGAAACTACTTAGAATGAGGCACAATGGCTGATGTACTTTGGAGAATGAAGGTGCACGTAAGGAAGTATGTGGCCGAGAAGTAGTGGGTGTGCCCAAAGGATATGACTAGGGTGGAAAAATTAGAGAAAAGTGTGGGAAAAAGGCATAATTAATGTTGAGTATGATGGTAGGTGGAGAGGAATTAATGCAAAAAAATTCAAAAGATATATATAAGGATGGCTTGCAATATAATTTTTACCTTGCATGAAGTGTTCAAGATGTAGAGAGTGAGTGAAGAACATTTACGTAGACATCAAACCAAGGTTATTTGTGCATGGCCATTGTGAGCTCCATGAGAAGGGTGTTTGAGAAAAGGAGATACATGCATAGAGAAGATTTGATAGGTGGTGTTTGAAGAAGAGATAATGAACACAAGTTTGAGTTAAACGATCGAATAGAGTGCATGAAGTGTTATAAAATTATTGCAATGTCACCAGAAGAGCACCTAGAGTAGCTACTCAAGTAAGAAGAAAAAGGAGGTGGAAATAGAATTGAGGATGCACCCAAGACCAATTTTTAAGAAATGTAGTACCTAGAAGGTGTAATAATGGGGTAATATTGGGACTATCATATAAGGAGTAAGGTGAGTGATTACAACCACTGCACTAGTGAAAACTTGGATGAAATCAAGAAGGATCTGACTAATAATATAGATCGGTGCATGGCTAACGATAAGCTAGTCTATGACCATGCTGGGAGTAAGACCTTGGAGAAAATTGGGGGTTTACAAGTTTATGAGATCACATATTTTGGAAATACAGAAGAAATTTACTAGTGGCTAATGTTAAGGGTCCATGAGGACTTATTTTATTTCGATGGCAGAAGGGTTAGGCTCACCACGCCTTTCATTGGAAGGATACCGGATTAAGGAGCTCGGGCATAGATATTGCTAGTGATCTGCAGGATGATGTAAACATAGAAACCACTACTGAGGAGTTAAAATATTACAAGGAATGACACACATGCCCATAACTAAGGTAAACAATCCAATAATTAAGATTGCAACACACTTATTGAAAAAAATTAATGGTAAGGAAAGATGGGGCGCAATGAACAAAAGATGGCTATATATTGCAAAGAGGATGGCAAAAGGTATTATGTATATCCTAGCATTATTTGTAGCTGAGAGTATTATTGAGGAAGCCAAAAATGGGATAAGATTAGTTGGGAATTATCCTTCACAATTATATTTGGTGAGATTGGGGTTCTAGATGGTCCAAAGGATAAAGTTTGACAAACTCGGAGGAGAAGAAATTTCTTGTAGAGAGGTTTTCCAAGTACACTTGTGATGGGTCTGCTGGGGGAGCATATAATAATAGGTTAGAGATATGGTACAAAAGGTTGCACGAGGCATTTGAGTATGAATGGTGCATCCCCAAGGACCTATCCCCCATAGTTGAGGGGGAGGTGAAGTTTGCAGTATTTCAACACTATTATGTTGGTAGGTTTAGAATGAAGACTAGAGAATGGGGTCCATGGTGCAAACTACCCTATGCCTTCACCACGTGGTACTTCCAGGCCTCTATCAACCATTTCTCATATGCATAAAAATTAAGGTTTGATGTCGATAAAGTGGATTGTGAGTACCATACTCTTCGAAATACTTACATCTATCGAGGAAAGTTTAACTACATAGAGAGAATGATCTCTGATAATATTGGAATAATCTCAATGAGTTTGGCGATTAGGAAGGAAAAAATGGCTAAGGTGTATATCTACCTTAGACCAAGTTGGAAAAAGGTAAATACATTGAGAATGAGTTTAGGATCCCTCAACTTTCCAAGGGAAAACAAACAGAGTTGGAACAAGGAAAGAGCGCATTCCTACCCCTCCCGCATTATAAAAAGAAGAAGAATTTAATGAAGAATTGGAGGATGTTGGCATATTGGATAATGAATCAAGGAAGCAACCGAATATAGGGTAAAAGAGAACACGCGAGGTAACCCATCCTAGAAAGGTAGAAGGTGGAGAAGTGATAAAGGAGATGGGCATGGTAGAGATGGAGATAAGTGAGGGTGTGAAGACTAACAATTCATGAGAGTTTTGATAAATATAATTCCCCAAGGCACAAGCATGGGGCCCTCAAAGCCACCTAGGATATCACACATAACCTCTCATATCAATCTTGAATCAGAGAAGAAGAGGTGCAAGTATGTGCCCACTAAGGATAGTGAGGAGGATACGTCGATTAAAGTGTGCATATCATTAAGGATACTATTGTTATTAATGTGGACGTAGAATATCCTTAGTATGAAGGATGTAACATGATATAGGGGCATATGAAGAGCATGAAGAGGTAGGTGGCACCATAGGAGAAGAGCAAGAAAAATATAAGGGTAAACCATCCGGTGAGCCTACTAGAGAACATAAAAATGCTTAAGGAGAAGGCCCAAAACTTTATACTAAAGTATGCATTCTAAAGGGTTGTTCTTCATGGAGGAATAATGGCGAAGATATGTACAAGATGCCTCCACTTGTGCATAATGACGACCCCTCTAAAATCATTCATGCCAGGTTTCAAAGTACTTTGGAGCCTGAGAAGCTATATGGGTGGGAGTTAATGGATCCGTAGTAAAAACATGCGCACATGGAAGCAATTATCTTGGAGCATGTAGACTCACATTGATGAACCTAAGTTCTATGTGAAGGAGGATGTGTGTATAAGGAGGAAGATGAAGAATAAATATCAAGCCATGCACTTTGGATAGTCGGACCAACAAAATTTATAGATGAACAAACAAGTAATGCTTTAAATAAAATGACAAATGAAGTGGTGTGCAAAAATGTGGATAAGGAGGCCACACTCAGGACAATACTGGAAGATAATAAGAGCTTGAAGGAAAAAATAGAGTAGTTGATGCAGAGGTGCGAGAGGAAAGATAAGGAAAGGAAGGAATAAATTCTGAATTTATCAACAGAAATTGGAGGGGAGATCATACAAGCATATCAAAAATTCGATGCACTTATGAACCAAGACTACCCCTCCTCTTTACACTTCTTGCAGCATTATGTCCACCTTCTCCTTGAAATGAAGTCATGCATGTTAGAGGGAAAATAAGAAAAGGCTACACGAGAAGGAAAAGGAAGATATAGTAATAGTAATGAAAAGGAAAGAACAAAGTAACAAATAGGGCATAAGATAGTTGAATATGATGCCTTACTGTAAACAATTAAGGAATAATTGAAGAAGGAAAAATTGATGCTGAATATATGTGTAGATATAGAGCCGATCATTAAAACAAGGACATTGGTTTAAGAGAATGAGATCCTTGTCACTAAGAAGTATGATACTTTGGGATGTAAGGAAAGGATGACATTGCTAGCAGAGAAGCGCGATGCACTCATAAGCCTCGGGATCCTCACAAGGAGAAATTAAAATAACTTGGGAAACTGATAGCATGGAGAATGGACATGATGGATAATATGACTTCAGTTTTGGTGAATGTTCTTAGAGTGCTAAAGAACAAGGGCGAAGACATAACAATGGATGAAATGCAAGCTATGCTTGGGGAGATACCAGAAAAGGTAAAGAAGGGACTCAGTGATTGGGATAATTTTGAATCATAAATTAGGAATGAATAACCTGAGTTATTACTACTAGAAGTAGAAGAGAGCACTAGGTGATGCATTTTTATTCTTTCATTCATTGATTCTGTTAATTATTCTTAATTCTTTAATTATTTGGAGAGATAAGGTATGAGTACCCATTGCTAAGGGAGGAAATAATATTAGTGTGGGGTAATGTTGAATGGATAAATTACTACCTAAGTATCGAGAGGGGCATGAGAACGGGGCACATAGGAAGGGAGTGTGTGGGTGCACGTGGAAGTTTTGGGAAAGAAAGGAACACCGAGTAAGAAAAAGTTTGGGACTTAGTCATTTTGTATGTTACGAGATAAAGATATGATGGAGTACAAAGTGCACATTGGATAAAGACATGAAGACTTCAAGAATACGCGAAGGCTATTTTGGGAACAAGAGGAAGATCAAGAGTCATGTAGAGTTGCAGCTAATAATATGATTAGATTTGAAGTTAATTATAGATAATCGATTATTAGACTTGAATGTTATGTGTTGAGAAAATGCATCTACAAACTTTTGATAGACTGAGTCAGGATGCATATCAACATGAATGTGAGTAGTAACAAGAATATGTTGGACTCTATAGTTTAAATAAGGATTCGCAAGAAAATAATCATTGATTGATATACTCATGATAACTATACTATAGAATGATAGACAAATAATGAGGATCCTAAAAGTAAGAAGATCGAGTATGGGTTCACCAAAATGATTAACTAAAATAGAAATATTCTAGTGTAATATAATGTTATAGGAGTAGTAAATAAATGAAAATAAAATATAGAAAATATACCCAAGAAATCTAAGCAATGAAATGTGAAACCCTAATGTGCAAAGAGGGTTAAGAAGTCCTTAGTTGATTTGGTGATTGTGGGAGACTATGTCATAGAGAAGATTGGTTTTACAAGAGGATGAAATAGTCACACGAAACCCAAGATGATACAAATCTGAGTTTTCGAGAAGACCGAGGAACCGGAAGAGGATAGGGGAAATTGGGTGCCTTAGTCTCTGAGAAATGACCAGGGAACCTTCTCTAGAGTGTTGTTAGATGTTAACCTATGTTTGTTTCTTATGGCACTAATGTTTCGAACAACGAAAAATGTCACTATGAATAGGAGATGGAAGAATCACTTGTAAAACCCTAGATAAATAATCAAAACCATAAAAAAAGGATGTATATGAAGGGTTTGGACTATCCCTAGTGGCCACAATGGTGGAATTAATACCGAGCGTTGCACTATATATCAAACCTAATGTAGTTCTAGGTGTTTGTGTGTGCGGAATTGTGCCCTAGGTGGTCTTATACTAGTCACAGTTTGTGAATTAGTGAGCAAGTATATATATGTAGAATGTAGTACATGTGTGCATGGAAACAATAGACTCCCCTTCCTATGAAGTGTGATGTAGATGAACCCGCCTTTGTGCCTTGTGATGGAGCTAGATGGATGTAAATGGAGATTTGGATGCCTTTAATATATGCAAATACAGATGGTAGTAGTAGATGCTTAGTGTTTGGTCCCTCATTATGGTCACATACATTCATATTTATATGGTTCTCTTTCTTTAATTTCATAATTAACCCCAAAAGCCAACCACCAAAAAGATAGAAATCCCAAACGGCTAGAAATTTCCCAAATGGTGAGAGTAAATTGTAAGAGGATTAGGGCACCCCAATCTTGGTTGTGTACCCTAGTCAAAAATAAGAAAAACACAAAATGACAATACATATTGGGAAAGCACAGTGTAAGATCAAAAATACGACAACAAACAATGTAAAAATGGCGAAAGACATGGATTAATTATTACTCTTTTCCTTAAGAAGCATATGAATAGTAGTATGAGAATGCGATTAAATAATGACTCAAAGTACGTAATGTTGTGTCTACAACCCCTTATCCTAGTTATTTTCATGCCCACTCCTTTTCTTGGCATGTGTAATTCACTATTTTTCTGTTTCGCATGTCCTCTCAAAAGTTTTTTTAGTCCCTTTAAATAATAGTGTGGCATGAATAAATAAATTTTAGTCCCATGAGGTATTAAATAATAAATAATAAAAAATTATGGGCCCAACATTAGCTAAATGGAAAATTCACATTTTAAAGTTAGAATGGTCAACCCCGCATGTTATAAAATATTGTTATAATTCCCTTTCGAGACCTATGTTTTATCTTGCATAATTTTAGAGTCCTCTCTATTGTAAAATTAGCTTCACAATTTCTTGGGTATGTTTAAACCCTATTAGAATACCATCAAGTTGTGGATATATATATATGCATAAAATAAATTCTGCTGACTATGTCATAAGTGGAACTTAATTAGGTGCTTAGTCATGTAGGTTACATGTTTGGATAGGTATAGTGTGTGTTTAATCTATGTTTGTTATAATAATTTTAGGGTCTTTCCCTTTTCAGAACCAAAAGAAGTAGAGAAGTTACCCCCTTCTCATATTTATTGGTTTCAATTCCATCCTCTATTTTCTAGAGATAACCATTTTGTTATAATTGACAAATGTTTACCCTCTCTTCATCAAATTCACAATTGGAAATAAATTGAGAGGAAAAAGTTACATTCTCTAATGATATATCACACATGCCTTAAAAGAGGGGGAATTCATCAAGGTATATTATACATCTACAACTAGTATAAGTAAATTATAGGACACATATAATAAATTATATAGGGTACGGATCATCAAAAATAGGAAAAAACATAAAAAGTGACAAAATCCACACTAATACAAAATTATCCATGAGGGGTGAAACCATAATATGGTATATTCCACACTAGATGTTACCATCCTAGGGAAATTCACGTAAAAATCAAAATTTCATATTTTTATAGGCTTTTATAGACTTCTATAATATATTCAAATATAAATGGCACAATTCAAATTATAAAACATGGGGCATAAGTATTTCATTCCTTTTTTATTATTTACTTAGATACATGTTTAAGGGAATTGACATTATTCCCTTTGCATTATTTATCATTTTCATAATCAAACTCAATTATTACAACACATGGCCTAAGCACTCGACCATATATTCCCTTTCAACTTTGTCTTATTTAAAAATTGTGCCTATCTCTACTTATGATGGTTTGGTCCATGGGGTTAGAAGAAATCAAGGTGGCTAAATACTCGTACATTACTCTTCTCTCTTAATAGGGTTCTTTGGTACATATCCTCTTTAGTATTGGGTAATGCATATTTAATTCCTATCATTCATACTTTTCATTCTCCTTCGGTAAAATTTAAGGAATAATAATCCACATCCTTTGGTAACTCAATACAAATTATAATCTCTAAGAGCAACAAGAGAGAGTTCCTCCCTCCACAAAGGGAAAAGGTGTATTTATTCCATGCTTTACATATCTTTACTTTACTATGCACAATTTTAATTTTTCAAAGTTATGAGCATTATTTACCTTTGATTTATATTTTAATTTCTCGTGGGAACATTAATTACACTATGTTGTAGGTTTTAGCATTGAACATGCCAAATCCAATGTAAAGGACATCAACTATCAAGGAAAGGAAAAGTATCTGTACACACTTAGGTATGTTTTTCCTATGAAGTATGTAATTTTCAATTCCACACTTAGAGGGGGATATGTAGACACTCAAATTTGGTTCTTTAGCAATGAAAAGTTTTACTATGTTTCTATGTAAGACAAATGCTCACATTCTAATCTAAATTGACATGTCTTTCTATCTCTAACATCAATTACTAATATCTGCACACTTCTCTATCATTTATCCATACAATAGTAAATTATGATCCAAAGTAGTAATACATCTCTATGAATTCTTCTAACACTTTGTGTATGTTTCATCATTAAATTCTTATATGGGACTGCAAAGAATAGGAAAGACCATACTATATTATGGGCTGACCTATATGGTCCCATACCTCTTCATCTAATGACTCATTTTCTAATTTAAAAAATATTATATGTGTCATCATCTTATATATGGTATAGAATATTTTAGGCATGATTCCAAAGATGAAGCATTTATAGATTTATATAAGACTCTTCATCTAGCTAAACAGCTAGATCACTTTGGTAAAAATCTACACAACTAATTACTTATCCCTTCTTTTGTGTTGAGAAATCAATATATCCTTTTATCATAGTGTAAAGTATTAAAATATTTATTCTAGATTGTATGATTAATGTATGTTTAGTTATTCAAAATATTCAACATGTAACATATATTTTACATTCCTAATTCCCCGTCATTAATTTAGGATTTGTAAATAAATGGTAGGAATGGATTTCTACTAAATTGATAATCCTTATTTTGTAAGAAGTTTAGGATGACTTAAAATAGTGGCCTAAAATTTTCCTCTTGAATATGATTTTATGTTTGGGGAAATCATGTTAGTTGTTTGGTGAAATATATAGGATAAATTGATTAATATGAGATTTCTTGGAAGGGCTTGTAGTTGATTAATTTGGGTATTTTTGGGAGAAGTGTGAAATTGTGGATGTAAAATTTTAGGCTCATTAGGGGTTATTTTACCAACTTTTATTAAGATTTATTAAAAATAATGATAATATCATAATCATGTGGGATATTTTTACACCTAATATTTAAATCATAACAATCATTTATAGATTAAAAATTCCCTATAAAAATACGGGAACACCATACCTATTATATAATGGAACACGTAAGGAATCCTTTCCAATATCCTTTTGAATTGTATATTAAAATCAAATATAGATGCCATCACAACCCTATTGGTATTAGTTAGGAGCTAGATTATATATACAAGATATTTGTTTTCTCTGAAGTGGTCATGTAGCTTGACACTTAACTTTTCCGATTAGCTATGTTTTTCATGGGTAGACCTCTATACCATTTCAGATATTATTTCTAAAAATAAGCTATGATAAATCTTACAAAAAAATCATCATCGGAAATATTATGGAGTGATAAAATATTATCCACATCCTTAATTTATTCTATATGAGTTATAAAACGATCATGATAGAAATTAAGGAGTGCTTTAAGATCTCGTTTGGGTATATTATTCTATTATTGTCAATTTAATGGGTTTCCAAATTTACATGAAATAAAAATAAGGATTATGGAATTATACATATTTATAGATCTACAAGATATAAGAGAATAAATTAAATCATGTTATATTTTGTATAAGACTAATATTGATATCCAAATCTTGTTCCTCAAGGAGTAACAAAACTATTAATGCTTGGATTTTTCCAATCTTACATATACCAAAAAATATAGCACAATATGAGATCTCTAATCAGTGTGGGACTATTATTTTCATAAAAACTTCAAATATAGTCATTTCTATTCATGCATAATTCTAACCTATTTAATCCTAGATGTAAGAAATCAACTCTAATATACCTATCCTAAGTGTAAAATGAAAAATTGACTAAGGAAAAGAGAGAAAGAGAAATAATATAATGGAAATGATGCATGAATGAGTTATAAAGTATGTAACCCTTTACCTCATGATATTGGACTGATTGAATGTGTGCAACAATAACATCAATTAATGTTTTCATAAATAATAAACTTAAGAAGATGAACTCCATTTTGTGGCATAGTAGTATGAGACCATAAGAGATAACCACTATTAAAAATAATCATATCATACTTCATTATCAGTTCACTTAACTTAGATTAGTCAAACTAAAATTCCAATATTAAATATATGAAAATAATTAATAATACTCTAAGGATAAAATATTACAATGAAAACAATCATTATTATGGAAGCCTCTTTACCTTTTTATTCTCATATCATAGTGAAAAGGGAGGGCTAAAATAAAATAAATTAATTATTATAGCACACAATAAATATGACTATATTAAATCTTTGTACCTTCAAATAAATCATTTAAGAATCTCTTTTTCCCCTTCCATTTTAATAGCTTCTTAATTCCTATAATTTCAACCACTTTCACGGAAATATCCCCATCGACATTTTTGCAAATATTTTAAATATCTCCTATGTATGAACCCTCTTATAGAATTGATTACCAATTATAATTTGAGGTTTCTTTCCCAACATGTTTATGATACAATCTATACTTTAATGGCTTGATGTATGTTTTTATAGAATAATTCCTAAGTTTTTCCTAAACTTTTTAGTTTATTATACAATCATTTACTAACTTATACTCTTGAATTTGGTTTTCTTAATTAGGAGGATCCCACTTTTAAATATATCTTTTGGTTAATGTTTTGTATTATATTGATGTTAAATCTAATGGTATCGAGGCTTAGATATTATCTTGATTATATCTCTATTGATCATTGAATCCCTTGATCAAGTGTATATCCAATAATCCAATGTTGAATGTGATTTAGTCTACTGCTAGACCTTACAAATTATTTTTCAATTTGTAGACACTCAAATTTGGAAATCTAAACTTTGACATTGTTGGTTTTGTCAATGAAATATTTCTAAGATAAGAACACTCTTTTTATCCCAGCTTAGTACACCCTAAGGTCACTTTTCTAATTTTTTTATTCATACACATTGATATGTTAACAAATTCTTGGAATTAAATGTATAAAATCCATAGACAAATACAAGTCAGCAAGATGCAACCTTATGTTCTCATGTTTCTCATCCTTTTGAAAACTGTAGAATTTGATCGGCTTATGGAATCTATTTTTTTGCTGACTTGTATGATTTTGAACCAACATATCCTCCATTTGATCTTTAAATTTCATATTCTTTGTTGGGTCATTTACTTCCTCTAGGTAAACCTTTATATGATAATCTATCTTCATAAATCTATATAAGAAAGTTAAACTCAACTCATTTGCTAAATTGGCACAACCTAGCATTCTTGTGAACTCCTATTGCAGAAGCTAGCACAAAATTACCTCAACATTCCCTAAATAGTGTTAAATTTGATGCACAATCATTAGGGAAACAATCATTATAGATTTTAAGCATCCTACTAGGTAAACAAATCATTTTCTCTCATTTTTAAGCACTTAAACATCCCTATTTCAAGTACTATCAAAATATAAAATGCATTCAAGCATTATCAAGGAGTTTCCAATCACTAAATCTAGTTACATTGATTATGATATCACATGTTATGTAAAGAATTATGTCTAGATTGAGGCCTCTTTCAAGTAGTGTCGATGTTGGAAATGCAAGGATGCACTTAAACCTATATAATGTTTGTTTTGAAAGGTATTTCACCAATGGAAAGGGTTTGATACCTCACTCAGAAAATTAATAGGGATTTATAACATGAGAAATAATTGGGTTTTGATAGTAACAGACATTTCTAAACATGCAACAACCTCGGAAGTTACAGATCCAACATTTAGAGGAGGTCCAAAATAATATAGTAGGTGCAAAACCATATTGATGGTCCTAGTAGATCGATACTATCTTACACTAGGTCATTTTCTAGCTATAGTTTTAGGAGAGAAGTATTCTACTTTTCAAATATCCTAGTTCAAGTAGTCATGTACACCCATAACTTCTTAGATTCATTTGCAATAAGTTAAGTGCATTTATCCTTTTGTGTTTTCAATTCCATACCATATTGTGTATAGTAGTTGAAATAATTAATGTGTTGTTCTAATATTACATAATTAATGTTAGAAGTTAACCAATCATAATAACCTCACGATCCTCTTTACATTATTTTAGTGCATTTAACTCACTAAACCTAGATATAATCTAAAAAAGGTGTTAAAACATAGTCATGTCATATTTCAACATTCACATATTTCATACTAAATATAAAAATACTATTATATTAGCTCTCATTCAATATAAGTGGAGAAAAAACTTACAACTTATTAAAATAGTAACTTGATCTTTATAATTATCATTCAACATTAGTTAATTTTTAATTAGTTTCTTTTAATTGTGTTTATATGAGGCTCAAATTACTATTTTGTTTTCCTTATTCTATTTTTTGTTTTTATTATATTTCCTTTTATTTTTCATTATTTAACATTACTTTTGTTTCATTCCCAACCCCATAGAGTAGGTGTTTTCCTTCATGTTTTCATTGGTCTAGAAACATTTTCTCATAGTAGTATCAACAAAGACCTCATTTTATGATTTTTATTGCATTCATATCCCTAATTATATCATTTCTAAACTCATATTCCTTAAAAACCATACCAAACTATATAAATATCATTTGCAAAAACAAGCTCCTCACAAAGCCAATCAACCCAAGCCTTAAGCTTCCTCCTTCCTAGGATCTATCCTAATCCTTGTTATTAACGTTGGTAGATAAATTTGTTAGGTAAATATCACCCATATAAAGCTAGTATAATCCCATAGGGTTATCCACCGTAGTGTTTCCACCTTTCAAGAGAGTAAAAAAACCAAGAGTTACACTATCTAGTCTTTCATGACTCTATTAGTGCTCAATTTGATCTCGCACTTATATCCTAAAACGTGTCTTTGATAAAAATTTTGTATAATTGTCTCGAGTTCGAAAGATGTATGTTGAAGAACAGAATCCTATAAAAACATGTTAAATCCTATTTATATGTCATGAAAATCCTCTTTTCTAGTCGAGGATCATGAAAACATGTTGTCTCTGAGGAACTCCTATGAAAAATGTCAAAAAAACCATGTAGAACCATGAAAATACCCTTTGAATGTCATCCTTGTTTTTCTAGTACAAATTACAGATTAAAAAATGTTCCAAACTCCAATAACACATGGAATAATGCCACCTTTGGTTATCTTTGTGGCATACTAATCTTAGAAACATGCATAAATTTTACTTATTACAAATATAATTTACAAGTCCTCCCCAAATCTTTAGGAATATTCTTTCGAATATTCGGGTCAATGTTACAAAAGGATAAATTGACCCCACTCCTGAGAGAAGGTGACATGTCGACATATGATTAGAGTAGGGGATCAAATGAGAAATGTAGTTTTGTATCAAAGGGCTATAAAGTGAAAATATAAAAATATATTTGATGCCCGATAAGGACACATGTCATGCTTATAGTGGAAGTAAAATATCGGGATTCAAGTCAAAATTGCAAAGTTGCACCCATATAAAAAGAACAATGAAGAAGTGTAAAAACACCCCCAACCTGTAAATCTTGAAATCACACCATGTGTATGATCTCAATTCAAATTAAGTGGTATATAGAGAGTCTTATCACCATCTATACTATACACTAGATCACCATATATATAGATAATGGGGAAAGAGGTACGAGGACCTTGACTCTAAGATATAAAGAGATGGGGGCCCCTATATATATATATATATATATATATCTTATCTATCTCGGTAAGGCATCCTATCATCCTATATTCTATATATAGATCGATGGGGACCTAGTGAACCCGAGTAGGAAGTCAAGATAGATAGATGAGATTAAATATATCTTATTTGATGCTTCTTATGACCGACTTGGTGATAGCATGACCATTACTATCTCTATCCTATATCCATATAGTATTATATCCATCGGCCAACATCCAACATTTAGGAAGAGCACTAGAGAATCTGTTACTATGGCCTATCTATACTCGATCACTCTAGTTTTTCTTTGGGACCAAAGAGCTCGACCCTTGTCCAAAGTGATATCAAGCTTTTTAATAACAAGGAAATTAGACACATCTTATAGGGGTAGATGAGTAGAGGGAATGGAGGATCTCCTAGTTCCTAAACTAGTGTGACTCCTTTTATAGGTAGAGAGGTATTTTGATTTACTGAGATAAGTGAATAAATGCTCGATATGATGTGCATTTATGGCTTCCACCATTAATGCGTTTTGGGTAAAACAAAAACTAGTTTTTCGAGATTTTTGATCTACCTCAAGTTTCATCCTGCAAGCGAAGAATTCGATTCCCTAAATTGCTGAACATTGCACAAAAAGGATGAAAAATTGATTAGAGATAGTGAAATTGATCAAGGAATTCAGAAAATGATCATGGGAAGAGGAATTACATAGATCAAGCATAGGAAATTGGTAAGTTGCGTTATTCTCCCGTACCTTGGTTAATTACTTCACAAATTTCATAGTAATTTGGGGAGAATACATTAAAGAAAAATATGAGAACTTGTGAGTCAATTTTCTATGTGTCCTTCGGTATTACAAGAAATTTAGATAGCATAAAGGACACAAATTTATTTGATGCGGACCTGGAGGATTTTGCAAGGAGGCTTCATAGTGAAAATCAAAGTAAATTAATGAAAGCTATTAGTGCAAGCCACATTTCTCTAGCGGCTACCATCCCACCCACTATCCATGCTCCTAAACTAGTGTGGTGGTGTGCCTATAACTATGACCCGAGAAATTACAAGTATTAGATGGAAGTGGAAAGTGTGTTGTTAATTTCACCCCTGAAATTTTCAATAAAATATTGGGACTCCCTAAAATTGATGGACCTATTGTTGAGACTATGGAATATGTAAGGGAGGACTATCAAAATAGGTGGGATGAATACATGAGGTATTTAATTCTCAATGGTTAATTGAAATAAAGTCATCAATAAAAAGGATCCCCAAGAACCTTATCGATCCTTGTTTATTGAGGAAGTAGAATATTTAATTGTGTTATTGAGTAGAATGGGAGGGATTGATGGGTCCAACAAGCTAGAAGAGTGGATGTGCCCTATTATTAGGGTAATTTTAGGAAAAAAAGAAAAATTCTTGTAGGGAGTCTTATCTTAGCTTCAATTCATTCTCAGATGATGAAAATGTCCATTAAATTCAGGGAAGGGGAGACAAAGGACCTTAGATTCTCAATGATGACATATTTCATATATAATGTTGCATGTTTCAGGCCATTTCCAAGGCTCACAAAAGTGGGAAAATTTGAAACACATAAGGTCTATGATGTATTCCCATAGTTAAGGATTGAAAATTGGAGAAAGAACGTAAGATCAATGCATGATGGGTTCATTGCTCCACTGGTTAGTTTATTTGATCCTAAATTAGAACAATACAGATTGTTAGTTACAACTCGTGCTATGATATTAGATTATGGGTACCTTTTCATTCAATACAAATACTTCACTTATTTTAGAATAAGTGGGTTTGAGGGGAAGCCATGCAAATTTCCTAGGTATCCGATGACAAATGAGTTTTAATGGATTTTTCTAGACAAGTAGTTCCTGTGCATAGGAAAATTGCAAAGAAACACAAAACCAACATCAAGTTTCCCCTTACCCTTGGAAGGTACACATGTCAATCCATCACAAAAGAAAAATTGATGGATGAAGAGATGAATAAGTTCAAGATGGACATGTTTTTCCCAAGGCCAAACTTTGACAATAGATGGCTTATGACCTATGGTGAACACGAACCTCAATTCAAATATTTTTAGATGAACTAAAGGATTAATAGGAGGTTAGGAAGAGGGATTTTTAAAGAATGACCCTAAGGAAGATCATTGATTACAAAATTTTTTTTATTCCTCAAGGAATTGAGGATGATGAAAACATTGTTAGCCAAGTTTATCTTGAGAAAAATATGGATTCAAAGGCATTTTCTCCTATCAATTGGAAAGAATAATAAAAATATGATCCTCATATGAGGATTGTCAATGTTATGAGATGTACATTAACTTGGTTGATGACAAAAGGAATTGATTTATCTCTACAGAATACTAAGGTATTAAATGAATTCATAAAATTGGCTTCTCTAAAAGAAGATCTCCCTCCTTTAGCAAAGGGGCTAAGACCATGGACCCATTGAATGGTGCACCTCCACAATTACCAAGTAATAGGCCCACCACAAAAATAATTGATGCATGGACTATAAATACAATCAAGACTAGGAAATCCAGGACTACTCTGATTCAAAAAGAAGAAGGTATACTCTTACAAATAATGCAAAATATACCTATTAAATTTTATATACCTTTACAGTCAAAGGGAGACAATTCAAGTAATTCAAAAACTCCTACAACAACATTTCCCCAAACTTCTAGTTCTCCTCCAAGGATGAGAGGATATTTATCAAATATTGACCCATCTCTCATAGTCCAAGGTTTCAGGGAGAAAGAAGTATCAGTGTTTAAGTATTTTGAAAGATCATTAAAATGATCTACAATAACTACACCTCTAGAAAAGGATGTTGGGGAAAGTATCCCAAGTTCAAAAAAGTAGAAGAAGGGAGAGTAAGAAGAAATTAGTATCCCTAGCTCATTGAAACTCCAAAAAAATCTTCACTCCCCTATTTGTTCAAACCACACCACCATTGGTCCATGAAGGTACCCAAATAGACCCCTCTACACCAACAATCCTCACTACTCCATCTGCATTTCCTACAGGGGTGGTGGAAGTAATTATCAAAGAAACCAAGATTTCAGGTGAGCCAAATGTTGTGGGGGAAAGCCATGAAAAAAAGGACTAAGTGTTGAGCAACATGGTAATAAAAGTAATGTTGAGATAAAATTATCACCAGGGAAATCATTAAAAGGAGTTGAAACAATTGATGTTGAGGTAAAGGAGCTTAGGAGGAGCCCTTATTTTGAGATTGATAATGATAAAGATGAAACTCTAAGTATGTCATTTGAAGAAACCCATATGCCTGATATTGAGAAAATTCCAAATGTGGAAATGGAGACCCAATCCCAAGGAACTCAAGTTGTAGATATAGTTGTTCAAACATAGATGTAATAGATGCTAGTTCTTGGAACTAATCTTGTTCTGAGGCCACAATCCACAAATGAAGGAGGAATGTTCTATAATGAAAATATCTGAATTGCTATGGTCATTGAGAAAAAAAAACCATTGAATTCATCACCACCCCAAGTGTACAAGATGGAAATGTTGTTATGCCAAATACACAGGTGGAAAGGGAAGATGTGAATCAAGAATCAGGTACCCAACTCCAGTCAACTAAGGCATAAGAAAAGGATGATACAAATCAAGAAGGAGTTTAGAACAAGTTCAAAGTGGTTGTTAGTGCAGAATCAAAACACCCCGAATGGCACAGGTGTGAAGTGGGGAATTCAAGTGTGATTACACAACATGGGACCATCTCTCAAGTTACGGGACTTGCAAAACTTGAGATGGACCTCCAGAGAAAGACAATTATTACTTCATAATCTACTTTCCATGAGCTACTTCAAGTGCGGGGAAGAACCTATTCTATCCTAATCTAACCATTCCAAGGAGATAGAGAGAGAGAAAGGGTGAAAGAGCTTACACTAGGTGCCTTTGATACACGAGAAAAGGAAGTGGCTAAATCACATATCTGACTACCTCAAGTGGAGAGAGGTGAGAAGAGGAGAGGGTGGATAGAATGCACCACAAGCTAGAGATATATTTCACACAGAACACCACATCAAATCCCATTAAGAACAGCTCCTAGAACCTACAAAAAACATCATAGTATGCACATTATATGCTACAACAATGAGAGGTAAGAAGAGACAACAAAATAAGCTAAGGATGGACATATGCATCACGAAACATATTTTATTTCTCCAAAATGTTACACGGTACATCATCAATGGGAAAGAGGTAAGAAAACACCATTACAGAGCCATGGGAGGAGGCTTAGACTCCGCATTCTACCCTAAGGAAGAAAGAGAGAGGGGGGCAGAGGAGAAACAACGACCAACCCTTTGAATATGCCCCTTCATTATAATATATAGGAAGAATGAGAGAGAGGAGGGAAGAATTTGAATCCTGCTTCAACCACCTTGAGATATGCATTGAATCCTACTTTGAAAGATCAACCACCATCAATCAATGCCCCTCTCAAATCCTCCTACAATCTGTCAATTCTGGTTCCCTAGCGGATCAAATTAAATCTAGTCTGGTAGTTGAAGAAATTAGATTCTACATTAATGGCTTGGAAGACATTTTATCAAATTTTACCTACTAAATCCTATTAAGAATGATATTTTATGTTTCCATGGCATAAAGGGTGTCGATATGTTTCTAAAACATCTTCTCTTGCCCAAATCTGATGTTTCAGTCAAAAGATATGGCCATTTGAACTTCTTGGAGTCGAGTGCTTAATTTTTTAAAGAGTCTTCCCACACAGGGTCCACGTTGAATCCTCACACATCTTGGAGATATGGATCCTTCCTTATGATTTTGAAATTATGCCATATTGACATGTGGTAGTTTTTGTGAGCTTCTCGGGATCCTTTATACTTTTCCAAAGTCTCCTTGCTTGAGGGGGCCAAAAGTCTGACCTTGGACACATGGAGGCTTGGTGCTTGTTTGGAAACCCACCTCAAATTTTACTTTTGAAGTAGCGCCATGTTGACACTTGGATCCCTTCGCTGGTCTACCTCTTTTTGAATATTCAACCCCTAACTCTATCCTTTTTTTTTTAATTTGGACTACACGGTGAGCCGCGATCATTTGGGTCTTCGCACTTCCGGACCCAACTTTGTGTTACATTGAGATGAAGCGTGGAGGCTTCTACTTGGCATGTCCCAATCTTGGAATTTTTAATGACTGGATCTATTTCCATTTCAAACCTTGGACATGTGGAGGCTTTGCGCTTGTCTAGGACCACCTTTAGCTTTGAATCTTAGAGGTGTCTTGTTTGGACACATGGAGGCTTCCGCTAGTCCTCTATACTTAGTCATTTTGGGCCCGCTTTTTCCCTTTGTTGACTCTAGGACATGTGGAAGCTTGGCTCTTGTTTGGGGTCTCCTCTTTGGACTTAACCTTTGGATAAGCATCGATGGGGCATGTGGAAGCTTCCGCTGATTCTTCCATACTTAACCAATTTGGGCTCACTCTGGATTTATTTGTAAAGCCCGAAGACTTTGAACCTTTCTCTATTTCTCACTTGAGCCCCCTAGTTTCCTTGACACTGTTTACTTCCTTGTCAATCCTACTCCTCCATTTTTGAGCCCGCCTATAACCTAATTGTTGGTATTTGAAACGTAGGTTATTTAACTGAAACGACCTTTCAATTTCTTCCTGTTCAGGGTTGTGTTTTCCTCCTTTGGGCCTCTGGTTTTTTTTATGTTGTTCAACCTCATTTTGACCCTATGCTCCTTGAGTCAAGCTTGCCTATCCCTTTATTTTTCATTTTGAAATGTGAGCTCATGGGTCTGAATTAACCCCTCCATATTTTATTTATGTGCAGAGTCTTTTTTGACCAAATTTTCTGGGGGTGAATTTGGGATAACAATTTAGCGACTAACAAGGACATCTACCTACTAGATCAAGAGAACAAGAGCCTTGAAGCTTCCATTGGGCATGGATTCGAATGATATCTTGATCACTCGATCCTATCTTTGATCTACGAGCCTAACCATTTGTACTTGGTGACCCTAAGCTTTGCCCATGCATCTATACTCTCAATTTTTATAAGAAATCTCGGATCAAGGCTTTTGAGAGTAGAAAATTATTTGACCTGGGGATTTCACCTATCCCCAAATAAAATGTAAGCATACCGCACTACATGGTGATACAACCTTGGAGAAACAAAACATAACAACATGCACCATGTACAAAAGATCAAATCATACATGCCTCAAATGAGACATACAGAGTATGCACAAGCACTTCTTCTACTGAAAAAAAAATCTACTCCTACTCCTATACTAACTTGAGAGAAAAGAGACTCAAAAAAATCCTACAACTAGTAGGGAGAAGTAGAGTCCCTTCCTCAAGAGGGGTAACCATGTAAATGATTTGACACCGAATATGGCTGATTACATGAGTGAAAAAATGACTATAAGTTGGTCCTCCACCCAAATCATCAAGGTATCTACATCAACAAAAATTACCTCCTCAAGTTGATTTGCATTGGACTCTTGAAGGTGTTGATGGTGACCCTTGGTTCTTTGAAGCTCATCCTCATGCCCTAAAGTGGGCATGAATAATTCTAGCTTCTCTCTTGGCTCCAATGAAGCCAAGTACCTGATTGTGAAAGGTTTAATCCTTTGATTGAGCCCTTTGCTCTAAAATTTAACTCCAAAATGGAGTATTAGGAAGATTTTCTTGGATGGATGATGTGAGAGGGATGATGACATCCTCTTTCCTTTTCTCTTCCTTCTTTTGTGAATAACATGGAAGAATCATATCTTCCAACCTTGGTTCCAGAGGGATGTTGTGAGACATAGGTTGTTGTTCTTGAATGCCCTCCTTTATGGCAGTAGGATCATATGCCTTGAAGGTGGATGATAGAGGAGTAAATGATGAAATTTCCTCAGGCTCCTCTCTATCAAAGCCATCCTCCAAGTCAGACAAATAATATGTTTCCTTGTTGTGCTATTACATGTGCTCAATCTCCTCCATGGTTTCCTCCCGATCTGTAACTTGCTCACCATGGTTACCTTCATCCTCGAACATGAAGTTTGAAAGTTCAAATTCCTCTTAAACATTATAGATTGAAGGGGATGAAGTGGGAGGAAGAACTGAAGGTTCTTCTATAGCTTTAGCCTGCTTCACACTTGGAGCCTCCGGAACTTTATGGTCCTCCTCCTTAACTAGTTGTGAAACATCGAGTAGATAAGCATTCTATTAAGATAGAGTGTCATTAGGGACACTTTGTATTCAAAGCAAATGGACTATTGATCTTCTTCTCCTTATTTTTTTCCTTCTCTTTTGAAAAATCAGCCTCACCACCACTAGATCTTCAACCTTGACCTCCTCTATTGGCTTGACCATCAAGGGGATATTTGTAAACCCAAATATGGCAACCCAACTCTTCAGATATTCTATCATTTCTTCTTTATTGGGTTCCTCCTCTTGTTGTTCTCCTTGATTGGTCTTTGGAATCTCTTCCCCATATGGAATTAGGAAGGCAAGAGGAGTGGCAAGTTGGGGTTCAACCAGCTTTGCAATTGTTTGTGGTGGGGAGGGAGGTGGAACTTCTTGTTTGTTTAGAGGGGATGACTGTTTGGAAGGGAAAAGGGTAGAGGAAATGAGGTGGGATGGGAGATCAGGAGATGGAGAAAAGAAATTAACACTTGGGGAAGAAAATGAGGGGATTGACTCTTAATCATGCTGAAATGATAAAGTTTGAGAAAGAGAAAATGAAGAGCTAGGAGGTGGTGGACTTACCCATTGACAAGGTTGTCTTGTGTCCAGCTCATAGGCCTTAATCTCCTCAATCCACTGTGCAAGTTGAGGTAACATTTTAACCATGAAGTAAATATTCTCCTAAGGGTTGTAATGTCTTGGAAAAGGGCCTCCCCATGGACAAGGTGCCCTAAAACCAATCCTGAATGCCTTCATCTGTGTTGTACCCATGGATTTCACCATGCTAGCCTCCATTCTTTGAATCTTCTCCAACAAACCAGAATTCTCCACATAGTTGTCACCATTGTATGTGTCCCCTTGTTCTTGATAAGCTCTATAGCTAAATTGACTTTGACACTACTCATATGGGTAAGCAAAATGGTTCTAGATCTAATCATGCTTGCTGATCGAAGGAGTTGGGAAATGAATTGGAGGTGAAATAAATTATTTTAGTTGTGAATTCCATGAAAGGAATGAAGTCATGATTACATAACTTCATAAAATGGAAGAAATATGGGAGATATGGAAGAAAAATAAATTAAGATGGGTGGAAATGGATGGAAAAGGTCTACAACATCAGAGATGGGGTTGTTGACTAGATGGAGTCGCCAATCTGTACTTACATGTGCCTTAAAAGGTGAACCTTGACAGGAAAACACCAACCTACTAAGATGAAGTGGTAAGGTTCTATAGACCTATCCCACCATGCATGCCAAAACTATTGGTGTGGTCACACAATAGTTTAAGATTCGTTGTTGATAATGAGACACCTTAGAAAGATGAGAAAATCTAACCTTAGTGTCCCACCGGGTTCATGCCAAAACTGTTAGTGTAGAATCACAACACCCATGAATGGCTTGGGTGTGAATTGTGGAATTCAATGTGATTGCACAATATGGGACCATCTCTCAAGCTATGGACTTTCAAAAATTGAGATGGACCTCTAGAGAAAGACGATTCTTGCTTCCTAATCTACCTACCATGAGCTACTCAAGTACTGGCAAAGCCTATTCTATCCTAATCTAACCATTCCAAGGGGACAGAGAGAGAGAGAGAGAGAGAGAGAGAGAGAGAGAGAGGGTGAAAGAGCCTACATTAAGTGGTGATACACCAGAAAAGGAAGTGGTTGAATCATAGATCCGACTACCTGAAGTGGAAAGAGGTGAGAAAAGGAGAGGGTGGACAAAATGCACCATGGATCAAAGATAGATTTTGCATGAAACACCACTTCAAAACCCATTAAGCACAACTCCCAGAACTTACAAAAACATTAGAATATGCACAGTATACCCTACAACGATGAGAGGTAAGAAGAGATAACAAAATAAGCCAAGGATGGATAGATGCATCACGAAACAAATTTTATTACTCCAAAATGTTACATGGTACATCATCAGTGGGAAAGAGGAAAGAAAACACCATTATAGAGCCATGGGAGGAGGCTTAGACTCCACATTCTACCCTAAGGAAGAAAGAGAGAGGGGGGCAAGAGGAGAAACAATGACCAACCCTTTGAATATGCCCCTTCATTACAATATATATGAAGAATGAGAGAGAGAAGAGGGAAGAATTAGAATCCTTCTTCAACCACCTTGAGATATGCATTAAATCTTAATTTGAAAGCTCAACCATCATCAATCAATGCCCCTCTCAAATCCACCTACAATCTTTCAATTCTAGTTCCCTAGCGAGATCAAATTAAATATAGTCTGGTAGTTGAAGAAATTAGATTCTGCATTAATGTCTGGAAGATATTTTCCCACTTTTCACCTACTAAATCATGTTAATAATTATATTTTATGTTTCCATGGCATAGAGGGTGTCGAGATGTTTCCAAAAAGTCTTCTCCCGCCCAAATATGAGTTTTCAATCAAAAGATATGGCCATTTGAAGTTCCTCGGGTCGGGTGCTTAATTTTTTAAAGAGTCTGCCCACACAGGGTCCATGTGGCAACCTCACACATCTTGGAGATATGGCTCCTTCCTTATGCTTTTGAAATTTCATTGGATTAACATGTAGTGGTTTCCACAAGCTCCTCAGGACCCTTTGTATTTTCCAAGGTCTCCTTGCTTGGCAGCGCCAAAAGTCTTACCCTGGACATGTGGAGGCTTAGTGCTTATTTTAAAACCCACCCCAAATTTTACTTTTGAAGTAGTGTCATGATAACACTTGGCTCCCTCCACTGGCCTACCTCTGTTTTGACTATTCAACCCCTGACTCTCTCCCTTTTTTATTAATTTAGACTACATGGTGAGCCCGCGCTCATTTGGGTCTCCGCACTTTGGACCCAACTTTGGTGTTGCGTCGAGATGACCCGTGGAGGCTTCCGCTGGCATGTCCCAAGCTTGAAATTTTCAACGACTGGCTCTATTTCCCTTTAAGACCTAGGACACGTGGAGGCTCTGTGATCATCTAGGAACCACCTTTGGCTTCGACTCTTGGAGATGCACTATTTGGACACGTTGAGTCCACTTTGGTCCTCTATACTTTGTCATTTTGGGACCACTTTATCCCTTTGTTGACTCTGGGACTCATGGAGGCTTGGCGCTTGTTTGGGGTCTCCTCTTTAGACTTAAACTTTAGATAAGCATCGATGGGGCACGTGGAAGCTTCTGCTAATTATTCCATACTTAACCAATTTGGGATCACTCTGGATTTTTTTATAAATCCCAAAGACCTTGAACCTTTATCCGTTTCTCACTTCTTATCCCCCTTGTTTCCTTAACACTATTTACTTTCTTATCAACCTGCTCCTTCATTTTTGAGCCCGCCTACAACCTAAGCGTAGGTATTTGGAATGTAGGCTATTTGACTAAAACGGCCTTTTGATTTCTTCTTGTGCATGGTCATGTTTTCCTCCTTTGGGCCTCTAGTTTCTTTTATGTTGTTCAACCTCACTTTGACCGTGTACTCCTTGAATCAAGCTTTCCTATCCCTTTATTTTTCATTTTGGAATGTGAGCTCCCGGTTTTGAATCATCCCCTTCAGATTTTCTTTATGTGTGGGGTCTTGTTTGACCAAATTTTTTGGGGGCGAATTTGGGATAACAATGGCCACTTCTATTCAAGAGCCTCCCACAAAGGACAAGGAATAAGAATAAATTCTAGGTAATGAAAAAGGGACCCCAAAATAAATAGTTAAGGAAGTTGTCACTCCACCAAGAGAACCTAAGGAAGGAAAAACATGGAATATACTAAAGAAGATAATTTACTAAAAGATACAAGTATGATTTCCACTCCCCCTAAAAGTTTGAAAGAAGATACAAGCACACTTACTGGTCTAGAGAAGGATAAGGGTCTGGGGGAACAATTTATACCTAATAAGAAAGAAGAAAAGATTCAACAAATTTAGATCACGAGAAAAATAAAGAGCATCCCAATTTAGTGCAAAGTTCAAACAAGGAAACAAATATGAAAGCACCAATTGCAAGAACACTTACAATTAAAGATGCATCAACAACAATGGTGCCATTTTTTCAAACTAAGTGTAGTAAATGATGTCAAGAAAAGCATGGAAGAAGAAAATAAGTGGATTGAGAGAGGCATCAACACCCGAAAATAAAAGTGGAAACCTAGTATTCAAAAAGAACAGAACCAATTATTGTGATCTAGAAATGGATTTCTTGATACAATCCTTTGAGAAGAACATTCATGATGAAAACTATTCATATGAAGTTATCAAGAGGCTGGTAACTGTAGAAAATTCAATTGAGGACCGAAAACTAAATCAAGGGAAATCAAATATAGGATGGGGAAATGTGTGGTGGAAATTAATAGGGAAAGTATAATATTTCAAAATCACAAGGGCCCTGATAAAGAAGAAGCTGCAACAATTGTTTCAGAGGTACGATGTTTACATAGAAAGAAACTTCAAGAAGACAATGAAGATGATAATGACATCTTACTCACTACTTGAATAAGCCAAGGTTGTTATGGAAGCCAAGGCTATTGAGGATGCTAAGGCTAGTTCTTCTTGATATTGCATTTCTTTTCATTTGATACTCCTATTTTCCAAATAGTTTTAAGATACTTTGAGTAGTTAATTTTGAATATGATGTATTGAAAAATAGTAAATTTCCATTATATTTTGATTAAATTGTAAAATTGCTATGAAGCATGTTATTTTGTTATAACAATTTGAAGTTTACTGTACTTTTTAAAAATAAAAAAGGGGATCTATAGGGGCCCCTGCCCATGAAAAGATACATACATTTTGAACATTACATCAAAAAGGGGAAATTAGGAGAAGAGGGACATTCAGTCATCTTCTATTACTACTTTGAGATCTTCTCCAAATGAGGGAACTTTGTTTAGTAGCCTATTTTTCCTTGGTACAAATTATTCTGATCCCTAAGTTGTTTGAGCAACAAAACTTCCCCAGCCAAAGTACAAGACATCCCCATATCCATCAATGTGTCAACAATCATTCTAGGACCATCCATGATATTCCTTAACTCTATCTTCTTCTGATAAGAAGATACCCATTCCAAAAGGTCAAAACTTCCTGTAGGAAATTCCTTCCTCCCTTTTTCTTTGTAAGGAGTAGATCAAACAAGAGTAGGCTAAAAAAGAGCATTTGAAGTATTCGGGAAGAGCAAGTATTATGACCCTTAGACCTAGTGGAACATGAGACTTAGAACTGGACTCACCCTTATATTTCCTTATAAGAGTTGGATGTTATCTTTGAAAAGGAATAGGCAAGGGTCTTCATATTTTTTATCCATCAAAGAAATATGCTACTCGAATGAATGGAAGGTTAGAAAGTAGAATTTCTCGTACATTCCTTAATGGTAGAGAATGATTCCTTAGGATGTTGAGGAGATGAAGGATTTTATTCTTCCTCATATAAAATGATCATTGGGGGTTGATAGTTTTATTCCCCATTTTCCCTTCTTGCTGATGATGTTGTTATTATAGGTTGTTGATGTGGCACAAGTCCTATTAGACCTTTTTCTAGAGAGAAGAGTTGTTGCTCCAATTCATCTACTTTGTGAGAAATGACAAGCACAATATCAATTTAAGTATCATCATATAGTACATAAGACTCCTTGGGAATCTCTTTCTAGACAAATTATTCATCACAAAGAAAGGGAGACTCGTATTCAGTCATCCCCATCATAGTAGGCCTCCTTTCAATCCAAAATTTCTTTAGTGCTTCTGGATTTTTCTGATGCTCCCACTAGAAGAGATGATAATACATTGTTTGAAAGGATGAGAAAACATGATTGATTTTGATCAATCTTAAAAGGAGGTAAATCCAAACCTCTTAGTATGTCAAGGTACCTTTTCCATCCCCTGGGTCTGTAATCTTAAATAAAGCCTTGAAAAATGCCTCATTTGGGCTTGTTAAATCGAAGAGTTGATTCAAATATTATAATGATATTTCTTTCTAGCTTGTTCTACAGCTACCTTCACCATTTAACCAACAAAGAAATTTACAATATATTTTCACATTTAATAATGGAAAGGGGATGCATACTAATGAAGAAATGGAGATGAATTTATAGTAAAAATGATGCAGACAAGTTGAATTGGATGAAATCACCACCATTAAATGAATGAAGATCTCTTGCTCAGCCCACATGAAGGAAGTAAAGGTGAAGTGACTGGTTATTATCTGAAAGGAAAGATAATTGAACATGAAGAAGAATTGCACACAGAGGAATGATCAAGTTAGGGGATCTAGTAATTATTTTGCATATTTTGAAGTTGATATTTGAGAATGGAAACTGATAAAGGTCACATCAGAAGTATTTGAGATATTCGAGGAATTGCCATAAAGTGCCTATTATTTTGCCAAAAATAGAAGTAGATAAGATGACATGGCATCCCAGTCACTTTAAAAAGATACAAGTTAATTGTAATTTCCCCACTTGGTGCTATAAGGCTAAAGTATTTTCAAGAGAATGGTGTAAATCAGATTGTGAAGAAAATAAGAATATTCTTTTGAAAGATGCTTCTTTTTGGGGGGGAACCGAAAATGAGTAAGTGACTGAAATTGTATAAATGTGATGAAAATTTTCTCGAATAAAGGGGGTTAAACTTTTCTAAGTGTTTAGATAAAACAAAGAAAATTGATTGTACTTTTCCTGAGAAACATAAATCAAACTGAGAAACCATTGAGTTATTTTACTTTGTCCAAACCTTCTCATACCAAGATGATTGCGAGTGTACAGTCATTGGAAAGCTTTGAGACCATAGGATTTATGGTCCCTTATTGAGAAATTTGAATTTCTTGAAATTAAGTGTGTTATCTCTGAGAAATTTCCTCTTTGTTATTTGGGTAGAAAATACTTTGAATCAACTATTTTTGTTTCTGTTGCAATCTTAAGATGATAAGATATTTCAATTACACTAGATCTTTTCTAGATTTATGGTATTTCGGTAACTTCAATTACAATACAAATAAATATTTATTTATGTAGTATAGGGCATAAGTTCTTGGTTCCTTTAATAAAATAAAAATGCATGCCACTTATACCTCCACCTATTTTATTCAAAACCCACTTATCACTATAGTAGAACAAATCCCGAGATACCTTTGGTTCCTCCTTAATTTGAGATAAGGCTTACTTTGGTTTTACTATCACTTATTCCCTTATAACGACCCTACCTTCCCCATACATGAAAAATTCTTGTTAGCCACACAATGAGTAATAAACAAGTACATCAGATATAAAAATCCACATTACTCCTCAATGAGAAATAAAACACATACATCCCATCAAATGATGGCAAGATAAAACAAGAACTTACAAGAACAAGGAGAGTGAGGTCTTTGACCATCACTATGCATATCTCATGGTTTGCACTATATTCAATTAAATCCTTTGTATTAAACATGGGTTAAGGGCAATAGTATTCATTCAAACACACAATCAAGGAATAAGATAACAATAACCAACACACATTTTCTCTAATGAGCATAGCACCATACAAAAGGAGACCACAAGAGGAAATTAAGAAGAGAGGGATTTTCCCACAAGGTACTTAGATAGTTTAATTCGCATTCCTATTTTGATAAAATTAATCATTTAATATCATTGTTTAAACTACGGTTATTAGTATGAAATATGCATTCGAGTCCTTAACATTACAAGTTTGTTATTTATTAACGTGTTTGATCACCAATAGTGCATTTTATTATTATCATTTGTTTTATGATTATGTTAGGAATTTTAGCCATTTGAAATCATTCAATATGTATAAAATTTTAATAAAAATAGTTCTCAACATTTAAATCATTTAATATTGTTCTTATTACCCTTATCTTATTACTTGATCTCGTATTGGCATCGTTTTACATAAATTATGGTTCATATAAAACTAGTTTTTAGCCTAGGGATTTAAGACTCTAAGAGGTATTATCTCACACAAAACAAATCATTTTATTGTTCATAGGCATCTTAAGTATTGAACACATTTTACAAGTGAGACATTCAATATAATATTATGAATTCAAATGCCTTTTACAAAACTATTTCAATCATTGGAAAATCATGTGTCAAGGACTTTAACCAATAATCCTCATAGGAGTTACAAGACTTATTGATATCATTGACACTCAAAGGTTTTTTATGCTTTACAATTAGGTTAAAATTATGGTAAACAAATATCCTTACCTTGTAAACCTTCATACCATCCAAGGTACTTCAATACATCTTTCCAAGGTAAACATTTTGTTTGAGAGGAGTAAAGGATCTCAAAAGAAATATTTCTTTGCGTAAATAAACTAACACTTATACTCACTCACAAAAATATAGATCTATGAACAAGATCAAAATTAGTGAATCCATCCTGTAATAACCTTACAAGGACTAGGCTTCTCATTAGGATGTCAAGGACAAGCACACTCCTAAGGAAACAACTTATCAATGAAATGATTGGACCTATGACACCTAGAAACGATGATCATACTCACACCAAATGTGATAGGGTACACAAAGTGTAGTCATTTCCTCACACAAATGTACCTAAGTTATGGACATGGTCTGCAAGGCTTGACCCAAGTTAAAAAAACAAGTAAACAACTTGTAATAGGTCTAAGTATTTTCTTAACATGATATGGTTAGATACTCATTTCATTTAGATAGTTAAAGAAGGATAAATTTTGACCAACATTATGAGTGTTAGGAGGAAATACAACAATTAACATGGTAAATGATTGTTTTAATAACTCTAAATCATAATACAACATTCAAATACAACTATATATCCATTTTTAATGCATACATGATGTAATCAACCCTTTAGTTTCCTTCCAAAAGAAATCAAGCATGATTATTCAAAAATAAAATACATCTCATCATTTTTGAAATAATAACCATAATAAATGATAAGTACAATTTTAGATTCCAAATCTCCTCATTATTTCTATTTTTGTACTACATATAACCTGTCAAATAAATTTAAGCACTGGTCAGCAAAATATGTTGGAATGGAATTCTCCTACAACCTATCAAAAATCACAATTACTAATTATCCATTTACAATGAACTAAAATAAATTTTCACATACAAGAGAGGTATGAGATGCATTTTCAATTTCATTTCATTTACAAAACTAGAGAGAGAGGAGAGGAAATAAAACCATTTTTCCCACAATCAATTTTTAGAAAACGAGTAAGGAAATGGAGTTCCAAACATCCATATGTTAGTGTCTACAAATTTTCCCACTAGTTATTTGACTTAGTAAGGGTCTATGACTATGTTTTCTCATTTTGCTACAGATTGCAAAAACATCCAAATTCGCTCAAGTGGTTATAAAAATACATTCAAAATCAAATTTATAATGGTCAAATGCACCAAGATTTAAAATGATGTTTACTTTTTTGGATCAACCAATCATAATCGCACTAGTTTGACCTTTTCACCCAATGATAAAAGGCCTACAAAACTCCCTTGTAAAACATGATTGGAAAGTGGTTTTCTCAAAATTGAGGATTGAAAGCAATTTTCACAGATAAATAATAGAGATATGTGGAGGCCAAATTTCATTTCTCCACCCAAGGCCTAAACGGCAAGCCCAAACAAAATTGAACTTCTAAATTTCATTAGCGATATAATGGTGTAAAAATGTCAGGAGGGATATTAGAGGAGTGACTAATAAGTTCACAAACAAACATACGATGTCATTCCAAGATTTTATATAGAACTCCAAAAGATAGGGAATGGCATCAAAACTTGACTTTCCCATTTTGGGGTTTGGAGAGGTGTTTTAGACGTCATTGAAAATCACATTTATTAACTTTTGCAAGGTAAACAAGAAGGTAGTTTTAAATTAGAAAATAAGTTTGTCTTATCATTCGGTTCGTTTCTATTATCCAAGATGTGTATCGAAGATATCCAAACATCTAAGAAGCTATATTGGAAATTGTTTTGCACTCAAAATGCATTTCTTCATTGTTGTGTAAAGAGGAAATTTTATTGTTTTGTATTACAATTCATTTTAATTACTCAAAACCATATTCTTCATTTGTGTATATTTTTATATCAATGTAAAAGGGAAAAATAGAATTAAAAATGTGAAAGATAGGAAGATAAAACCATGCCGAAGGGGAAAATTTGAATCAATATTGTGGGGTTTGGCAATACGCATCGCCATCAGTTACACTTATTTGTGGTGATCTAAGGCATACTAAAATCTCTATATGAGTGTGTCCTAAAATATTGTAGTCCACAAGGGAACATCTCTTATATCAATTTTATAGAATGGTTTAAGTTCCTTGACCATGCTTCTTAACATCTAATGAAGTTAACAAATACTTTGGGAATTTTGTCAAATAGTTGACACGTCCCATAATTTTGCACATTCCCATATGCTCATCAAATACCAAATAAATGATTACACAAAACCACCATAGGTTGGACTCACACGTCAATGAGTAAGTTTAATGTTTCCTAAAGATATTTGGCTTGTTGGAAAACCTTATAGGCTATGAAGGTGAATTTATTTCAAGAATTATAACAAATAGTTTGCATGTCAAGTGCATGCTTCCACATTTGGGGAAAAATAAAATGAAACCTATTGCAATGATAATTTCATCCTTTGTTGATCTCAAACACAATCTCAATCTCACAAAAATATGTAGAGAGGGTGAATTGGAGGAGGAGCGCACATTCTTATTGCTACACACCCTCTCCCTTTCTCTTGGTAGACATAGATTAGGAGAGAAACACATCCCCTTTGATTCAAATATAATCATACAATGCCAATGCTAGCCACATATAATCTCAAAATTAAACCCAAAGTAAATTTAGCACAGACCATTGAAGGCGGTATAGGTCTAGGTCTAAAGATTCATGCTTTACGCCTTCTAATTTCATTGATTAGATGTCCATGTCCTATATCAATCTCCACACATAGGTTGGGAGGAAATTGGTTAATGTTGTGGAGTTCTGATTTACACATGTCAACTCCTTATTGTGAATCATGTAGTTAATACATACCATTCTTTGAATTTTCATTAGGTGCCTAACTCTTACGCCCATACTCCCATTCCAATGCAATATTGTGGATGTCGAAAAATCGAGTGATCGCGTTGGAGGTATGTTTGTTGTATTTGGAAAAATGGTGTAAAATGTTTCGAGGGTGCCCATTCCTTGCTATATCCGATGCACAATCCCTTCACCCACACACCACAACCTATACACCAATCATATTTAAAGCATTCTAGTTTTTATCCAATCTATTTTATTGTATTTTTTAAATTTATTTATTAGATTATTTATTTGTTTATTTTATTTTATTTTTATTTCTATTTATTATTTTATTTATTTTATTATCTATTATATCACCTTATACCTATATAAATATCCATATATATGTTTTTTAATATTATTAACCACATGAAAAATTATAAATCATTTTTATTATTACGATTATTAGTGTAGTCTACTAGACTGGTTTAGATTTAGTTATGGCTCTGTAAGGATTCAAATGACCTGACTCACACAAAACACTTGTGAGAACTCATTAACCAAACTACATACTTTAGAATTGGCTTTTCAACTAAGTACACGATAAGGTGCAAATTTGATCAACATTTGACATCAACCTTGATTAATTTATGATAGCCACTCATAAATGTTCTCGTAATTAGACACACTACTCATTTTGAAGTTAAATGTGACACATCGTCCCACAAAATGGATCCCAAAACCTCATAAGGTGCAACGAAGTGGGGATTACAAATTTTATGGACATGTATTCAACATTTTTTGACACATCATTTTGTAGGAATAAGAAATTTAGGAAACATATTGCAAGATATAATACATGGGAATAGGATGTGGGTGTTTTTCTTAGCCAAGAAAAATAATTACAAAAGGTAATGTCAAAAGGGTAAATTTCTAAATTGGAGTTTCTAGATTCACCCCACTTAAATATGAAATGAAAATTAGACACTTAAATGAAAAGATACCTGAGTGTGTAGACGCACTTTATATTTTCTTGAATTTTTTATTGTCTATATGTGTTGGTGTTGGCACGTTCCACGATGAAACCTACAACATAAAGTTTAGTCAATGTCCATAGTAGAAAAATTAAGTATAACTCAATAGTAATTATATAATTTTAACTTGAATAAATTGATATAAAGAGATGTAGAACATGGAAAGAGTAAACATGCTTTATTTTTAAAGGGAAGAGCTTATCATTCCTTTCTTACAATTGGAGATTTAGATACTTTGATTTTTGTTATGAACTTTGTTAAAGAATTGGGTGGATTGGTTCCCAATTATGCAGAAGGAGAAACTAGAGTATTGAGTGCATGCAACCAAACACTAGATGAAAAGGTGGAGAGAGGAGAAGAGAGAGGTACCCCATGCACCTCGTAAAGGAAGAATATTGTGTATAATTTTTTTTAGGAATTCTAATATCTTCCCCTTTAATAAAAGGAGAGGAAAGACTACCTACTAAAAATTTAGTCACTTTGATAGTTTCCATAACCTCATGTACCACACCATTGTAGATGGATGTAGGCCTAATTAATGAGTATATCAACACACAAAGTATAAAGAAGATGAGTTCCCCATCTTCTTCATCGTATTATATTGTTGGGTACAAGAATATGTCATTTATTGAAATATTGATGGATAAGGATACCCATGCCCATAAAAAATTGTATTTTACAATTGAAACTAAGTATTTAAGATGAGGAGTGAAATATTTCATGCCCCCTATAAATTGATGTAAAATGTTTCATTTCAGTCTAATATTGTGCTAGAAACCTATATTTATGTTGATGAATCTATAACCATATAAAATTTAGTGTTTTTACCCAAGGAAAAAATATATGGTGTGTTCATAACCATCCGCAAGGTCTTGAACCTTATGTATGTTTTTAACTTGTGTGTTTTATTCCAAAGTTTTATATTTGGAGTTATTTCTAATTACTTTTTCTCTATGAAAACATGTATTTGAACCTATGGTTTTGTACAAAAAAGTGTACAATATAACTTGACAAATATTCCCTCTTTTGAGGTATGTATGAAAAGAATTTTTGTTAGGATTTATTATTTACGATTGTAAGTTAGTTAAAAATATAATATATATTATTATTTTGTTGGAGTGAATTATCCAACTCGTTATAATAGAAGATTTCTAGATATTCTAGAGAATGTAGTAAATAGTTATATTCCTAAGTATTAGGATATGTTATCCTATATATTTTTATGATGTCAAAGGAAAATGAAATACAAGAAAATCATAGTGTAATGGTATATAATATATCTAGAATATATTGAATCTAATTTCTTGATTACTATTCTAAACTTGTGTAAAGATCTACCAAATTACATTTGGTATAAAAACAGAATTTTCAAGGGGCTAATAGAGGAAGCATGGTTGATCTATAAAATTTATGTTCTGATGTGTCTTAGAAAAGGAACTTGTTATGAACTTTGGTTCATATTTACACAAATTGAACAAAATAAAAGATCAAAGAATACTTAATAATGATAATAGATTCAATACATACGAGACAATTTTATTGATATAAAAAGACACACACACACACACACACAAAGTAAAAATTAAAAAATTAAAAATAAAAATAAAAATAAAAATAAAAATGATATCATATATAATAGGATTCAATCTTCATCGTCAAATCCACATATTTCTCTCATATGGTTTCTCACTTCATTATTCTCTCAATATCCCAAATATCACTCAATGATATAACTAAAAATCTCTCATACATCTCTTATTCTAATGGTGAGTTAAAATTACATACAACTAATACATCTCAACATGAGTATGTATTATTATTATTCTCACAAAATTACATATATGAGTAGTTATCACAAATCACTCACAAATATATAATTATACTATTCTAGGATAATATAATTACTCACATCACTCACATTACAAAAATAATTATCAATTCAATGTTCACACTATATAATTCCTAACACTTACATTTGTAGAGGTACATAAAGTTGTGTAAGTAGTATGACCAAAGTGTGTGAAGGAGCATTGTTCTATCAAATTACTTTTCATGATTGATTCGATCATTCTACATTCTTGTCTACTCATGTCCTTGTAGAAGTCCTTCTACATCATGTGAACTTCATATTACCTTTGTGTATATCTCGAACAATCTCGATGTATGCAAATATATGTGGGAAGTGTGATTACGTATGAGATTTGCATGTTTTTAGGGACACATCCTGTTATTTCAGTCTATTTTCTAGGTCATAAAATGTTGAATGGTTTATGAGGAAAGGGGTACAAACATTGTTTCATAGCTGATTATATAGCTACATGTGCATATGTATATCTTAAAAGTGGATATACACACTTACACATAGTTTGATGCATAATCGCACAACACTTCTTGTTGTGCAACATTCGTAAAATACTTCGTATTTATAACTTATTCTTGTTTTCTATGACGTTGTATGTCTTAATTTTTGTGTATGATGATTTTGGTATATGATGTACTATTTGGTTTTTATAAGCGTAATGAATATTGAAGTGTACCTTTGCTATGTGATGTGTTACGAGTTACTTACTTTGCTAAGTTGATGATTTCATGATTGACTATTTTGCATGATTACCGTACATGTTATTGATAATGTGACTTACTCTTTTATTGGAAGTAATAACATGCAAAATATGGTTAAATTTATTTGTGCTTGCAATGAATTATTTTGTTATGTTAAAATAATGGTAAATGAGGGAAGTGCTAACTCTTTCGATACAATTACGATCCTTTATTATACAATAAGGATATGACCTTCGAACATGACATGTAAAATTGTGGTTTTGTAAAGGAACAAGTTTGATTATATTTCTTACGATTAAATGATAGTACAATTTCTTGAATTATGATTAATTATTGAAATATCTTATGACATGATCATGAATTATTTATCATGTTCTTCACTTTTTGGAATAAAATTTTTAGTTTCACAAGTATTCTCGGACTAATCAATATTCCGTTATTTCCAATGATCGATTAAATCAACTTTTATTTTATCCACATGGTTGGCTTAAAAATTGATTTATTTGACTAGACACAACTAAGTACAAAGGTTGTAAGGTGATTTTGTATAAGTAAAAAAAGGGAATTATGATCATAGAACATATTCATATGCATGGATCTTAAAGTTAAACATGAATGACATTTCTTGCAATTATTTTTTTGGTAATGTGGAGATCATTGACTTCATGCAAAATATTTGTTAATTACTACTTCGACTATGGTTAAATGGTCTTACGTGAAATTTTTAAAATATATAAATGATGGTTGTTTATCAACCCATGCATGTATAATGGTTTAAATTTGGTAATTTATTGATTTTTGGTTATTAACATGCAATTTGGTGGATTAAGGTTGTAGTTTGATCTTGACTATTCGGTTAAAAATCCATGCAAAATGGGGTTGGTAAAATGGAAAATTGGACGTAAGTTTTAATATACCATTATGTGGAATCTATCAACAATGAAGCGAATTTAATGTTTTGGGAAACTCGAAGCTTCCTCAAGAAGCTACTCGAATGAAAAATTAGAGTTTCATTTTTATCGTGAAAATTACTTCGAGGTCTTGCATGGTGAGAATAAGGAAAGCTGGTTATGCTAACCTAACGTTAATTAGAATTTTTCATATAAATTGATGGATTTATTACATAAATATATATTTTACGTATATGTTAGAAGGAGGGGTTTATTTTATGTGAATCTAGACTGCACATTGTAAGGGTTTGTGTGTTAACTATTAGGAGAAGCTCGGCTTGACCAGTTAAGGGCCCTTTGGAAAAATAGCAAAAAAATATTTCTAGAAGTTTTGCTAGGAAACTAATAAAGGCTTTCAGAAGTTTCACTTTGTCAATAGGCATGTATATATATTTTTTTTGCCTCTTTATTTTATACCGAAATGGTTGACTATTTATTGGGTTTCTATTAATTGTTTTTGCATGATAGCTATGTGTTTATGAAGACTCAAATTTGGGGATATTAATAGGGTTTTCTTACTGAAATGTATTAGACTGTGCATTTTGAAAAGTCTTATCTATGAGTTCTTATGTACATAAATTTGGACTGCGCTTCATACTTTCATAAAATGTTGTAAAAGAATTTTGGCTTTAGGGCAATTGATACTTTTTTATACAATACATATATGTTTGGGTTATCTATTATTGTTTGTGAGTGTGAATCAAGCTCGTAGTTTTTGCGTAATTCCTAAAAATCCCATTAAATACAAATTCCTTGAGGTTTGCATGAATAGATGACTAGTTCTCTTTTGGAGGGATGTGGCATATGAGTCCTCACACTAGACATGAATTGGGATGGTTCGAATCCTTTCCTTTTATTTTTCTTGAGTGATTCATCGGCTTAGGTAGAGTATGCTATGAGATTTGTGATCTTTGAAATGATTTGGTTATCCCTACTCACATGCGTTGTGGGAATTCAAAGCTTAGAATAGTTTTGGAGTTTTATTAAAGTTTTTATTCTGGTTCTTTTCCGTAGAACATCATGAACTGATTTTCCTTCTCAAGGTAATTTTAATGAATTTTACATTATGTGTATGAGAAAAACAAATATGATTACCTTAATAAGATAACTTTGTTCAAATTTTTAGTGTAAATATATGGAGTAGAAGGTAATTTGTACATCTCGTTACTAAACTCTTAGAATTATCTTAATACACCTATCTTTTAGATGGTGTTAGATGTTGGTATTGCTAATATAAAGTAATTAGGTCATGTTGTTCTTGTGTGGAACTTGAAGGTAAAAAAATAGGGCTATAACAAGCATCATAGAGATTTAAAATAAATAATTTTTGGATAAAATATGGAATATTCTCTAAGAAAACTTTAATAGTTGTTTATCCATACAAAAAGACAAGGAAAACATATTATGACCCGTATCATTAAATAGCTTGTTGGGTGTATTTTGGTTCCTTTGTAATAGGAAGTAACTAATGAAACATTGTGAAGAAAATTTTGTTTCTACATTAGGAAGGCTCGGGAGAATTGGTTAAATGCATTCATAATTGTTATATGATCATTATTATATTTACTTGTTTTCTTGCTTAAGGAACTTGGAGATTGTAGGATTAAGAAATATATATTGTTGTCATCTTCTCTTTCATAATATTACTAAGTAAGCATGTTTTATACATTATTGTGAATATTTATATAGATTATTATTATTGATGAAATAAATTGGTTATGCTAGATGAGTTAAACTAAATTGGGAATTATATCCAAATTATCAATAAAAAGGAACTTATGTAGTACCTTTTATCCACTATATTTGAGTTATACATTTCTTCATGACATATAATTTATTAGTTATCATTAGATAAAATATTGGATGATTCACTATTGCGTAATATGATAACTAGGCATAGAGATGTGTATCCGTGATAGTTTAACAGATCTGAATGTGTAATTTATTATTTTCAAATTGCAGATTGGATCACGCATTGATTGATAATGTACTATTTCATGAACTTATATTCGGTAAAAATTATAGTATAAATTCACAAATGAATAATACAATTAAAGGTTTGATGTAATTTTGTCAATTATTACATTATCTATATGTATTTTAATATCAAGGTTTTAACCTCGTCTATAAGAATAAATACTATTGTTTTTTAGCATATTTGTGTTTTACATAAACGTTATAATGTTGAAATTACGGTAGATTATGAATGCAAAAGTAATGTAAGTAGAAATTGATGATTTGATTTCATTATGATTTGATTATTGTTGTATGATAAGATGAGATAGCTTATTACAACAAACAAAACAAAAATGTTAAGTTACATTTGCAATTTATATAACAACACATAAACTATGTTTAAAATATATATGTAAACCGCTTAATCATATGTTCAATGAATAATCACATGTCAATGATATCAACAACCTAATGTTGTGATAACACAAAAGAGATAATCATAATAAATGATATCTCACTACTATGTTATGATTTATAATAATTAATAAATTATGCTAATAAGTTAAGTGTATCTTTTCTTTTCCTGAATATATAACTATGAATTAATTAAGGTTGTTGGTGGTGTAAATCAAATTGCAAGAATTAATGTGTTGTCTATTGAATTACATTCATTTAATTATCAGTCAAGGGTACGTAAAATTGAAACATTTCAGATCTTTGTATACATAGTTACATTAGATCTAGGAGGTTGGAAAGAAATAACCGTCACAAAAATGATTGGAAGAAACAAAACTTATGACTAAAAATGAATTTTTCTTAAATGTTATCAGTAAGAAAAAGTTGTAAATTCAAAATGCAAATACATAAAGTAAATGGTTCCTAGGTAAACATACATGCAATGAAACAAGACAACAATGGAGGGGTTTAGTAGACCACAAGTGGGCCCTGACTTGGGTGTTAATCCCTCCTAAATTCTGTAACTAGAAACTAATAAATAGAACTCATATCTTTATTGAATTTTCATGAACATTACATCAAGGAACAAATAAATATCCTCTATGAATTTCTTGGATCTCTCTGTTACCAACACTAACCCTTTCTTTTATACTTATCATCTTACAACAAGACATGAGAAGAAGAAGAGTTCAACAAGGAGTTTTAACAAACTAAGTGAAAGATATTCAATAGGATAAGTGAAATATCTTTAAAAAATAGTGAAAGATTCAACACATGTTACAAAACTGAAAAAGTGTTCAACTATCAAGCACGTAACAAATGTTTAAGTAATCGAATAATTCGTTCAACCATGTCTTAAATCATTCAATCATTTCTTCACTAGTTTACAATGAATGACAAGACCAAAGGTTGTGTTATTTCCCTTTTCTACATGCTCCAGTTGTAACTTCTTATTCAATGGCATGTTAAGACTTGAGTGTATTTCTTCATGCCTTCCAAAATATTTTTCATATGCGGGCTCTTTTTTGTAGATGATTTCCCTTGGCTACGAATGAGTTACTATAGATAGGTTCTTTTACTATGGATGAGTTGTTGTAGTTGGTTCCTCTCTACATATGAGTTGCTACATATGGAAAATTTATTACATCCAAGAGTAAAATAACACATATCATCATTCAAACAACTTATTGGAACAATAAGAATAAATGGACATAAAATACCATAGAATAAAGATAACTAGATAAAACTATATTAATTAGTAATTTTCCCACAAATTCAAGGTTGTAACAACACCTGTTCAACAATATACTTGGAAAATGCATGGAAATAACTACAATGGATTGATCAAAATAAAAATATGAGTTGTTTATAAAGTCAATTAACACAAATCATCACACCCCCAATCTTAATCTCTTGAATGTCCTCATCAAAGGGCTTCATCTCTTCTTTAAAATCGCATTCACACATGAAATTAATTGGCATATTTGTGCCCTCATACTCTATTAAGAAATACCCACCACCCAGTAGACAGTAGAAATTAGGTTGCACTCCCCTTAGGTACCTCGAACAAATAAGCACCCTTTATTACATTTACCTAGCCATGACCCCCTTCACCCGACTAATATTAATTTAATTAATTCATTATCCTCACTATATTTATTATTTAAATATCTTATTTAAATAATATCCACACATAAAATTCACTTAACTACATCAAGCAAGCCAACTCAACCTAAGACCTATTCTTAGCAAGTTGCCATAACTAACAAAGACTTACCCAAACCCTAAAAATCAATGCCTACATTCCCTCTAACCACATTCCTACATGGTCACAAGAAGCTCCCCAGTCTAATCCATGGGATAATGAGATGAGATCCAAGGAAATCGAGAGGATTATCCTAGTTTAGTAAACTTAGGAAATCTTGCCTTTACCGACACCGGTTATCCCTAACCGTCGATTAAGCTTGAGACCACCATTGGTTACTCTTTTAACCCATAAAATACCTTATTCTCAAGGTTGGAAAACATTGAGAGAATGTTGATGAGAAATAAAACATCTCAAAGAGTTATTGAATCTTTAGAGAATAAATTTGAAGAAAACCCAAATGCAAGGAAGGAGATTGATCATCTTCTCTGCACGGCCATCCCATCCATGATCTGATCTATCCAAGAAAGAGAAGTGTACATGCAGCCCATGTAGAAGATTTTATTTAGTTGGTGATCACTTGTAGCCTTCAAACCCCTCATTACCACCTCCATCTCTCATGTACATAGGAATTTAGGACCGAAATCCAAGTAAGTATAACATCATACTTTCTTGGTTTATTTCATTTCATCATCATTTTATCATCCATTGTTTACTTTTCCCCTATTGACCTTCCCAAATGTTTTCACCTCCATATACCCATTAAAACCTCACCAAAGCCTACTCCAGTCACCCAATACCTCATCCCGACCAACCAAAGTTATTTGTGCAATCACAAAGGAGACCACAACTTGTTCTGTGACATTTCCAGATCTCACAGTAACTGGCACCGGTTACACCGAACCGCCGTCAGTCACCCTAACCGACACCAGTCTCTATATTTTCCCACACATCCTAGAACAGAGACCTACCCACCTAATTTCATCTCACCCTCATTCACCTGTGATCTACCCGAGACCTCTATCAAACCTGTAGAGACCTAGAACCAATCATTTGACCTTTGGATTCTATTCTAGCTTAGCCTGTTAGATTAGATCTATTTCTTATTGTATTTTAAGTGAGATACCTAAATCATTTCAAATTACAATAGGATTTACTTTGTTTACAACATTAAATTGTTTAAAATAGTGGACTGATAACCATCTAGGAAGTATCATACTTCCGGATCTAACATACGCTAGGTAGTTCACTTCCCATATTGTTTAATTCCTTTTGGTGGTCTTGTTTTCATTACAGGTAGTTCCTCCTAGCCAAAAGGAATCTCTCACAATCAGTTGTGGATCCAGAAGTCATACACGTGCAATAACCCATCAACCAACATTTGAATAGGTATTCCTCCTACTGTTACCCTATCTATTTCATCAACACTTCAAAGAAATGATCTAAGAATCAGGTGAAACATTTTGGCATGCCTAGTGGGACCCATCCGGGGTTCCTTGCATTTCATTCATTCCTAGGAAAAAATTGTGTGTTTTTTTCCCTTCTGAAAAGTGTACACACTAATTTTCTTCCTTGGTAACCCACCTCTTCTTTCTATTTTCTCTAAAGGAAATTTTTCTTTTGGTGTAATTAAAAAGAACCATTTCTTCATGTTTTCTACATTATAGTGAAAGAGCATCCCTCTTCCTCTTCATTTTATTGTGTCATCCAATTTCACATTTCAATTTGGGCTTAAAAATAAGTGCATTCCATTATGATTTATTGCATTAGCTCACATTAATTAAGGGCAACCTATACGCTGGAAGTCATGCCCAGCTAATGGTTGACAAATGAATCATAGAAAAGAACTTTTGTCCTTTTCTCTTTCTCTGAGTCTTACCAAACCTCACAAAAATTCAAAATACATACATTATTAAATAACATCCTACCTGGAAGAAGCTGTAGGTAATCACACGATTACTGACACGGTGGGCACCCATCTTGTTGCTTTGTCGAGTCATACTTCAAGGCGAAGCCTACCCCCTCCATAACATATCTGAAACCTCACCTTTTAGATCTCCTTCTTTGTAGGAATCCATCCTCACCAAAAACTCTATTTCACAATTCACGTGTCAGTCCCTAAATAGCATAAGCTAAACAAACATAATAGAAAAGTTACTCCTAGGATTACATTTTCTTAGTGTTTCTTCTTGGCTTGCATTTTGAGGTGAGAGATCACGTTCATAACTTTTTTGTTCATCCTTTTATGCTCCTCATCATAGTTGGTGTATCCACGGCTTCACCCGAGTGTTCTTGGGCCATATCATCATCATTCTCGAATTCTAGGTCTAATTCTACATCAAATTTTAATTCATAACCACATTCTTTCATCACTTTTTTAATTTCATAAGTAACCGTAAAATTGATTTACCTCGACCACCATCGGTTATACCCAACTAACGTCGAGTTCGTAAAGTCCTTTTGCTAACCAACTCAAAAGGACATTTTGCTTCACTTTCTTCCACTTTTCATAGCCCCTGTCACTATCATTATTCCCATTGACATTTTAAATATCTTGATTTGACATACTTGTCGATTTTACCTTCTCGCCTCCTTTGTTTACTCACTATCATTTTCTACATGAATGCTTGGCTACCCCCGACCAGCGTTGGTTTTCCCTAACTAGCATCAGTTAGCCTATTTCACATTCTAGCCACCATTTAACACTTAATCCAATTTTTGTCACTATATTCACTGTTCCTACTGTTCTCTATGTCATTTACAGAGAAGCGCACCCTACGATCAAGTACTAGTTCACATGGTGCTGACCGAAGACAAGCAAGCGCACTCATATTTCAAACTAGTTGTCAACCAATCCCACCTAGTCCTTAACCACCTTCCATTTCATCACCATCCATGGATCCCATCCAGCCTATTACTATCACTAACGAGAGATGAGGAGTTCACACGACTCCTTGACCAAAACCCTACCGCCTTTTAGTTTTACCTTTCCCACTCGTCCACTCGAGATGCCTCAGGTCAATTGATATACAACAAGCCCATATCTATCCCTCTGACTCTCGTACCCACTCCCACATCAGCCCCATCGGCTCCATGTTTCTGCATCTACCTTACCCCGGTCATTTCATAGTTAGGTCCTATACTGCTATGATCGCCACGTCTGTTACCTCTATAGCCCCCATTACATCCAAAGCATACCCTTGAAAACTACCCCAAACACAAAATCATCCACCCCTAATGTCTCACACATACCATTAGCTACATTACCACCTCCAGTGTTGGTGACCCCTACCCCATTTTAGAACGTGGTCCTTTCTATTCCACAATCATTAGCCCCTATTGCCACTAGGGTCACCATGACCCTTCCAATCCCATATACATATTACCAAGTAACCTCTGTTTCATCCATTATTCATTTTGGGTACATACCCTTTATTTCACTACCCTCTTCTCCACCACCATATATGATAGCCCCATACGGTAGAATGCCACCCCTATTATATGCCCAAAACCAACCTCCTAATGCTACAAGAGGCATCCAATCATCACAACCCACCAATTACCTAATTAAATTGATGTTGGATAAGATGCAGACATTGGAGGCATCGGTTTCTAGATCCTATAACACTCTCACCTATGAGGAGATTCGCAACAAGCCTATTCACCCATCCATTCCTAATCGTTCATACCCTATGCATTGGGAAATGTCTAAATTCAATCGTTTCAATAGAAAAGAAGACCTACATCAGCATTTGCAGTCATTCAAACACAGGTGTTATTGGATCACTCATGATGATGCCTTGCTTCTGAGAACCTTTCCCATGTCCCTCACTAGACCTACTTTAGATTGGTACAGTGGGTTACCTAAACACTCTATATTCTCATTCAATCAAGTAGCCCAAGCCTTCTTGGATCATTTCTCTATCAATATCGTTAAGAAGGTTACCATGACCGATCTATATTCCACACGTCAGTATGAGGACAAATCTATCATAGATTTTGTCGCTCGCTGGTGCAGCTTGATCAATTAACTTACCTTCCAACTGCCACAAACTGAACTCATCAAGCTCTTCACATGGGCTTGCGCTAGACATATTTCACTGACCTTGTAGGTCCAAACCTTTTGAACATTTGATGAGGCATTCACTATGGCATGAAAGTTAGAGATTCGGGCCATCGAAGAGAAGAAAATCCAATTACGCAATAAGAATTTGGCATTCAAGTCGAATGATACCTCTTCTTCTTCCAAACCACAAACCAATTATTCAAAAGCTAAGGGCACCACTAACGCAGTGGTACTCAAGGCTGGCCTAGCTCATCCATCAAATCAGGCTACACCCTCATCTAATCTCTCACCTGTCAGACTTTTCAATTTAGACGAGAGCAACAAAAATATACCCCAATTGGGGAGCCTTACTCTTCTATCTTAGAAAAGATTATCAAAGCCAGAGCCATCACCCTTCCACCTATAAAACCACACACTGGTTTTGACCCTACTCACCCCATGCCTACATGGTATAAAGAACATGATTTCTATAACTATCATTGAGTAAAGGGTCATAGTGATGGCAAATGCATCACTTTCAAAAATATTGTCCAAGAAATTCTCAAGAAAGGTGAGTTAACTGTGGATAATCCCAATGCCACCCCCAACCAAAATATACAAATATTCAAAAAACCATTTCCCAACCATGCCCCTTCATCTAATCAAACCGGTGAGACATCAACTCATGATACCCATACCCGTAAGGTTCATGCTATCTTTAATGAGGTACCTGTCACCTCCCAATTACCCCATATTCCTTCCATAGAGGAGATCCTAGCTCAAAATCCTCCTTCTACATTGGAACCAACCTCCCTTGTTCCTTCACCAATAGAGGAACACCTTTCATCTCCTTCATCACCAACGGAGGGGTCTTCTACTAACATTGAGCCCATCTCACCCCTGGCTTCACCACTTAGAGAACCTTTACCTACAGTACCTCCTCCACCCATAGAGGAGATCCCATTATCTCCTCCACCCACAGAGGAGCACCCATTACCTCCTCCACCCACAAAGGAGTACCCATATGTTCCTCCACTTATAGAGGAGCTCCCATCATCTCCTCCACCTATCATAGACCTAGTTGAGATACCTTTGCCTCTTGGCGAGCATTCTCCATCAGCTACCCAGAATCCTGCAGACCTACTTTTGGCTCTCTTACCCACGGAAGTTGACGCTAGCCAATTCCCTATCTCTAAGACACATTTTACAGAAATTTCCATTATGTCCTCACAAACTCCACCTATAGATGTGTCGTTCTCACATCTAGCTGATCATTTAGATTATGTGGATAGAGCTGTACTATGGGGCCATCTTTTGCTTCTGTCTCAACATAGATGCAGAGATACCTTGCGATACCTCCACTATCTATCAAAAACATTTTGACCAATTAAATAAAACACAAACACCTCTATCAAAACCCCTTCCATGACACTGTTCTAACATAAACCACACACTTACCCATAACCCAACCTACATCTAAACCCAAACCCACACCTACAACATTTTCCTTAACTAAACCTAATAACACTTTAGGGTCACCCCGACCACCAGCCTTACTCATCCACCTATTAAATTGGATTTAGCTACATCCTCCAACGTCAATACCACACCTACTCTGACACCCAAACCAAAGAAACAAACCCATCGGCCTCATACCCCGATCGCACCAATCACACCAACACTTGTCCCATTTGTCTTAAAACCTCAATTTGCCCAACATGGTCAAGAAACCTCCACCCATCTATAAACAAATAACACAACAACCCATTCCTTCCTCACAAACCTCTAACCTACCTGTGCACAAAACATGACTTAAACTTGCACCTCCGGTCTCTTTACCACCAATACCTCCAATACCCTCAACTATTACTTCACTACTCACTACACTTCATTCATTGTCCCTCACACCCCAAGTAGAACCCACGTCACCTACCTTCACAGCACCCCCATTATCCCCATGGGTAACTCACCCTCGTCCTCCATCTGCTTTTCCTTCTAGACCTTGTACACCCACATCACCTTTACCCAAGAAGGTGTAACCCAAAAAAAAAACCCTACTACCCCACAATAAGGTAGTCAAAACAACCACACACCCTCCTACCCATCCATCTATTATACCCCTACCCAAACAAACATGACCAATACCTAAAACCACACCAGCACCTAAACCCATAGCTCAACCCATTCCTCCTCTTCCAAAAATAGTTCCTCGACAATCAACCACACCTACACCCAAACCCACGTTCACTTCCCATTGTGATCCACTAGCAGGATCCTATGCCAAAATTTTAACCAACCTCCTCGAGACCTCTGTTATCACATTACCACCACTCCGACCTTATGACCCCCTCAAACCCAAGCCAAAATGGTTTGACAATACTAAAATTTATGCATACCATTGTGTGTCAGGGCATGATGTGGAGAATTGCAAGACCTTGAAAACTATCCTTATCAATTGTGTCCACCTGAAACCAACTTTGATGATGATGACCTTCTTTAGGAGGATCCTAATTCACTAACACCCATTCCCACACTACCCACTCAACAAAAACACCTCCACCCTCACAACCCCTAGAGCCACCCCAAGATTTGAAATTAACATGGTTCACATCAGAGAGATTTCCATGCCACCACCCCAATGTTGTTGCACCCAACTCACCTCACAAGGATTTTCTCCTCTAATAGGTCATTACACCACTCACCCTACACCTTCTCCATTTTCCAAATCCTCTCAAATCAACATGATACACATCACTACACATGCGTAGAAGGGAAAATAAAAGGTAACTGACCCACCAACCAATCCTATACCCAACATACCATCTACACCCATACCTAAAATAACCATCTCTGTGGCCCCACGTACACCATTTCTAATGGCGTCACACATCACACCATGCTCAAATAATTACACCAATCTCCCTCAAAATGTCCTTATATGATCTCATCCAAAACTCAAAATCCCATCTCCAAGCTCTCATGGAGGTTATTCAATCTATTGAGGTTTTACCTAATGACCCTACATCCATAGCCTCCATTATCACACCCCATCATATAGCCTCTCTCACCAAATTACCACCTTCATCCTCACCCCACCTTGTTCACCAAGTGGCCTCCCTTAGCTTCTCAGAGGAGGAGATCGTGCCACACCAAAATGATGACCCGGACCTAGCCCTCTTCATCTCCATCCACATTGATGACATATGGGTATGTCGTGTGATGATTGATGGAGGTGCTAGCATTAACATTATTTCATCCCATGCATTTTCTAAAATGTGCATACCTGAAAATTACATGCATAAACATCTGATCATGTTGCATTCATTCAACGATGCTATCACCTCCACACTAGGCACTGTCATCCTCCATGTTTGTGTGGGCCCCTGAACTATTCTAGAATTGTTTTACATTTTGGAGGGGGAATTCCAATATAACTTGTTGTTTAGCAGACCCTGGATCCATGTCGTGGGTTACGTTCCTTCCACTTTGCATCGTTGTGTAAAGTTTGAACATGAAGGACACACTTATACCATTCCAGTTGACCCATCACCTTTCAAAACATGAAGCATGCTTTACGGCCAATGATGTGCTCATACCTACCAAGCCATCTACCTCTGCAACCAATACCACTTCACCTACACCTCCACCTATAGTACAACTACTGCTTTCACCACATATACCTCCTCCATTCCTATTGCTGCCATAACCTCCACGATGACCCATTAGCTTCCTAATCTATTAACTCCACCTCCGCATCGACCTCCAACACATCATCCATTCCAACTACCGACTTACTAACCACTGATCCCTTGGAAGGTGTTTTTCAATGCCTCACTCTGGGGGAGTATCACCTATATAGTTTCAACACATTCCTTACTCCTCAAGAGTATGGAAGCCTTCACCAACACCCTTGTTATAATCACTGTATAGGAGAATGCCTCCTTTATGGTCCTCCTCATATTCGTACTAGTATCACCTTTGGATGACTTGATACTACCACTTACACACCTGAACCACCATCACAAACCCACCCATTTTCTGTTGACTTCCAATCACTTACCAATCACCATTTCGCCCACACCTTCCTGCACCACTGTGCGTGGAAGGGTTTTGGTTTCAGATTTTACGAGCAAGGCCACGATACCATTATTCCATGTACCACCCACAAACATAATGGCCATAGTGGTATTGGTTTCCCGAAACCTCCTACCAAACAGGCCTGCATTGAACTCATTGAGGACCCTAGCCCTTCTCCACCTTCATCTTCATCACCACCTTCACCCGCTCCACCTTCACCACCACCTTCACCGAAACAGAGTTGATGTATCCCTGAATCTATCCCTCCTAACTTTTTTTTTTTTTCATAAACACCATTTCCTTAGGGACTTTGACTTATCAATGTGAAGGCGAGGCCCCTTTCACTCCTCCATTCATGTATCTTGAAATTATTGATGATGACAAACCTATAATTAATGTCATTCAATGTCGGGATGGTGAATCCATACTCACCTACCTTAGTGCGGAAGACTCATATATTCATTAGTCGTTACCCTCGAGATGTAAACCATGTTGAATGAATTGAATATTGAGATCAACATTCATACTCGGATGACCCGTACATCCTAAAGATCAAACAATCTTTAGATCTTTCTTTGAACAAGAAACCATCACTTCTTTCCTCCGAGATCATAACCATGATTTCACTTGGTCTTACTTAGACATTCCCGATATTGACCCCACCATAGTGGTCCACAATATCATAACCATTCCCGATGCGAAATCTATAAAAAAACTAAGGAAAATGCACCCTCGCATTGGTCTTCTCGTCAAAGAAGAACTTCAACACCTTCTTTTCATTTCCTTCATCTTACCCATTGATTATCCTCATTGGATTTCTAAAATTTTCCCTATTACTAAAATAACAGGGGGACTCTACCTTTATACGGACTTCCAAGACCTCAACCTAGCCTACCCGAAAGATGACTTTCCCTTGTCTGGTATTGATCAACTAGTTGACCTCACCACTAGTCATGAGATGCTATCACTCATGGATGGATTCTCGGGTTATAACCAAATTTTTATTTCCCATAAGATCAACACAAGACCACATTCATCACCCCTTGGGGGACCTTCTACTATTGAGTCATGCCTTTTGGCCTTAAAAATGCATTGGTGCCCAATATCAGCGTGCTATGACTTACATCTTCCATGATATCATGCATCACATATTAGAAGATTATGTGGATGATCTCTTGGCCAAATATAAATATCTCTCTAAGCACCTCGTTGTCCCCCAAACCATCTTTTCTTTGCCTCAATAAATATTTTTCCTCCATCGTAAGAAGTGCATCTTCTTGGTTCTCTCAGGAAAGCTCTTGGGATTTATTGTTTCCATTTGTGGTATAGAAGTTGACCCTGCTAAAGTCAAGGCCATCCTCAAAATGACTCTACCTACTAACCTTCACTAAATACATAGCCTATAAGGTAAATTATAGTCCATTCACCATTTCATTTCACAATTATCTGATCGGTGTTAGCCATTTCATCATCTACTTAGGAAGGATGTCTCCTTTAAATGGGATGATGATTGTCACAAAGCTTTTGAGGCCCTAAAACAATACCTTCTCCAACCACCCATACTCATTCCACCCAAATAAGATCAACTTTTTACCTATACATATATGTCTTGATCATTCCTTGGGAGCCATGCTCGCTCATCACGATGAACAACACAGGGAGAAGGTAGTTTATTACATAATCCATACTCTTTTGGACTATGAAACCCAATACAACCATCTAGAAAAACTTTTCTTAGCCTTATTTTTCGTTGCCACCAAACTATGCCATTACCTACTCAACCACAAAACCTATGTTATGACCAACACCAATCCCTTACACTTCATGTACACCAAACCTTATCAAAATCAACGTGCGGCGTGATGGCTTATGCTTTTAGTTGATCTTGACCTAGAATTCATTCATCAAAAGTCTATCAAGGGCCAAGCTATCACCGACTAATTGGCTAACGCACCTATTTCCAGGATCAACCCTCTAATTTTGAGTTTCCAGATGAGTTAATTACTACCCTTTCCCTGAACGAACCCCCTTACCAAATGACACTTTTCTTTGACGGTTCCAAGTGTCAATGTGGGGGTAGGGCTGGTATTATCCTCATTCCTCTAGATGGTGAATCCATTTCTTTTTCTTTCAAACTAGATTTTTAATGCACCAATAATATTTTCGAGTACAAAGCGCTCATACTAGGTCTCCAAGCCACATATGCCCTACATGTCAAATCAATCAACATTTTTGGTGATTAACAATTGGTCATAAACCAAGTCAATGGTATGTACCAATGTTGTAATGAGATACTTCAAAAGTATAAACAACATGTCAACATACTTTTGACCACATTTGATCGTCACACCCTTCAAACCATCCCACGTTCAACCAAAAAAATTGCAAATACCATGGCCTACTTAGCTTCCTAAATACCCGCTTCCCCCGCTGATTCCAAAATCTTTGTCACCGTATAATGCCTCCATTCACCTTATTATTTACCTCATGATTTTTACTCGATTGGAACCGACACCCCGACCTAAGTGACCTTTGGTATAAAAATACTCCACTACCTTTCTCTCTCCATCTAACCTCCTGATCTCACCTATAACAGACAACGTGCCTTCCTTAAAAAGGTCTCTCATTTCATCATTCTGGGGGGAATCCTCTATAAGCATGGCTTTGATGGTATTCTCTTACAATGCCTCACAAGTTATAAAATTCCTTATGCCATTAAGGAGGCTCATGATGGCATATGTGGAGGTCACTTTAGTGGCCTTATTGTTGCTAAGCATATTCTTCACCTAGGCTATCTTGCCGACCCTTAATCATGATTGTTGTGACTATGTCAAACATTGTATAAAACGCCAACAACATTCCAAACTTCATCATACACCTAGTCATGCCTTACAGGTCACTCATGACCTTTGGCCCTTCTCTTAATGGGGTTTGGATCTTGTCGGAGAAATCAATCCTCATTCTTCCCAATGCCATCAATGGATCATAACTGCTACCAAATACTACAAAAATGGGTAGAAGACATACCACTCATCTCCACGAAAGATGAGAAAATATGTGAGTTCATTAACCATCACATCATTTATCATTTTAGTGTTCCTTATCACCTCATCACTGACAATGGAAAACAATTCAAAAACAAAACATTGCAAAAAATTTGTGATGCCTTCGACATTCAACTTAGTTTCTCATCACCTTATTACCCATAAACTAATGGCCAAGCCGAATCCAATAACAAAACCCTCAACAAAATTCTCATGAAAGTGGTTGATGATACTGGGAAGGATCAACATATGCACATTCCTTTTGCCCTATGGGCATACTGTAGTAGTATTCATACTTCCACTTTGTGGCCACACCCTTTTCACTGGTCTACGGTATAGAGGCTATTCTACCTCTCGAAGTCTAGATCCCCTCACTCAACATTTCTCTCCATGACATGATTACTGATGATGACTTTCGTCGGGTTCGCTTAGAATAGCTAGATTTATTAGACGAATGTTGTCTTAACGCTCTGGATCACTTTCAATTTTACCAACAACATATCAAACATGCTTATGAAAATGTGTTCATGAACGAACCTCCCAAGTCAGTGACCTTGTCTTGAAAGAAAATCAGCACGTAACCAAAGCAAAAAAATTAAACGGGAAATTTTTCTCATAATTAGCTTTTACCATACATTGTAACTCATGCCTATGGATCGGTGCCTATCGTTTATCTTCATTTGATGGTAAACCTTAACTTGAGCCCCTTAACACATTGCATCTTTGACCATTATATTGTTAACTCATCATCTACCTCACCCTTTGTCTCTTTCGAGAATCTTCCATTGAGTGCTACCCACTCAATACACCTCCCAAATGATTAAACAAGAATCATGTGAGTACTGTCACTTGTTATCTTCTTTTGAATATGTGTGCCATGGAGCTTGCACATAGCATGATTCTCATGGATACTTTTCATCTACCTTTAGATGAGATCCCATGGTCATTCCACCTTGCCTTTTAAACAAGAGTCCTATCCTCCACCTTGGTCTTTTCAAAGACCTCACATGGGACCAAACTCTTTGAGTCAAACTTCTAATAAAAATATGACTCCCTCAAAAGGACATCTTCCTCTTGAAAAAATTTCTACTATAAATAGATTGCTCCCTCGAAGGACAACTATGTGAAGCTTTAAAATAAAATAAAATAAAATAAATAAAAAAATGAGAGAAATCAAAGCTTCCCGCATCAATCAGCTTCACAAAGACCTCAAGGAGTACCATATTATTTATCCCATATAGACTTCCTACATCGATCAGTCTATCAAAACAAAAAAATTTCTAGTCATGGACTTGCCCATTATGACCTAAGACCCCTTTCCCAAAGGCCATGTCACTCAAAACATATATAATTAACTACCTTTCACCCTCCTTACCATTTCCACTTTCATTTCCTCAATTTCCTCAAGGGACATCTTGGAATTTAGACATTTGGTGATCCTGTGACTACCTTCATCATAGAATAGTTAATCATGCAATGTCTTTCAGGTCTTATGTTCATCACCCCCTCCAAGGTATGATCTACTCGGTATGATCCTACCCAATCAGGTGGCTTTATTTCCCCCTCTTATCTTTTAACCATCTTTTTTTATGTTTGATTACCTTATACAAGACTTGGTCCTCACCACTTACCTTTGGGTAATCCTCCCTTTGCTATAATCACTTTCACCTACATCATTTTACCTATAATTTACACACACCTATTAAACCTAAACCCACAACATGCCCAAAAACCTACTAACTCATTTTCATATTCTTCCCTAGCTCATGGGAGAACTACATCGACTTGAGGTCCCTTTTCATTTGGGACTATGTAGGCAGCACTCCGAGGGCATGGGGCCCTTGGAGGTTAGCTCAGCCATTCTCTACCCTAAAACAATTCATCAACCATGCCTAACTCACCATTTACATCACATTTCACTTAGTTCCCCTTTTATAACAAAATTGGAAATTAAGCCACATACATAACAAGTTGCTTACCACAACATACATTTATTACACCTACCATATCTCTATCATCACTATGCATAGATTATAGAACATTTCACATATGACCCATAGTATCATTCATTACCAAAATAATGAATCATAACTAAACCTAATTTCAACTCAATCCATGCCTAAACCAACCTAACTCCATCATGCATAACTCACCTAATTTCAATCTACATCAAAGTAACAAATCCATATCTCATCTAACACAAGCCATAAACCAATGTCTCATAAACACATCAACAAATCAAAAATACCATGTATCTCATCATATAAATTAATAAATGTGTATCTCAATCTATATAAATGTCTACCTCATCATGTCTATCATCTCAACAATGTGGATTTTTTTTTTTGTAAAAACCCGACCTAACCGACGTCGGTTACCATTGACTGGCATTGGTCGCATGCCCTACCTCACCGTCATCGGTTTTCCTATATCGACGTCAGTTATACATGACCACCATCGGTCACCTTCACCTATACATTGCCCTTACTTTTCCCTTTTACCCCACCCTTTACCCTGATCCTTTACCCCACCCCACCTATACCCAACCTATTTACCTTACCTTTCCAAACCTCCTCACTTGCCTGCCTACTCTTGTCCTCCTTTGGGGACTTGTTATTTTACCCATACCTTGGCCTTACCCATGCCATGACCTAGATATTTGGACCTGGACCATCGCTAGTGACCTTTGACCTCATGTGTTTGCTATACCTTGTGGCATTGTTACCTGTGTTGATTGACCTAATGACCTTACCTAGCCTATTACTATGACCATTTATCCTAACCCTACCTTTGGTGTACCAAAACATACCTAAACATTCCTGCACCTAACCTACGTTGTGTTTCCTGACCATATCCTATACCTTGGATACTAGATTCACTTCAACCTTGTTTGGATAAACTTATCAACCTTAGATGATGTAGAGTTTGCCTACTCTTCAACTCCTGGTAGCATGCTGCAGTTTATACGTGTGTATGAATTTAAGCTATTTACTACCTTTGACCCTAACCCATTACCTAGATGGCTCGAGTATACCTTTCACCCTTTTCCCTTGTGCCAACTCTGTATTTTCCTCACATTTCCTTTTATCAAACCACACCGCTCAGCCTTGACCTCTTGCCTCATCGGTTCCTAGTTTGAGGGGATCACCTTCACCCACACATGAAGTAACCACATCTTATTTTTGTTAGTGTTACTTACCAGTACAACCTATGCAACAAAAGGGGGAAAATGTAGACACTAAAATAAGGTCACACTCCCCCTTGCATACCTCTACCAATAAGCACCCTTTATTAAATTTACCGAGCCATGACCCCCTTCACCCCACTAATAATAATTTAATCAATTTAATTAAATTAATTCATTATCCTCACTATATTTATTATTTAAATATCTTATTTAAATAATATCCACACATACAATTCACTTAGACACCTCACCAAGCCAACTCACCTAAGACCTATTCTTAGCAAGTTCTATAACTAACTAAGACTTACCCAAACCCTAAAAATCAATGTCTACATTCCGTCTAACCACATTCCTACATGCTCACAAGAAGCTCCTAGTCTAATCCACTAGATAATGACATGAGATCCAAGGAAATTGTGAGGATCACCCTAGTTTAGTAAACCTAGGAAATCCCATCTTAACCAATGCCAGTTATCCCTAACCATCACCAGTTAAGCCGGACCGCTCTCGGTTACCCTTTTAACCCCTAAACTATCTTATTCTCAAGGTTGGAAAACATTGAGAGAAGGTTGATGAGTAAGAACACATCTCAGAGAGATAACACATCTTCAGAAAAAAAAATCCAGTAAAAACCCGCATGCAAAGAAGGAGATTGAGCATCTTCTCTCGCATAGCCATCCCAAAACCATGATCCGATCTATCCAAGCAAAGAGAAGTATACACAAGCATGCGGGAATGGAATCCAAGTAAGTATAACATCATACTTTCCTGGTTTATTTCATTTCATCATCATTTTATCATCCATTGTTTACTTTTCCCCTATTGACCTTCCCCAACATTTTCACCTCCATATACCCATTAAAACCTCACCAAATCCTACTCCAGTCACCCAATACCTCATCCTGACCAACCAAAGTCCTTTGTGCAATCACAAAGGAGACCACAACTTGTTATGTGACATTTCCAGATCTCACAGTAACCGACATCGGTTACACCAACCGCTATCATCAGTCCCACGACTAACATCGATCTCTGTATTTTCTCACACAACCTAGAACAGAGACCTACCCACCTAATTTCATCTCACCCTCATTCACCTATGATCTACTCGAGACCTCTATCAAACCTACAGAGACCCAGAACCAATCATTTGACCTTTGGATTCTATTCTAGCTTATCTTGTTAGATTAGATCTATTTCTTATTGTATTTTAAGTGAGATAGCTAGATCATTTCAAATTACACTAGGATTTACTTTTTTACAACATTAAATTGTTTAAAATAGTGGATTGACAACCATCTAGGAAGTATCATACTTACGGATCTAGCATACGCTACATAGTTCACTTCCCATATTGTTTAATTCCTTCTGGTGGTCTTGTTTTCATTACGGTGTAGTTACTCCTAGCCAAAAGGAAGCTCTCACGATTAGCTGTGGATCCAAAAGTCATATGCGCATGCAACAACCCATCAACCAACATTTGAACAGGTATTCCTCCTACACCCATTACCCTATCTGTTTCGTCAACACTTCAAAGAAACGATCTAAGAATTAGGTGAAAAACCACTATTCACCATGAATCTTCCCTAGAATCTATCTTAGATCCTTTGATCAAATGGTAAATTACATGTCCATGGTGGTATTGGAAAATGAAATATTGGAGGATGATAACCGATAGGGAACCATTCATCCTCATAGTCATTAGCTATTTCAATGTATTTATTTACCCTATACAAAGTTGAAATAATGTTGGGATATGAATGCATTTCCTTCCTCTATATTTTAGGGTAAAACTCATTCCATCTCATTCGACATGCCTTTAAAACCTGAATTTTATGCTCCTTGATCATGTTCCTTACATCTGCATGTGATTCTACTCTCATTTACAATAAATTGTTTTTTATTTTATCCTCTTCTATATAACTATCATATTGTTCCTTTATTTTATATGTGTTTGTTAATTAAACTCTAATAAATAATAGCTATACCTTCTCCAAATGTCTATATTCTTTCATCTTCATGGCTCTGTCCAATTCATTTTAAAAATAAGAGCATAATTCTTTCACCTAAACATCCCCAATATAAAAATTGGGATCCAATTTTTGTCATCTTTGAAGGGAATATTTCTACAAATAAATCTCACATAAAAAGTGTTAGAGATCATGTGTACTATTATGATACAAATTAAATAACCTCCTAGCTAAGTTGATATCATATATCATATTAGGATTAATGCAGGTAAGTTTATGTTTCTTATCTTTCAAATAGATAGCATAAACACTTGATGGGTGCCTGCATTTCAATATTTATATATTACTTGGATTGTTTATTCTTGTTTATACTTAAACCTCTTAATTTATTTATCCTTATCCTTGATTCTTCCTCATGCTTAGATATGAGGGATTCTTTCTCCTTTTCCCATTTTCCTTTGATTCATTAACGTTGATTTCCAATTGCAACATGAAATTGTCAACATATGGTTACATAGTGTGTGTTTCCATCTCACTAGAATATCGTTTTATAGCTTTCCTAATGATTTCATGAATACAAATTTGGGGCTGTAATGGTGTTACATTACCTTATTACATACTATCATCTTATTTTTGCTCAACAACTTGATTAATTTCTTGGGAAATAACTTCAGAAATTTCTTATTGTTCTTGTTCTTGTTGCTCAATGAATTTCTCAACAACTATAGGAATTTGTTCATATTCACTTCCTCTTCCAACTTCCTCTTCTTCTCCATCTTCTCCTCTCTCTTCATCACCTTCCACTTCATGAAATTCCTCCTCATTTTTGATGGATCTTCTTTATCCTCCATGAGTTGTTCAGGGTATTATTTCTCATGAACTATGACATCAATATCTCCATGATCTATCTCCAAATGTTGAGGATGAAGGCTTCCCTCTATAGCTTTAAAATCATTGTCTAGTGAGATGGGTTGTGACAATATTGGGCTTGATATTTTTGGACTTTTTGTTCTAAGCCTATGGGAGAGACTAGGTGGTGTAGGAGTAGGATGAGAATATTTGTGTTTGGCATTTGAAGTGGATGTTTTAGGAGAGGAGAAATCTAAAAAGGTTTGTGATATGAAAATTATTTATGGAGAGATAGGTACAAGGAATTCTTCAACAAGAGGAGGACCTTAAAATATCAGGATTTCTTGAGTTTGGGAGGTAGATAATGCAACCTCTATTACATGCACTGGAGAAGAGATCTCAGTGCTACTCATTCGGTTTCTACTATTTTCCAATAAATTATCAATATTTTTAACCCTTACAAATTATTCCCATAGTATTTTTGGATGATCCCTTTACAGGGTGTGTTTAATCACTAGGGTTATAAGATAATGATGTGATAATGCTTCCCTACCCCTCTATACTTCTTAACTCATTTTATTCAACATTTCATGTAAGAAGTTTGGAACATTTACTTGATGGTTGTTCTTCAAATGATTCAATAACTTGAAATGAACTATGTTCAATCTAGAATACCTCCCTTCACAAGTAAAGTACTGAATAACAAATGTGGCATCTTGTTCCCACAAGGGTTTAAGAGAGGTTCTAAATGTACCTTGTCTTTCTAAAATGAGATCGTCATCATCATATGTGAACTCTCTTCTTTCTGCTTCTGGATTGTCCTTTTTTAGGAACATTTCTCCTTATGTTGTTAGTCCAATAACTCTAGCCATAATTTCATCACTTAGCCTGAATGCTAAGCCTATCACCCTTGCCTCTACATTGCTGAGCGTTTTGGAAATTTTGTCACAACCGATTCATCAAAACCCTGAAACTTATTGATATAATCCATCTAACCATGATTTTGAAAATATTACATAATTTGAGGATGCCTCAAAAGTGACAAATGCACAATTATATCTTTCCTTATCAAGTCACCTCCCTTGGTGGATACACAACTTCCTTTGGGTTCAATATGCAACAATACAATTCTAACTTGAAGGAATTTTACACATATGAATTGTATTGATGGTTTTTCATATTTTTGAAACTTTTTTACCGAGAGGACAAGTGACATGGTTATAGGTTAATCAATCATTAATATATGTGACAATATGGAGCATATGAAGCAAAGTGATGTGACAACATTGGCTTATGTGGAGGGGGTAAAGTGGACACATCATTGCTTGAAAGGTGACGGTATTTAAATGTTGCATATGCATGATGACTCGGCATAACTCCTAATTAAATATAATTAATCTAATTATAATTTATTGAAGTGATAAATGAGTGCACTTATCTTGTTGTTTGCTTATCATGATGGTTGTGCATGATTATTTGAACTTGAGTCTTGGCTGCATGTAAGTTTTCACAATGCTACAAACATTTTTAAAATGATGTTAGCTTCTCTTTACTTCAAAAACATAATTCCTGGAGAGGGAACTTCAATTGCGGGGTGTTAATCATTGCTTGTCCATCACCTACACATGGATTCATTCTTAATCTTTGTTATGATTTCATGAGTTTTGTCAAACATGAAAGATAAAAAGGGACTTGTTTCATGTGGCTAAAAGTGGAACTTGTAGTCATTACACTCTCTCATTGTGATGGAGATTATTCCTTTCTACATCCTCTTGAAATTAAACCCTATAAAACAAAAAATTCATAAAATAAATGTGTTAGCAGAGTGTTGCATTGATCACCTAGAAAGTAGATCACAAAACTTTTATTTGGCCTTGGAATATATAGCAAGTTGAATACACCAAGACCACAAAAATATCTTCAATCCTTTTGAAATATCAAAATGTGAGCGAACAGGCTCAACCTCTTAGGTTAAATCTAATGTCCTTACTTTCATTCTTTTTTACCTCATTTGAATAACTTTATGAATGAACCTTTGTCAACTGGATTTTTGTACAATCTCATCTTGTGGCCATTCACTAATAGCTTGAACCTCACATGATCTATGGTAGTGAGATTTATATATCCATTAGGAAGATATTCTCAATCTCATAGGATCATAACCACCTTTTTTATCTTCCCTATATGATCCTTGTATTTTAAATCAAACAAGAGTGCCCAGTCTCCTTCTTGGAACTATCTTGTCTTGATGTACCAATCATGCCATTTGACTCTTTTCTTTTGCACCACCTATGTGTTATGTACTACCTATCTTCTCAATTCATCTAACTCATTGATTTGGATAATTATTTTTCTTTGATCTTTTGATAAATCTATGCCCAACTCAAGTGCAAGTCCTCAATGTTTTGTGCTCAAATTCAATTGAAAAAACAATAGTCTTTCCATATAGGAAATTAATTAGTGTAAATTTAGTTATGGCCTTCATGTTGTGTTGAATTCCTATACCACTTTTGGAAGCATTTCTTCCCAATATTTCCTATGGAGTGCAATGGTATTTGTCAATATGGCCTCTATCTCTCTATTTTGTAATGTAGACACCAAAATTGGGTCACACTCCCTGGATCCCATTTCGACTAACCAACTTAAAAAAATTCACCTAACCATGACCCTTATACCCCACATTAATATTAATTTAATTATTTACAGTTAATTAATACTCATCATCACTTCATTCATTATTTAATTACCTCGAGTTAAAACTAATTTCCACCTCACCCCACCACCTCACCTAAACACCTCACCGTAAACCTATTCATAACATGCTTCCATAACTAACTAAGACTTAACCCTACTTACCTTAATGAAATAAGACTTAGTATAAACCTAAAATCACATGCGTATTCTCCCTCTAACCTCTTTCCCATGCATCTAAGTGTAACATTTAATTTAGGAGCATAGCCAAGATCTGTTATTTTAGGAAACCTAGAATATCCTTCCTTAACCGATGCCATTCAACCCGAAGGCGATGCCGGTATCCCTAAACCATCGTCGGTTACCATTTAACCATTCTCATAACCTTGTTTAGAGGTTAGACACATTCTCAATTTTTTGAGCAAAGGAGATCTACATGTAAGCAAGAACTAGAGCTCTTTCACACACCCAGGTAGACATAACCAACACAACCATTGATCATAAGGTCTTGCATTCACAGGAGCACTCCAAGAAGTAATGCCGAACATTGATCACCATTTCACTCACCACCACCCAGCCATTGAACCTGCACAAATGTAGGTGTGTATCTAACTGTACCACTTCATTTCCATATAGTTTATAAATTTTTCACCTTTTTTTTTTATCAATAATTAGCTATATTTTAATCCTACCACTATTACCTTCTTATGAACCCGACCATTCCCATCACTCATTCCCCTTTTAATCACCTTTTTCTACCCCTAAGAACCTCTGAATATTCCCAACATCCCCCTAGACCTAAACCAACTCCTCACCATCGCTGATTCAGTCTCAGACAAATCCCCAAAACCATGAACTATTGAGTTATTACCAACCCATAGTAACTATCATCGGTCCTTACTAAAATATTGTCGGTTATACAGATCGATGTTAATCTTTGTATCTAGAAACCCTACTAATACAAGATCCTAATACCCCTTTTTAAGTGATTCAAGTGACCCAAAACCTGAACTTGACCTGTTCTTGTTCTAGCACCTTAGTTGTTTACCTTATTTCTAGATTTGATTATAGCTTTGGCCTTGTTATGTTATATTTTCTTATTGTATCTAGATGAGGTACCTAAATCATATCAACTACAATAGGATTCTATTTACTTACATTGTTTATTGCATTAAATTGTATTAAAATAGTGGGTTGACTGCCACCAAGGAAGTATCACACTTCTTGGATCTAGCACATGTTAGGCAGCCCACTGACATATATTATTTAATCCTCTTTTTTGGTCTTGTTGTGTATTTCAGGTAGTTCCTCCTAGCCAAAAGGAAGCTCTCACAGTCAACATTAGATCAAGAAGTCAGAAAATGTGCAACAACCTTCAAACTGACCGTCACTACAGGTATTCCTCCTTGGCCCACACCATTATCTGTTTCATCCAAAAACTTAAAGAAAATGATGAAATAGTAACCTCTACTTGGCAATTAGACTAGAGATGGTATGGTGTAGACTTCTTATGTCTGATTTCATATTATTTAACCACATCATAAATTAAATCAGTAGTAAAATGTGTACCTTAGTTTGTAACAATATCCCTTAGGACTCTATACCTGGTGAAGATGTGATCATATAGGAACTTGGTTACTTTCTCACTTTTCTGGTTTGGCAATGCCTTCACCTCTGTCCACTTGGTTAGGTAATCTATGCATACCATGATGTATTTATTCTACTAAGATGGATGGTCTATTAGACCAATAAAATATAAGCCCCTCTTTTCAAAAGGCTACAAGACCAATAGAGGATGCTATGACATATCATCAGATCTAGTGGGCTTACCCATTATTTGACATTTATCACATCTCTTGGTGTATAGTGTTGCATCCTTATGTAATGTTGACCAATAAAAATTGATATCGCCAAATCACCGCATCCCCCAAATGGCCAAAATGTGAACATGACGTTTTTGTGATTGGTTACCATGGGATCACCTCTCAAGTTGTGGAACTTGGGCTCATAGTGAACCTCCGAAGAAGGCCAAATTCCTCTTCCTAAACTAAGTGTTGTACTACTCCTAGTGTGATAAAATGGTTATCTAGACCTATGCTAACATTTTCATGGGTTTAGGGAAAGAGATTTGCAATAAATAAAACTATACTAGGGATGGTGATGCACCAAATAAAGGGTGTTACTATACTTTTAGAAGAGTTGATTTGAAGAGGGTGTTTTACACCACAAGCCAACTTCACCTATGTAAAGAGGGTAAAAAGAATACCATAGACTAAGAAGCACGTGTTACCTTTTTTAAAATCAAGTACACAAACAATATTTCAATCTTCTAGTGAATAAAAATGAAAATGAGAAGAATGAACATGTACCACAACTCAACTACATGTAGAACTCCACCACTTGATAAGCACGAACTCCAAAATCTATAATGAAAGTTAAACTTACACAATGTTTACGTAAGCATGAGAAAGACACAAATAATTATGTGGAATAATGAAAAGAACTAATGTTATTCACAAAACATATAATTTTATTACTTCAACAACATGAAAAATGCATCATTACATTTATAAGAGGCAATGCTTTCTATTATAGTCTTGGAGAAGAGGCTTGAAATTTCCCAATCCACAAATATAGCTTGCGAGAGAGAGAATTCTTGAAAAATATACACTTATCTAAGATTTCTAACGTGTGTCACACCTCTAAATTCTATAACCAATATGTAATCCCTTGGAATGAGCCTCCAATTTACATTTATAGAATAATTTTGTGAGAGAGAAGAGGAGAAGTCAAAAATTCCTTCCTGGAATGAAGGTACATGATGGTCAACATTTATTACAAATTTAGTTGAACCACTTAACCCTCCATCATGTGCCATTAATGAAAGGTCTAGAACTTATCCATCTCATCTAATTAAAAGAATATTTAAATAAAATATTTTAATAATAATAAAAATATTAATTTAATTATTATTTTAAAATAATATCAATTTAATGACAATTCCAAGTGGGACCCCCTTAGGGTTGGTTTGCATTGAAGAGTGCCCCTTGAGAGAAAGGAAACTCGGTGGTTATCCTACTCGTTAATTCACCGAGTTAGTAAATGTGAGGTTCCCCCTTCGCAAGCCTCGACAAGCTCTTTGTTGTGCACCAAACTAATTCTATGCATTGACATTTAACTCGCTTGCCTTTGCCAAATTACTCAAAGACAGGCCTTACTCCCTCATTCACCCAACTTGGTAACATCAATTTTTATTGTTCAAGCTCTTTTATGAGCCCATTTATGAGCCAACTCCACTTATAACCTATTCTATGGCTCGAATCAGCTTTATGAGCCTAAGTGGGTTATCCTCAAGTTCAAGCTTGTGATATTCTCAGCCACATATGACCACTTGGCTTCGAGCTCATTTTTTGTTCATACACTACGGGATTTATTTTTCAAAAAAATTTAGAATACAGATTGGTCCTCTCAACTATCAAAAATAATGAACTCCATGTCATCTTTATCCATACTACACCCTCAACTAGTTGACACCGGTGATCTCTCCCCATAGCTCGATCTCACGAACTCTTTGTCATCTCTACTTAACAATGCATATTGATATCTCCTTCAAGTCTTCCTCCACACACATAACCCATTCTCGGCTCGACTCTAGTACGGAGTTCCTCTTTGTGGGCCTACCAAGCTCTTTTTGTGCACCAAAATGATCCGGTGACAACTTGTGGGTGCACCTACATTTTTTCATCCTTACCATTTTCACCCAATGCATGGATTCAATCTTCTATTTCATGATGTTTTGACCATGAGTTACTCATACGTGTTGCATTTGATGAGTTCCCTTACCTCACGTGAAAATTTCTACTCTTCTTACGATATTTTACATGTTGAGCTTACCTTTGAGCCCTAGTCTCCACCTCCCATGTGTATGTGTAGCTCTTGAATTTTTTCCATACCAAGCTCAAATTCTTGTATAATTTGAGCTCACCAATATTTCCCTCTATCTATGAATTTCTGTGAGCCAAGCTTCCCATCATCAGGCCAAATCAAATCTAGAACTCAATTTCTCAATTCAATGCTCAACATAACACTAAGTCCATCCTTTTCATAGTGGTCAAACTCGTTATGCTGGTTCATATCTTGTCTCAACCTTTTCCACACTACTCGACACTTCAATCGATCCTCAAATTTTGATGTCATATACTCCTTTTACCTAATTATTCACTTCTTCGAATAGCTCGGTGCATGATGTCGACCCTCTTAATATTTCCTCTCCAACAATCACCTCGACATCCTCACTATGAGCCTGACCCTATGACCATGATTCTGAACCATACGTATATCTAAGTGAGCAAATCTATGAGCTCATCATAACCATACCGATGCTTAATGATCTCCTCATGAGTTGTTATTTTTTTATGTGTACCACTTTGAGTGACTTGGCCATTGTTCTACAATATTGATTGAAATCCCTTCCACGAGCTCACCATGCTTTAACCGATCCATCCTATGCATTGAGCTCCTTGATTGACTCAGCCTTAACTGTTCTTGGACAAATCGTCTCGTTGAGCTCAATATCTACAACCAATATGTATAATTTCTTATCTGGGTTCACATTTGTATAGCTCTTAACCTTACTTAGCTTGATGCTACTGATTCCTACAAGCACCCTAATAAAATCATTTTTTCCTTTAAAGGGATTCTATTTGAATACATTATTAATCCCTTTATATCATGTTGATTTATAAACCTTGACACATCTTGTCACCTAACTATTTGATCGTGTCGAGCTCCTTCCATACATTACCTGCAATGCTTTTTCCTCAAGCTTTGAAATGACCAACTAGAGCTTCAAGATTCTCAGAGACATGGATCTCGCAGATTGAATCCATCCGAGTGCTTCTAAGTATTAACCTATATCTTACTTAAGTATTTACTTAACCTTGACTCAAAAATACCTTCATCGAATAAGCTTTAAGAAAAAAATATTACTCACCATCGATATATTTTCATGAAATCATTTACTTAACATGATCACATGCCTGTGTATACTCCAAAAATACTTATCCATCTATTTTCCATATACTCAACCCATATTTTGAGCTACATTAGAGGAATTGTGGTCTCTCACATTCATCAGATGACCGGGTCTCTACATACGGATTTTAGATCTCTACCAACCTCCCACTATTCAAGCCACTCGGCATCCTAGATTTTAGCATTCCTACAATACAAATCCATTCCACGTATTAGAGGATTATTCCAAATGACTAGGATTTTGATGTCAATAAAAAATCCTCGTTTTCCTATCAATGCAAAATTTCAACTCTAGCGTGCCTACACAATGTACCCACCTAGAAATGCTTCCTATAATCTTTGCATAGAGGAAATTTTGAGTCTTGGAATATGAGGATCATCTCACCATCATGGCATGGATTATTTTTCACAAAATTCCACATTCTTTACAATTCAACCCTTAGAACTAGAAAACCCGTGAAAGCATTTTTTAGCTCATGAATCAGTGACCAAGCTCTAGACCAAGCTATGTCTCAACTCCAATACTCGTAGAGCTCCTCAACTCTGCTTCATGATCATGAGATCCCTTTATTTTCATTGAAACTCAAACTCAATCAAGCTCTATTTGATGGGCTTTGAGCCATCCATGTATTCACCTTAGCTCAATTCCCCGAGCTACTCTCTTACTCAGGTTCTTTGTTAAATTCATGGCTTCAAAACTATGAGATTAACACGTTCCTTTCCTTTAATGCATGTCTTAGCTGACATGTCCATAAATGAGTGCAAAGTTATCTCTTAATCCAATTCAAAATTGATCAACCCACCATGAACTCTTTCTTGAGCCACTCTTCCAAGACTCACCGAGCTCCCTCTTGAACGACTCGAGCGATCCCTAAAAATGTTTCTCCATCAAGCCCATTTTCAAGTCATTATATGAACTTATTTATTGATCATTTCATCTTGTAGATCTTTAACCATGCTTTGTAGGACTTGACTCAAATGAGTGAGCTCCTCACTAAGTGAGCTCAACTTAGTTTAATTCAATATTAGGTGAGCTCTCTTTATGCAACATTAGGTGCACTTTTAGTAATTTTTTAGAATGAGTTAATACAACCCAACCCTTTTACCTTATATATCATATCAACTCACCAAGTAGCTCATTGAGCTACTCGGCGAGTTGATATAACTCAAGACCCTTTTGGGGCATTCCCACATTTGATATTAAAAACCTCAGATTTCCTATATCCTCTTTGAAAATTGAGGATCGTAGAGATATAGTAGAATAACTTCAACATGATTAATTATTTACTTTAATTACTTCATGTCCACAATGAAAAAATTGGGTCCTGGGATCGGTGTTTCATTTCAAACATAATAGGACCCCGTTGTCCAATTTATCCATGTGTGAAAAATTAGATAACATTTTTGGCGACCTCTCGGGGATGATTTCTGTAAAGCATGATTATAGTAGCCTTAAATCATCTATTATGCATGGAGTGTATATTGGAATCTTGAAGATGATTTGATACATCTCAAAGTATCCTTGGTATTATTGATATTCAACTCTTTGGTAATGCTAGGTAGGGAAAGTACTAATTTTTTTAAAAATTGACACCTACAAAACATTGTGGGATTACAATAAAAATTTGAGGAATCGGGAAATTTTGAAACTCTTTTGAAAATTTGACCCTTATTTCTCCTTGAAACTTATAATGATGATACAATGCACAAGAACAACAAAACATGCGACAATAAGGGAAGCAAAAACAACAACCACACAACACAATGTGCAAAAGCACTTAGAGGAAAACACCTAACTAAAATGTACAAGGGGTGGAATGATCTCAAAAGAAAGATTTGATATGTATCCCATTGACATGAATGGGAAATTCTTCTCCATTGATCCTAGAAAGATGAAATGAATTCACCTCTTTATGCAACTCATGATAATGCATCGACTGCTCCAGAGTGTCAAACTTGGCATGCTTTCCTAGTTTGGCTCTATTTCCATCCCATTTGAGAACTAAATCTCCCTCTTGAAAATTCTTGTTGGAAGCCTTCTTGTCAAAATATTTCTTAACCTAAGCCTAATGTTTCTCCAAAGTATTCATATCCTTATTTTGTACTTCTTCTAACTCCATGATCTCAAAGCAAACCTAACTTTCATAGGATCACTCTCCATAACCTCAAACTGATGAGATAACTCCAAAGAAGGTAACTCTAAGGAGAGCAGAAGTTTTTCTTCTCTTTCATATATAAGCATGAAAGGAGAATTTCTAATGGCTCTTTTAGGTGTGATCCAATCTACCCATAAAACATTCGAAGCTATGTGTGTCAAGTCCTCCTGTTAGTCTCCATTATGCACTTGATAATCCTTGTGAGGTTTTTTTCTAGACTTAGCCAATCCATTTCCTTGTAACTTTAGGTAGACCCCATTCACTCAACTTCAGACTAAGAAAATCCATTGCATTGTATGAAATAACTATAAATGGAACACTGAACCTTGTCATTATACCTTCTAAGAAATAAAGAACTGCCTTCTCATTTCTCTCCTTCAATGCTAATACCTTTTTCCATTGAGTAAAATAGTCCATTACAGTAAGGACCCATTTATGTCTATCACTTGATGGAGGATTAATCATTCCAATTAAATCAAACCACCATTTAACAAAGGGTTGGTCCACTTGAATTGAATGCAGTGGAAGAGCCGCCAAATTCTCGCTTCATGGTGAGAAAGGAACATTCCTTACACCTTCTTACCCAAATATGTGCATATTTGAAAAAATATTACCAATAGTAAGTAGCTTGCATGATCTTGGTAGCAGTTGTTCATGTAGAATAATGTCATCTAGATAGGCCATTGTGAAACTCTTCTAGTATCTTACTTACCTATTACAGTCCCATGCACCGAAGGAGAACGCCATTCAAATCCCTTCAAAAGAGAACACTATCTACAAGAACATATGGAATAGATTGAAAATGGAAGGTCCATCATTGAGTTTTATCCATGTTCATAGGATATGCTCATGAGAAAAGGAAACTCTTCATTTTGGATAACCAGTCAACCTGATCATCACCTTCATCAGTGTTTAGGAATGTCACGTCCTCATCACCTTTTGATTTCAATTCTACAAAAATTTTTGACACAAACCTTTACCTCTGAAAATTTTGGTAACTTTGATATGTATGTCATACTCCATCACCTTCGTGATCCATCCAACACACTTTTCATTCATCTCTTTGTTCAGCAAAAATTCCTTGACACTGGATGAGATACCATTAGATGATTTTTTTTTGGAAAACATGTGCTTGAATTTCTTCAAGGATCGAATAACCATAAATACTTTTTTTTTTCAACGAATGAATATTTGAACTCATAGTATTTGAGGGATTGATTGAAGAAATCAATTGATATTTGAGCTCATAGTATGATAAGTACTTATCTCCTTCGGAGAAATTATCATGATACTAGCGCTAGATCCATTTTTACTCCTTAAGCCATCAAAGAAAAATTGCCACAGTCCTTCAGAATTACTTTGTGTTTTGACACATTGTAGTATGATCGTACCTTTTTCATGAATGTAGGATGTCCCCAATCTTGTCTCTTCCAAAAGAATCAAACCAACTTCTTCCTCTTCCAACACATCGGTGTAGGTATCATATCGTTGATCTCCACTTACTTCATCATACATAGTATTGGGAACTTTTCCACAAGAGTGTTTAGTTCATGATCAACATATTCTTCTTTTGGATCACTGATGGTATAATTTCCATTTATAGAACTAACAATGTAGGGTTCTACATGATTATGGCAGATTGGTTCCACCCTTATAGTCACTTTGGTTTCATATTGATTCCTAAGAATCATATGTGACCAATCATCCGATAGATAACCGCCCATCTTGGCAATGAAATATCATGATAGGAAGATGAAAAAGAGAGGAGGGAGATCAATGACTAATATGTCTTGGGTGAATGAAAACTCAGGCATGCATGGATGGTAAGTTGAAGTCCTTTGATAAATCCAACATTTTTAATAATTATTTCATCCAAATGAACAACTCCTCTTGCAACCAACGCATATTGTATGCCTAGTACATCTACAATTTGTTTGGGCATGAATGAGATAATGACACTAGAATCAATCAAGTAATTATGTACCGGTGGTCACTGATGATCAAGGGAATATAGAATGGTGGTGGTTTGTTTTCTCTAGGAAATATTTTCTCTTCCGGTTGACACAAATTTATAGTAGTTTTTTTCCCATGACTTGATGATTCATTGGTTGTACCAAAATTTTTAGAACCTCTTGCAAAAAGTTTCTTTGAGAAGGAATTGAGAGTGTGTCCCACATGGTAACACTCAGGTTGGTATTATTCATTTGTTCTACAATACTAAAGGGAATTGCTCCTACTTTTCTAAAATTTCTTTGGGTGTTAGAATCCTCTTTTGGAAAGTTCTTGTTGGGTATTGTGATGCTTGAAGAACCTTCTTTCCTTACATCTTGGCTAGCATGTGTTTCTAGTGGTTTCTTTCCCACATATTTATTAACCACCGCTTATGGCTGAGGCTGTGAAGTGGATACTTGATTATATTTGGAAGGTTGAGATTCCATTTCTCTCTTTTTGGAACAAGTGTTTTCCACCATTAATGAATAATTTGTATTCAACCCATAAAAATATTCTTCTTTCTAATTTAGCAAAGTGGTTTCTTCAGGATCCTACGGTTGATTTGCTATTTCCTATGTAGATGAATTTTCTTTGGCTCTAGAGGGACATATATGCTTTAAAATAAAAGGGTTTGGCTAAGAACTCCATTGGGGAAAATATTTTGATTGCATGGTTGAGAAAAATGATAACACCATTTGTAGTCTTGAACTAGATTATTCTAGATAGGTACACGGGCTCTCGAAGAGATAACAACAAGATAATTCCTAAAGTTTAGAGGCCTGAAATTCATAACTTGATGTGTGGTATGATTTTGAGGTTGATTGTTCCCTTGAAAAGGAGGGTGGTTAGCCTAATACTACTAATTTTGTGGCTGGTATGGGTGATTATATTGAAATTGTTGCCTTTTGAGTTCAACAAGATCATTACCAAAAGTTTACAGTATTGACATGACTTCAAATAGGTCATTTGAAGAGGTGGGGGAAGATTAAGTTGGTTGTTTGGAGGCTACTGGAATAAGAGGAATGGTAGGATGATTATTTGTAAGATCTGGAGACAATGGAATTAGTGGTCGAGGAGTTATCTTTCCATCCTTGTTGGGCCTCAAAATATTTCGTAAGTACCGGAAGGCATGTGAGTATGTGGGACTAGTAAGAAGAAGGGAATGTGGTGATAAACAAATAGAGTAAGGGTTTAGGAGAAACCTAGGCGCATGCATAAGACAATATGCAAGATCTAAGGACTTAGCCATATTTGGCATTTTGGAGGCACTTGAGGAAAAATATGACCTGACTAGGCATGCTGAGTGGATAAGGTGCCAGCCTAGAGACTTGGTGGTCAAGAAAAGGATATTCCATGCAGGGAATATTACTAGAAATAAATCATTACAAAAGGTGGAGAGATCGGAATAGGATAAGTATTCACCAATGAAGGACCACATGAACACTTGGCATGCAATCTACTCTTGAATAAAGGCATGGTGATGGGTATTAGACCTATAATAAGAGATGCTTAGGCATAAGGGATAAAAAGGAGGAATACCTAGAGTATGGGGAAGGTGAAGCTCTATAAAAAGTATTAAGAGGCCCTAGGGTTGGGGTTTCTCCATTAGGGAGTTGCAAGAAGGTCATCATGTCTAAGGGATGGGTATATAAAACTCATGTAATAAGGGGGGCATAGCTAGGACTCCTGATATATGAGTTAGATCTTTTTTTAACATACACTATATGGGATGGATCCTTGGCATTCACTGTGTTTGACCTGGCATGGTCTTTTGAATGTAATGTGGTTACTTAGCACTCTTGATCAATATATATTTGTTCTGAATATCTTGTTCATGGGTGCAAACCCTAGTGTCATTTCTTCATATTATAAATTAGATTTTTTCTTCATAATCCATGTTGTGTTTTTTCTCTCATTTTCATGCATGGGTATAAGGATATGGTAACTCATATTGTACTTTTACATGAATATCCACTTTTCTACATTTAATCCTCTAACAATGGCAATATATTCTCACAATTCTCACATAAAGGAGGGGCTTGATGCTTGCATGTGTCTAAAGTGAGCACCCAAATCTCTTTGGGTGATAGGTGACGTGCATAGGATTAGAAGGTTGTACTAAGGGTGCATGAAAAATGACTACATCTTGGTTAATATTTTGAGACCTCTTTTCAAAGTAGTGAGAATGGTGCATGATGATAGAGTGCTTGACCTTGGACAATGTCAAAGCTTGGTTTATAAACAAGGATGATGATTTTGCTTAGATATTTAGTACTAGAACTAAGTTTAATGCACGTAGATGGGTAGAAGATAATGTGTATCATGATCTCGTATGAGATCTTATGTTGTTGCTTTCTAGTAGATTTTTATGAATGGATTTTGACATACACATCTAGATCAAGATAGTATTATATATATCGCATGTGGACCCAAGATGAGTATCGAGGTGCGGGATGATGATCGACTTGGACATGTGTTTTTGATCATTGGTGGTGAAGGGTGTTGACCATTTATAACTTGGAATACACTATTTCTACCTATTCTTGTCTAGAGGTTACTGAGTTTGAGTTCTTAAGAGAGCCTTGATGATCATTTTTACATGTTATTCCTTATGCCATAAAGTTCCTAATCATTACCCTAAGTATGGAAACATTTCCTATGTCCGGATAAATATCTTTTGAGTGCTTTGGGAGTGGAAGCTAGGGTGGAGGAAGATGGTGTACATTACGACTAAAAAGAGAGAGAGGAGAGACAACTCAAGTATAGTGAAGCTCGTGAAAGGTATTTGGCTAGAAAACATGAGGTTGTAGCACTAATGGATCTATGGAGGTAGATATTATGGGAAGGAATTGAGGTTCATGCAAACAACATGGAGCTTGAGAAGTATTTTCTACCCCATATTGGCAAGCGCAGGAGAGAGACCCCTTCCATTTCTGATGAGAGTTCATCACTTGGAGAAAGGAGAGCCATTGGGATGAATTTGAATCCACATATTGACCAACGAATTGGCGGTTTTTTTTTTTAAATCTAGAGATAAGTATTTATAACCCAGATTAGTATTGGTAGGAGTGACCGATATGCACCTAGGAGATATAATTTCTCATTGTGTACATTTATGGCTACACAATCATTCCATATATATGGAGTAATATTGTATAAAATAAAATTTGGGCAAACTACAAGTACACAAATCTTAGGTATCACATCGGAAGTTATGCAACACACACATATGGTAGCGGTGAAATCTCATAGACTATTGACATGTAGTTTAGTGGGATATTAGGGACACTAGGAGAAACCACTTCAGGCCCATTACTAGCTACATGAGGTGGATCTGGTGGTATTAGAGCTGGATGACCTATTTGGTCTAGCGCAGATCTTGAGGATCGATGGGTCGAGGGACAAGACCTAGTGGATCTAGTAGATCTGGTGGTGGAGGTAACATCGGAGGAAATCAAGGTTCGGATCGGGAGGATAAGGATCTTAACCACCTTAACAAATGTCCTTCAAAATATCTTTACATCTACCAAACTACAAAGTTGTTGGGGATGTTTGCAGAGCATATACGTAAGTATGAACTGCTATAATGTGAAAAGGGGATCACTACCCTAGAGCAAAAGGAAAGTCATTTTAGAAACGAAGTTGTAAGGATGTGTGTATATTTGGTACCAAAATTATGACCCAATCAAATAGTGGTCGATTAAATTACATCATGAAATGCCTTCTGGATGAATTTCATATCTCGAGTTTGAAAGAAGAGAATTAACTTGTTGAAGGAGATTCAACAAGGTATGGCAGAAAGTGTATGAGAGTAAGATGTACATTTCAAGAATCTCTTATCAAAACTATCTTATGATATTCATCCTTCTTAGCATGCTCAGTGGTTTGTTGGATGGTTGATAACACCTTTTAGGAGAGAAATTTCACACAAGATATTCACAAACCCACGTAAAGGCTTGGAGGCTTCCCTACATGCCGAGGCTATTGGGAGCATGGATACTGGTGTTAGCCCTTTTCTTGAGGCTTAGATTGTTGTAATGGCCTAGTACCTAGAAAATCTATATGTGAAATCAACACATGAGACTCATAGTGGTTTATGGTGGAGGGATTGTGATGTAGATGGGAATACAAATGATAATTTCCCATGAATATTGGTAGGCGCCATGATAGTAGATTGTGAGATCTTCCATGAAGATCATGATGCAAGTAGGTTCCCACTACTGTAATGTGTGATCCATAAAAATGTGTCTTACTATTGCAATATTTGCACCTCTACTACTCATAACACCAAGGATTGCAGATTGATTGACCAGATACATGATGCCATTGATATTGGTGTGCGAGCATGACCATCCTCAAAAACTATTCAAAGGATAATGTTCATCACTATGACTGGCACACAGATGGAGGGGTGCATGGAAGAGGTTTCCGAGGAGGATTTTGTGGTCATGGTAACCATGGAGGAAGAATTTATTTCTTGTGTGGAACCTGTTGGAATTGTGGGTTTACTAAGCATGATAAATGTGAATGCCCTGATCTGTTGCAATGATCTTGGTGTGGAAAAAACCATAAGTATGAAGAGTTTCTAGATATATTTGAACATATGAGACAACAACATCGAAACAAAAAAAAGCTTTGGAATGGTAAGTGTGAGTAAGGCTGATTCATAATGGATGCCAAAAGTGGCATGCAATTTAGAACTAGAGCCTATACTAGTTACGATGTGAGATGAGGCTACACACGTAAGGGATATACCAAGGAAGAAACCATTTGTTACAAGAGAAGAGGTGGTGCATGGGAATTATCCGGATCCTACTCATCATAAGGAGGTGTATCAAGAGATCATGGATGTAATTCAAAGCCTACAAGGAGAGATCCAGTACCTAAAGGAATAGTCAAGATAGTTAGAAAAAAGAAGAATGCAAAGGCTCCATAGAAGGATCTAGATGAGGTTAAGGAAGTATGCAAAATGTTAAGGAAAGAGAATATCATTCCATTGTTAGGATAATGGTTATTTTTAGAAAAAGGTACCACGTGCTTTGAATCGAGAGTGAAAGGAAAGTCCTCAGTATGCTAACCTTCCTCCCCATAGCCTTGACTATGATAAGGATATTACCTTCATTTTATGTGGATGGATGGATTTTGAGCAATATTCTTATTGACATGGGTGCGGAAGTCAATGTTCTAACCCTAGATGCATTGCATCAAATGGGAAGGCCCCCATTATAACCATCTTTGAATGTGTTGTATATGGATAATAAGACAAGGAAAATGCCCATTGGTGTCTTGAAGGATTTTTTTATCATTATCCAAGGGGGAAAGTTCATTGGAGAATTTGAATTCAATGCACTAACTGAGGTAGAAAACTTTCTCACATTGCTTGGGTGCCCAACGTGTTACAAGAACAATATTGACCTAAGGTTCAATAAGGGATACATAAGATTTGAGAACAAGGAAAAGTGGGTTATCATCCCCTTAACTGATGGAAATTCATCCCACTATCATGTATAGTTTTAGTGGTGAATATTCATAATATGGTGAATATTCCATTTTAGGAAAATTTGAAAAGGTGATTTTTCTCTCGTGGGTCAGTGACCTATTCACCTAAAAATTACAATTTAATTTTTTTAGGGGTCATCTTTGCCTACACTTGAAATATATCCCCTATATAATCCTAGATTATTTGCTAGGTAGAACACTTCTACTTCACTCATACCACTTGGGGCATATCTTTTATCAAGTACAATAAACTTGTGAAGCAACAGAGGCCAGTACATAAAGTGTATTTTTATAGATATTCATCAAATTTGTAGTCAGGTGACAATCATTATTCTCGATGAATGAAAAAATGTTCCATTGAAGCGTGACAAGGAGAGTTAGTTGATATGTGACAAGAGTGTGAATGTTGTAGACACGCGATAGGAGGGTGGTGTTGACACACAATAGGAGGGCAAAGGCTACAGATGTGCGACAGGAGGGTAGTGTTTACACATGATAGGAGGGTAGAGGCTGTAGATGTGTGATAGAATATTTGTTGTCATGCGTTAGAAAGGTTATTGACGTGTGACACCAAACCTCCTATCGCTTGTAAGCAAGGTTGTTGATGCATGACAACAAATCTTCAAAGTTTGTTGTCATGCGTCAACAACCTTACTGACATGTAACAAGAGGTTTGTTGTCACATGTCAACAGCCTTTCTAACATGTGACATAAAATATAATGTCACGCATCTCGTAACCTTACTCGTTATGTGAAACATTTGCACACAAACCCCAAAAAATTCTCCTTTTAGTGAAACCGGTTCTGGGGATATTTGCTAGGTATTTTCCACCTCCAATTTCCAAGAGGTCTCTTAAAATGAACCTTGCCCCTTATACTAAACCCTTGGGAGAAGAAATAATTGACAAGATCTATGTATGCTCTATTAGGGACCTTGAGGTGATTCACCCTACAAAGGGAGTTATTCAGTTTGAAGATGCTTAGTCCATAAGTGATACAACTAGTGTGGCATGTGACAATTGGGCACATGGGACTTATGAGTTAATTGGGTGATAGTTAAGAGGCTCTGTTATGAGAGTGATAAAGGAATTCTCAGTCAAGCACCTGGGAGGGAAGAAGTTTTTAAGCTACTCTGGAGGGGCCAACCCTAATGAATTCTTATGAGAAATGGAGGCTCAGTGGAAAAATGAGATCGAAAGAAGAGGGATGCTCAGCTATAACTTGCTTGAGACCACAACACATTTGTGGGTGACACATTGTGATAGCCTTATAGGGTGGTGAAAATTAATAATCACATTCTCTATTATATTTTACTAAAGTAATGCACCCACTACAATACGAGACTACCATGGGAAGGAACCCACCTTGTTTCATGTCCAAGCATGTGAGAAAGCATGGATGGAAGGTGCGGAGGCCTTGCCACCTTATTTATGGGTGCATAAGCTATATTCCACCTTACAAGGTTATGCGCACACATGGTATATTCACTCATAAATATGTCACCACACAGAAATTTAAAGCGATTGATGCCCAATCTCCTTAAATCTTTTGATTATAGGAGTACTAAACCATCGGTGGATAGGGTGTTGCAGATTGTCAAGAACCTTCCGATGGGAGATAGTGCAATGACAGAAGATAGAATAGTGGATTTATCGGTTAAACCTAGCTTAAAACCACACTTTGATGAAGAAGAGTCGAAGAGGTGTAACTTGAGCACACGTGTATAGAGAAATACAAGGGAAAAAGTTTTCTATGTAATAGATGGTGAAGAGATGGAGAGTTTGGATGTTAACCATAATAAAGGTACGTGTAAAGTTATTGATAGTGCTAATGAGAAAGCACACGCCTACCATGAACCCCTAAAAAAATAAGGTTAACATTGGTTTAGAAATGAAACGTAAGGATGCCACTATTAGAGACTTTTGGTCAAGAGAAGGAGGTTTCAAATATCATTGATCTATTGTATGAGTTTTAGGACTTATTTCCACATGGATACCATGAGCTTAAAGGAATTCACCACTCCTTGGGAGAAATAAAAAAATTTAAAGGAGGGTATGGGCCTAATTCATAAGAGGCCTTATCAAATGAATCTAAATCTTCGAGTCAAGGTTAAAGAGGAGATAGAAAAATGATCACTTCAGGAATCATTGAAGTTGTGGAGGAATCGGAATGGATAAGCCCCATGGTCATCAGTATTAAAAAGGATGGAAAGATAAGGATCTATGTTGACTACAAGGACTTGAGAGCAGTATGTTTCATTGACCCTTTTCCAACCCATTTCATAGAGGAAATCCTTGAAGAAGTAGTGGGCACGAGATCTATTCTTTCATGGATGGATTTTCGGGATATCGTCAAGTTAGAATTTCTAAAGAAGACTAAGAATATTTTTTTACCACCTTTGAATGGGGAATTTTTTCCTATATGTTCATGCCTTTTGGATTAAATAATGCAGATATTGTGTTTTTGTGCATTGTTGTGTAGGCATTTCAAGACTTCATCCATAAGTTTCTTTAGGTCTACCTTGATGATTGGATGGTGTATGGACTAGTGAAAGACCATTGTGATAATTTATGCTTGATTTTTGAAAGATGTCAGTAGTTGCACATATCCCTCAACATCAATAAGTTTCTCTTCGCTACTCCATTTGGAACCCTATTGGGGAACATCATATGTAAGGAGGGCTTGCTGGTGGACCACACCAAATTTTTCATTATTGTGGGATTAGGGGATCCTACCAGCTAGAGCGTAGTGTATGAATTCCTTGGGTGTATGAGATACTACTAGAATTTTATCAAGGGGTATGCAAATATTTCCTGCCATTGGAGCAAGTTACTAAATCACAAGAGTTCCTTTCACTTGGTAGTGGTGCAACAAACAATGTTTGATACATTTAAGAATAGGCTTATCACTACACCCACATTAAATTTTCCCTCTTGGGATAATCCATTCCATGTACATGTTGATGCTTCAAAGATGGTGATTGGGGTAGTATTATCACAACCTGGAGAAGGGATTGTTGACCACCCCTTGTGTTTTTCTAGCAAGAAGTTAACACCAGTAGAACAAAACTACACTACTATTGAGTGTGAAGCACTATTGATAATCTATGCACTGCATAAGTTTAGGTAGTATCTATTAGGAACACCCTTCATATTTTACATGGATAACATGACATTGAAGTATTTTGTGAACAATCCCATTTTACAAGGGCACATATACTTGTGGGTCTTTTTGTTTTAGGATATTGAGTTTACATTTTTGTGAATCTAGGAAAGAGTCACTCATGGCCCGACCATTTGTTAAGGATTGACTCAGGGGAGGACGCGCAGAGCATTAAGGATGTTATGCCAGACGTGTAACTATTTAGGTTATGACATGCACCCTATGACTTAGAATATATTTCCATGTTTCTCAAAATGGGTGTGGCGTTGGAGGAATAAAGAATTTGGAATGAAAAAAATTAGCCATATGCACCGCTCCCTACATGATAATTGGTGAAAACTTATACAAAGTAGGCCACGATGAGGTTTTGCACTTTGGTGTGTGTTAGAGCATGAGCACATTGCAATAATGGAAGAATCACATGGTGGGATTGTAGGAGGGAACTATGTAGGGAATGCCACCTCGTAGAAGATTCTACTCATAGGAATTTGGTGGAAAATCATCTACCAGATTCCATTGAGTTTGCAAGGCCGTGACCATTTCCAAGTGCCTAAGAAAGACAAGAAAAAAGATGAGATGCCATTGAGACCTCTAACTAGTGCATAACCATTTGAAAAGTGAGCCATTAATTTTGTAGGACCTATTTCACTTGCCACGCAAAGGACTAGTTTGTGTTATATCATTACTTGCACTAATTACTTAAGAATATGGGTGGAGGCATCATCTACAAGGGAGTGTACAACAACAACAACAACAACAACTAGATTCTTATGGGAGAACATAATTAGCAGGTATGGATGTCCTTTAAGCTTGAATAGTGATAAGGGTACACATTTTTTGAATGAAACAGTCAAGATTTTGTTGGCAAAGTTCATGGTGGCCCATCATAAAACCACCCCTTATCACCCACAATCTAATGGAACTACTAAGGTGTTTAAAAAAATTTTGAGTTATACGTTAACTAAAATTTGTGATGTGGGAAGAAAATATTTGTATGAAAAGGTATCAACCATTCTATGGGCATACAGGAAAAGCTACAAGAGATTGAAAAGGGCCACACCATTTCAATTGGTATTTAGATAAGAGGTTTTTTACAAGTTGAATTTATGCTACCATCGTTGCATATTGCTCATGCAAGAGGATTAGTTTATGAACAAGCACTACATGAGTGCATCAAGAAATTAATGTAGTTAGACAAAAGGTGATCACTTACTAGGTGGAGTCAAAAGGCTGAAAAGGCATGACAAAAATCATGGCATGATCGCCATATAAAAAAAAAAAAATTCAAGGTTGGGCAAATGATCTTGGTTTATGATCCAAATTTTGCGCCATCTTGGGAAACTAAAATTCCATTGGTTAGGGCCATACATCATCTCGTACATCCTTGATTCGGACATATTCCAATTACAAAGCGTTGGATGGAACATGGTTGTTAGGCCACTTCAATGGGAGTAGGTTGAAGCCCTACTATAAATAAGTCTTCCTTGTGTTTATAAATAAGGTAGTGTTGCCATTTAGCTTAGGATTCCCCTTAATGCATTTATTTTCCTTGTGTTTCCCTTTCTCGTTGTTTTTTCCCTTTGTGTTTTTTTACACACCTTGCGTATCAATAACCACTCATTATCTTTAAAATTATGTGTATGTGCAAAGGATTGAGCATCTTTGTTTGTGTGGGGTGGAGTAATGCGAAGTAAAATTGAAGTTGGTAGTGGAAGTTGTGTTTCGATGGCCTAGATTGAAGGAGCGTAGTGTGGAAGAGAGTACATAGAAAAGGTGGACATAAGGATTTGGTGCTAGGATAACTTTACAAATACCACATACAATGGATGAGAAGCACAAGAACAACATGAGATCAGGTTAAGGATGGAAGAAGTGCCTTAAGTTCTTCAAGCACGTGAGTGAGGATCTGATCAAGTAAGGATTTTTGTGCGCCGGGAGGTTGTATATATTTTTAACGCAGGATAGGGCATGGGAGTAAGAACACTTAAGGTTAGATTTAGTTGAAAAAACCATCTTTATTGTAGAATTATTTTGGTAGGTAGCATAAAATTTATTGCGGGAGATGAAAAAAGCTATGAGTAGAAGGTTGAGCACATTATTTTTTACCTTGCAATTATGATATCAAAGAGCTCTTGCAGAACTAGGGAATCCACAAAGAAGATTTGTGCAAAGGAAAAATTATGAGAATCTAAGTGCGTGACTAGTGTGATTTGTGAACCAGAGTGGAAGGAGTACATGGGCGTAGGGAAGAATATTTTAGGAGGAGAGTACATCATCTTGTGGAAGGAATTTCCAAGTTAGGATTCTGTAGCTAGGGCACGGGAGTAAAGGGATATTTCGTGAAGGTAAGCCATAAATTTGAGCAGAGTGAGGAAGAAGAGAAAGGAAGAGTTTTTTTTAGTAACCCGACAAGAAGATGACACCAAAGACAAAGAAGGGAAAGGGAAAAGGGAAACATGTTGTTTCCACTAGTTTCAATGAGGAGTGGTATGTGGAGATGCAATACCCAAATGGCGTGTTTTCCGAAAAAGAGTGGGTGTCTCACATAAGGAAAATGGTTGTAAGTGACTAAAACCATTGAACGAGAACCATAGAGAAATAATTGGCATTGGAGATGGTGACACATATAGACAAGCAGACACCAAATTGAATGCCCATCTATTATGATGGGGTCAAGGTGAAAATGGAGAAGGCCAAATTATTGCAGCTATATGAGTTGTCCTTTTTTGGTAAACCCAAGTGGTTGTACCAATGTATCATGTCACACATGCATGAAGACCATCTCTACTTCATGGGGTGAAGGATGAGGATAACTCCTCAACTAATCTAAAAATTTACAGGTCTTACCTGCGAGGGAGATTCACTTGGTGATGACTTGGAGAACATGGAGGCCATAAAGAAAACTGTGGAGTCCTATGACTATAAGAAGGGGTCATGATACTTGTACATATCAGAAATTTCTGAACCTATGATGAGGATGGCCACGTGCTTAGTGACCAAGCTGAATGGACAAGAAATATGGATACTAATCAACAAGGCATGGTTTAATGTGTGTCATAAATTTTTAGAGGGAACTATGTATAACCTATCTTCCTTCATAGAAAATGAGATCAGTAATGCCATGCATGATAGGGAGAAGATCGCATTTGGTAATTTCCTCCTTACCATCATGTTTTCAGTAATTGGAGTGCTTTGGATGGGCCATGAAAATTTGTATGGAAATACCTGTGTTAGAACCCCTCCTTGGCCAATAGATTTGAGATATATAATTACGACACCATGATGGCTGCCCACAAGGTGCACTTGGAGAAATGGTACAATAGATTGTGTGATGTGTTCAGAAATTTGAGTGGAGAATACCCAAAACATTTCAGTGTTGGTGCAAGGAGAAGTTAAGTTTGTTGTATACCAGCATTTCTACATTGGTAGGTTATCCTTAAAATATGGGGCTAAGAGCACAATATTACCCTTCTCTTTCACTGCACAATATTTCCAAGCAGGGGTCAACCGCATAAAGGAGGCAAAAAGACTAAGGTTTGACCTCGAAAGGTGGGCCAATGTCACCGTGAGCTACATAGAAATATGGTATACCCCAAGAAGCATGCTTATATAGAGAATTATTTCTTCCATGAGGTGCATATGATAAAACATGTGACCCTACCAATCACTGGAAGGACCGTATCAAGGGTATGCCTGCACATTAGGCCCAAGTATTAGAAAGGTACCTATGTGGAGAATGATTTCTCCATCCCAAAATACCCTACTACAAGGAAGAAGGTCATGTCGTGGAAGAGGGAGAGAGAGGAGGCACCAACGAGGAAGGCACCAAGTGTACAAACAACATAATTTGTTGGCATGCAAGAGTCGGAGTGCGAAGTTTGAGATCCTATAGAGGTGAGAAGGATGATGACAAACATGAAGAAGCACAGGACCACCCTGTGTACGATGCACATAACTCAGAGGAGGAAGGAGATGCTCATGGAAAGGGGGAAGTGAGGAGGTAAACACTAAGGATCAAAGGACCCCAAGCCTCACCAAGGAGAAAATAGAAGAGGCCATGGAAAGGGAAGTAGTAGGCATAATAAAAGACTTGGTGGAGTAGGAGGTGGAGCACAGTGCTAACAAAATACTCAAAGAGATAGAGGAGGAGAGTGTAGGAAAGGAGTATGGGAGCATGGGTGGAGATCCCAGTTTAGTGGTAAGCTTTTCCAAAAGTAGTGCACATAAGAGGGAAGAGTGTGGTAGCAATGTAGGAGAAAGGAATGAGTTACATCAATAATCCAAGTAAGGTACTTGCATGCATGATTATAAAGTACCATACCTACAGACCAATTCCTTACATGGTATTCATTCGAGGAAGAAGGTGAATACCCTTGTATAAGAAAAATTCTATCTTGGGATTTTGAGTCCCATGTTGATGAGCCAAAATTCAAGGTCGAAAAGGGACACGATGAAGATACTAGAGATGAAAGGATTGAACCCCATGATAAACGTTCAATAGTTATCCTACGATAAATTACGTAATGCACTCAACATGGTATCGGTGGAGGTTGAGGTGAGAATATTCGGAAGGAATGACAGGTAAGGTTCCTGGAGGGAGAGATGGAGAATAAGAATGAAGAGATCATTGAGAAGAGAAAGGATCTAAAGCAAGAGGATATGATCAACACACAACTAAGGTATGAGCTAAGGGAGGAAAAGGTGAAGGTGCACGAGGTCTATAAGAAGATAGAGATGATTATATATGCCATTATATTAAAGCATCCATACCGACCCGTGTGACAAAAATATTCAATCTTGCAATGCTTGGAAGAATTAACCTACATCCTTACCATGGAAAGGCGTCAGCTCACATTAGAAGACTTAACTGCATTATTACCTAAATTCTTATAGTCATTTTTGTACCCTTCACTTAACAGGAAAATCCCATGTGTCTTTGGCCTATCACCCGGCGGGTGCTAGGTGCTAATCTGAGGCATACGCGGGTGCCGAGTCTCTCCTTTATGTGATTTTTGTGAGAATACATCATCTTAGAACATATAATAAAACATAGGATAGAAAATAACTAACCACATTCTTGTGAACTTAGGAGTTATCATCTCATTATATGTAGGTGAGAGAAATAACAAGCAACACATGGAGATGATTCATACAAAAAGAAAATGCATAAGTATTGAACATAGATGATTTATAACAGAGCATTATATTTATATTAGTAGATTCAATAACCACATTACAATCCCTTGAGGTCATAACAGACCCTCATATAAGAATGCAGAGCCAAGTCATGCATCAGGACTATACCATGTTCATTATATTATAAGGAAAAATGAGAACCCATCCCCTTCTATGTGCTAAATGCTCACGGAGCTCTCCTAACCCCTAACCCATAACATCATCCATTCTATTTTTGTAGGGCTTCGCCTTTCTTCAACTATCTCCCATTTTATTCTACCAGTGCTTGTATATATAGCCTTAGCACCCACCGCCATGCCTTAGAAGTTACAAATTGGTTGCAAAGTTTCAAAGTGGTCCTCCATGGGAACATGCCTTTCCAAATTTGAGCTCTCCATTCCTTGTAATGATGTCTTCTAGAACCTTCTATCACATGTATGGAATATTCCCTTTTTCATCCATAATTGCGAAGCCGGCACCTTATCCACAAGGGTCATGCTTTTCTCGTGTGTTTCCTGGGATGCCGAATGTGGCTAAGTACCAAACCTATTTTCCTTGTGCACACATTGTGTTCTGCAAACTCTACTAGAATCTTTTCCCCTACGTGCCTTTAACCGAGTGCCCTTCTTACTAGCTCCCGTGTACCAACGTGACTTCTTGTACTTAGCTGATATTTTGGGGCCCGACATCACCCCACACTATGCCTGTTCTCCCTCCTCGGAAACACTCTTCATTAAAGAATTAAAAATTGTGCATCCTTCCAAATGGTTAGAATGGAAGAATGAAGGAATGAAGAAATGAGGAAATGAATGAAACAATGTGGAAATTTATTTACTACTGGAGGAGGAGGGGGAAATCCTTTCTTAAATCAATTTCTAATTTCCCCCAAGTGTCGACCTCATTCTGTGCTTGCTAATAGAGGTCACCCACTAGGGCGCTCACCTCTTTAAAACTAAGCTCCTCTCCCTTAGTGCTCATTGTCTCTACAATATTCTCAAGTTACTTGCCCAAATATTTGAGTGCATTCATCCTTCGAGTGATTTAAGGGTACACATCCTTTAACTAGTTCTTGATTGAGCCCTGCAAGGTCTCAATGGCCTTTGATTTATTTTCTACTTCTGCTAGGATATTTTCTCACTCCAACCCATTCCCTTTGTCATTTTCCTAGAACTCCAAGAGTTCCACTTCATGGGTGGTAACTAAGATACTTGTCACTCTATCTTTGTCTACGTAGTTGCCATAGGCAGCCTCAACAACTTGCATGATAGCCTTTACATCGCAAAGGATCATGTTGTAATGAGAAAAAATCTCCACAAACCTCATTTTATTTTCTTCCTCCTAGAGTGCCAATGCTTCTTTTTCTGATTCTAGGGAAAGTGGTCACCTAACCATAGTGAGTATGTAGGTCAATTCCTCCAAGAATTACAAGGATGACCCATACTTTTACATGGGTTGTGTTAAGTCTAGATTCTTTAGGATAATGACATCCGTGATCATCTCTAGCTTCTTGTATGCCTCACGCACCCTTACCTTCTCATCTTTTAATTCATGCCTTAATTGAGTGTTGATTAGTTCCTCTTGATTCAGGTCCTTGGTTTTCTCCAAGAGCTCCTCTTCCCTTTTCTCCAACTCTGCCTCTAGGAACTTTACCCTGTCATTTCTCCCAAAGATCCTGGCTTCAACCTCAACTGAGACTTTGTTGAGCACATTGCAGATCTGTTCATCTGATAAATGTTGAGCATTCACCAAAGTGGTTCATCCCATTTTTTTGGTACTTGTATTAATTCTCCTTGGATTACCTCAAATTTTGGCTCATCAATGTGGGACTCAAATGCCCATGACAACATTTTCCTTGTCCGAGGGTATGCACCTTCCTCATCAAATGAAGTCATGGCTAGAAGTTGTTTCGTTGGTATGGTGCTCTGGAAGCACATGCAAAACACCTTTTTGGATGATCAATGTAGCCCATCCCTTGAACTTGTGATGCTTCTATGCTCTTCCACCCTATGTGTGTAACCGTTGAAAATATTACAACCAAAATGGGATCTCCTTCCATGATGTCATATTATTTTTCTACGCTCTCCTCTTTAGCTTCCTTCATCACCACATCTGCATTGTGTTCCACTTCTTGTTCCCCTAGGTCCTTGATGATATTTACCACTTCTTTCTCTATGGATTCTTCTATGTATTCCTTCGTGAGGCTTGGGGTCCTTTTCTCTTTTGTGACTTCTTCCCCACCTACACCCTTGCCTTGGTTTTCAGCTTCTTCTTCATCCTCCTTCACCTCATCTCCTACGTTATAATCCTCATACCCTTCTTCAAAATCATGTATCTTATAGATGGGATGGTCTTCACCTCCTGGTTCATCTTGATCATCATCCGTGTTGTCGATGTAGGAATCTAGGTCTTTTGTTTCTTCGAATCGGCCTCATCATCTGTCACCTTTTTCTTATTCCTTATTGGGGATTCTAGTACAAAGGATTCTTCTTTTTATTTTTCTTCAATAGGTGATGTCTTCCTTAGTGATTCATCTTGAGTGAGGGTCTCTTTGTGCTCTGGAACCTCTTCTTCTGGGTTTTTTTCCTTAATCGGGGACTTCTTCCTCCACACATAAGTACTAGGATTAATGCTTGTCTCGAGGTGCTTACCATCTATGTAGGTTAAAAACTTAGTACATTTTACACCTCTTCTCTCTCTATTTTTCTACACATGTCCTTCTTCCTTCCTGTAGGGTCTTCAGGAATGGATACGTCATTATCTAAGAAAGTTCCCTTTACAAATTTAGGCCTCATGCGTAGATACACCCTTGCTATGGTCCTTCCTGCAATTGATAGCATCAAAGGCTTCATCATTTGTATCTTGTGGGAGAAATATCTCTCCATGTACAAATGATTCTTTGAGTAGACTAGCTTTTGGCGTAGCTCGCGGTGGTCTACATCTACTTCACTAAGGTTGACCCTTAGTCTCTTGGCCTCCTTGAACTAGTTTACTCTGGCTTGGAAGTATAACATGGTGAAGGAGAAGGGTAGTTTACATCATGGACTCATGTTCCCATATTTCATCATAAATATGCCAATGTAGAAGTGTTGGTATAATGCAAACTCTACCTCTCCACTTACGAGTGTGGGAAACTGCTTTGGGATCCTCCACTTAGCCTTGAATGCATCACACATTCACTTATACCATTTCTCCAGCACGCCTTGTGAGCAGCCGTCATGGTTTCACAAGTATATTTTTAAAACATTTTTGTAGGCGAGGATCATCTTCCTGGATACTCTCATAAAAATATTTCTATCCCATCAGGTACTCTAATCTCTAAGAAAAAAATAGTTAGGAGTAAATTACCGAAGAGTATCTTATCTCCCTCCTACCAACTACTCAAAATTTCATCTACGATGAAAGTAGACAAGTTATAGATGGTCCCTTTTGATATATTCTAATGTACATTCATCCATGCCTTATTTACTTGTGTCCACCATTCCTAGTCATTAAGCTTGGTGACTAAGCACGCGGCCATCATCATCACTAGGTCAGTATCTCAGCAATGTCAAAGTATCATGACCCCTTCTTATAGTCATATGCAGCTACAGTCTCCTTGACAACCTCCTTGTCACTCAAATCATCATCAATGCTATCTCCTTCACAATTGAGGTCTATGAACTTGGATATCAGTTGTGGTGTGATGTGCATCTTCAGCCCCGTGAAGTAAAATTGATCTTCATGAATGCATGACATAAACCATTGATACAGTCACCCAAGCTTGCTAAAGTAAGGTAACTCATAAAGCTATAACAACCTTTCCTTCTCTAGTTTGACCTTTACTTCATCATTGTAAATGGGCATTCCATCTGAAATCCTACTATTATTTGGTCAGACCAAATCCAGATGATTTCCTTCTCCTTTTTTCTCGTGTGATGATTATAATCACTTATGGTCATCATCTATGAGTTTGACCCCCATTCTTTCCCTAGCAATATGCCATTTGGGTACTGCATTACTTGCGTAACATTCTTTGTTGGTGCTTACAATGGCAGTAATTTGATTTCCCTTGTCCTTACCCTTTTTTCTTTGGTGAGATGGTCAGTTTCTTGATGCCATTATTATGGTCAGCTGAACTTAAACAATCCTTCCTATTACTCTAGTTTGCTACTATTATCCCAAATTTCCCCCGATAGATTTTGTCAAACATGACTCGTGTAAGATGAAATTAAAGAAATGGCTCTATCAAGTGAATCCATGCTTCAAATCTAGAAGACAAGTTACAAAGCGAGCTTGGAAATGGAATCGCGAGGTTAGGGAGAAGAAAGCAGTGTCAAAAACTAGAGGCTTAAAGGAAAATAAATAGAAAAGGCTTGAAGTCTTGGGGCTCTACAAATGACTCATAATGAGCCCAAAATTGGCTAAGTATGGAGGAGACAAAAAGAGCTTCCAAGTGTTCAAATGGTGCACCTGCAAAGATTAAATCTAAAGGGGTAGACCCAAATGAGTGCCAAGCATCCACACATCTAGATCCCTAAAAAGTTGAACCAGCCGTTGAAAATTCTTCAACTCAGTAGAGGGTGCCAAATGTTTTAACAACACACATTCAAAAGTAGGATCCAGGCCAGAGACTCAAACTTGCGCTAGAACCTCCACATAGCAAATGGTCAACAAAGGTCAAAGGAGAATGGGTCTAAAATGAATAAGTATAGAATGCAGGTGGAAGGTGCCACATGTCTTATTGACACTCCCTCAAGGGTAAAATCTTGAGTGGGTTTTCAAACGAGCGCGGGCCTTCCACGTGTCTCAGAGTCCAAAAGGGACAGAGTCAGGGTGAATAGTCAAAGCATTGAGCAAATTTGTGAAAGAAGCCACATGTTAGCCTGACATAGATTCAAAAGAAAAATGGAAAGGTTTCCCTCAGACATGTGCCACCCTCCATGTTTCTAGTTTCAAAAGGGGGCCCATTTTGGTAGCTGGTTCCTACCATTTTGTACACACCAAATTCAAATTTCAAAAGGGCATATCTTTTGACACAGTGCTCAAAATCTGACAAATTTGGCACCATTGGAAAGAGCTTGATCTCATCTACACCATGGATATCTTAAAATTTAATTTTGGAGAGGTTAATTGGGAGAAAATGAAGAAACGTCTTCGTGTCATTAATACAGGATCTATTTTCTCCAACAACTAGATCGGATTTGATATGATCCACCGTTCTTCCTCCTTCGAGGTGCCAAACAAGTAATTGATGTAGACATGATAGTTTTGGGGTAGAATTGCAGGCATTGAATGCTTCTATTGGTGGTTGTGTTTCAAATTCGGTTTTCCCTCCTTTTTCCTTCTTCCTCCATGGATTCATCTATAAATGTAAGAGCAAGGCTCATTTATTATGTTGGACACTCTGGATCCTTATGCATGTTGCTAAGGACTCCATATTTTCTATATTTTGAGTTGAGACCTCCATGTTTGGCTCTTACAAGTGGATATCGGCCTCCTTATCATCAGAATGATTTGTTCATTTTGGAAGTAATAGAAGCATTGTTTGTGACTATTCTCTGTCCTAATGTGTTTGCATTCCTTCTTCTTTCCTCTTCTCTTGCATTGTGTATTTTTGTGCTATTTCAAGTCCCCGTAGTTCCATACTTGGTTGTGTTCCACGAGAATGATATGGTGAATGCGTATTTTGTGGGGCTACTCATGCGTAGACTCCTTTCATGTATTCCCTATCATTATCACTCGTAATGAGATAGTGTTCACACCTCTTTTCTAGTGCTATCACCTTTTAGTGTAGTTTACTTCATGTTATCCTTCTTTCCCTGGTCCCTTGGCATTCTTACCTTAGTTTCCCCTTTCAAAGCACTAGGACTAGCAAAGTAGCAATAGAAATAGATAGAGGAATTGGCCTTCTCTGGAGATCTGTCCCAAGCTCGTAAGGTCCCACAATTCGGGGACGGTTCCATTGTTCTTTTAGACACCTCGATCCTTCTCAATCCAAGACATGAGTGTACATTTGAGAAACCAACAATTTTTCGGCATGCCTATTAGGACCAACAATGAAATATGAAATTTCATATCTTTAAGTTCTGGTCTGTGAACTTATTGTTTTAGCCTTTGGAGGTTCATTTCAAACACATCTGGTGAATCCCAATATTTTAAAATCTCTATTTCAATAGTCCTGAATTCCTTTCATGATAAGAGTGCACACAAGAAGAAGTGCAACAATTGAAGATTCTTTTGAATACCTCCATATTTTCTTGAGAAAAGTTCATCCTAGAAATACCACGCACACATCTCTATCTCCAGTGCGCTATGCACATTAAAATCCTCCTCAAAACACACAACCTTTGCACCCTACAATGGCAAATCAGCAACCTCTTCCATTACAAAGCTTTACAAACTTTGATGGAGGGAGTCCCTTACTCCTGGCTGTGCAGCATGATATGCCAAATGAAATGCTCAAGAGTATTCCTTACTTTACTAGTGAGAATCAAGTCACCCCTCAGGAGCATATCCAAGATGTAGCTAATGTGTGTTCACTCTATCTGATCACACATAATGATGTAGTAGTCAGGATGCTTGTAGCCTCTTTTAAAGGTAAAGCACTTCAGTGGTATAGAGGCTTGATACTTAGATCTATTAGCACTTGGGATGAGATAGGAATAACTCTATGTAATTATTTTGAAGACAAGTCGATCACCTATCTTTGGTGGAGCAACTGATAACAACAAGGAGGGCACCCAATAAGCAAGATGACTGATTTCAAAATCATATTTCAGAAGACTTGGGACAGAATCCTTCTTGTGGTAAGACCTAAAGCCCAACATGCTTTCCTTTATTATCTAAAGACACACAATAATGATATTTCAGTTATGATATAATCTATGGGAGGTAGAACCTTACCGGCTGCTTATAGTATTGCAGTAAGGGAAAAAAATAGTATTATTTAGGAGGGAAAATTAGCTCCCAGACCGCCTATGCCCTTGTTCCTAGAAATTTCACAAGCACCCCAACCTTCTGTAGCCTCTATTCCTACTCCCGAAAGAGTGCACAACCAATTTCCTCAACATCCTTTTCTCCATCACAAGAAAATTAAGATGAAGAATTGAAGGTCTTGATGTAAATTTATCAAACAAGGTCATATCATTAGAAAAGTAGTAGGCATAAGCATATAGAGGTCATTTCAATCAAGCACATGGATAGGGAAATCATCCTTGGTAGAATCAATATGGAAATTAAAGATATGTGCCCCACTAGCGAGAATGATAGATGGAAGCCTAACACACATCTTCCCTTGCAAGTTGTACCTCCCATGCCTTCTCTCCTAACACCCAATGTGAGCCAAACACTTTTTTTAGTTCAAAATAACTTGGCCCAAGAGTTAGAATGGTGATTCCCTTGCAAAATTCCTCATAGTCAGTACTATTGTGTTAATGTTGCGTGTGCCCAAGAGTTCATGATCAGAATGCTTCATCCTGTGAGCCCTCAACAAGCACCCATGAAGCAGATAATCTAGAAGGACCAAAAGTTCCTCCAGAGTCCAATTTGATGTTCTTTGGCACAAAGGACTTCTATGCAATCAACCAAGCTGTAGAAGATATAAACAGACTACACGCCCAAGTTACTGAGAAAACACGAGATACAAGAAGAGAGTGTTAGAGTCAGGAATGCATGTTATCCCCTGTGACAACACAAGCAGATCCTCAGAAGAAGAAAGAATCAGACAAGGCATCATGTAGTAAAAACATTCAAATCCCTGATAAGGAGGCCCCTTGTAAAGTTCCATATGAAAAAGCACACACTCCTCATTTGGTAGGCCAAGCCTTAGCCCCACCAAAATTCAAAGCTTCCACACTTGAGCAGTCAAGAAGGGATGTTGTTCCCCAAATGCACAAGGGTAGGGGCCTTTCATTTAGCATTGTTAACAGATGAAGAAAATAAACATAAATGTCACAATGTGGGATTCCCGACCATTCAATCTCGGCGGGATCTCATTGCATGAAGCTCTAGCGCAAATTTTGTGCATCGACCAGTTATACAGAAGCCACGCACTTCTGTTAGAATCTGCCAAGAAGAGGAGAAACAAGTACGTAAATTTTCTAAAACTCCACCATTCTATATGTCCTTGATTATAGGAAAACACCTAGTGCATAACTACTTGATTGACTTAGGTGCTAGTACTTCTTTTATGCCTAAGAAGATATCTGATGTATTAGGTTTGAAATATAGTCCTTTGTCTAATGGATTCCTACAACTTGATGGCTCAATTTTGACCACCTTAGGAGTCATCAAGGATCTTGAGTTAACCCTCCATGCATGTCCAAGCCTGAAAATTACTCAAGATGTGTCAATTATTGACCTGCCTCCTTTGTTTTCCCTATGTCTATCAAGAGAATTTACTGCTAAGGTGGGTGGTTACTTGTCTTCTGATTGGTCTCATATATTACTCAAGACAAGGTATGTTACCCATTTTATCATATAAGCTGAGTCTATATTTTCTTATTATGTAGAGCCATATGTCCCATCCCCTCTCCAAGCCAATTATCTTATCTAGGAAGAACAAGTTTCAGTTCTTGAAGAGTAATCTCTTCCACCCTCTGTTCCATACCTAGTGCTTGATGAATGGGCAGAAAGAAATATCAAATTTGAACCCTATGCTTTGAAGAACGAGAAGCCTATGAAACTAGGCTTGGTACTTATGACATTCTAGAAGAAGATGCCACTCTTCCGTGCATGCTCATGGGAGACAAAATTCAAACTAGTCTATGTAAGTTTTACTTTGATGGATCTAGAAGTAGAAACGGTGTGGGAGAAAAAGTGATTCTCATTTACCCTAAGGATGAAAAATTATTCTTCACACATAGGATGTAGTTTTCATGCTCTAACAATGTGGAAGAATATGAAGCATTGGTGCATGGCTTGCTTATTGCTGAAAAGAAGAAAATTAAAGCGCTGCAGATCTTTGGGGACACATAATTGGTCATCCACTGGTCACCAACAAATGCCAGAAAAATACTAAGCTTCTTAAATCTTATAAACATAGAGTTTGGGACATACTTGAGAGATTTGATGCCCTTAATCTGCAAGTAGTCCCACATAGAATGAATAAAGAGGTTGACTGAATGGCCACGCTCGGTTCATAGTTTTCTCTTACTGAGGAATTTGTCAAAGGAAACACTCAACACATTAATATGGTGATCAAACCATCCATTCTAGACAATAACACCATTTGGTAGATCATCTAGTTTATCCAGAATGAAGCTAAATTTTCATCAAGTATGTAAGCTGATCTCTAGGACAGCTATGGTGACCAAGTAATATAGCTGAAGACAAATAGGTTTCCTAAAGGATTGGTCACCCTAGAGAAAATTTTCAGCCCGATGATGAGTTCAAGGGTGAAGAAAGATATAAGTGTACCGCTTGCTGGAGGAATTCTCCTCCATCACTATTATGTGCAAGTAAATATTTCTTGCTTGCTCAAGAACTTGTGCGCATGAAGAAAAATAGGCCTTTATCTCTCTCTATCAAAAATACATCAATATTTTCTCATGGGAGTATGAAGACCTCAAAGGTTTTGATCCAAGTGTTTATCAACACTCTGTCACAAACTTGATCCTAGTATCAAGCCCGTTAGACAAAAGTAGTAACTAGTTAATCTAAAGATAGAACCCCTCATGAGAAAGGAAATATAAAAAATCATTAAGGAAAAAATTATCTTTCCTATCAAATACTCTACCTAGGTTGTAAATATGGTTCTAATATGTAAGAAGAATGGTGAAATCAGAATTTGTGTTGATTTTAGATATTTGAATAAGGAATCTCTAAAGGATCATTATCCTTTTCCTTCAATGGAGTAGATTCTACAGACTATGGCTAGCGTGCAAAGGTTCTCCATGCTAGATGGGTACTCAAGTTTCAACCAGATCCTAGTCAAGGAAGAGGATCAATTTAAAACAACATTTACAACCAAGTGGGGAACATATGCATATCAAAAAATTCCCTTTAGTCTACCAAATGTAGGCACAAAATTTGAGTGTGCCATGGATATCGCCTTGAGGTTACATCAATGAGTTCATATTGGTTTACCTTGATGATATAACTATCTTCTCAAAGTAAGGCCCAAATCACATGACACACCTAGAAAAGGTCTTTGAGTGATGCAGAGAATTTGGGGTATCTCTTAACCCCAAGAAGTGTAATTTTACTGTGGCTCAAGGCAAGCTCTTAGGTCATGTGGTTTCAAAATATGGTATCATGATTGATCTTGAACACGTTTTAGCTGTCCTAGCCCTTTCCTTGCTGGCACAAAAAAGGCCTTACAATCCTTCCTTGGAAAGATTAACTTTGTTAGGAATTTTATCCCTAACTTTGGGACTAGTTCAGCCCATCACCCTCATGCTCAAAAAGGACATAGCCTTCAGATGGATAGTAGAAGGAAGAGAAAGCTTCAACAAGATCAAGAAAGATATTACTTGTGTGTCAACACTCATCAATCCAAATTACTCAAAGGATTTCATCCTTTATGCTTATGGTGCTGATGCAAGAATTGTTGTTGTCCTAACATAGGAAAATGAACAAGGGATAGAATAGCCAGTGGCCTTCTTCAGCTAGATGCTGAAGGATTATGAATTGAAATATAGTCACATAGAGAATTAGGTCTTTCCATCATGCATGCGCTCAAGAAATTCAAAAGTATGCTCGCCACAAATCATATCAAGGTGTTATTATCCCACTCATATATTAGAGACTTCATCATGGGAGTAGAGATTAGTGAGAAGAGAGCATGATGGGTGACCAAAATCATGGAATATGATGTGATTATTAAGGCAAAAAAAAGCTGGTCGAGAGCGGTGCACTCTGCAAAGCAGATTGCCGAGGATGCGCAAAGTGAACACGAGACTTAATTTTTTTTTGGATGAAGACCTCCCACATGTAGAACATGAACAGAATATAGACCCTAACATGTGTGACTAGATGAAGGACATGATCACATTCCTTTCGAAGGGTGTGTACCCTCATGGTTTGAACAAGGAAAAGAGAAGGCATCTGAGGTTGCAATCTATCCCTTATGTTTTGATTAATGAACTTGTCTTCAAAATAAATATAGATGGAATGTTGTTAAGATGTATCAATGGCACGTAGAATGAGCAAGTGTTAATATAATTTCACGATGGATTCTCTGGTGGAAAATTCTCTTCCAAAAATACAATAATGAAAATCATAATGGTAGGTATCTTTTGGCCTACCCTGTTTGCATATGCACATAGGTGGGTCACAAAATGCAAGGAGTGTGCTTTCTTTGCAAGAAAGAAAATATTGGCAGCGCTTCCCCTCTAACCAATCTAAGTGGATCAGCCTTTTTGCGCAATGGGGTCTCGACTTCATAGGCATGATCAATCCACCTTCAAGTGTTGGACATAAATGGGTGCTGAAAACTACAAATTACTTCACTAGATGGACATAAGTTGTCGTGCTTAAGGAATCAACCGAGGTAGTCATCCTTGAATTTCTTGAAGGTTTAGTCATAAGTTTTGGTGTTCCTCAAACCATTATCTCTGTTAATGCAAAGGCCTTATTTGGTGCTAAAATCACTGATTGGGTTCTAAGTCTAGGCATTTACCTGAAAACCTCTTCCAACCATTACCCTTAGGGAAATAGTTTGGAAGAATAAAAAAACAAGAGCCTGATCAGAATCATGAAATGTAAAATGAACATTAGCCAAAGAAAGTGGCATATGAAGGACCTACATGCACTGCGGGAAGATAAAATCATAGTAAAAAGGAAATAACAAATTTACCTTACAAGATTGTCTATGTCAAGAAGGCTGCCCTTCCTTTGACACTAGAACTAAATTGATTGGTGCTTGCCTAACAGATGGAATTTGAGGGCACATATTAGAGAGAAATTAGGATGGTAGAGCTGGTTCATCTTAAAGAGATGTTGTATATATCTTCCCCCCGGGTAGATATAGACAAGCAGGAGAATGGAGAAATCAAAGAAGCTCAATTTGCTCAAATGCGACATGACCAAGGCGCACGGAAATGGCGCATAACAATGAGTGTCAACAGGGAAAAAGTTGTGCCTTGGCGCACATAAGAGGATGTCGACACAAATGTAAATGTGCCCTTGGCGCACAGAAGAAGATGTCAACATAGAAATAGACGCGCCCTTGGTGCACAGAAAGGAATGTTGACACGAAAAAGTTGCGCCCTTGGCGCAGTAAAGTGGCGCACGAAGAAGATGTCAACATAGAAATAGACGTGCCCTTGGCGCACAGAAAGGAATGTTGACACGAAAAAATTTGCGCCCTTGGCTCAGGTAAATTGGCGCACGTAAACATGTGTCGACACAAACATATTTGCGCCTTTGGCGCACAGAAAAGAGGGTTGACATGCAAATGAATGCGCCTTTGGCGCACAAAAGGGTTGTCAACACAAACATATTTGTGCCTTTGGTGCATGAAAAGGATTGTCAACATGCATATGGATGCGCCAAGGTGCACCTTCAGGAGGCGCAACATTCGAGGCGGCGAGACAGACCGGACAGGATATTGAGATGGCCATAACTTTTATTTGGGAGCTCCGATTCACACACAAGGTTGGACTTTTCGGAAAGCCTACGGCATCCTCTACCTAACTACGACTGGATATCTTTAATTGGGTGGGAACAAGTTCTTAAAAATGCAAAATACAGTTTTCCACTTTTGGGGTTTGATATGGTCCTCACCTACCACCATAATGAGATGAATTAGATACAACCTGAGGTGGTTGGGGTAGATTTGGACTTTCTCTCTCTTCTCTCTCTCATTCTTCCTATAAATTGTAAGGAGGGGCTTCTTTCTAAAGGTTGGAAATTCTTGTTTTGCCCCTCCCTTCTTCTCTTTGGCAGGTGAATCTGTGGAGTTCAAACCTCCCATATGAAACTGTAATGCGCCTTTGCCTCTGGGCATTTTTGCAGTGTATTGTATCAACCTTCAGAGAAAATAAATGCATGACTGTGGATGTTTCTCAACCCTCTATGTGTTTCATTTTGCATCCTCCTGATCTTTCACTGTGAATATGTTTATCTGTGCATGATTTTGCATTGCATTTCTGTGGTCTGTGTTTAATTGGCAAAACGTATGTTCTTCATTCCTCGGTGCATCACCTCCTTAGCTTAGGTTTGTTTTTATGCATTTTTCTCTCCCTGTCTCCTTGGTAGTTAGATTAGGTTTTAGTAGACTCTCTGCATTTTATTGGTGCATCTGAACAGAGGAATAGGAGCCGGCCTTCATTCGGAGAGCTTTTTCGATTTCACAAGGTCCCACACTTGGGAAAAGCTCCATGTTGTGCAATCGCACCGAGATTCTCAACCCATCGAGTTCAGAGAGTCCTGTGGTGCTTGTGATTCGACACCAACAAGAGATCAGAAACTCTGCCATGATCAAGCTAGAACAACATCAACAAGCAACAAAGAAATGGTTTGACAGAAAGGCTAGGCCTCGAGATTTCAAAATTGGGGACCTGGTCCTAAAATGGGATGCTAATAGAGCTAAGCCAGGGTGACATTAAAATTTTTGTGCACTTTGGAGTGGCCCATACATCATCAAGTCTTGCAAGGAAGATAACTCTTATAAGTTAACTCATTTGGATGGAAGCACATTGCAAATCCCTGTAAAAAAGATCTATCTCAAACCATTCCATTAGGTTTGCTGCATCATGTTGTATATATTAGAGTATTTTCAATTCCTCCAAGTGTGCTCTACGCACATTGTTTGTTTGTACATAGTTATTTCCTCTCGCGTGCTTCCTACATGCACTCTTTTGTTACTTCAGAGTGTAGAAATGATTCTCAAAGTGATCACAAGGGCATTTCATAATTGAAAAAATAGACTCCATTCCCAATCATTACTTTAGGCTACTGATCTCCTTCATCTAGTAGGAAGATGTCCTAGTGAGTCACCAAACTATTATCCCAAATTTTCTCCCTACAGATTTGGTCAAACATGACCCTGTGCAAGAAGAAATTGAAGAAACAACTCTATCGAGTGAATGCATGCTTCAAATCTAGCAGAAAAGTTATAGGCGGGCTCGGAAATGGAATAATAGGGTCGAGGGGAAGAAATAGTGTCAAACAACTATAGGCTCAAAGGAAAATAAATGATGAATCCTTGAATTCTTCGGGCTCTGCAAATGACTCAAAATGAACTTGAAATTGGATAAGTATGGAGGAGACAGTGGAAGCTACCAAGTGTCCAAATAGTGCACCTCCAAATATTAAATCAAAAGGGGTAGACCCAAATAAGCACCAAGCTTCCATGCATCTAGAGCCCCAAAAATTTGCACCAGCCATTGAAAATTCTTCGACTCAGCGGAGGGTGCCAAGTGTCTTAACGACACACATTCAAAAGCGAGATCCAATCTAGAGACTCAAACTTGCACCATAACCTCCACGTAGAAAATGGTCAACAAAGGTTAAAGGAGAGAGGGCCCAAAATGAATAAGTATAGAATGTATGCGAGAAGGTGCCACATGTCCGAATGATGCTCCATCAAGGGTAAAATCCTCAATAGGTTTTCAAATGAGCATGGGCCTTCCATGTGTCTCGAGTCCAAGGGACGTTGAGTCGGCTTGAATAGTCAAAGCATTAAGACAAGCCGCAGAAGAAGTCATGTGTCAACCCCATTGCAACTTCAAAAAAAAAAAAAAAAGGGCTGCCCTCAAACATGTGCCAGCCCTCCATGTATCCTATTTCAAAAGGGGGCCCGTTTTGGTATCTAGTTCTGCCATTTTTTATGGACCCGATTCAAATTTAAAAGGTCGTATCTTTTGACTCGGTGCTCAAAATATGACAAATTTGGTACCATTGGAAAGAGCTCGATCTCTTCTACACCATGGAGATCTGAAACTTTAATTTTAGAGAGGTTAGATGGGGAGAAAATGAAGAAACATCTTCATGCCATTAATATAGGATATATTTTCCCTAACAACCAGATCGGATTCAATATGATCTAATGCTTCGTATTGGTGGTTGTGTTTAAAATTTGGGTTTTCCCTACTTTTTCCTTCTTCCTCCATGGATTCATATATAAATGTAAGAGAAAGGCTAATTTATTATGTTGGACACTTTGGATCCTTATGCATGTTGCTAAGGACTCCATATTTTCTGTATTTTGAGTTGTAGACATCCATGTTTGGCTCTTCCAATTGGATATTGGCATCCTTATCATTGTAATAGTTCGTAAACTTTTGGAAGTAATAGAAGAATTTTTTATGACTATTCTTTGTCCTAACGTGTTTGCATTCCTTCTTCTTGCCTCTTATCTTGAATTGTGTATTGTTATGTTATTTCAAGTCCCCTACAGTTCTATACTAAGTTTTGTTCCATGAGAACGATCTAGTGAATGCATATTTCATTGTGCTACTCATGTCTAGCCTCCTTTCATGCATTCCCTATCATTCTCACTTAGAATAGATAGTGTTCACCCCTATTTCTAGTGCTATCACCTTTTAGTGTAGTTTACTTCATGTTATCCTTATTTCCCTAGTCCCTTAGCATTCTTAGCTTAGTTTCCCCTTTTAGCACTAGGAGTAGTAGTAGCAGTAGAAATAGATAGAGGAACCAGCCTTCTTCGGAGATCCGTCCCAAGCTCGCAAGGTCCCACAACTTGGGGATGGTTCCATTGTGGTCTTAGACACCTTGATCCTTCTAGATCCAAGATGTGTGTACATATTTTAACAACCAACAACTACTCTCCTCCATCTTAAGCTCACTTCAAAGTTTCAACTCCTGAATCTTTTTTTTTTCTCTGTGCTTAATTCTTTAAACCCTAAATAGGAAATGCTTCCACAAGACATTTCTTCTTCATACATCCTTTCTCATTCCCATGTAATCCCTCACTATGCTTCGTAGATATACTCTACATACACTCTCAAATTTTTTGGATTCTCCTTTCTTCATACAAATCTTTCTCTGGATGCCCTTGTTTACAAGAGCTTCTTCATCTTCATAATTACAAGGTAACAAATGACTTACGACCTTGTATTTATAGTTTTTTTTTCCTTCCAACATTAAATTCTATACCACCTACTGAGACATACTTTAACCTTAAATGTGGATTTTTCCAATTAACCATCTTTAAGCACTTTTCACCACGCACCACATCCTACGTGAAAAACCTTTTTCAACCTTCTAGCGCACAAAAATCCAACCCGAGGAAAGACTCTTACGTGCACGTCCACAACACCAAACACTCTTCTTTCCGTACTTTACGATGTTTTCCCTTGCCAACCTCATGTTGTTCTTATGTTCTTCATCCTTTTTGTACATGGTTTTTGCAAATCCTTTTGACACCAACCATTATTTTCTAGCTTATCTTCTATGCACTTTTTATCCGTCAACTAGGCCATTCACCATAACTTTTAATGCCAGTTTAACTTTATATTATATGTCTATACTTCATATCACTCTACCCCACACTAAAAAAAATGCATGGTCCTCTCTGTGCATACATAACTTTATAAAAATAATGTGGTTACTGGCACACAAGGTGTAAAATGAAATTGAAAGAAAGGAACAAGTAATGAGAAACGGAAACATAAGAAAAGAAAAGGCATAAATGGAAATCCTAGACTAATTGGGAACATTGCCTTATTACAAACACCAAGAAGACTTATTTATAGTAGGGCTTCAACCTACTCCCATTGAAGTGACCTAGTAACCTCGTCTCATCCAACATTTATAACTAGAAAGCACCTGAATCAAGAATTTAATAGATTATGTAAGGTCCCAACCAATGGACTTTCAATTTCCCAGGATGGCACAAATACTTGGAATCATACAACAACACCAACTTACCAATCTCAAATTTCTTGTTCTTGATATGAAGATCATGTCATGCCGTTTTTCCTAATTTTTATTTCTTCTAACTCCATCAAGAAAGTGATCACCTTTCATCTAACTGCATCAACTTATAAATTCTTTCTTCCAGTGTTTGTTCATCAGCCTAACCATCCTGCACATGCTATATGCAGTGATGGTAACATGAATTCGACTAGTAAAATATCCTCTACACCAAACACCAATTAAAATGGTGTGGCCTTATTCAACCTTTTATAGGTTGTCCTGTATGCCCATAGAATGAATAATACCTTATCATCCCAATATTGTCTTCCAACATCATAGAGCTTGGCTAATGTATGACTTAGTATCTTGTTAAATTTCGTAGTAGTTCCATTTTCTTAAGGGTGATATGGGGTAGTCTTATGATGGGCCACCATAAATTCTCGCTAATGAATACTAACTATTTTATTGATAAAGTGTGTACCCCTATCAATTGTTAAACTTAAGGGACAACCATACCTATTGATTATGTTCTCCCATAAAAATCTAGTAGCTATCGTTGTGGTGTAATCCTTTGTAGGCATTGAATATGTCCACCGTGTCAAGGAATTAGTGCAAGTGATGTTTTACCATGAACCAGATCCTTCACACGGTGACACACATGGTCCTACAAATTTTATTACCAATTTTTCAAATGGTTCAATGCTAGATATTGGTCGCAAAGGAATTTCATCTCTCTTTCAAGGTTTCCAAAGGTGCTGGAAAAGGTCACAGGAGTTATAAAACTCAATACAATATTTGTAGATGGTTTCCCACCAAAGCCCTACTAATAAAATCTTCCACGTGGTAGAATTTATTACATAGTGTCCTCTCGCAATTCCACAATGTGCTTCTTCCATAATGGCTACATGCTTATGTTCTAATAAGGTGTGACGTGTATTGCTAACTTGCTTTCTTTCTAGGGAGTTCATCCCTTTTGTTGTCACACCTATTATTAAGAACACGCTATATCTTCCAAGTCTCGAGGGTGTGGTTGTAACCAAAATAGTTGTGCATTCGGCATGACATCTTTCAATGATTTTTGTGTCCTCTCCTGAATTAATCCTTAATAAGTGGTCGGTCCTGAATTGCTTTTTCCTAGTTTCATGACCACGGTGAACTCAAATTGTCTAAATAGAAGGACCCAACGATAGATGTGCCCTTACAGAATAATTTTTTTGACCAAGTACTTCAATGCCATGTTATCTATGTAGAATATAAATGGTGTCACCAATGATACTACCTAAAATTATGTAGCGCATAGATCATAGACAATTCTTCATGCTCGTAGTGTAATTCTGCTCTGTCGATGTCAACTTTCTACATACAAAGTAAAAGCGATGATAAAAAATTCCCTCACTAGGTTTTTCTAGCACTACTCCCATAGTTTTCATTGAGGCATCAAAATGCACATGGAAAGGCTTATCCCAAGAAAGAAAACATAGTATAGGTCTTTGTGACAAGCCTATCTTTCAAAGTGTCAAATTCCTTACTCGCTGCGCCTCTCCCCAATGAAAGGTACTCTTATTTTTCAATAATTCCTTTAAGGGTGTGGCGATCTTGGCATATCCCTTGATGAACTTCTTGTAATACCCCATATGCCCAAGGAATCCACACATTGTGCTTTGACTAGTAGGCTCCCCTAATCCTACAATAACTGCAACTTTAGTGGGATCTACTAGTAAACCTTCTTTGCATATAATGTGTCCTAATAGGGTTCCAAATGGAGTAGAAAAGACACATTTCTTAATGTTGAGGGATATCCTCAATTGCCAACATCTCTCAAACATCAGCCTTAAGTTGTCACAATGGTATTTCACCAATCCATACACAGTCTAGTCATCTAGGTAAACTTGAAGAAACTTATGGATGAAGTCCTGAAATGCTTGTACCACAATGCGCGAGAACATAATAGGAACATTATTTAATCCAAAAGGCATAACCATGTAGGAAAAAATTCCCCATTTAGTGGTGAAATTTTTCTTTCTCTGGTCTTCCTTTGCAATCCTGACTTGGTGGTACCCTGAGAACCCATTTATGAAAGAGTAGACTTCATGCCCGACTACTCCCTCCAAGATTTATTTAGCAAAGGGGGTTGGGAAAGGATCGATGACACACACTACATTCAATTTCTTGTAGTCAACACATATCATTATCCTCCCATCCTTCTTAATACTAATGACCATTGGGATTATCCACTCTGATTCTTCTACTACCTCAATGATACCAGATGCTATCATCTTGTCTATTTCTTCCTTGACCCGTATGTGTAAGTTTGGATTCATCCAATAAGGCCTCTTCCGAATCGGGCACACACCTTCCTTCAACTTGATCTTCATCTCCCCCAAGGAATGGTAAACACCTTTGAGTTCATGATACCCATGAGGAAATAAATCTTGGAACTTGTGCAACATATCAATGATCTTTGAAACCTCCCTTTCTAACCAATAGTCACCGATAATAGCTTCCTTAGGTCCTATCTCCATTCCAATGTTAACATTATTTTTTTAAGGGCTCATGGTAGGCACATGCTTGTTTGTTAGCATTGTCTATGACTTCACATGTACCCTCCGAATGGTTGACATCCAAAGAATACATCTCTTCTCCATCTACTACATAGACCATTTTTCCTTTTTCTTTTTCCATGCATGCACGCTCAAGTTGTACCTCCTCTAATTATTTTTCATGGAGGCGCATCTCCAAAGAAGGATCACCTAGAAATTCTAGTAACCTATCATCTACCATAGTGATATCCCCCATCATAAGGTGCTTGATCACCTATAACGCCTTATCCATTGATGGTTTGGTACTTCTATACTCGAAAGCTTGAATGAGATCATCCGCCAACTCTTGCCAATTACCGTCTGGCGACACATCTCCAAATGAACGTACCAAGCACGTGCATAACATTGTAAGGTGGAATACAACTTATGCACCCATTAATAGTGTGGAAATTCTTTTGCGCTTCCCATCCAGGCCTTCTCAGATGCTTGGATATGAAATGAAGCATCCTCTTTAACATGGTAGTCTTGTATGACCGTGGGCGTGTTTGTCTGAAAACCCTTATAGAAAATTTGATCCTTACCTCACACCATTATAGGAGGTTCTCTTGATGTGTAGCCCACCAACACACTATAGTCCTGAGTAGGTTATAACTGAGAATTCCTCTTCTTTCGTATTCATTTTTCCACTGAGATTCCATGTCCCATAAGAAAATTTTAGGGTATGCCCCTCCGAGTAACTGAAATTTCTTTCCTCATAGGTGATTTCCTAAGCATTCTTTTGTAACCTTTGTCACAAATCCTCTTAGTTTTCACCCACTTAACTCATAAGTCCCATGCACCTAATTGTCACATGCTACACTAGTGGTATCACTCACGAACTGGGCATCTTCAAGTTACATAACTCCCTCCGTGAGGTGAATTATCTTAGGATATCTAATGGAGCACACATAGATTCTATCAAGGAATTATTCTCTTAAGGGCTTAGTATAGAGTGCTAACTTCCCATCTTTCAATGGAATGACCACCATTTCCTCCTTGTTCTCAAAACTAATATACCCTTTGTTAAACCATAGATCAATATTGTTCTTGTAACACCATGGGCACCCAAGAAATGTTGGAAATTTGTCTGCCTCAATGAGCACCAATAATTTGAAGTCTCCTATGAACATGGCTCCTTGAATGGTGATAATTACATCCTTGAGGACTCCAATGGGCATTACCTTAGTCTTGTTTTCCATATATATCACATTCAAAGATGGCTGTAATGTGGGCCTCCCTATTTGATGCGAAGCATCTAAGGTAAGAACATTGACCTCTACTTCTATGTCAATGAGGATATTTATCGAAGCCACCCATCAACAACCGTATTGATTATTCTCCTTGTCATAGTCAAGGTTGTGAGGAGGAAGGTTTATATGGAAGACTTGTCTTTCATGCTCTACTCTAACATGTGGTACCATCTCTCAACCACTCTCCTAGAAAGGTAATAATATTCTCTTGACTTAATATTTTGTACACTTCTTTGACTTCATCCAGGTCCTTCTACAGAGCCTCAACATTCCTTCTTTGCTCCTGCTTCTTGGACTACTCCTTTAGACACTAGATCTCTCCTTGTAAACTCTGAATGACATCCATAGTCTCTTGATACACTTCTTTCTGGTGAGTAGGGTCCGGATACTTTCCATGTACTACTTCCTCTCTTGAAACTAGTGTCCTTGGTCTTGGCATATCCCTAGTGCACAATGTCTACCCGCGTCATTACCAATACTGAGTTCTAGCCCTGACTCACACGCCACTCATGGCATCCACTGTGAATCAGCCTTCTTGATGCTTACCATCCTAACACCTTTTTCCTTCGATGCTACTGATTCATATGCTCATAAAGTTCTAGAAACTCTTTGTACTTATGTTTCTTTCCACACCACAAGCATTGTAATGAGTTAGGACACTCTTGTTTATAATTTTTGTAGATCCATAATTATAACAAGTTCCTCATGCGAACTCACTTTTCCCTCCACCATGGTTCATGCGACCAAAAAATCCTCCATGAAAACCCTTTCCACATGTTCCTCCATCTATGCGCCTTTCATAACGATGGTCATCCTCCTTTAAAATACTTACAAGGTTGGTCGACACACACCCAGCATTAGTAAGATCATGGATTTTATCAACCAGTCTGCAATCCTTGGTATCATGGGTCATAAAGGTACAAATATTACAATAACAAGAAACATTCTTATGGATTACATGTTGGAGTAGAGGGAATCTACTTGCATCATGATCCTCATGGAAAATCTCACAGTCTACCACAATAACATGAACTGAATTCCGAGGGAAATTATCCTTTGCATGTCCCTCCACTTCATAATCTATACACCAAATCCCACTACAAACCTCATGCACTGAGTTTACAAATAAATTCTCCAACTGCTTGGCCATTGTAACAATTTGAGCCTCCAGAAAAGGGCTAACACTAGTGTCAATGCTCCCAATAGCTTTGGCACATAGGGAAGCTTCTAACTCCTTTCATGGGTATGTGAAAGTCTTGTGTGATAGAGCCTTTCTAAATGGTGTTATCAACCCCATGAAAATAATTGATCATGTTGATAAGGATGAATTTCATAGGATATTTTTGACAAGAGAGTCTTGAAATGCACATCATACTCCCACACACTCTCTGTCATTCCCTACTAGATCTCCTTCAGAGCATTGATGCTCTTCTACTCAAAATCTGGGATATGGAACTCTACTAAGAAGGTGTTCTTCAACGTGGTGTAGTCTACCACCATCTGATGGGGGTCATACTTCCTATACCAACTATGCACGTACCCTTACAACATTGTTGCAAACTAACTTGCCTTCCACTCTAGGGTAGTGATCCCCTTCATGCACCATAGTAACTCACATTTGTGCACATGATCTGTAGCATCTTCAATACCCCTATAGTCTAGTAGGTGTAAAGACATCTCATAAAAACTTGAGGAGGTGGCTGGGGTCCTTTTCCTCCTAATCCAGAGCCTTGGTTTCCTCCAGGTGTTTCCTCCTCCACCAAATCCACTAGATCCACTAGGTCCTATTCCTCTTGACCCACTAGATCCACCTCCCGTAGTCAATGATAGAATAGAAGTGGTTGCTCCTAGTGTTCCCTTAATCCCTTGAACTATATGTTGATGGTTTGTGATATTGTTCCAGTACCATTTGTATGTCCCGTACCACTCCTAGATGTGATACCCAAAGCTTGTGTACTTGTACCTTGTCTAAAGATTCCTCCAAATACAAGAATGGATTGTGTAACCATGGATGTTCCAAATGAAAAATTGTATCTCCATGGTGCTGATCATTCACTCCCACTGATACCAACTGGGTTAAAAATACTTCTCCCTTTATTTGGAAAACTAAGCACCAAGGGTTGGTCACCACGTGGGTTAAAATGTGTGCTAACAACTCTTCTCTATCCATACAACAAACACTCATCAGAAGCTAAAGTGGCCTCTCTCTCCTACTTACTAAGATGGGGTAGCACACACTTCTCAGGTTCCACATCCTTCACGTGAACCTCAAATCATTCCCGTAATGTTTTCCTCCATAGATACAACACACTTGTAACCTTGCATTGTCTATTCACCTCCCTTTCACGAGCTTTGTTATACTTTAGTTGTCTCTCCTCCCTTTCCTTTTCAGTCGCAATGTTTTCCATCTTCCTCCACAATAGTTTCCTCTCCCAAAGACTCAAAGAAGCTTTACCCACCATGAGAAATCCTTCTAAACTCAAACTATTGACCATGATATTCATAGCCAAAGGAATATCACGCAAAAATGATCCTCTAGGCTCCCTCAGAAACTTGAACTCAACAAATTCTGGGTAAGAATGTGTCAAAATGGCATATTCTAAAGTGTAACTAGCTAGCACTCCCTTCTACCAGGTGATCAAAAACATGTTTCCAAGTCAAATCTATGTCCTACAGCCTTTGATAATCATCTTGGGTCCATACGCGTGATCTATAATACCATATAGATCTGGATGTGTATGTTGAAAGCCATTTATATAGTTCTACTAGGAAGAAACAAAATAATGTATTATATAACTCATGGTAAAGGTTATCTTCTACCCATATACGTGCATTGAACTTAGGTCCAGTGTTGAATCTTTCAGCAAACTCATCCTCCGTGCTCTTGAACCATGTTTCAACACTTTCTAAGGTTAGACACTCTGTCATTACTCATCATAGGGAAAAAGATGCATTCCATTTATCAAAAAAACTTTGAAAAGAGGTCCCAGCAATGGAACCAATATGTAGTCATTTTTATAGCCTTCATAGAATAGGAAAATCCCATGCGCATCGGCCTATCACCCAGTGGTCATTAGGCACTCACCTGAGGCACGCGTAGGTTCCGAGTCTCTCTTTTATGTGAGTTTTGTGAGAATGCATCATCTTAGAATAGATAATAAAATTAATGATAGAAAATAACTAACCACATTCCTATGAACTTATGAGTTATCATATCATTGTATTGAACACAAATGATTTATAACAAACAACACATAGAGATGATTCATACAGAGAGAAAATGCATAAGTATTGAACATGATGATTTATAAAAGAGTATTATATTTATATTAATATATTTAATAACAATATTACAATCCCTTGAGGTCATAATAGACCCTCATATAAGAATGTAGATCTAATTCATGCATCATGACTATACCATGTTCATCACATTATAAATAAAAATGAGAACCCATCCCTTTCTAAGTGATAAATGCTCACAGAGCTCTCCTAACCCCTAACCCATAACATCCTCCATTTTTGTGTACGAGGGCTTCACTTTTCTTCAACTATCTCCCTTTTCTTCTAACGGGTGCTTGTATATATAACCTTAACACCCACTACCATTCTTTCCGGAAGTTAAAAAATTTCTTTCCAAGTGTCGAAGTGGTCCTGCATGGGAACATGCCTTTCCAGATCCAAGCTCTCCATTCCTTGCAATGATGTCTTCCAGAACCTTCTATCACATACCTGGAATATTCCCTTTTTGATCCACAGTCGTCAGGCTAGCAACTTATCTAAAAGGGTCATGCTTTTCTCATGTGCTACCTGGAATGCCGAATGTGGCTAAGTATAAAACCCATTTTTCCTTGCACATTTCGTGTGTTCTGTAAAACCCTACTAGAATCTTTTCCCATGTATGCCTTCATTCTACATGCCCTTCTTCAAGTAGGTCCCATGTTCCCATCCACCTTCTTGTACTTAGCTAATATTTTGGGGCTCAACAGCGCCCGAAGGAGTAAGAGAATCAGAAGATTAGGGAGATAGTCAATTAGTATTTTGATCTCCTTTCCACTTTGTGAATACTACCACACGAATGGCTAAGGATGTATATGATAACTACATTGAAAGAGACAGTGTAACAAGTATACTAGTTGTTACACATGAGGCATATCTAAAAGAATTCCATGAGAAGAATAAAGGAAACATGAAAGAGTGGGATAAAATCTTAGCTGAAGTTGAGAAGAAATGTAAAGAAATCAAAACCTTTTGAGGTTTGGTTAAAAATTTTCTTAAGGAACTATACCCCCAGGTCACTTACAAGATGGATACGTCAGACAACCTTAGCAAGCAACTAGAAGGGATCATAGATACATTGAATGCTAAGGGAAATGAATTGAGCTTTGAGGAGGTGAGTTACCTAATAGGTGACCTACTCCAGTAGGCATAGGGTGAAGTGGATGCCTGGGAGAATATTGAGGCAAAATGAGGAAGGAGTTCCCACTCCTCTTGCAACAATAACAAATTTTTCTCCATTATTCCATTCTTAATTCTTTCATTTCTTCCATTCTTTCATCCTCCATAATTTTTTTGGATCCCACCATTATTTATTCTTTGAAAAATAAGGATGTTTTCGAGGATAGAGAACAAGCTTAGTGTGGGGTGATGTTGGGCCTTGAAATATTGGCTGTGTGCCAAAAGGTGCATGATGCATGGAACCAGTAAAAATAAGGGTGTGTGGGGAGAAGCACATAGAACAAGGGTTTAAGAAGGGTTTAGAAGAAACCGGGGCATGTGCATAAGATAGTAAGAAGTATATAAGGACTTAGCCATATTCGTGGTTCTAGAGGAACTTGAGGAAAACGTAACTGACTAGGCATACTGAGTGGATAAGGTGTAAGCATATAGACTTGGTGGTCAAGAAAAGGATATTCTACGTAGGGAATATTCCTAGGAAGAAAGCATTACAGAAAGTGGAGAGCTCAGAACTAGATAATCATTCACCAATGAAAGACCACATGGACACTTGGCATGTGATCTACTCTTGAATGATGGCATGACAATGGGTATTGGACTTATAAGAAGATATTCTCGGGTAGAATGGAGAAAAAAAGAGGAAGAGATATAACATGGGGAAGTCAAGCTCTCTGAAATTATTAAGAGGCCCTAGGCTTGGGGTTTCTCCATTAGGGAGTTGCAAGAAGGCCATCATGTCTAAGGGATGGGTCTTTTAAACTTTTGTAATAAGGGGGAAATATATAGGACTTCTTATATATGAGTTAGATCTCTATTTTAACATACATTGTATGGCCTAGATCCTTTGATTTCATTGTGTTTGACCGGGCATGATATTTTGAATGTATTGTGGTTAGTTAACACTCTTGATCTATATATATATATATATATTTGTTCTAAATATCTTGTTCATGGGTGTAAACCCTAGTGTCATTTCTTCATGTTATAAATCAGATCTATTATTCATAATCCATGTTGTGTTGTTTCTCTTGTTTTCATGCATGGGTATAAGGATATGCTAACTCATATTGTGATTTTACTTGAATATCCACTTTTTTTGCATTTAATCCTCTAATAATGGCAAGGTATTATCACAATTATCATAAAAATGAGGGGCTCGACACTGTGTATGGCTCAGTGAGTGCCCATCACCCACTTGGTGATAGGCCGACCTGCATGGAATTAGAAGGTTGTACTAAGGGTACATGAAAAATGAGTACATCTTGGTTTTGTTATCAAGACCTCTTTTTAAAGATGTTGTGAGAATGTTGCTTGATGACAGATAACTTGACCTTTGATAGTGTTGAATCTTAGTTTAAAATCATGGAGGATGATTTTGATCAGAAATTTAATCTTGGGCCTAAGTTTAATGCATGTAGATGGGTAGAAGAGCACCTATATCATGAGATGTATGAGACCTTATTTTTCTTCTTTCCACTAGAGTTATATGAATGGCTTTTGGCATGCGCATCTACATCAAGTTAGTATTATAGATCTCACATGTGGAACCAAGATGAATATTAGATGATGCGGGGTGTTGATTTGACTTGCACACGTGTTGTTGATCATTGGAGGAGAAGGGTGCTGACCAACCATACCTTGAAATACGTTATTTCTACCTATTCTTTTCTAGAGGTTCTTGAGTTTGATTTCTTAAGAGATCGTTGAGGATTATTTTTACATGTTATTCCTTTAACCACAAAGATCCTGATCATTACACTAAGTTTGGAAGCATTTCTAATGGCCGGATAAATATCTTTTGAGCACTTCGGGCGAGGAAGCTAAGGTGGATGAAGATGGCTGACATTGTGGCTTAAAGAGAGAGAGACAGGAGAGATGACCCAAGTATAGTGAATCTCATAAAAGGGATTTGGGTAGATAACAATTTTTTTAAGAGTGATGGATCTATGGAGGTAAAGGTTGTGGGAAGGAATTGAGGTTCATGTAGAGGATGCAGAGCTTAAATAGTTTGTGCTACCCCATCTTGGCAAGCACAAAAGAGATACCCTTTTGTTTCGATGATACTTCATCACTTGGAGAAAGAAGATCCATCAGCATGCATCTGAATCCACCTAGTGACCAACCCTTGGTGCTTAGTTTTCCAAATCTAGAGATAAGTATTGCTAACCCAATTGGTATTGGTAGGAGTGACCGATCTACACCTAGGAGATATAATTTCTCATTTGGTACATCTATGGCTGTACAATCATTCCCTGTATTTGGAGGAATATTATCTAGAATGAAATTTGGGAAAATTACAGTACACAAATCTTAGGTATCACATCCGGAAGTGGTGGGAGACACACATTTGTAGTAGAGTGCAATCTCACGAGACTATTGGTGCGTAGTTTAATGGGGCATTATGGACACTAGGTGTAACCACTTTAGGCCCATTACCGACTACGGGAGGTGTTTTTGGTGGTATAGGAGCTGGAGAACCTAGTGGGTGTGGTAGTTTTCTATGATCTTGTGGGTCGGGAGGCATAGGACTGGTTGATTCGGTGGATCTAGTGGTGGAGGTAACACTGGAGGAAATCAAGGTTACGGATCAAATGGATAAGAACCTCAACCACCTCGAAGGTTTTATTCAAAATGTATTTACACGTACTAGACTAAAAGGTGTTGAGGATCTGCAAAGCATGAACACAAGTGTGAGATACTATAACACGCGAAGGGGATAACTACCTTGGAGTGGAAGGTAATTCATTTTGTAATGAAATTGTAAGGACATGAGCATAATTAGTACTAAAATTATGACTCCCATCAAACATTAGTGGATTACACCGTGTTGTGAAATGCCTTCTGGATGAATTTCATATCCCTAAGTTTGAATATAAGAGAATTAGCACATTGAAGGAGATTCAAAAAGGTATGGCGAAAGTGTGTGGGAGTATGATGCACATTTCAAGACTCTCTTAGGAAAAATATCTTATGTTATTCATCCTTCTTAGCACGCTTAGTGGTTTTTGGAGGGTTGATAACACCTTTCGGGAGAGAAATTTTACACAAAACTTTCACTGAGACCCGCGTAAGTCCTGGGGGCTTCCTTACATGATGAGGCTATTAGGATAGTGGATACAGGTGTTAGCCCTTTTCTTGAGGCTCAAATTGTTGTAATCACCAAGAAGATGGAAAAATTATCTGTAAACTTAGCACATGAGACTCACAATCATCTATGGTGCATGGATAGTGAAATATAGGAGCATACAAAAGACACTTTCTGTGGAGATTTGTACATGCCATGACAAGTGGGTGTGAGATCTTCCACGAAGATCATGATGCAAGTAGGTCCCTACTCTTAAAGTGCATGATCTCTAAAAATGTGTCTTGCTATTACAAAATTTGCATGTCTACTAATCATGACACCGGGATTGTAGATTGATTGACCAGATACATGATGCCATTTATATTGGTGTGCGAGAGACCAGCCTCTTGAACAATTCCAAGGATGATGGTTATCACTATGAAAGGCATACAGATGGAGGGCATGTGGAAGAGGTTTCGAAGAGGATTTTGTGGTTGTGGTAACCGTGGAGGGAGAAATGAGTTCTGTGTGGAACCAATTACAATTGTGGGTCTATGAAACACTATAAGCATGAATGCCCTAATATGTTTTAATGATCTTGGTGTGGAGAAAATCATAAGTATGAGGAGTGTCAAAAGATATTTGAATATGTGAGACAATAGCACCAAAAATAAAAAGGCATTGGGATGGTAAGCATGAGGAAGGTCAATTCAAAATAGATGCCTAGAGTTGTACGCGAGTCGAAATAGAGCTGTGCTTTAGTTACAACGCTAGATAAGGCTACGCGCGTAAGGGATATACCAAGGCGGATACTATTTGTTACAAGAGAAGAGGTGGTGCATGGTAAGTACCCGGATCCTACTCATCGGAAGGAGGTGTATCGAGATAGTAAGGATCTAATTTGAAGCCTACAAGGAGAGATCTAGTTCCTAAAGGAACCGTCAAGGAAGTTAGAGAAAAGGAATAATTTCAAGGCTCTAGAGAAGGATTTGGAAGAGGTAAGGTAATTATGAATTTTTTTGAGAAAATAGAATATCATTCATTTGTTAGGACAATGGTTACGGTAAAAGGTACCACGTCTTTGGGGTAGATTGTAAAAATTAGGTTCTCGCATTCTAACCTTCCTCACCACAACCTTGACTATGATAAGGAGATTACCTTGAATGTTGTTGCAGATGGATGGCTTTTGAGCAATATTCTAATTGAAATGGGCATTGAAGTCAATTTTCTCACCCTAGATGCATGACATCAAATGAAAAGGCCCCCATTACGAGTTATCTTTGAATGTTTTGTATATGGAGTTGAATGAATCATATGAGGTGATGTTGCAATGGGTGATGTTGAGATGCCTCTTCTCCTTCTCCTTAGAGGAGACAAGGATAGTTCAATGTGTTGATAATTTCCTTGCTTTGAAGAATGTCTTGTCTGAATTCTTTGCATAACTTAACATACTGATATTTGAAAACTAGAGATATAGAGTCACCAGGTACTTTGACTTGTGTAAGTGAGAAGAGAAGTACTAACTCTTGGTCCCACCCAATGTGCAAAAACTATTATCACTAAATCACCGCTTGCACCCCGAATGGAAAAAATGTGAAGAAGATGTTTGGTGTGATTAGGTAACATGGTATCACCTATCAAGCTATGGTACTTGGGCTCAAGGTGAACTTACGAGAAGGCCAACTTCCTCCTCCTAAACTAAGTGTTTTACTACTCCTAGTGCTATAAAATGGTTATCTAGACCTATGCTAACAATTTCATGGGTTTAGGGAAAGAGATTTCTAAGAAATAAAACTATACTATGGATTTTAATGCACCAAATAAAGGATGTTACTAGACTTTGAGAAGGTTTTATTTGAAGAGGGTGTTGTACACCACAAGCCAAATTCACCTACTACAACTTAGAGAGGGTAAAAATAATACCACAGACTAAGAAACATGTATTCCCTTTGTTAAAATCAACTAGACAAACAATATTTCGGTCTTCCAGTGAATAAGAATGAAACTGAGAAGGGTGAACAAGCACCATAACTCAATTGCATGTAGAACTCCACCACTTGATAAATGCAGAAATCCAAGAACTTACAATAGAAACTTAAACTTGCACAGTGTATCTGTAAGCATGAGAAAGGCACAAAGAAGTATGTGGAATGATGAAAAGGACTAATGGTAGTCACAAAACATACACTTTTATTACTTCAAAAATGTGCACAATGCATCATTACATTTAGAAGAGGAAATGGTTTCCATTACAAGTATTGGAGAAGAGGCATGAAAGTTCCCCAATCCATAAAGCTAACTTGCGTAAGAGAGAGAATTCTTGAAAAATATGCACTTTTCTAAGATGTATAACTTGTGTCACACATCTAAATTCTGTAACCAATGTGTAACCCCTTGGAATAAGCCTCCAATTTACGGTTATAGAAGAATTATGTGAGAGACAAGAGGATAGGTCATAAATTCCTTCATAAAATGAAGTACATGGTGGTCAACATTTATTACAAAGATAGATGAACCACTTAACCATCCATCATGTGCCATTAATGAAAGGTATAGAACTTATCCATCTCATATAATTAAAAGAATATTAAAATATTTTTTTTAATAATAATTAAAATATTTTAATAAAAAAATATTAATTTAATTACTATTTTAAGATACTATCAATTTAATTACAATTCCAAGTGGGTACCCCTTAGGATTGGTTTTCACCGAAGGGGGCCCTTGAGAGAAAAGACAACTCCATGGTTAGCTCTCCTACCAATTCCCGAGTTAGTCAATAGGTTCCCCCTCGTGACTATCCTGAGCTCTTTGTTATGCACCAAAATAATTATTTTCATTGGCATTTAACTTTGCCACTCCCAAAGGACTTGGCATGGTACTTACTCCCTCATTCACCAAAATCAGCCACATCAAACTTGTTCATCCAAGCTCTTTTACGAGCCCATTTCTGAGCCAACCCCATGTATAAACCATTCTCTTTCTTGACTCAGATTTATGCGCTTGAGTGGGCTATCCTCAAGTTCAGGGCTATGATATTCTTGGCCACATGCGACCACTTGGCTTCAAGATCATTTTTTGTTCATACACTTTGGGCTTGATTTTTCCAAAACTTGTCCCAATACAACTTAGTCCTCCCACCTATCAGAAACAATGAACTCCATGCTTATCTTTAGTCATACTACTGCCTAAACTACTTGATTTGCATAGCTCGATCTCTCGAACTCTGTGTCATATTTTCTTGGTGATGCATATTGATAGCTTCTTCAAGTCTTCCTCCATGCATAACCCATTCTCGGCTTGACTCTAGTCCCATGTTCCTCCTCATGTTCCTGTCAAGATATTTTTTATGCACCAAACTAATATGATGAAAACTCATGCGTGCACCTACATTTTTGCATATTTACCATTTTCACCCAATGCATGGATTCAGGCTTCTATCATGTGATGTTTACCATGAGTTACTCATGCGTGTTACATTTGTTGAGTTCCCTTACCTCATGTAAGACTTTCTACTCTTCTTGTAAGATGTTACATGTCAAGCTTACCTATGAGGCCTAGTCTCAACCTCCCATGTGCATGTGTAGCTCGTAACTTGGTTCCATACCAAGATTGAATTCATGTATAATCTAAGCTCTCTAATATTTCCCTTTATCTATGAATTCTTGTAAGCCAAACTACCCATCATTAGGACAATGCACATATAGAATTTGATTTCTCAATTAAATTCTCAACATAACACTAAGTCCATATTTTTCATAATGGTCCAACTCTACCATGTTGGTTCATCAAAGTTTCTCAACCGTTGCCACACCGCTCAAGCACTAGATTCAATATTCCACCTTCGATGTCATATCTTCCTTCCATTGAGTTAGTTTGATTCTCCACATGACTCATTGCATGATTTTGAAATCCTCCCAAGATTTCCTCGCCAACAATCACACCAGGTTTTCTTGCTATGAGCCCAACCCTATGACCTTGATTAGGCACATTACGTATGTATGAGTGAGCTTATCCACAAGCTTATCATAATTGGACTGATTCTTAATGAGATCCTCACGAGATATTCTATTTTGTATTCTTACCACCAAGTGACTTGCCCATAATTCTAAAACATCAACGAAAATCCTTTCCATAAGCTCACCATGCATTATATGATATGTCTTATGCATCAAACTCCTTTAATTGACTCAGCCTCAAACCATTGTTGGCTAGATCATCTTCGACGAGCTCTCTATCTATGAGCAATATGTAGAGTTTCTCATATGGGTTAACATTTTCATGCCTCTTCATCTCACTAAGCTTAACGATATTGATTCCTACGAGCATCCGAGAAACTCATTTTTTCTTTCAAAGGGCTTATCTTTGAATACATTCTTAAGCCATTTATATCATGTTGAGCTCTAAACCTCGACACGTCTTTTTACCTCATTATTTGATCATGTTTGAGATCCTTCCATGCATCACCTACAACATTTTTCCCTTGATCTTTGACATGACCAACTCGAGCTTCAAGCTTCCATGGACATGGCTCTCATAGGATAGAATCCATCTAAGTGATTCTAAGTATTGAGTTATAGCTTACTTTAGTATTTCCTCAACCTTGACTTGAAAATACCTTCATCGAACAAGCTCCAACTTGGAACATACGAGTCATCCATCCAAGATCATTTCATGAAATCATTCCCTTAATATAATCACATGCTTATGTATCCTCCAATACCCTCATCCATCCTCTTGTCACTTACTACAACTATATTATGAGCTACATTAGAGGAATTATGGTCTCTCGCATTCATAAGATGACCGGGTCTTATGCCTATGTTTACACGTGAGCTTTGTGTCTGTACCAAACTCCCACTATTAAATCTATTGAGCATCCTATCTTTTAGCAAGCCTAAAATAAAAATTCGTTCCATGTATTTGAGGATTATGCCAAATGACTAGGCTTTTGATGTCAACAAAAAACTCCTCATTTTCCCGTGACACAAAATTTCAACTCGGCTTGCTCGCACAACGTCCCCACCTAGAAATGCTTCCTATGATCCCCACGTAGTGGAAATCTTGAGTCTCAAAATCTGAGGATCATCTCACCATCAATGCATGGCTTATTCATCACAAAAGTCTAAATTCTTAAAAATTTAACCCTCGAACCCACAAACTTCTAAAATAACTTTTTAGCTCGTGACTTGATGACCGAGCTCTAGAATGAGCTATGTCTAAACTCTAAGACTCGGAAAGATCCCCAACTTAGCTTCATGCTCATGAGATCCCCATATTTGTACTAAAACTTGAACTACATCAAGCTCTGTCTCGATGGGCTCACTGAGCCATCCGTGTATTCACCTTAGCTTAGTTCCCTGAGCTACTCTCTTACTCAAGTTCTTCATTCAATGCATGGCTTCAAAACTATGAGATTAACATGTTCCTTTCCTTTAATGCATGCCTTAGCTGACATGTCCATCAATGATCCCAAACCTAGCTCTTAATGCAATTCGACATCAATCAACCCAGCCATGAACTTGGGCTCGAGCTAGTCTTCCAAGACTCACCGAGCTCCCTCTTGAATGACTCAAGTGATCCTTGGTAGTGTTTCTCCATCGAGCCAATTTTTTATTCATGATTTGAGCTTGTCTATTGATCATTTCATCTCATATCTCTTTAACTTAGCTCTATGGGACTAGGCTCAAATGAATGAGATCCTCACTGAGTGAGATAAAATTAGTTCAATTCAATGTTAGGTGAGCTCTCTTTATGCAACATTGGGTGAGATTTCAGTAATTATTTTGAATGAGTGAATTCAATAAAGTCCTTTGACCTTATATATGATATCAAATCATATAATATCTCACCAATCTTCTTGGCAAGTTGATATCTCTCTAAGACCCTTTCAGGGCATTCCCACACTTGATATTAAAAACCTTGGATTTCCTAGATCCTCCTTGAAGACTAAGGATCATAGAGATATAGTAGAATATATTGAACATGATTAATTGATTACTTTAATTACTTCATATCCATGATGACCAGAAGTGGGTCCCTAGGATTAGTGTTTCATTTTGAACATAATAGGACCTTGTTGTTCAATTTTTCCATGTGTGAAAAATTAGATAACAATAACTAGTATTTGACACCTTATGCATTGTTCTTTCTTGGCAAAATTGCCTTCAAAAGTATCATTGTGGCAGGCTCTAAGGACATCAAATATATCCTCATCATCTATACACCTTATCATTATTTGATATTTTCCTTATGAAATAGAAATATGTCTATCTAAGAAAAAGATAAAATCTTTTCAACTATGTATTTGTTTCTTAGAGTATAATTAATGTGGAGGTGTCTTACCTAAAACCAAATAGTTATCAATGTATGCATACCAAGGTGTTTTTGTAGAAATAGAAAATAGGTGATCATTTGGAAAGGAATCATCAACTACTTACTCCTCTCTATTGGTATTCATCCTAGAGAGGAAATATGCTACCAAATTATCCTTTCTAGGCTTTTCCACTATTGTAATATCAAATTCTTGTAAGAGGAGAAAAAAACTGATGATTATGCTACATACTACTAGATTATTTATCGGACATTTAATTGTAGCATTATTTATCATGTGATTTAGTGTCTGAATTTATTGATAGCATATACAAATGGAAATAAATCATTTTTGTTACTCGTAGTTTAATTATCCATGTTGTAAGTTCTTGCTAACATAGTATGTTGCATAATTGAGAATTCCATCTTTTTTTCCTAGGACATCTCCAATTGCATGATATGATGTATTTGTGTGGATTTGAAAGGGAATATTCTAGTCGTGTCCTCTCAACACAAGGGTAGTAGTTAACATTTGTTTCAAAGTTTAAAAAGTACCTTCACAATGTTTAGTCCATACAAAATTAGCATCTGTCCTAATAATGTAAAAAGCGGTGCTTCAATTTTGCGAAGTATTTTATAAATCTTTTGTAATATCTAACATGGCCTAAAAATATTGTAACATCCTTTGTTTTCTTGGTGTTGGAAGGTTGATGTAAAAATACCTTTTCTATATCAACTTGGATTCTTTCTAAGGAAATGTAGTGACCCAACACTATACCATCCGAAATCATCATGTATCACTTTTCATTAATCAAGGATAACTTATGATACTTACATATTTTGAATACCTTATCAATATTTTGCATAGCTTCTTCAAAAGCACTGCCATGTATAATGAATTCATCCATATCAAATTCCATGTAGTCATTTTTCAAATCAGAAAAGATACTCAAGACCACCCTCTAGAATGTAACGGTGCATTACACAATCCAAATAAGAGAACTGAATAAGAAAAAATCTCCATCGATATGTGAATGTAGTTTTGTCTTGGTCCTTTGGTGCAATATAGATATATTTATAGCCATTATATCCATCAAGAAAAGATAATTACTTTTTATCACCCAAGGTATCAAAAATTGATCAAAGAAGGGAAATGGGAAGTGATATATCTTTTTCTCTACACTCACTCCCCGTAATCTACACAAATCCTCCATTTACCATTCTTTTTGGCATAGTTAAAAGATAAGATACCCACTAAATGTATGATGTGGGGTATATGAATTCAACATCCTATAACACCCGTGGAAAAATTTTAACTTTCCCCTTTTGCATTACAAGTGTTGACATGTGATTTGTCCTAAGAAGGTGTATTCTTTTGACTATTAGAAATCATGCTTTCCATGGATAATTTATTTCTACTCTTGGATTCATTTTGTTAAAATGATGTTGCTTGCAAGGAATCCATTCTATTTGAGATAAGAAAGGTTGTAAATTGGTAACGTTGTTTCCAAAATTATCTCTTTATAATAACCAAACCTTGTGTAGACACTAAAATTAGGTCACACTCCCCCTTTGTCCCGCAACATATAAACACCCTTTATTACATTTACCTAGCCATTAACCCTTCACCCAACTAATATTAAATTAATTAATTTAATTAAATTAATGCTTTATCCTCACTATATTTATTATTTAAATATCTTATTTAAATAATATCTACACATACTGATTCAATTAAACACCTCACAAAGCTAGCTCAACCTAAGACCTATTCTTAGAAAGTTACCATAACTAACTAAGACTTATCCAAACCCTAAAAATCAATGCCTACATTCCCTCTAACTACATTCCCTGCATGCTCACAAAAGGATCTCGAGTCTAATCCGTGGGATAAGGACACAAGATCCGAGGAAATTAGGAGGATCTCCTAAGTTTAGTAAACCTAGTAAATCCCACCTGAACGACGTCGAGTTACCCCTAACCATCGCTAGTTAAGCCGGACCACCATCGGTTACCCCTTTTAACCCAAAACAACCTTATTCTCAAGGTTGGAACTTGGAACTTGGAATTTGGAAGCAAGAAAGTTGATGAACAAGAAAAAATCTCAGAGAGATAATGCATCTTCAGAGAGCCAATTCCAGCAAAAATTCACATCCAAGGAAGGAGATTGAGGATCTTCTCCTGCACAACCATCCCAACCACGTTTTGATCTATCCAAGTAAAGAGGAGTGTGCATGCAGCCCATGCAGAATATTTTCTTCAGTTGGTGATCACTTGCAGCCTTAAAAACCATCATCAACACCTCCATCCTTCACACACAGACCTTTAGGAATGAAATCCAAGTAAGTACAACATCATACTTTCCTAGTTATTTCATTTCATCATTATTTTATCATCTATTGTTTATCTTGCTCCCTATTGACCTTATCCAACATTTTCACCTCCATAGACTCATCAAAACCTCACAAAATCCTACTCCAGTCACCCATTACCTCGTCTCGACAAACCAAAATCCTTTGTGTAATCACAAAGGAGACCAAAACCCCATTCTGTGACATTTCTAGATCTCATAGTAACTAGCGCTGGCTATACCTAACCATAGTCGGTCACCCCTGACTGATGTCGGTCTTTGTGTTTTCCCACACAACCTTAAACAGAGACCTACCCACCTAATTTTACTTCACCCTCACTCACCTGTGACCTACCCAAGACCTTTATTAGACCTGCAGAGACCCAGAACCTATCACTTGACCTTGGATTCTATTCTAACTTTTCTGTTAGAGTAGATCTATTTCTTATTGTGTTTTTAAGTGAGATACCGAAATCATTTTAAAAGAACAATAACATTTACTTTGTTTACTACATTAATTTTTTTACAACAATGGATTGACAACCATCTAGGAAGTACCATGCTTCCCAAATCTATCTCACGCAAGGTAGTTCACTACCCATATTGTTTAATTCCTACTAGTGGTTTTATTTTCATTACAAGTAGTTCCTCCTAGCCAAAAGGAAGCTTTCATGGTAAGCTGTGGATTTAGAAGTCATACGCGCGTAACAACCCATCAACTGACATTTGAAAAGGTATTCTTCCTACGCCCATTACCCTATCTATTTTTTCAATGATTTATAGAAACAATCCAAGAAAATGGTGAAACATTTTTTGGCAGAGGCCGGTGGGACCCATCCGGGGTTCCTTACATTTCATTCATTCCTAGGAAAAAATTGTGTTTGTTTCCTTTCTAAAGAAAAAGTGTACACACTAAGTTTCTTCCATAGTAATCCACTTCTTCTTTCTATTTTCTCTAAAGGAAACTTTTCTTTTGGTGTATTTAAAAATAATCACTTCTCCATGTTTTTTGCATTATAGTGAAAGAGCATCCCTCTTCCTCTTCATCTTATTATGTCATCCAATTTCACATTTTTGATTTGGGTTTTAAAATCATTGCATTTCATTCTGATTTTCTGCATTAGCTCACATTAAATGAGGGCAACCTATATGTTGGAGGTCATGACCAGCTGATGGTTGACAAACGAATCATAGAAAAGCACTTCTATCCTTTTCTCTTTCTCTAAGTCTTACCAAACCACACAAAAATTCAAATACATATATTCTTTAACAACATCCTACCTGGAAGAATTTGTAGGTGATCACACGATCACGGCACAGTGGACACCCAGCTCACTGCTCTGTCGAGTCATACTTTAGAGTGAATCCACCCCCACCATAACATACCTAAAACCTCACCCTTTAGATCTCCTTCTTTGTAGGAAGAAATCCTCACCAAAAACTCTATTTCACAATTCATGTGTCATTCCCTAAATAATATAAGCTAAACAAACATAATAGAAAAGGGCACTCTTAGTATCACATTTTCTTAGTATTTCTACTTGGCTTGCGTTTTGAGGTGAAAGATCACGTTCATCACTTTTTTGTTCATCCTTGCATGCTCCTTATCATAGCTGGAGTATTCCAGCTTCACCTGAGTGTTCCTGGGCCATATCACCATCATTCCTAGAATTCTGGGTCTAATTCCACATCAAATTTTAATTCACAACCACTTTTTCTCATAACTATTTCAATTTCACAATAACCATCATCGGTTACCTCTAATTGCCATCGATTAAACCCAACCGACGTCGTTTCTAGGTCCTTTTGGTAACCTACTCAAAATGATAGTTTCACTTCACTTTTTTCCACTTTCCACAGTCTCATCACTGTCATTTTTCCCATTGATCTTTTACACATCCCCCAGATCGGCATACTTGTCATATTTTTCCTTCTACCTCACTTTGTTTTCTCACCGTCTATTTTCTACGGTGACCGTGAGTGGTTACCCCCGATGACGTCGATTTTCCCTAACCGACATCGGTTAGCCTATTTCACATTCCACCCACCATTTGTTATTTCAACAATTTTTATTTATCACCAGATTCACTTGTTCTTGATGTTTTGTGTATCATTTATAGAGAAGCAGCCCTACTTGATCAATATTGGTTCACATGGTACTGACCCATAGAAAAGTGAACACCCTCATGTTCCATGCCAGTTGCCAACCGCTCCCACCTAGTCCTTCACCACCTTCTATTTTATCACTAGCTATGGATCCTATCCAGCCTACTAATATCACTACTAGAGATGAGGAGTTTACATGAATCCTTGACCATAACCTTGTTGCCTTGCAGTTTCACCTCTCCCACTCATCCACTTGAGACTCCTCGGTCGGTTGATATACAATATGCCCGTATCTACCCCCAACTCTCGTACCCATACGCATTAGAACCATCTAGATTTGTGCTACCCACATCCACCTTACCCAAAGTGATTTCGCATTAGGTTCTATACCTACCATGACTCGCCATGTCTCATTATCTCTGTGGCACCCATTACATCCACCATACCCTCGACGATTACCCCAAACACAACCTCATCCACCCCTCATGTCTCACACATACCTGTAGTTACGTTCCCACCTCCCGTGTCGGTGACCCCTACCCCATTTTAGAATGTGGTTCTTTCCATTCCACAATCATTAGCCCCTATTAACACTAGGGTTACCACAAACCTTCCACCCCATACACATACCACCAATAACCGCATGTTTCATATATTATTCATTTTGGGTATGTACCCCCTATTTCATTACCTTCTTCTCCACCACCTTACATGGCAGCCCCATACACTAGAATGCCACACCCATTATATGTCCAAAACCAACCTCCTCATGATATAGGAGGCATCCAATCATCACAACCCACCAACACCAATGACCTAATTAAATTGATGATGGACAAGATGCAGACACTGGAGGCATCATTTTCCAGCTCCCGTAACACTCTCACTTATGATGAGATTTACAATGAGCCTATTCACCCATCCATTCCCATTCGTTCATACCTTGTGTATTGGGAATGCCTAAATTCAACCACTTCAATAGTAAGGAAGACCCACAACAAAATTTGTGCTCATTTAAACATGGGTGTTATCTGATTTCTCATGATGATGCCTTACTTTTGAGAACTTTTCCCATGTCCCTCACTGGACCTGCATTAGATTGGTATAGTGGGTTACCCAAGCACTTTATATTTTCATTGAGTCAGGTAGCCCAAGCTTTCTTGGATCATTTCTCTATCAATATCACTAAGAAGGTTACCATGACCGATCTATATTCCACACATCAAGACAAGGATGAATCTATTGCATATATTTTTTTCACTTCTTTGGCGTAGCCTAATCAATCAAATTACCTTCCAACCACAACAAACTAAACTCATAAAGCTCTTCACAGGAGCTTGTACTAAACATATCTCCCTTCCACCCATAAAACTACACACTGGTTTTGACCTGCTCACCCCTTGCCCGCGTGGTATAAGGAACAAGATTTATGTAACTATCACCGAGTGAAGGGTCATAGTGATGGAAACTGCATCACTTTTAAGAATATTGTCCAAGAAATGCTTGAGAAAGGTGAGTTAACTATGGATAATCCCAACACCACCCCCAACCAAAATCTACAAATCTTCAAAAAACCATTTCCCAATCATACCCCTTCATCGAATCAAACTAGTGAGACATCCACTAATGATATCCATACCCATGACATCCACACAATCTTGAACGAGGTATCTCTGTCACCTCTCAATTACCTCACATCCCTTCTATAGAGGAAATCCTAGCCCAAAATCCTCCTTTCACATTGGAACCAACCGTCACTGTTCCTTCACCAATAGAAGAACACCCTTCATCTCCTACATCACCTACGGAGGAGTCTTCTGCTAACATTGAGACCATCTCACCCCTAGCTTCTCCACTTAGAGAACCTTTACCTACCGTACCTCCTCAACCCATAGAGGAGCTCCCATTACCTCCTCCACCCATAGAGGAGCACCCATTACCTCCTCCACCCATAGAGGAGCACCTATTATCTTCTCCCCCCGCAAAGGAGCACCCATTACCTCCTCCACCCACAGAGGAGCACCTATCCATTCCTCCACTTATTGAGGAACTCCCATCATCTCTTCCACCCATCATAGACCCGGTGGAGATACCTTTGCCTCTTGGCAAGCATTCTCCATCGCTACCCAACATCAAATAGACCTACTTTCAGCTCTCTTACCCATGAAAGCTGAAGCTAGCCGATTCCCTATCTCTAAGATGCATTTTATAGGAATTCCCATTAGGTCCTCACCAACTCCACCCGCAAACATTCCATTCTCACATTTGGCTGATCACTTGGATTATGTGGATAGGGATTTATTATGGGGGCACCTCTTACTCCCTGTCTCAACAAAGATGCAGAGATCCCTCGATGACACCTCCACCATCTACCCAAACACATTTCCACCCATCAAACCACATACAACCACTGCTATCACAACCCCTTCCATAATACCAGTTAAAGACTCACACCACACCCTTACCCGTAACCCGACCTATATCTAAACCCAAATCCATACCCACAACATTTGCCTCCACCAAACCTATTACCACTTTAGGGGTCACCCCGATCACTAGCCTTACTCTTCCACCTATTAAACTGACTTTAGCTACATCCTCCAACGTCAATATAACACCTACCTTAACACCCAAACCAGAGCAACAAACTCATCGGCCTCATACCCCAACTACACCAATCACACCCACACTTGTCTCATCTACCTTAAGACCTCAGCTTCCCAACATGGTCAAGCACCCTTCACCCATCCATAAACCAATAATAAAACCACTCATTCCTTCCTAACAAATCTCTAACCTACCTGTGCACACAACATGACTCATACCCACACTGCAGTCTCTTTACCACTAATATCTCCAATACCTTCAGCCATTGCTTCACTACCCACTACACTTCTATCATTTTCCCTCACACCACAAGCATGACCCGCATCATCTACCTTCATAGAACCCTCATTATCCCCTGTGGGTAACTTGCCCTCTTCCTCCATCTAATTTTCCTTCTAGATCTCAAACACCCACATCACCTTTACCCCAGAAGGTGTAACCCAAAAACAAAACCCCACTACCCCACAACAAGGTAGTCAAAACAACCCTAGACCCTCCTACCTATCCATCTACTATACCCCTACCCAAACGAACGACCGATACCTCAAACCACACCGGTGCCTAAACCCATAGGTTGACCCTTTCCTACACTTCCAAAACAATTCACCGACAACCAACTACACCTACACCCAAACCCACATTCACTTCCCATTGTGATCCACTCATAGGGTCCTATGCCAAAATTTTAACGAACCTCCCGAGAATTTTGTTATCACATTACGCCACTTTGAGCTTATGAACGCTTCAAACCCAAGCCAAAGGGGTTTGATGATACCAAAATTTTTGCATACCATCATGTGCCAGGGCATGATGTGGAGAACTACAAGGCCTTGAAAACCGTCCTTATCCAATTATGTCCACCCGAAACCAACTTTGATGATGATGACCTTAATGAGGATCTTGCTTCACCTACACCCATTCCCACACTACCCACTCAACAACCACAACCTCCACCCTCACAGCTCCTAGAACCACACACAAAATTTGAAATTAACATGGTTCACATCAGAGAACTTGCCACGCCACCACCCAAATGTCATTGTGCCCAATTGACCTCACAAGGATTTTCTCCTCCAATAGGTTTTTTCCCTTCATGTCATTATACTACTTACCCTACACCTTCTCCATTTGACAACTTCCTCAAATCAACATGGTACACGTCACTACGTATGCGCAGAAGGGTAAAGAAAAGATCGCCGACCCACCCGCCTAATCCTATACCCAACATACCATCTCGCACCCATACCTAAAATAACTATCTACAGCCCCACATACCCCATTTCTAATGGTGTCACACATTACACCATGCTCAAACAACTACACTAATCTCCCCTCAAAATTTCCTTATCTCGACCTCATCCAAACCTTAGAATCCCATCGTCAATCCCTCATGAAGGTTCTTCAATCTATTGAGGTTTCACCCAATGACCCTACACCCGTAGCCTCCATTATAACACCCCACCATGTATCCGCTCTCACCAAATTACCACCTCCATCCTCACCTCACCTTGTTCACCAAGTGGCCTCCCTTAGCTTCTCATAGGAAGAGATCGCGCTATACTAAAACGATGACCCGGACCAGCCTCTCTTCATCTCTCGTCCACATTGATGACATATAGGTACACCATGTGATGATTGATGGAGGCGCTAGCATTAACATCATTTCATCCCATGCATTTTCTTAGATGCGCATACCTAAAAATTGCATACAAAAACATCCGGTCATGTTGCATTCATTCAACGATGTTATCACCTCCACACTAGGCACACGCATCCTACAAATTTGCATGGACCCCCACACTATTCTAGAATTGTTTTATATTTTGGAGGGGGAATTCCAATATAAATTGTTTCTTGGTAGACCACGGATCCATGTCATGGGTTGTGTTCCTCCACTTTGAATTTTTGTGTAAAGCTTGAACACGAAGGACACGGTTATACCATTTGAACTGACCCATCACCTTTCAAAAATGCAACATGCTTTACCAACCCAACAATGTGCTCATACCTGTCAAGCCGTCTACTTCGCAGCCAATACCACTTCACCTACACCCCCACCTACTAGTAAAACATTACTTTCACCGCACATAGCTCCTCTATTCCTACCATTGCTATAAATTTCATGGCTAACCCATTAGCTACCCAATCCATTAACTCGACCTCGCATCGACCTCTCGACACATCATCCATACCAGATACCTACATAACAACCAATGATCCATTGGAAGGTGTTTTTCAACGCCTCACTGCGGGGACTACCACCTATATAGTGTCAACACATTCCTTACTCCGCACAAGTATGGAAGCCTTCACCAACACCCTTCTTTATGATCACCATATAGGATAATTCATCCTTTATGGTCCTCCTCATCTTTGTACTAGTCTCACCTATGGGGGACTTGATACTACCACCTACACACCTGAACCACCATCACAACCCCACCCATTTTCCACTGACTTCCAATCACTTACCAATCACCATTTCACCCACACCTTCCTGCACTGCTATGCATGGAAGGGTTTTGGTTTTTGATTTTACGAGAAAGGCCGCCATACTGTTATTCCATGTACCACCCACAAACATAATGACCATAGTGGTATCGGCTTCCCCGAACCTCCTACCAAATAGGCCCGCATTGAACTCATTGAGGACCCTAGCCCTTCTCCACCTTCATCACCACCCTCACCGACGAAGTCGATGGATCCTGAATCTATCCCTCCTAACTTTTTTTTCATAAACACCATTTCCTTGGGGCCTTTGACTTATCAATGCGAAGGTGAGGCCCCTTCCACTCTCCCATTCTTGTATCCTGAGATGATCGACAATGACACACCTATAATTAATGTCATTCAATGTTAGGATGATGAATCCATACTCACCTACCTTGGTGTAGAAGACTCATATATTCATCGGTCATTACCCTCTGAGATACAAACCATGTTGAATGAATTGACTATCAAGATCAACATTCATACTCAAGACAACCCACACATTCTAAAGATCAGATAATCTTTAGATGCTACTGAACAGGAAGCCATCACTTCTTTTCTCTGAGATCATAACCATGCTTTCACTTAATCTTACATAGACATGCCCGGTATTGACCCCACCATAGTGGTCCATAATATCATAACCATTCCCGATGCCAAACCTATCAAACAAAAGCTGAGGAAAATGCACCATTGCATTGCTCTTCTCGTTAAAGAATAATTTCAGTGCCTTCTTTCCATTTCCTTCATCTTACCCATTTATTATCCTCGTTATATTTCTAACATTGTCCCTATTACTAAAGCAACAGGGGGACTCTACATTTGTACAGACTTCCGAGACCTCAACCTCACCTACCCAAAAGACGAATTTCCATTTCCCGGGATTGATCAAATATTTGACCTTACCACTAGTCATGAGATGCTCTCACTCATGGATGGTTTCACAGTTATAACAAAATTTTGCTTTCCCTAGAAGATCAGCACAAGACAACATTCATTACCCTTGGGGAACCTTTTGCTATCAAGTGATGCCTTTTGGCCTTAAAATGTTGGTGCTACATATCAGCATGCTATGACTTACATCTTCCATGATATCATGCATTGCTTATTGGAAGATTACATGGATGATCCCTTGTCCAAATCTAAACATCATGCCGAGCACCTTGTTTTCCTCAAAACCATCTTTTACCACCTCATTAAATATTATGTTTGACTTTAACCTAAAAAGTGCGTCTTCACGGTTCTCTCGGGAAAACTCTTGGGATTTATTATTTCTCCGTGGTATAGAATTTGAACTCGCTAAAGTCAAGGCCATTCTCAGAAATGCCTTCACCCACTAACCTTAAACAACTCAAGTAGCCTACAAGGTAAATTACATTCCTTTAACCATTTCATTTAACAACTATCATATCGTTGTCCACCATTTCATCATCTACTTAGGAAAGATGTCTCCTTTAAATGGGATGATGACTGTCATAAATATTTTGAGGCCCTAAAACAAAACATTCTCCAACCACCCATACTCATTCCACCAAAAGATGATCAACCTTTTTACCTTTACATATCAGCTACCAATCATTCCTTGGGATCCATGCTCACTCATCGCGATGAACAACATAGGGAGTAGGTGGATTATTACATAAGTTGTACTCTTTTAGACTATGAAACCTGATACAACCATCTAGAAAAGCTTTTCTTAGCCTTAGTTTTCGTCGCCACCAAACTCCGCCATTACCTACTCAACCACAAAACCTATGTTGTGACCAACACTAACCCTTTACACTTCATGTACGCCAAACCTTATCAAAATCAGCGTGCCGCATGATGGCTTATGCTTTTAGCTGATCTTGACCTCAAATTCATTCACAAAAAGTCCATTAAGGGCTAGGCTATTGCCGACCAACTGGATGACACACCTATTTCCGGGAACCAACCCTCTAATTTTGACTTTCCCGATCATCCAATTGCTACAATTTCCCTAGACAAACCCCCTTACCAAATGACACTATTCTTCAATGGTTCCAAGTGTCAAGCATGGGGATGGGGCTGTTGTTATCCTCATTCCACTAGATGGTGTACCCATGCCCTTTTCTTTCAAACTAGACTTTTAATGCACCAACAATATTTCCGAGTATGAAGTGCTCATACTAGGTCTCCAGGACTACCTATGCCTTAGATGTCAAATCAATCCACATCTTTGGTGATTCACAATTGGTCATAAACCAAGTCAATGGTATGTACCAATTTCATAATGAGATACTTTAGAAGTATAAACATCATGTAGAAATACTGTTGACCACCTTTGATCGATACACCCTTCAAACCATCCCACTTTCAACCAACAAATTTACAGATACCATGGCCTGCTTAGCTTCCCAAATACCGCTTCCCTTGCCAATTCCAAAATATTTGTCACCATAGAATGCCTCCATTCACCTTCTTATATGCCTCATGATGTTTACTAAATTGGAAATGACACCCCTGACCCTAATGACATTTGGTATAAACAATACTTTGACTACCTTTCCCTCTCCATCCTACCTCCTGATCTCACCTGTAATGAACAACACGCCTTCCTTAAAAAGGTCTCCCATTTCTTTATCCTTGGAGGAATCCTCTATAAGAACGACTTTGATGGTATTCTCTTATGATGCCTCACAAGTTCTAAAATTCCTTATACCATTAAGGAGGTTCATGATGGCATATGTGGAGGTCACTTTAGTGGCCTGTTGTTGCTAAGCGTATTCTTCACCTAGGCTACTACTGGCTGACCCTTAACCATGATTGTTGTGACTATGTCAAACACTATATGAAATGTTAACAACATTCCAATCTTCATCATATACCCAGTCATGCCTTACAATTCTCTCATGACCTTTGGCCCTTATCTCAATGGGGTTTGGATCTTGTCGAAGAAATCAAACCTTATTCTTCCCAATGTCATCAATGGATCATAACTGCTACCGAATACAACAAAAATGGGTGAAAGCCATACCACTCATCTCCACAAAAGCCAAGAAAATATGTGAGTTCATTAACCATCACATCATTTGTTGCTTTGGTGTCCCTCATCGCCTCATCACTAACAATGGAAAACAATTCAAAAATAAAACTCTGCAAAAACTTTGTGATGCCTTCGACATTCAACTTATTTTCTCCTCACCTTATTACCCACAAACCAACGGCCAAGCCAAATCCACTAAAAAACCCTCAATAAAATTCTCATGAAAGTGGTTGACGATACTGGGAAGGATTGGCATACGCACATTCCTTTTTCTCTATGGGCATACCGCACTAGTATTCACACTTCCATCGTGGGCTGCACCCTTTTTTCACCTGGTCTATGGCATGAGGTTGTTCTAACTCTCGAATTCCAGATCCCCTCACTCTGAATTTCTCTTCATGACATGCTTATTGATGATGAATTTCATCAGGACCTCTTAGCACAACTAGAGTTACTAGATGAACATCATCTTAACACTCTAGATCACCTTTAAGTTTACCAACAATGTATCAAACGTTCTTATGAAAAACGTGTTCATGAACGAACCTTCCAATTTGGTGACCTTGTTTTGAAAGAAAATCAACACATAACCAAAGTAAAACGTAAACAAGGAAAATTCACTCCTTATTGGATTGGACCATACATCATAACTCATACCTATGGATCAGGTGCCTATTGTTTGTCCTCGCTTGAGGGTAAACCCGAACCTGAGCCCCTTAACACATTACATCTTTGACCATTCTATTGTTGACTCATTGTCCTACCTCACCCTTTGTCTCTTTACGTGCTCATCCTCAAGGCTATCAACTTCATACACCTCCCTAACGATTAAACAAGAATCATGTGAGTACCTGTCACTTGTTATCTTCTCTTGAATATGTGTACCACGACACTACACATAGCATGATTCTCATGGATACTTTTTGTCTACCTTTAGATGAGATCCCATGGTCATTCCACCTCACCTTTTGAACAAGAGTCCTATCCTTCACCTTGGTCTTGTCCATGATTTCAAAGACCTCCAATGGGACCATACTCCTTGAGTCAAACTTCTAATAAAAAATATGACTCCCTCAAAAGGACATCTTCTTCTCGACCAAATTACTACTATAAATAGACTGCTCCCTCGAAGGAAAACTATGTGAAGCTTTTAAATAAAATTTAAAAATAAGAGAAACCGAAGCTTCCCACATCGATCAGCTTCACGAAGACCTCAAGGAGTACCATATTATTTATCCCATATAGACTTCCCACATCGATCATTCTATCAAAACAAAAATGATTTTTGTCATGGACTTTCCCATTGTGACCTCGGACCTCTTTCCCAAAAGACTTGTCACTCAAAACATATACAATTAACTACCTTTCACCCACCTTACCATTTCCACTCTCATTTCCTAAATTGCCTTAAGGGACATCTTGGAATTTCAACATTTGGTGATCCTGTGACTACTTTCACTATAGAACAGTTAATCATGCAATGCCTTTCGGGTCTTGTATTCATCACCCCTTTTCAAGGTATGATCTACTCAGTATGATTCTACCCAATCAGGTGGCTTTATTTCCCCCTCTTATCTTTTAACCATCTTTGTTTACATTTTGATTACCTTATATAGGACTTGGTCCTCGACACTTACCTTTGGGGGTCATCCTCCCCTTTCACCATAATCACCCTCACCTATAACATTTTAACTATCATCTACCCACACCTATTAAACCTAAACCCACTACATGCCCACAAACCTACCAACTCATTTTCATCTTCTTCCCTAGCTCATGGGAGAACTACATCGGCCTGAGGTCCCTTTTCACCAGGACTATGTAGGTAGCACTCCAAGGGCATGGGGCCCTTGGAGGTTAGCTCAGCCACTCTCTACCCTAAAACAATTCATCAACCATGCGTAACTCACCATTTACGCTCACATTTCACTTAGGTCCCCTTTTCTAACAAAATTGGAAATTTAGCCACATACATAACAAGTTGCTTACCACAACATACATTTATTACACCTACCATCTCTCTATCATCACTATGCATAGATTATATAACATTTCACATATGACCCATAGTATCATTCATTGAAACCATAATGAATCATGCCTAAACTAACTTTGATTCGATCCATGCCTAAATCAACCCGACTTGATCCATGCCTAAAATTGACTCGACTTGATCCATGCATAAACCAACTTGAATCCATCATGCCTAAACTCGACTTGACTCGATCCATGCCTAAGGCGGCCTAACTCCGTCATGCCTAACTCACCTAATCCATTCATATCATAACGAAAGTAAAATAAAATACACATCACAACACATAATCATCTCGAACCTCATACATCTCATCATATAAATACCTGTATATCACAATAATGTACACTCATCTAAAAACAACAACATTTGTCTCTCATACATCATCGGCTGCATAGCCGCTTGCTAATAAATATAAAATATCTTTGACTCGCAGGCTGGTATCATGTACAAAAAATCATAATAAATACAAAATCTCTTTAGCACGTAGGCCGGTCTCATATATAATCCATACAAAAATGACTCGCAAGCAGCGGGCCGGTCCATATAAGTCAATCATCTCCCATTTGATGTTGGGAATGCTCCATGTGACTCTATCTCTCTCGAACCCTCTCACACCCGTCTCGATGCCTAGAACCTACCTCACCTCCTGCTAATGGCCCCTCACCTAGGGCTGGCCTCTACACACTAGTGGCCTCACCACAACCCTGTCCTTGGGCTTTCCGGCCCCCTATACTCTCCACACTGTGAGTGTGGGATCTAGTCCTCTCACTGGAGGCCTATTGTGCTCTATACTTGGCATAAGAGGGCACATCTATCCCAGTAGCTAACAAATGATCCTGATAATATCATGCCTCTGCTAGGGCATCCCGGAATCTGACCATGGTCACTATCTATGGGGTGCCATGGGTCTCACTACTTACATGGGTACTGTATAAGGGGACCCTATCCTTGAACCTATACTGAGCCCTGTGCTGGTACTAGAACCTGAGTCAGCCCTGGAATCTGTGCATGTGCATGTATCTTGAGCCTATAGGGTAGTAATTTGTGCATGTGCTACTATCGCCCTGGCCTGCAGACACTGTAACCTGCCCCTACCCTATGGCAACCGGCCATGTAGATCTCAGATTGTGCTCGTAGGGGTAGCTACCTACCCTCTATCTCCCCCTACCTCCTCTCCATCTCCATCTCCCCCTACCTCCACTTGTTTGGGTACCCATGCCTACCCTACTCGAGTCCTCAGCATAGCTATCTAGGCTTGTAAGATGGCAACCTGTAACTTTCAACTCGTGAGATGCCCCTGCATGATCCCAAGCTGTGTCACCAAAGTAGCCACCTACCCCTGTAGGGCGTCTCTCTAAACTATGATGGTGGCTAAGTTTGGTTGCCTGCAATGGATGGTACTAAAAATAACTATGCCGCCCACCACTTCCTGTACTCCATCTCGCAACCTTAGCATCATCAATCTGTGTATCTACTAGCTGCTCCTCCTATCTAGTCGGCATTGTGGGTCATGGTGGAGACATAGGTCTCTCCATGTCATCTCTCCTATACTGTGGGAATGGTGGTGGTACATCCTAAACTAACCTCGAACTAGAACCTAACCCACTCTATGGGTATCCACTCATGCTCTCCGCTCTCCTCCCCTCTATCTATAGATATAGTTGTAGCCCATCTAGCTCTGTTGCCATCTGTCTGTATGCAGGGGAAGCCCACATATGGCCTCCAAATGATGTCCACCCTAGGCAACTCTCAACAAAACCTCCCGTAGTAAGCTACATCATGCATAGCTCGTATCTTGGCCTCTCCCATGGCTGGTACCCAACGCCTACCCAAATCTCAAAACTCTCCATGGGAATGCATCTCGCCTAGGGCATCCCCACCGCTTGAACATAAACAATCTACTCATAACCCCAACAATGCAGTAATATGGCGCAACAGATGCTAAACCTCCATAGTAACCCATAGGTCCATAGCTCTCTATATACCTATGTCAGCAATGTAGGTGCCCATCCAAACCATGTCTGCTATATCATCATGTCATGAAGGACTCCCATCAATGACCTCAAGAATCTCCCACCTCTCGCATCCGATAGTGTGAAGCAACACACCGCTCCATCAAAATTACCACTAACATCATCTCCTCTAGATGAGATCTATACATTTCTCCATAGCTCATGTTAGCTTATTGAACATCAGTGTCCGGCACACCCTCACAAAAATGGGTGCTAGTAGCTCCTTCGATGCCTCTAAAGAGATAGAATAAACTTGGGCCCCTAATATGGGCAATTGCAGGATCCTATAGACGTCCTCTAGGGTGATTGTCATCTCACTCATTATCATATGGAAGGTGTTGGTTCACCGAGTCCCATCGTCGATGAGGGAAACCATCAGACTCACCTCTGGACTACATGCCGGTAGTACCACACCCCTATCAACCCCACCTCTGCAACATGCTGCCACTCCTCCTGCGTCATGCTCACCCATACTATCAATAATAAGGGTGGCACCCGGGCCCTCATCCGTAACTCATCTTGGGCCGCATCCCACAAGAGCAATGTATTAGTACACCTTCCCAACTTACCCTATTTCACCCCACATCCCGACCTAATCTCTTTCCCCACCCCCATCCCGTTGGCCTTGTCGCTAATCCAACCTACCCAAACCCATCTACCCTACCTATCTACCCTAACCCTCACCCAAACCTACCCAAACCCATCTACCTTACCTATCTACCCTAACCCTCACCCAAACCTACCCAAACTCATCCACCTAAAACTATCTACCCTACCCCTCACCCAAGCCACCCTAAACCCTTCCCATCTCCCTTAACCCTTTTCCCTCTCACCTAATCCTTTCCCACCCTGCCCTTACTCTATTCCCTTTTTTGTCCCAACTTAACCTTAGGTCAACTGACCCTGGTTATCCCTTGACCGACCATGGTCTCCCTTGACCATCATTGGTCATTGTTCTTTGTGATCGATACACGCACATTACCTACGACGCCGATCACTGTTTCGCCACCCACCACGACTTCCCAACCCTACTTTTTCCCTTCCTAATCATTCTACCCACCCAACTCACTCCTTACACCCCTAAATATCCCTCTATTACCCTCTTTCTCTACACCCTACCCTTCCCCATTCCCTTTTCCCTCTCTTTTTCCCATTTTGAAATTCTTCCCCCCCAAACCCCCATTTTTCATACTTTCTATATTTTACATCAAATTCACCAAACAATGAATCAAAAGGTTTAGAACCTACCACATCCCACTGCGCCGTCGTGGTGGAACATCCGGCCTCTCCGTGTCTGCTCCTCCCGATCCCTCTCCAGCCTCCACCATCCTCAAATGACCTCTCACTCTCCTAACCAATCGCCTCGCTCGATCCAATCTCATAGCCCCACCTCTCACCCAATCAATCTTGCCTATGTGGCTCACCAACCAATCTCTTCTCGTACTCTTTTTTCCTCTTCCTCTTTTCTCTCTTCTTGTCCTTTTCTTCTTTTTAACAATGCACAAATGAATTTTCAAAACGTGGGTTTTCCACTTTTTATACCCTACCCGACTAACGACATTGGTTTCCTTGACCAACATTGGTAATATTCCTCATTCACCAATGTCGGTTCCCTATATATCATCATCGGTTCACCTGCATCGCTATCGATTACCCCGCATACTCATTTTCCTCACATTGACCTCATTTTCCTTACCTCTTTGTTTTGGCTTCCCTACACCTACCTAGACCACTTTACCTTCCCCTCTAGCCCTCCACATTTTTTTACCTCACCTCATCCACTATTGTAATCTCATTCTTTTACCCATACCTTGGCCTTACCTATGCTTTGTGACCTATCTACCTAGACCGTAAAACTATTTGTGACCTTTGAAGCTACTCAGTGTGCTTACTATACCTTGTGACACTCAGTTACTCGTATTGATTGACCTAATGACCTTACCTAGCCTATTACCATGTTGTCTATCCTAACCCTACCTTTGGTGTACCGAAACATACCTACACATTCTTACACCTAACCTATGTTGTTTTTCCTAACCTTATCATATACCTTGGATACGATTCACTTCAAACTTGTTTGAATAAACCTATCGACCATAGATGATGTAGAGTTTTCCTACTCTTCAACCCGGTAGATGCTAAAATTTATACATGTGCACATGTTTGACTGTTTCTACCTTTAACCCTAACCCATTACCTAGATTTCCGAGTAGACCTTTCACCCCTTTTCCCCTGTACCCATTTTCCTTTTCTTCATATTTACCTTTTATCAAACCACTCACCACTTCAGCCTGTTGCCTCGTCAGTTCCTAGTTTGAGGGGGATCACCTTCACCCTCACATGGGGAAACCACATCTTATTTTTGTTAGCATTTCTTACCAATACAAGCTACACAACAAAAGGGGCAAAATGTAGACACTAAAATTAGGTCACACTCCCCTTTTGTCCCTCAACATATAAGCACCCTTTATTACATTTACCTAGCCATGACCCCCTTCACCCCACTAATATTAATTTAATTAAATTAATGCTTTATCCTCACTATATTTATTATTTAAATATATTATTTAAATAATATCTACACATATAGTTCACTTAGAGACCTCACCAAGCTAGCTCACCTAAGACCTATTCTTAAAGAACTTACCATAACTAACTAAGACTTACCCAAACCCTAAAAATAAATGCCTACATTCCCTCTAACCACATTTCTGCATGCTCACAAGAGGCTCCGAGTCTAATCTGTGGGATAATGACACAAGATCTCGAGGAAATCAGGAGGATCTCCTAAGTTTAGTAAACCTAGGAAATCCCACCTTGACCGACATCGCTACTCCCTAACCTTTGGTTAAGCCGAACCGTCGTTGGTTACCCATTTTAACCCAAAAAAACCTTATTCTCAAGGTTGGAACTTGGAACTTGGAAGTTGGAAGCAAGAAATTTGATGAACAAGAACAAATCTCAAAGAGATAACGCATCTTCAGAGAGCCAATTCCAGCAAGAACTCACATCCAAGGAAGGAGATTGAAGATCTTCCTCTGCACAGCCATCCCAACCACGTTATGATCTATCTAAGCAAAGAGGAGTGTGCATGTAGCCCATGCAGAAGCTTTTCTTCAGTTGGTGATCACTTGCAGCCTTCAAACCCATCATCAGCACCTCTATCCTTCACATAATGCACCTTCAAACCCATCATCAACACCTCTATCCTTCACACACAGACCTTCAGAATGAAATCCAGTAAGTACATAATCATACTTTCCCGGTTATTTCATTTCATCATTATTTTATCATCCATTGTTTATCTTGCTCCCTAGTGACCTTATCCAACATTTTCACCTCCATAGACCCATCGTAACCTTGCATTATATGGTGAAAATATTTTGGAATCAACAGGGAAGCGGGTATTTGGGAAGCTAAGTAGGCCATGGTATCTCGCAAATTTGTTGGTTGAAAGTGGGATGGTTTGAAGGGTGTATCGATCAAAGGTGGTCAACAATATTTCTACATGATGTTTATACATCTAAAGTATCTCATTACGACATTGGTACATACCATTGACTTTGTTTATGACCAATTTTGAATCACCAAAGATGTAGATTGATTTGACATCTCGAGGCATAAAGTGTCCTGGAGACCTAGTATATTTATATTGTCCCTCGACATATAAGCACCCTTTATTACATTTACCTAGCCATGACCCCCTTCACCCCACTAATATTAATTTAATTAATTAAATTAAATTAATGCTTTATCCTCACTATATTTATTAGTTAAATAATATTTGCACATACAATTCACTTAGACACCTCACCAAGCTAGCTCTCACTTAAGACCTATTCTTAGCAAGTTACCATAACTAACTAAGACTTACCCAAACCCTAAAATTCAAATTGCCTACATTCCCTCTAACCACATTCCTGCATGCTCACAAGAGGCTCCGAGTCTAATCTGTGGGATAATGACACAAGATCTCGAGGAAATCAAGAGGATCTCCCTAAGTTTAGTAAACCTAGGAAATCCCACTGACAGATTGTTACCGACATCGGTTACCCCTAACCTTCACATTTGGTTAAGCCGAACCGCCATTGGTTACCCATTTTTGACCCAAAAAAACCTTATTCTCAAGGTTGGAACTTGGAACTTGGAAGTTGGAAGCAAGAAATTGGATGAACAAGAACAAATCTCAGAGAGATAACACATCTTCAAAGAGCCAATTCCAGCAAGAGTTCACATCCAAGGAAGGAGATTGAGGATCTTCTCCTGCACAACTATCCCAACCATGTTCTGATCTATCTAAGCAAAGAGGAGTGTGCATGTAGCCCATGTAGAAGATTTTCTTCATTTGCTGATCACTTGTAGACTTCAAACCCATCATCAGCACCTCTATCCTTCACACACAGACCTTCAGAATGAAATCCAAGTAAGTACAACATCATACTTTCCTGGTTATTTCATTTCATCATTATTTTATCATCCATTGTTTATCTTGCTCCCTAGTGACCTTATCCAACATTTTCACCTCCATAGACCCATCAGAACCTTGCATTATATGGTGACAAATATTTTGGAATCGGCAGGGAAGCGGGTATTTGGGAAGCTAAGTAGGCCATGGTATCTGCAAATTTTTTGGTTGAAAGTGGGATGGTTTGAAGGGTGTATCGATCAAAGGTGGTCAACAGTCTTTCTACATGATGTTTATACTTCTAAAGTATCTCATTACGACATTGGTACATACCATTGACTTTGTTTATGACCAATTTTGAATCACCAAAGATGTGGATTGATTTGACATCTAAGGCATAGGCGGTTTGGAGACCTAGTATATTTATATTGTCCTCGACATATAAGCACCCTTTATTACTTTTACCTAGCCATGAACCCCTTCACCCCACTAATATTAATTTAATTAATTTAATTAAATTAATGCTTTATTCTCACTATATTTATTAGTTAAATAATATCTACACATACAATTCACTTAGACACCTCACCGAGCTAGCTCAACCTAATACCTATTCTTAGCAAGTTACCATAACTAACTAAGACTTACCCAAACCCTAAAAATCAATGCCTACATTCCCTCTAACCACATTCATGCATGCTCACAAGAGGCTTCGAGTCTAATCCGTGGGATAATGACACAAGATCCGAGGAAATCAGAGGATCTCCCTAAGTTTAGTAAACCTAGGAAATCCCACCTTAACCGACATCGGTTACCCCTAACCGTCACCGGTTAAGCCGAACCACCGTTAGTTACCCCTTTTAACCCAAAACAACCTTATTCTCAAGGTTGGAACTTGGAACTTGGAAGTTGGAAGAAAGAAATTCGATGAACAAGAACAAATCTCAGAGAGATAACGCATCTTCAAAGAGCCAATTCCATCAAGAGTTCACATCCAAGGAAGGAGATTCAAGATCTTCTCCTACACAGCCATACCAACCATGTTCTGATCTATATAAGAAAAGAGGAGTGTGCATGCAGCCCATGTAGAATATTTTCTTCAGTTGGTGATCACTTGCAGCCTTCAAACCCATCATCAACACCTCTATCCTTCACACACAGACCTTCAGGAATGAAATCCAAGTAAGTACAACATCATACTTTCCTGGTTATTTCATTTCATCATTATTTTATCATCCATTGTTTATCTTGCTCCCTAGTGACCTTATCCAACATTTTTACCTCCATAGATCCATCAAAACCTGACAAAATCCTACTCTAGTCATCTATTACCTCATTCTGACCAACCAAAATCCTTTATGTAATGACAAAGGAGACCAAAACCCTGTTCTATGACATTTCCAGATTTCACAGTAACTACAGTGCTCGTTATACCTAATCATGGTCGATCACCCCTAACCGACGCCGGTCTCTGTGTTTTCCCACACAACCTTAAACAGAGACCTACCCACCTAATTTTACCTCACCCTCACTCACCTGTGACCTACCCGAGACCTTTATCAGACCTACAGAGACCCAAAACCTATCACTTGACCTTGGATTCTATTCTAGCTTAGCTTGTTAGATTAGATCTACTTCTTATTGTGTTTTTAAGTGAGATACCTAAATCATTTTAAAATAACAATAGGATTTACTTTGTTTACTGCATTAATTTGTTTAAAACAGTGGACTAACAACCATCTAGGAAGTACCATGCTTCCCGGATCTAGCTCACGCTAGGCAGTTCACTACCCATATTGTTTAATTCCTTCTGGTGGTTTTGTTTTCATTACAGGTAGTTCCTCCTAGCCAAAAGGAAGCTCTCACGGTCAGCTGTGGATTCGGAAGTCATATGCACACATCAACCCATCAACTAACATTTGAACATGTATTCATCCTACGCCCATTACCCTATCTGCTTTGGCCAACCATTCAAAAAAAAATCTAAGAAAAGGTGAAACACCTTGATCAATTCCATTGATCCAAGGTATGTTTTAATTCTTCTTACCTAATATGTATGGTAAACTAACATTTAGAGGTTGAAGGAAATAAAGGGCTGATATGTATTTATACAATTTCATTGATCTTATTGGAATTTCTTTCTTTGCATTTTACTTGTAAGTAGTGTGCTCGGATCTTCTTGCTAATTTCTCTAGATGCCGCATGGCGTAAAGAGGATGGAGCTTTACTTGTAACTATAGAGGATAATAACCTAAGTCCTAGATCTTTAAGATCTATCCTAGTGAGATTCTAACCTAAGGTAAACTAGACCTACCTTATGTTTATGTCTACACTAATCTTCTTTCATCCTAACCTATGTTGTATGTTTTACAAAGTGGGGGATTTGGAAATAACCTAAGATAACTATAAGTTTATTTCTAACCTATTACCTAATGCTAAATTGGTATGGGGTATGGTCTAACCTAAGATGGTAATTTTACCTAAGGTAATGTTTTTAAACCTAAGGTAAATAATTTCTAGACTAACCTAAGGTCGGATCCTAAGTTAATGATACCTATCCTAAACTAATACAAGGATAGAAAGGGACCTAAGGAGAGTTGCATGGAAAGTATGAGATGGTGGCAGCAGTTTCTAAGTCATTTATTTGATTTGATCTTGAATTTAATACATTGTGGTACCGTTAGTAGGAAAATGCATGGAAACTAGAGGGGATCCTAGTTGGCACCATCTCTAAAGTTAATAAATGCATGTTCTCTTTGAATTTGGACTCACCAACTTTAGATGGTGGTGGCATGGAGATATAGGTGGGAGATTGGAAATTAATGACATTTATGGTCATCGTTTTTGGTGAGCAAACCACCTTGGAAACCATGCAAGTGGATTTGTTTTGAGTTGTTTATTCTTTCATGCATTCTAATTTTTGCTCTCGCATGGAGCTATCTAATTCTTGAACCAATAGTTCTGTTTTTAGTTTGTTACTATTTTAAACTCCATTGGTCTATCTTTGATCCAATGGAAGTATATGAGGCATTAGAGAAGGAAATTTTTGGTTGTTGATTTCGTTTGGAGAAGGATTTGTGAAGGCTCAATCGAAATATTCTTAAAATTGATAGAAGAACTATCATGCATGATAAGCTCTATCCATTAAGTTGCTCTTCTTTTTCTAAGTGTCATGATTAAAACAACTTTTCTCTCGTGAGATAATTGAGTTTTTATTTCTGTGATGATTATTTGGTTTCCCTTCTTGAATATTTTTCTCGTATTCTCTAATTGAGGAACATCTACTTGGAAAGGTAGTCATTGAGTTGTTTTCCTATTTGGTTTATGTTGAATCATGCCATGAAACTACTTATGATTTGAGTAATTTTCAAATTTGGCTTCTTCTCGCCAGGATTGGATTATGGAATTATGTTGTAGCTTATATATTGAACTGGGTTATCATTTTGGTTGGTAGAAGACATGAATATTATTTATATCTGTTACTTCTCTAATTTTTCAAAGTAATGTAGCTTCTGTGTAACTACCAGTAAATGGATGCTTTGCTTCATGTTGGGTAAGTCAAGTTCGTATGGAAAATAGTAAATAAGTGTTTTCTTCTTGAACTTACTGTATAATCTAACAGTTCTTTGAATTCAGTATTCGATGGGAGATGAGTAGTTATTGGGTGTTTGGAATCTCTATTTTTGTGGATTCACCTTGTATGGAAACAAGAGTGAATGTTTTATTATTCCTCTTATCTTTTCAGTTAAAAACTGAGTTACTCAAATTAAGTTCTTTTAAGGAAACTATGTGTTAATTGTTTCTTGGACACTTGATTTTGAGGCTATCTTGTTGGGGATACCTGTGTTTGAATTCTTTCTTCTGATCTTATATTTATACTGTGTCTTCTTTAAGTTCTTGAGTACTGAACTAAAGGTTACATAGATGATGTCCTATTTGGTTGAGGACATGTTGAGAGTTAGCTTTGTTTGAGTCAATACTTGGGTTACTCTCGTAGCTCTGTGTGAGATTTCTAGAGGTTGATCATGATATCTACTACTTTATTGAGTTAGATGTTGTTGATTTAGAATACCATTCCTGATCTGGGTTAACCTCTTAGGTAACTTGATAGGGTAAACTTGTTGATTCCTTCCGATTTTTGGTTTTTGTGAAGCTTTAAAGATGTTATTCAGACTTTTGATGATGTTTCTTGATCTATAACTAACCAAATCGATTCTGAATAAGGGATTTCTGGACTCTTCCATTTTTTTATCTTTGAGTAAGATTAGAGGGAATAATTTTTTGATAGCTTGTGCGCATGTATTTATCTTGGGAATAAGCTATGTCGATCTTTAGTTGCACCTTCTTTGGAATCGAATCATGATGGAACCTTCTTTGTCCCTTCATAAGATGTATTTATCTCACTCTCGTGAGGATTCGATTGAGAGTCTGTCTCACTGATTGTTGTACTTTTGTCTTGAAGGAATGGTCAGTTTGTTGATCCTTGACTGAAACTTCAACATTTTGAATGACTGTTGGAGACTGCAATTACCCTATATGGAGATTAGCAATTTTTGTAATTTCATCTCCTTTTGATATGGGTATAACATAATTGTCATTAGATGTCCATGATGGGAAACCTTGCTTAAATCTGTTTCAAACACAATAGTCACACATTATTTTTAATCTCTTTTTATATGTGTTTTATTTTATAAAGGAGTTGGGGATGTTGTGATTGGGTCTGCATCTACCCTTTGTGACCCTCTTCACATGTGATAGAATGTAGGAATTCCCTTCTGATCATGACATTTGACTCCTTCTCTTTCATTCTCTGAGGTAAAGTCTAATCACTGCCCCTTTGGAAATTATAGGAGGATATGTGTTGTGGTCTCTTTTCTGAAGTTGTGTATGGGGATTTGGGTTAACCGAATTTTAAAGGAAGTTCTTAACTATTTTATCATAGTCGTTCTTCTTCTTTTGGGTAAATCTTGTCATAAGATTTATTTGGTTCAGTTGCACTACTTTCTTAATGCCTTGAGTAGTCGTCATTGCTACTTGCTTATTCACTTGACTTGTGTTAAAGGTTTTAATATTTGTGATAGAAGACTAATGTGAGATGTTGTGCATTGAGTAAATACTATCCTAATGTTAATGTATGGCCTAACTTGAGAAATTAGGCTATGTCTTGGATTTGGGATTAGGATGTCACATCTAATGTGTGAGACTCTTATTTACTTATATTATTAGATGATACATCCTAAATCCTTTTTGAAGCTGGAATGAACTTAGCTATAATTGTCTTTTAATGAAATTTCTGTAAGTTGAGCTAGAAGATTCCTACTTTGAAGGTAACTCTATTTTGGTTAAATAGTGAAGTTAATTTTTGTATTTCAAATTCAGATGAATTGTGAAGGAAATAATTAGAAGGTACTTTTATTTGATATGGATAAGTGTATTGGATGGAACATTATTTATCTGATATCATGCTGTAGATTACTTATTACATCATGATATTTCCTTGAATGTTATTCAAATTGATTAATTGTTCTTCTTTTATGGTTGTTATTACTTATGATTTATTTGTCTGCTTGACCTCATTGTTTCATAAAAGAAGATTTGGTTTAATGAAACAATTAGTTGAAAGCACATCATTTTAATGCTTAGTGCTTATCATGCTCAGTTCAATGAACTGACCCATGCTAGCAATTTTTGTAGATGGAATTCGTAAGTGATAAAGGAAGGAAATAAATTTTATGATGTATTGGTTGCTTAAAAGTATGGACCATTTATAGAGAATTCTAATTTATTATTGAGATGTATTGAAGGAAGAAAAGTTGTATTCTTAAATGATCTTGATGCTATTGACATGAAATATGTTAGTAATGCATAGTCTTGTAAAATGTGTATTTATCATGATGAATTGAAAAGACTGAAGTTACTTAATTTGTTATGTCAATTCTCTTGTTCATAATATGAAGGAAATTTGTAATCCTATCTTTGATGTTGTCATTCATATCTGATTGGATCCTTATTTCTATTGTCATTGAATAGGTTGGATAAATGGGAATTAGTACAATTTCCCTTACTTGAATGCAACTTACTAAGTTGCATGTATTGTTGTTCTTTACCTAATCTTGTATGGTATATTATGATGTTATGAACGTATAGTTAAAATATTAGGATGTGTGAATTGGATAAGGGTATAATAAATCCTAATTCTTAACCATAATGAGGAAGGTTCTCCTCCTCTCAAAAGGATACAAAATAAACAAATGGTATAAGTGTTCGATAACCATAGATATATAATAATAAGAACCTATTTAGGTTCTTATACATTCCTTGAATGGTTAAGACACATTAATTAAATCTTATGATAGATGTTGTTTCTGTTTTTGATTAATTACACAATAAGCAAGAAGTTAATGAACATAAAAGGAATCATAGGTTATGAGGTTTCATATTACTTAATAAACTCTAATAAGGATGGAAAACTTAAGGATTGTTGGGATTAGGGTTATGCAAGGTTGATGTGATTTGAATCTTAATCCAATGGTAATTAAGTGGATATGAGATCTTGAGGTGTGTAAATCGTGATGAAGTAGTTCTGTCAGATTTTGGCACATGCCAACTGTATAACTATACCTTCATGAATACTTAGGTCTTCACGAGGATACAATGTTGCAGTTGACATGTTGTAACACCCTTCAGCATTGGTTCATCTAGATCTACTCAAACCTGGACTTGAACTTAGTTTCTCTCTAGATCAGGCTAAGGATATGATTTAGCATAGGAAGTGACTCTCAATGACTTAAGGTAACTTTACACATTCAATTGACTTAGGTCAAATGAGTATGCCCATATACCCTAGGTCATCATGAGTGGTTCCCTATACCAAATTATATCAATAACCTAGGTTAGGGTCAAACCTTGGACAAGTGGACTGATAGAAGTTAGTAAAGACCATTTTAGATAACAGAGATGTGTGCAAAGTAAATGACTTATTCGATTAGACGAGTATGTCATCTAGGAATAGTAAAATGAACAATATGTTGGAAATCTTTGGCCAAAGTATCATAAGTTTTTGTTACATTGTCCTATGTCACCTAGTTTGAGAAATGTGATTTTAGATGAATATGGTAACAAATATTCAAATAGATTTCTTAAACAGAACACTCAATACCCAAAATAGGGTAAGAGAACCAACTATACATAGTATACCCATAGTATTTGATACTTAAGTTAACATGAGATATCGGTTGGTAACCAGAGTCATGAAATGAGAGATCGGTAGCTCATTGAGTCATTTATAGCTGCATATGGTTATCTGTTATGAGATTGATTGGCATGGAATGTGTGTTCTAAATTATGATTATTTAGAACAGAGAACATTATGTAAAAATAAAAAATAAATTTTTTTCCCTTGTTTCTAAAGTCTTAAAATGAGAATGTTAAACATCCACTAACTTCTTCGTAGTTCAACCTTCGTAATCTCTCTTATTGTTGGGTTTGTTCTTCTCGACCTTTTCGATTGGTAAGATATTCAATAGGATAAGTGAAAGATCTTTAAAAAAATATCAAAATATTCAACACATGTTACGAAACTCAATAGGTGTTTAACTATCAAAAACATAAAAATGTTCAAGTAATCTACCAGTTCCTTTAACCACATGTTAACTTATTCAATAAGTTCTTCACTAGTTTTCAATGAGTGACCATACCAAAGGTTGAGTTATTTCCCACTCTTCATTCTCCATTGTAATTGCTTCTCTAATCTCATGTTTAGACTTGAGTTCCATTCTTCATGCCTTCCAAAATATTTTTGTATGCGGGTTCTTTGTTGTATATGATTTCCCTTGGCTATAAAATGGTTCTTTGGTTGTAGATAAGTTACTGTAGATGGTTCCTCTAATGCATAGATTTGTTTCATATGGAAAATTAATTACAACCAAGAGTGACATCACACATATCATCATTAAAACAACTTATTGGAATAATAAAAATAAATGCACACAAAATACCACAGAATAAATATAACTAGATAGAACTATATTAATTAGTAATTATGCCACAAGTTCAAGGTTTTAACTAAAATTTTCAACAATATACTTGGAAAATGCATGGACATAACTATAATTGCTTGATCAAAATATAGAATATGATTTGTTTATAACAGAAATTAACATAACTCATCTGTTGGAATTATGTGTCGAAATAAATGCGCTAATTTCATAACCGAGCCAACTTAGAATGGATATGGGAAGGGTGATGGTACGTGATGACGTAACTCATCATGCATCCACAACCTTTCCCAAAGGTATTCCAAGATGCATTAGTCAATGTATTGTCGTAGGGCTTAGCAGTCAAAATTGCGACAAGATTATAAACAAATATAGTTGATTGACATACAATTAGACATACAAAAATGATGTAGTGACTCCTAGAGATCATTACATACCTCGACCTAAATTAGATAACATAATGATCATCAACCGAAAACAAAAATCATGACACAAATTTTGTGTCTTACGAGTCATACCCACATCGTTTGGGATGGCTATAGGAATAGGATAGATGCGTAATGACTTAGGTCATTACGTGAATGTAATTTTTCTGTAGGGATCCCAAAGTGGTGTTGGCATGAGCCACACAACCAAAATGTCGAGTTATGATAACTATAGCTTTGGTGTTTAACTTAATAATTAAATACATGATTACTTAATATGTTTAACAAAAACTTAATAACTTAAAAATGGAAATTAATGCTTACGTCTATGACTAGAAAGGTTGTGAGGTGAAGGGAAGATAGGTTTTGTAGGCTTGTGTGTAGTCTTAAAACTAGCTTGCTAGCGCAATACTAAATAACTATGGCCATAGTAGTGCATATAACTAAATGCATTGTCTATTCACCAAGTCTTCTTGTTATGGTGTCAAGATTTGAATGTGTATTATAGTAGTAGCTTTCCGAAGGATGCTAATAAGAATCACAAGTTACCTCAACCTGTAATAAGGCTTTAAAAATGATATATTGGGTATATTTGCTCATAATGAGTGTTTGATGGGGATTGGGAAGGATATGTAAATGCTTTCGGTTGTACATGGGTATCATATATTGTCTAGATGGATTATGAACTACATCGGCTCGAGGTCCCTTTTCGCCAGGACTATGTAAGTAGCACTCCAACGGCATGGGACCCTTGGAGGTTAGCTCGGCCATCTCTACCCTAAAACAATTCATCAACCATGCGTAACTCACCATTTACGTCACATTTCACTTAGGTCCCCTTTTCTAACAAAATTGGAAATTTAGCCACATACATAACAAGTTGCTTACCACAACATACATTTATTACACCTACCATCTCTCTATCATCACTATGCATAGATTATATAACATTTCACATATGACCCATAGTATCATTCATTGCAAACCATAATGAATCATGCCTAAACTAACCTGACTCGATCCATGCCTAAATCAACCTGACTTGATCCATGCCTAAAATTGACCTGACTTGATCCATGCATAAACCAACTTGAATCCATCATGCCTAAACTGACTTGACTCGATCCATGCCTAAGGCGGCCTAACTCCGTCATGCCTAACTCACCTAATCCATTCATATCATAACGAAAGTAAAATAAAATACACATCACAACACATAATCATCTGAACCTCATACATCTCATCATATAAATACCTGTGTATCACAATAATGTACACTCATCTAAAAAAAACATTTGTCTCTCATACATCACCGGCTCATAGGCTGCTAATAAATATAAAATATCTTTACCTCGCAGGCTGGTATCATGTACAAAAAAATCATAATAAATACAAAATCTCTTTAGCACGTAGGCCGGTCTCATATATAATCCATACAAAAATGACTCGCACGCAGGCCGGTCCATAGCAAGTCAATCATCTCCCCATTTGATGTTGGGGAATGCTCCATGTGACTCTATCTCTCTCGACCCCTCTGTCACACCTGTCTGATGCCTAGAACCTACCTCACCTCCTGCTAGTGGCCCCTCACCTAGGGCTGGCCTCTACACACTAGTGGCCTCACCACAACCATGTCCTTGGGCTTTCCGGCCCCTGTACTCCACACTGTGAGTGTGGGATCTAGTCCTCTCACTGGAGGCCTATTGTGCTCTATACTTGGCATAAGAGGGCACATCTAGCCCGTAGCTAACAAATGATCCTGATAATATCATGCCTCTGCTAGGGCATCCCTAAATCTGACCATGGTCACTATCTATGGGGGTGCCATGGGTCTCACTACTGCGTGGGTACCTGTATAAGGGGACCCTATCCTTGAACCTATCTGAGCCCCGTGCTTGTACTAGAACATGAGTCGCCCGGAATCATGTGCATGTGCATGTATCTGAGCCTATAGGGTAGTAATTTGTGCATGTGCTACTATCAGTTGGCCTTGCAGACCTGTAACCTGCCCCTACCCTATGGCCAACCGGCCATGTAGATCCTGTACTTGTGCCTGTAGGGTAGCTACCTACCCTCTATCTCCCACTACCTCCTCTCCATCTCCATCTCCCCCTACCTCCACTTGTGTGGGTACCCATGCCTACCCTACTTGAGTCCAGCATAGCTATCTAGGCTTGTAAGATGGCAACCTGTAACTTTCAACCTGTGAGATGCCCCTGCATGATCCCAAGATGTGTCACCAAAGTAGCCACCTGCCCCTGTAGGGCGTCTCTCTAAACTATGATGGTAGCTAAGTTTGGTTGCCCTGGAAATGGATGGTACTAAAAATAACTATGCCGCCCACCACTTCCTGTACCCATCTGCAACCCTAGCATCATCAATATGTGTATCTACTAGCTGCTCCTCCTATCTAGTCGGCACTGTGGGTCATGGTGGAGACATAGGTCTCTCCATGTCATCTCTCCTATACTGTGGGAATGGTGGTGGTACATCCTAAACTAACCCGAACTGGAACCTAACCCACTCTATGGGTATCAACTCATGCTCTCTCTGCTCTCCTCCCCTCTATCCATAGATATAGTTGTAGCCCATCTAGCTCTGTTGTCATCTATCTGTATGCGGGAAGCCCACATATGGCCTCCAAATGATGTCCACCCTAGACAACCCCTACAAAACCTCCTGTAGTAAGCTACATCATGCATAGCTCTGGTATCTTGGGCCTCTCCCATGGCTGGTACCCAACGCCTACCCAAATCTCAAAACTCTCCATGGGAATGCATCTCGCTAGGGCATCCCCACTTTGCTTGAACATAAACAATCTACTCATAACCCCAACAATGCAGTAGTATGACGCAACAGATGCTAAACCTCCATAGTCACCCATAGGCCCATAGCTCTCTATATACCTATGTCAGCAATGTAGGTGCCCATGCAAACCATGTCCATTGTATCATCATGTCATGAAGGACTCCCATCAATGACCTCAAGAATCTCCCACCCTCTGCATCCGATAGTGTGAAGCAACACACTGCCTCCATCAAAATTACCACTAACATCATCTCCTCTAGATGAGATCTATACATTTCTCCATAGCTCATGTTAGCGCTATGGAACATCAGGTCTGGCACACCCTCACAAAAAATGGGTGCTAGTAGCTCCTTCGATGCCTCTAAAGAGATAGAATAAACCTGGGCCCCTAATATGGGTAATTGTAGGATCCTATAAACGTCCTCTAGGGTGATTGTCATCTCACTCATTATCATATGGAAGGTGTTGGTTACCGAGTCCCATCTGTCGATGAGGGAAACCATCAAATTCACCTCCTGGACTACATGCCAGTAGTACCATACCCCTATTAACCCCACCTCTGCAACATGTTGCCACTCCTCCTGCATCATGCTCACCCATACTATCAATAATAAGGGTGGCACCGGGCCCTCATCCGTAACTCATCTTGGGCCTGCATCCCACAAGAGCAATGTATTAGTACACCTTCCCAACTTACCCTATTTCACCCCACATCCCGACCTAATCTCTTTCCCCACCCCATCCTCGTTGGCCTTGTCGCTAATCCAACCTACCCAAACCCATCTACCCTACCTATCTACCCTAACCCTCACCCAAACCTACCTAAACCCATCTACCTTACCTATCTACCCTAACCCTCACCCAAACCTACCCAAACCCATCCACTTGAAACTATCTACCCTACCCCTCACCCAAGCCACCCTAAACCCTTCCCATCTCCCTTAACCCTTTTCCCTCTCACCTAATCCTTTCCCACCCTACCCTTACTCTATTCCCTTTTTGTCCCAACTTAACCTTAGGTCAACTGACCCTCGTTATCCCTTGACCGACCATGGTCTCCCCTTGACCATCATTGGTCATTGTTCTTGTGACTGATACCAGTTACTACCCACAGACGTCGATCACTGTTCTGCCACCCACCACGACTTTCCAACCCTAATTTTTCTCTTCCTAATCATTCTACCCACCCAACTCACTCCTTACACCCCTAAGTATCCCTCTATTACCCTCTTTCTCTACACCCTACCCTTCCCGATTCCCTTTTCCCTCTCTTTTTCCCATTTTGAATGTTTTCCCCTCTAACCCCCCATTTTTCATACTTTCTATATTTTACATCAAATTCACCAAAAATGAATCAAAAGGTTTAGAACCTACTACATCCCATTGCCGCCGTTGTGGTGGAACATCTGGCCTCTGTGCTGCTCCTCCCTATCCCTCTCCAACCTCCACCATCCTCAAATTACCTCTCACTCTCCTAACCAATCGCCTTACTCGATCCAATCTCATTTCCCCACCTCTCATCCAATCAATCTTGCCTATGTGGCTCACCAACCAATCTCTCTTCGTACTCTTTTTCCTCTTCCTCCTTTCTCTCTTCTTGTCCTTTTCTTATTTTTAACCATGCACAAATGAATTTTCAAAACGTGGGTTTTCCACTTTTTATACCCTATCCGACTCGAACGACATTGGTTTCCCCTTGACCAACATTGGTAATATTCCCTCATTCACCAATGTCGGTTCCCATATATCATCATCGGTTCACCCAGATCGCTATCGATTACCCCCGCATACACATTTTCCTCACATTGACCTCATTTTCCTTACCTCTTTGTTTTGGTTTCCCTACACCTACCTAGACCACTTTACCTTCCCCTCTAGCCCTCCACATTTTTTACCTCACCTCATCCACTATTGTAATCTCATTATTTTACCCATACCTTGGCCTTACCTATGTTGTGACCTATCTACCTAGACCCGAGAAAACTATTTGTGACCTTTGAAGCAACTTGTGCTTACTATACCTTGTGACACTCACGTTACTGTATTGATTGACCTAATGACCTTACCTAGCCTATTACCATGTTGTCTATCCTAACCCTACCTTTGGTGTACCGAAACATACCTACACATTCTTACACCTAACCTATGTTGTGTTTCCTAACCTTATCATATACCTTGGATACTGATTCACTTCAAACTTGTTTGAATAAACCTATCGACCATAGATGATGTAGAGTTTTCCTACTTTTCAACCTGGTAGCATGCTAAAATTTATACATGTGCGCATGTTTGACTGTTTCTACCTTTAACCCTAACCCATTACCTAGATTTCCTGAGTATACCTTTCACCCCTCTTCCCCTGTACCCATTTTCCTCTTCTTCATATTTACCTTTTATCAAACCACTCAAAGCACTTCATCCTGTTGCCTCATCGGTTCCTAGTTTGAGGGGGATCACCTTCACCCTCACATGGGGAAACCACATCTTATTTTGTTATCATTTATTACCAATACAAGCTACACAACAAAAAGGGGCAAAATGTAGACACTAAAATCATGTCACACTCCCCCTTTTTCCCTCAACATATAAGAACCCTTTATTACATTTACCTAGCCATGACCCCCTTCACCCCACTAATATTAATTTAATTAAATTAATGCTTTATCCTCACTATATTTATTATTTAAATATATTATTTAAATAATATCTACACATATAATTCACTTAGAGACCTCACCAAGCTAGCTCAGCCTAAGACCTATTCTTAGCAACTTACCATAACTAACTAAGACTTACCCAAACCCTAAAAATAAATGCCTACATTCCCTCTAACCACATTTATGCATGCTCACAAGAGGCTCCGAGTCTAATCCGTGGGATAATGACACAAGATCTGAGGAAATCAGGAGGATCTCCCTAAGTTTAGTAAACCTAGGAAATCCCACCTTGACCGACATCGGTTACCCCTAACCATCGCTGGTTAAGCCGAACCGTCGTTGGTTACCCATTTTTGACCCAAAAAAACCTTATTCTCAAGGTTGGAACTTGGAACTTGGAAGTTGGAAGCAAGAAATTTGATGAACAAGAACAAATCTCAAAGAGATAACGCATCTTCAGAGAGCCAATTCCAGCAAGAATTCACATCCAAGGAAGGAGATTGAGGATCTTCTCCTGCACAACCATCCCAACCATGTTCTGATCTATCTAAGCAAAGAGGAGTGTGCATGTAGCCCATGTAGAAGATTTTCTTCATTTGGTGATCACTTGTAGACTTCAAACCCATCATCAGCACCTCTATCCTTCACACACAGACCTTCAAACCCATCATCAACACCTCTATCCTTCACACACAGACCTTCAGGAATGAAATCCAGGTAAGTACATAATCATACTTTCCTGGTTATTTCATTTCATCATTATTTTATCATCCATTGTTTATCTTGCTCCCTAGTGACCTTATCCAACATTTTCACCTCCATAGACCCATCAGAACCTTGCATTATATGGTGAAAAATATTTTGGAATCAACAGGGGAAGCGGGTATTTGGGAAGCTAAGTAGGCCATGGTATCTGCAAATTTGTTGGTTGAAAGTGGGATGGTTTGAAGGGTGTATCGATCAAAGGTGGTCAACAATATTTCTACATGATGTTTATACATCTAAAGTATCTCATTACGACATTGGTACATACCATTGACTTTGTTTATGACCAATTTTGAATCACCAAAGATGTAGATTGATTTGACATCTGAGGCATAGGCGGTCTGGAGACCTAGTATATTTATATTGTCCCTCGACATATAAGCACCCTTTATTACATTTACCTAGCCATGACCCCCTTCACCCCACTAATATTAATTTAATTAATTAAATTAAATTAATGCTTTATCCTCACTATATTTATTAGTTAAATAATATTTGCACATACAATTCACTTAGACACCTCACCAAGCTAGCTCACCTAAGACCTATTCTTAGCAAGTTACCATAACTAACTAAGACTTACCCAAACCCTAAAATTCAGTGCCTACATTCCCTCTAACCACATTCATGCATGCTCACAAGAGGCTCAGAGTCTAATCCGTGGGATAATGACACAAGATCTCGAGGAAATCAAGAGGATCTCCTAAGTTTAGTAAACCTAGGAAATCCCACTTGGACCGACATCGGTTACCCTAACCTAACCTCGCGTTGGTTAAGCCGAACCGCCATTGGTTACCCATTTTTGACCCAAAAAAACCTTATTCTCAAGGTTGGAACTTGGAACTTGGAAGTTGGAAGCAAGAAATTGGATGAACAAGAACAAATCTCAAAGAGATAACACATCTTCAAAGAGCCAATTCCAGCAAGAGTTCACATCCAAGGAAGGAGATTCAAGATCTTCTCCTGCACAACCATCCCAACCATGTTCTGATCTATCTAAGCAAAGAGGAGTGTGCATGTAGCCCATGTAGAAGATTTTCTTCATTTGCTGATCACTTGTAGACTTCAAACCCATCATCAGCACCTCTATCCTTCACACACAGACCTTCAGGAATGAAATCCAAGTAAGTACAACATCATACTTTCCTGGTTATTTCATTTCATCATTATTTTATCATCCATTGTTTATCTTGCTCCCTAGTGACCTTATCCAACATTTTCACCTCCATAGACCCATCGAACCTTGCATTATATGGTGAAAAATATTTTGGAATCGGCAGGGGAAGCGGGTATTTGGGAAGCTAAGTAGGCCATGGTATCTGCAAATTTTTGGTTGAAAGTGGGATGGTTTGAAGGGTGTATCGATCAAAGGTGGTCAACAGTCTTTCTACATGATGTTTATACTTCTAAAGTATCTCATTACGACATTGGTACATACCATTGACTTTGTTTATGACCAATTTTGAATCACCAAAGATGTGGATTGATTTGACATCTAAGGCATAGGGCAGTTTGGAGACCTAGTATATTTATATTGTCCCTCGACATATAAGCACCCTTTATTACTTTTACCTAGCCATGAACCCCTTCACCCACTAATATTAATTTAATTAATTTAATTAAATTAATGCTTTATTCTCACTATATTTATTAGTTAAATAATATCTACACATACAATTCACTTAGACACCTCACCGAGCTAGCTCGGCGTAATACCTATTCTTAGCAAGTTACCATAACTAACTAAGACTTACCCAAACCCTAAAATTCAATGCCTACATTCCCTCTAACCACATTCATGCATTCTCACAAGAGGCTTCGAGTCTAATCCGTGGGATAATGACACAAGATCCGAGGAAATCAGGAGGATCTCCCTAAGTTTAGTAAACCTAGGAAATCCCACCTTAACCGACATCGATTACCCCTAACCTTCACTTAGGTTAAGCCGAACCACAGATTAGTTACCCCTTTTTAACCCAAAGCAACCTTATTCTCAAGGTTGGAACTTGGAACTTGGAAGTTGGAAGAAAGAAATTCGATGAACAAGAACAAATCTCAAAGAGATAACGCATCTTCAAAGAGCCAATTCCATCAAGAGTTCACATCCAAGGAAGGAGATTCAAGATCTTCTCCTACACAACCATACCAACCATGTTCGATCTATATAAGAAAAGAGGAGTGTGCATGCAGCCCATGTAGAATATTTTCTTCGAGTTGGTGATCACTGCAGCCTTCAAACCCATCATCAACACCTCTATCCTTCACACACAGACCTTCAGAATGAAATCCAAGTAAGTACAACATCATACTTTCCGGTTATTTCATTTCATCATTATTTTATCATCCATTGTTTATCTTGCTCCCTAGTGACCTTATCCAACATTTTTACCTCCATAGATCCATCAAAACCTGACAAAATCCTACTCTAGTCATCTATTACCTCATTCGACCAACCAAAATCCTTTATGTAATGACAAAGGAGACCAAAACCCTGCTCTATGACATTTCCAGATTTCACAAGATGTAGGTGCTGCTCGTTATACCTAATCATGGTCGATCACCCCTGACCGACGCCGGTCTCTGTGTTTTCCCACACAACCTTAAACAGAGACCTACCCACCTAATTTTACCTCACCCTCACTCACCTGTGACCTACCCGAGACCTTTATCATACCTACAAAGACCCAAAACCTATCACTTGACCTTGGATTCTATTCTAACTTAGCTTGTTAGAGTAGATCTACTTCTTATTGTGTTTATAAGTGAGATACCTAAATCATTTTAAAATAACAATAGGATTTACTTTTTTACTGCATTAATTTGTTTAAAACAGTGGACTAACAACCATCTAAGATGTACCATGCTTCCTGGATCTAGCTCACGCTAGGCAGTTCACTACCCATATTGTTTAATTCCTACTGGTGGTTTTGTTTTCATTACAGGTAGTTCCTCCTAGCCAAAAGGAAGCTTTCACGGTCAGCTGTGGATTCGGAAGTCATATGCACACATCAACCCATCAACTAACATTTGAACATGTATTCATCCTACGCCCATTACCCTATCTGTTTCGTCAACGATTCAAAAAAAAAAATCTAAGAAAAAGGTGAAACACCTTGATCAATTCCATTGATCCAAGGTATGTTTTAATTCTTCTTACCTAATATGTATGGTAAACTAACATTTAGAGGTTGAAGGAAATAAAGGGCTGATATGTATTTATACAATTTCATTGATCTTATTGGAATTTCTTTCTTTGCATTTTTCTTGTAAGTAGTGTGCTCGGATCTTCTTGCTAATTTCTCTAGATCTTTGCATGGCGTAAAGAGGATGGAGCTTTACTTGTAACTATAGAGGATAATAACCTAAGTCCTAGATCTTTAAGATCTATCCTAGTGAGATTCTAACCTAAGGTAAACTAGACCTACCTTATGTTTATGTCTACACTAATCTTCTTTCATCCTAACCTATGTTGTATGTTTTACAAAGTGGGGGATTTGGAAATAACCTAAGATAACTATAAGTTTATTTCTAACCTATTACCTAATGCTAAATTGGTATGGGGTATGGTCTATCCTAAGATGGTAAATTTACCTAAGGCAATGTTTTTAAACCTAAGGTAAATAATTTCTAAACTAACCTAAGGTCGGATCCTAAGCTAATGATATCTATCCTAAACTAATACAAGGATAGAAAGGGACCTAAGGAGAGTTGCATGGAAAGTATGAGATGGTGGCAACAGTTTCTAAGTCATTTATTTGATTTGATCTTGAATTTAATACATTGTGGTACCGTTAGTAGGAAAAATGCATGGAAACTAGAGGGGTTCCTAGTTGGCACCATCTCTAAAGTTAATAAATGCATTTTCTGCTTGAATTTGGACTCACCAACTTTAGATGGTGGTGGCATGGAGATATAGGTGGGAGATTGGAAATTAATGACATTTATAGTCATTGTTTTTGGTGAGCAAATAACCTTGGAAACCATGCAAGTGGATTTGTTTTGAGTTGTTTATTCTTTCATGCATTCTAATTTTTGCTCTGCATGGAGCTATCTAATTCTTCGAACCAATAGTTCTGTTTTTAGTTTGTTACTATTTTAAACTCCATTGGTCTATCTTTGATCCAATGGAAGTATATGAGGCATTAGAGAAGGAAATTTTTGGTTGTTGATTTCGTTTGGAGAAGGATTTGTGAAGGCTCAACTGGAAATATTCTTAAAATTGATAGAAGAACTATCATGCATGATAAGCTCTATCCATTAAGTTGCTCTTCTTTTTTCTAAGTGTCATGATTAAAACAACTTTTCTCTCGTGAGATAATTGAGTTTTTATTTCTATGATGATTATTTGGTTTCCCTTCTTGAATATTTTTCTGTATTCTCTAATTGAGGAACATCTACTTGGAAAGGTAGTCATTGAGTTGTTTTTCTATTTGGTTTATGTTGAATCATGCCATGAAACTACTTATGATTTGAGTAATTTTCAAATTTCGGCTTCTCGCCTGTGATTGGATTATGGAATTATGTTGTAGCTTAGATATTGAACTAGGTTATCATTTTGGTTAGTAGAAGACATGAAAATTATTTATATCTATTACTTCTCTAATTTTTCAAAGTAATGTAGCTTCTGTGTAACTACCAGTAAATGGATGCTTTGCTTCGTGTTGGGTAAGTCAAGTTCGTATGGAAAATAGTAAATAAGTGTTTTCTTCTTGAACTTACTGTATAATCTAATGATTCTTTGAATTCAAAGTATTCGATGGGAGATGAGTAGTTATTGGGTGTTTGGAATAACTATTTTTGTGGATTCACCATGTATGGAAAAAGGAGTGAATGTTTTATTATTCCTCTTATCTTTTCGAGTTAAAAAACTGAGTTACTCAAATTTAGTTCTTTTAAGGAAACTATGTGTTAAGCTGTTTCTTGGACACTTGATTTTGAGGTTATCTTGTTGGGGATACATGTGTTTGAATTCTTTCTTCTGATCTTATATTTTTAATGTGTCTTCTTTAAGTTTTGGAGTCTTGGACTAAAGGTTACATAGATGATGTCCTATTTGGTTGAGGACATGTTGAGAGTCAGGCTTTGTTTGAGTCAATACTTGGGTTACTCTCGTATCTGCGTGTGAGATTTCTAAAGGTTGATCATGATATCTACTACTTGAATGAGTTAGATGTTGTTGATTTAGAATACCATTCCTGATCTGGGTTAACCTCTTAAGTAACTTGATAGGGTAAACTTGTTGATTCCTTCCCGATTTTTGGTTTTTTTGACGCTTTAAAGATGTTTTTCAGACTTTTGATGATGTTTCTTGATCTATAACTAACCCAATCGATTTTGAATAATGGGTTTTTGGACTCTTCCATTTTTTTTTATCTTTGAGTAAGATTAGAGGGAATAATTTTTTTGATAGCTTGTGCGCATGTATTTATCTTGGGAATAAGCTATGTCGATCTTTGGTTGCACCTTCTTTGGAATCGAATCGTGATGGAACCTTCTTTGTCCCTTCATAAGATGTATTTCTCTCACCTCTGTGAGGATTCGATTGAGAGTCTGTCTCACTGATTGTTGTACTTTTGTCTTGAAGGAATGGTCAGTTTGTGGATCCTTGACTGAAACTTTAACATTTTGAATGACTGTTGGAGACTGTAATTACCCTATATGGTGATTAGCAATTTTTGTCATTTCATCTCCTTTTGATATGGGTATAATATCACTGTCATTGGATGTCCATGATGGGAAACCTTGCTTAAATCTGTTTCAAACACAATAGTCACACATTCTGTTTAATCTCTTCTTATATGTGTTTTATTTTATAAAGGAGTTGGGGATGTTGTGATTCGGTCTGCATCCACCCTTTTGTGACCCTCTTCACATGTGATAGAATGTAGGAATTCCCTTCTGATCATGACATTTGACTCCTTCTCTTTCATTCTCTGAGGTAAAGTCTAATCACTACCCCTTTGGAAATTATAGGAGGATATGTGTTGTGGTCTCTTTTCTAAAGTTGTGTATGGGGATATGGGTTAACTGAATTTTAAAGGAAGTTCTTAACTATTTTATCATAGTCGTTCTTCTTCTTTTGGGTAAATCTTGTCATAAGATTTATTTGGTTCAGTTGCACTACTTTCTTTAATGCCTTGAGTAGTCATCATTGCTACTTTCTTATTCACTTGACTTGTGTTAAAGGTTTTTAATATTTGTGATAGAAGACTAATGTGAGATGTTGTGCATTGAGTAAATACTATCCTAATGTTAATGTATGGCCTAACTTGAGAAATTAGGCTATGTCTTGGATTTGGGATTAGGATGTCACATCTGATGTGTGAGACTCTTATTTACTTATATAATTAGATGATACATCCTAAATCATTTTTGAAGCTGGAATGAACTTAGCTATAATTGTCTTTTAATGAAATTCTGTAAGATAAGCTAGAAGATTCCTACTTCTGAAGGTAACTCTATTTTGGTTAAATAGTGAAGTTAATTTTTGTATTTCAATTTCAGATGAATTGTGAAGGAAATAACTAGAAAGTAATTTTATTTGATATGGATAAGTGTATTGGATGGAACATTATTTATCGATATCATGCTATAGATTGCTTATTACATCATGATATTTCCTTGAATGTTATTCAAATTGATTAATTATTCTTCTTTTATGGTTGTTATTACTTATGATTTATTTGTCTGCTTGACCTCACTGTTTCATAAAAGAAGATTTGGTTTAATGAAACAATTAGTTGAAAGCGCATAATTTTAATGCTTAGTGCTTATCATGCTCAGTTCAATGAACTGAATCATGCTAGCAATTTTTGTAGATGGAATTCTTAAGTGATAAAGGAAGGAAATAAATTTTATGATGTATTGGTTGCTTAAAAGTATGGACCATTCATAGAGAATTCTAATTTATTATTGAGATGTATTGAAGGAAGAAAAGTTACATTCTTAAATGATCTTGATGCTATTGACATGAAATATGTTAGTAATGCATAGTCTTGTAAAATGTGTATTTATCATGATGAATTGAAAAGACTGAAGTTACTTAATTTGTTATGTCGATTCTCTTGTTCATAAAAAGAAGGAAATTTGTAATCCTATCTTTGATATTATCACTCATATCTGATTGGATCCTTATTTCTATTGTCATTGAATAGGTTGGATGAATGGGAATTAGTACAATTTCCCTTAATTAAATGCAACTTACTAAGTTGCATGTATTGTTGTTCTTTACCTAATCTTGTATGGTATATTATGATGTTATGAACGTATAGTTAAAATATTAGGATGTGTGAATTGGATAAGGGTATAATAAATCCTAATTCTTAACCATAATGAGGAAGGTTCTCTTCCTCTCAAAAGGATAAAAATAAACAAATGGTATAAGTGTTCGATAACCATAGATATATAATAACGAACCTATTTAGGTTCTTATACATTCCTTGAATGGTTGAGACACATTAATTAAATCTTATGATAGATGTTGTTTCTGTTTTTGATTAATTACACATTAAGCAAAAAGTTAATGAACATAAAAGCAATCATAGGTTATGAGGTTTCATATTATTTAATCAACTCTAATAAGGATGGAAAACTTAAGGATTGTTGGGATTAGGGTTATGCAAGGTTGTTGTGATTTGAATCTTAATCCAATGGTAATTAAGTGGATATGACCTCTTGAGGTGTGTAAATCGTGATGAAGTAGTTATGTCAGATGTTGGCACATGCCAATTGTAGAACTATACCTTCATGAAGACTTGGGTCTTCACGAGGATACAATGTTGCAGTTGACATGTTGTAACACCCTTAACATTGGTTCATCTAGATCTACTCAAACATGGACTTGAACTTAGTTTCTCTCTAGATCAGGCTAAGGATATGATTTAGCATAGGAAGTGACTCTCAATGACTTAGGGTAACTTGGCACATTCAATTGACTTAGGTCAAATGAGTATGCCCATATACCCTAGGTCATCATGAGTGGTTCCCTATACCAAATTATATCAATAACCTAGGTTAGGATCAAATGTTTGACAAGTGGACTGATAGAAGTCAAGTAAAGACCATTTTAGATAACATGAGATGTGTGCAGTAAATGACTTATTCGATTAGCAGTATGTCATCTACGAATAGTAAAATGAACAATATGTTGGAAATCTTTGGCCAAAGTATCATAAGTTTTTTGTTACATTGTCCTATGTCACCTAGTTTGAGAAATGTGATTTTAGATGAATATGGTAACAAATATTCAAATAGATTTGTTAAACAGAACACTCAATACCCAAAATAGGGTAAGAGAACCAACTATACATAGTATACCCATAGTATTTAATACTTAAGTTAACATGAGAGATCGGTTGGTAACCGAGTCATGAAATGAGAGATCGGTAGCTCATTGAGTCATTTATAGCTGCATATGGTTATCTATTATGAGATTTATTGCCATGGAGTGTGTGTTCTAAATTATGATTATTTAGAACAAAGAACATTATGTAAAAAATAAAAAATAAATTTTTTTCCCTTGTTTCTAAAGTCTTAAAATGAGAATGTTAAACATCCACTAACTTCTCGTAGTTCAACCTTCGCAATCTCTCTTATTGTTGGGTTTGTTCTTCTCGACCTTTTCGATTGGTAAGATATTCAATAGGATAAGTGAAAGATCTTTAAAAAAATATCAAAATATTCAACACATGTTACGAAACTCAATAGGTGTTTAACTATCAAAAACATAAAAATGTTCAAGTAATCTACCAGTTCCTTTAACCACATGTTAACTTATTCAATAAGTTCTTCACTAGTTTTCAATGAGTGACCATACCAAAGGTTGAGTTATTTCCAGACTCTTCATTCTCCAGTTGTAATTGCTTCTCTAATCTCATGTTTAGACTTGAGTTCCATTCTTCATGCCTTCCAAAATATTTTTGTATGCGGGTTCTTTGTTGTATATGATTTCCTTGGCTATAAAATGGTTCTTTGGTTGTAGATAAGTTCTTGTAGATGGTTCCTCTAATGCATAGATTTGTTTCATATGGAAAATTAATTACAACCAAGAGTGACATCACACATATCATCATTCAAACAACTTATTGGAATAATAAGAATAAATGCACACAAAATACCACAGAATAAAGATAACTAGATAGAACTATATTAATTAGTAATTATGCCACAAGTTCAAGGTTTTAACTAAAATTTTCAACAATATACTTGGAAAATGCATGGACATAACTATAATTGCTTGATCAAAATATAGAATATGATTTGTTTATAACGGAAATTAACATAACTCATCTGTTGGAATTATGTGTCGGAAATAAATGCGCTAATTTCATAACCGAGCCAACTTAGAATGGATATGGGAAGGGTGATGGTACGTGATGACGTAACTCATCATGCATCCACAACCTTTCCCAAAGGTATTCCAAGATGCATTAGTCAATGTATTGTCGTAGGGCTTGAGAGTCAAAATTGCGACAAGATTATAAACAAATATAGTTGATTGACATACAATTAGACATACAAAAATGATGTAGTGACTCCTAGAGATCATTACATACCTCTGACCTAAATTAGATAACATAATGATCATCAACCGAAAACAAAAATCATGACACAAATTTTGTGTCTTACGAGTCATACCCACATCAGTTTGGGATGGCTATAGGAATAGGGATAGATGCGTAATGACTTATGTCATTACGTGAATGTAATTTTTCCTGTAGATATCCCAAAGTGGTGTTGACATGAGCCACACAAAAAAATGTCGAGTTATGATAACTATAGCTTTGGTGTTTGACTTAATAATTAAATACATGATTACTTAATATGTTTAACAAAAAACTTAATAACTTAAAAAATGGAAATTAATGCTTACGTCTATGACTAGAAAGGTTGTGAGGTGAAGGCAAGATAGGTTTAGTAGGCTTGTGTGTAGTATTAAAACTAGCTTGCTAGCGCAATACTAAATAAATATGGCCATAGTAGTGCATATAACTAAATGCATTGTCTATTCACCAAGTCTTCTTGTTATAGTGTCAAGATTTCAATGTGTATTATGGTAGTAGCTTTCCGAAGGATGCTAATAAGAATCACAAGTTACCTCAACCTGTAATAAGGCTTTAAAAAATGATATATTGGGTATATTTGCTCATAATGAGTGTTTGATGGGGATTGAGAAGGATATGTAAATGCTTTCAGTTGTACATGGGTATCATATATTGTCTAGATGGATTATGAACATTAATTAATGTTGGTTTAATTCAATGGTGTATGTAAATGATGATATTAATTTCAGTGTAAGAAACTTAAGGGATTTTATAAATTCTTGTATGCAATAATTTAATTGTTGTGCGCTAAATTCAGTGAAGGCGTTATTTTTAATTAATGAGTTGATAAATTAAAAAATTCCCTTAGTTGAATGAAGCATTATATAGGTGTTACGGTTTGGTATCGAGTTGAAGGTCATAGCTCTTGGACTTAGTAGGTCCCTACACTAACATGAACATAATTATTTTCTAACAAAGTGTAACGCCTCTAACATGACTGGTACATATGACGAATTTTACTAATAGAAGGCTCAAACATTGACAGTGATTGTGTCTTAAGATGGTGTACTCTTATGGATTATGAAATCAAGTTTTTGAGGAAGATAAGAAGGTATATGTTGGGAATAGAAATAGTATGTTCTGATTTTTCTTAATTAAAAATGAAGCAATCCATCTCTTTTATGCAGGATAAATTCACTGCTCGAGATTATGAATTTGAGTTTCAGTTTTCATAATTTAAGAGGAATCAAACAACATTACCTTGGATCAATTCCATTGATCCAAGGTATGCTTCTAATTTACATGTCTTGTTGTCATGATGTCCAATTTGGACAAATGGAAGAGTTTTGGATCTAGAGTGTGGGAAGGTTATGAACGAACCTCTTCATGAATCTCTACTTCATATTTAATCCAGTAACAAATATGGTTCTTCTTTTCTATTTTTTTATGATGAGTTGTCATTGGGGACTTTGGACCTAATATAACTATGTTTTAAAACTAGTGACTCTATCCTAAGGGTTAAACCTAACCTAAGTTAATATGTTCTTATGTTAATTTGGATGAAAAATAATTAAGAGGGACTAAAGACCGACCTAAGGACATATGTTGATTTCCTAACTTAGTGCCTAACCTAACTAAGGGAATGGCTAACCTAAGGGGGCCAATGAAATGACATGGGGAAAGAGGAAAGTGGGAGGCAACGAGTTCAAGGAAATTAAGGCAATTTATTAGGCCTTATCTCTTTCTTCAGCCAAATTTGGCAAAGGCAGTTAAAAATTTATGATGTTAAGTTGGATTTTCTTGCCAAAGTTTTAGGATGCATGTTTTGTTTGAATTAAGTCACTCCAAATTTGGAGATGGCGGTGGTAGGAAAAGAGGAAAGGACTAATAGTAATACTATGGATTTAATTTTTGGGACTTGGCAAAACCGCCGGTAAGTAGATGGAGGGTTTGGTTTTTCTGATTCATTCAATTTCAAGCTAGAGATCCGAATGTGGTTGTTTTTGGTCTTGAACCTCCATTTCGATTTTAGCATGCAATGTATCAATACATGATGTTTTCTTCCTTGCATGGCGTGGAAGAAGGGGTTAACTTGTGAGACTATAAGGAGTAGATTTTGGAAGTTTTTGTGGGGTTCTTGAATTTCAAAAACAAATATTAAGGCTCGCTTGGAAACTTTTGTGAATCAATGAAGATAAAGTGCTATCAGGCATGATAGGCTCTACCCATTAAGTTGTTTTGATTTTAATTAATTGATTCATTAAGAGAACTCTACTCTTGGAAATAATTTGGTTTTTCTTGGTTGATAAGATTACTCTGCTTAAGACTTCTTTTGTGTTATTTATTGAGCTTTGTTTTTCATTCAGTTTGAATGAGGAAAGATGTGATCTGGGTTTTCATTTTTCTTGGTTCGATAACTGGGTTATGTTGTAATCCTTTGAATGGGCTTGATACCAAGTCAAAAAATGTGGGAAATATTATTTGAACTATTTCAACCTGTAGGTAACTTGTTTTTCTTTAATCTTCGGATCTTGTTCTTGAGTGATCGTATTTATTTGTATTGGGAAACTACAATTTTTAAACTATTAGAATACTTGATTGTTCATTGAATATTATTGAATATTTAGGGAAGATAAAAGTTATGTAACTCTTTCTTAAACTTATTCCTTGAGTGCTGAAGGAATGTTTAAGAATAGATGAGTGTGATTATTTTTCTATCACTATCTATAATTGTGAATCTGGGTTTTGTTGTATTTTTTTAGTTGTAGAATTATTACTCTGGGATATCTAGGAAAATAATTGTTGGGAATTTTTTTGGAAAGAGGTATAATGTCCCATGGACTTGTTCAAGTCATTTGGTTATGTTATTTAATCTTGTAAATGTTTACTTCCTCTATTTCGTCGAAATGTTCAAATGCTTTTTTAGGCCTAAATTTGAAATCCTGTAAGGAGATATTATTTAGTTTCTTCTAGTTCTTTTAGTTCTTGATAACCTTAGAAGGTATAACACCTAGATGTATAAAGGGGTAAAACTCCCCTTGGTTATAGTTCAATGTATCTTGGTTAGTATTATTGACTTGAACTTTTTATAGTTCTATTGACATTGTTGTTGTAATGGGTTAACCATTTCCTAGATCATGAGCCATTAATACCGTTTTCGATTCTTCAGATCTTAGGAAATGTTCTTGTGAAAAGGGAATCAATACTCCTGTTTTGGTTTATCGTATTGTTCACTTCTTACCTTTTTGGGGTTGAGTTGGGAAGTTGGTTCAGACTTACCCTTCTGTTAAAATTCTTCTTTACATCTCTGTATCTCTTTGCAGTGGTTTAATTTTTATCTGTTGTAATCATGGCTATCTATATCATTTTCTTTGAATGATGGGAGGGAATGAATTGTGTTTCTCTTTGTTCTTTCCATTCTCCTAGTTTTTTGATCATTCAACTTGAACCTTGATTTGATCTTTGTTTGGGATTTTGGTTGATACATTTTATGAATAATTGTGTCAAGTATATGTTGTTGATTCTTATGATTCTCTTTTGACCATACTAAGGTGAGGGGAAGTGACCTATCTTCCTCTCCTTAATTTAATTTTCTTTCAGCTTCAACTTGGTGAAAATGTTGTCTTCCTCTGGTGTCTGTATTGTTATGCCACTTCTTGACTATTTGGTAAGAGTGATTGCAGAATGTTGTTAGGGAAGTATAGTTGAAGTTGAAATTAATTGGATGAAATTTTATGTTTGGTTGGAAGTATTTGGATGGTCTAATTTTTTTCAAGAGTTTGAAATTAACCATACTAACCACTCAAGGTATTGATTAAAATGGAGTATCCTTTTGATATTAGAATGTAACTCTTTTTCTTGTTAGAAGTAACCTTAACTCTTGAAGAGTTTTGGTTTATCTTGATGGGGTTTTAACCTGAATTGATTCCTTGTTTAGAGTTGATTGTTAGGATACTCTAATCCAGGACACTTAAAATGTTATGATGATTTGGATTATCCTAACTTATTTTCTTATGCTATTTAAGTTCAATTGTTGTCAACTCGATTTTAGGATGAATTTTAGGATTAATGATATATTGGGATGGAAGTATTATTGTAAATGAGCTACTGCTGAACTATGCCTAAAAGATAGCTAGGATAGTTACCTTTTTCTGTTAAATGGTTTTTACTAAATAAGTGATCATGAAAGTAATGTAAGAAAGTAGTACTTGAAATTACGATGAAATATTACTTATCGAATTCTATGTTAATTCTTTTGATATAAAGTCAATAGCATAAAAGGTTAAAGTTGTTACATCTTATGACCTAACCTTACTTTTGACTTGTGTGTGTGTGTGTGTGTGTGTGTGTGTGTGTGTATCTTTTATTTATTATTATAACTCCTTTTAGTTATGTCTTTTGGAATTACTTCTAGACTATTGCATAATAATGAGTTCTTTTTATGAAATAGTTAGCTAAAAGAACATCATTTTAATGTTTAGTGCTTATCATGCTCAGTTCAATGAACTAACCCATGTTAGTAAATTTTGCAGATGGACTTTGTAAGTGATGAAAGGAGAAAGATTTTTGGAAGTTACATTTGTTTATCAAGAGAATGGATCTTTTTATGATGCAAAATGGTTCATTACTATAATTTACTTGATGGAAAAGAATACTCCACGTTGAATAAAAATATGTGTGATATTTGTTTGCTCTTGATGTAATTTTTGTTGGTATGAATTGAATGGAAATGCTAGGTAATACTTTGTCTTTTACACAACATCATACCTCATGGTTTGGAATAGAATAAACATAGATCTGAAATAATGTTATACTATCTTATCTAAGTGAAGAGGCTACTTGTAAATTTGGTATTCTTGCACTAATTTTCAATCAACTCAAGAGACTATAATTTAATTAAAGGATTGTCGAGAATTATAATTTAGATATAAGTTAAAAAGTGTAAGAGATTATAAATTAGAATTAGTCCTCAATAAGGGAAAGGAAAGACAATTCCCTTGAAATGGATCATAGTCCTAATTTAAGACCTTTTTGATATGAACCCCGATCATTATCTATAATTGAGAAGTTGTGCTTCTCATGCAAACTTCCTTAATTTAAACATAAATGTAGGAAAAGATAATTAAAAAGGGAATTAGACTTCATTTCACTAAATTCTAATATGAAAATGACCTACTCATATCTTATATAACCTAGGGATAAATTAAGTGAGTAACTAAATGAAACCTCCATGTGTATCTTGGGCCTTTTATGTAAAACATGAATCGGGATGCTAATAGTTTAAATCATGGTATATGAACTAGATAGAAAGAATATTTATCTATATAACTTCATTTATTGTAGTCCTAAATCTGAATCATTAAGGAACCTAGTTGTTCAATGGGTTTGCTATAATTAATATTTAAAAAGGAAACTAATAAGATATAAATTTCTATCTAAGGTATGTTCGTTGCTCGGATGTGAAAAACTCATATGGATGTTGACACATGCCAACTGCAATAAATTACATTTGTGATGACTAGGTTCTTCACAAGGATACTCTATTGTAGTTGACATGTTTCCACACCCTTTCGAGCTTATTCAACTAGACTAACATAAATTCCGACTTGAACTCGGTTCGCCTAGATAGAGATAGGGACATGACCTAGTATCGGGGTCAACTTGTGCTGACTTAGGATAAATAGACACGCCCAATCAACATAATTCGATTGAGTATGTCTAAGTACCATTAGTCACTGTAAGCATTCCTCCACACTAGACCATGTTGCTAACCTTGGCTAGGGTTAAACCTTGAACAAGTGGAATGATAGAAGTCAGTGAAGACCATTCTAGATAACATATCAAGTAGGGTGAAGGAAATATTCTATTTAACAAGTGTTCCATCTAGGAATATAAACATGAACAATCTATTTAAAATCTTTGGCCAAAGTATCGCAAGTTATTGGTTACGTTGTCTAATGTCACTCAATTTAAGAAGCGAGATTTGAGATGAATATCGAATGAGATATTCAAATAGGCCTCTTAAAAATATCACTTGATACCTATAAAAGGGTAACAGAACCAAGTATACATAGTATACATATTTTAAAGTTAACATGAGAGATCAGAATGATCTTGAGTCATGAAATGAGAGATCAAGTGTTTCACCCAGTCATTTACATTTACATATGGTATTTTGTTATGAGATTGATTGGATTTAGAATGTGTGTTCTAAATTATGTTAATTTAGAATAAAGAACATTATGAAAAAAAAATCCTTTATTTCTAAAGTCTTAAAATGGGAATGTTACAACGGGAGTAAAATATTTAGGACAAGGGAAAATGTTGTGAACTACGAACCTAATGGTGGTGAAGTAGCTACGGTGCAAATATTAAATGAAATAATAGTTTTCCTTAAGGACACACACAATCGTATGATTTTTGTTGAATAGAAGGTGATGGGTATTGATAGTGGTAGTGACCATGACAATAATGAGTGACCTCGGGGCTAGCCTAATTTTGCTAATAATAACATTATTACTAAAAATAATAATGCGATTGTTATTAACTTTGCAAACTGAATAAACCCTTTGAATGTAAAAATCCACATGAAAGCCTGAGATGGCTAAAGACATAAAGTGTAATAGATTGCCTAAGTTTTATGGAATAAACTTAGGTGATGGATTCGAGAACCGGCTCATTGAGATGGAGAATTATTTTTTCATCAAGAATTTTTTAAGAGAATAAGGTTGTTTGGGGATCGATCAACTATCTAATGATGCTTCCTCATGGTGGGATTTAAGCTGCAATGAAAACTTGACATGATGGAAAGGAAGAAACATTGGGTAAATTTAAAGGATCTAGATCCGAGAAACTTTCATGGAGAAACCAGCTATAGTACTCGAAAATTCTGAAAGAAATTAAAAAAATGGTTTTTGTTGTGAATTTGCATGCTAACAAAATGTTTTTATTGATCGATGCTAATTTTCGTCAATTATTATGACATAATTGATATTATTTTATTTATTAGATGTTGAAATGACAAGGATTTTGTCATATTTTAGACTATTTGACAATAGTTGAATGAATAAAAGGATGTTATAACCAATAAATTTGAATTTAGATCTAGAAAATTGAAATTTTTGATGAAATTTTGTATTGTTCTCCTTAGCTATTAGATATAATTTTGTGTATGATTATTATGATTTTCATTAATGAGTAAAAATCATTAGGATGATGATTCATTTACGGGGAAGTATGTCGCATCCCATAATTTTAGTCTATTTCATAGGTGGGATCATTCATAAAATGTTGAATGATATACGAGGGTATGGGTACAAAAATTGTTACATATATGAGTATGCAACTACATGTGCATATGTATATCCTGAAAAGGATATGCATAATTATGTGTAGTTACATGCACAACCACACAACAACACTTGTCACTAGAATTTGTAAAATACTTATGATTTATAACTTATTCTTGTTTACTATGATGTTTCATGTACTTAATTTTCTTTGTCACAATTACTTGATCAAGTACATGATGTACTATTTGGTTTCTATAACTGTAATGAATATTGAAGTATACCTTTCTATCCGTGTGTTACAAGTTACTTACTTTGTTAAGTGATGATTTCATGATTGAGTACTTTTCATGATCATTGTACCTGTTATTGATATTGTGACTTACTCTTTTGGTAGAAGTTATAACATGTAAAGTATGGTTGAATTTATTTGTGGTTGCAATGAATTATTATTTTATGTGAAAATAATGGTAAACGAGGGAATTTCTAACTCTTTTGATATAGTTATGATCATTAATTTTACAGTAAGGAGATGCATTTCAAATAAAATAGGTAAAACTATGGTTTTGTAAAGGTGCGGAGTTTGATTATTTTTATTACAATTAAATAATAGTATAATTGCTTAAATTTTGATTAAGTATTGGTTTGTCTTATGACATGATCATGAAGTATTTAACATGATCTTCTTTCATTTGGAATAAATTTTTTTATTTCATAAGTAATCTTATACTAATCGATACTTATTTATTGCCAAATGATCGATTAAATCAACATTTATTTTTTCTACATGGTTGGCTTAAAATTTGATTTATTTGACTATACACAACTAAGAAAAATGTTGTAACGTGATTTTGTATGGGTAAAAAAGGGAATTATGGTTGTAGAACATATTAATATGCATGGATTTTCAAGTTAAACATAAATGATCTTTCTTACAATTATTATTTTTTGATAATGTGGAGATCATCGACATCATTCAAAATATTTGTCAATATAGACACCTAAAATTTGCTTACATAGTTTTAATAGTTAAGTACACTAACAACCTTCTTATCCTCTCATTAGTAAAAATAACGACACTTCGTTATCTAACTATGCTTCTATTCACTCAGGATGCCAATTAACAACACTTCGTTAGTTGTAATCCTCTTAATTAATTATCATATGTTAATTAAGCCTCTAATATTACATTTAACTAATAAAAATTTTAATGCCTAAGTTTCACTTCCAAAACATCCAAAATCTATCAAAACCCCTTCCAGATGCTCTTAGAAAGCTTCATAAGCCTACTTAGGGTTATTAATTAATCCTAAAAGATTAATTAACTTCTAATTCTAATCAAAAAGTGCATTCACTTGTAAAATCTATTTTTGGGATTACCTTTTGTCCCACTTACACTAGGATTCTAAAATTTCTGAACGAAACATATAAATACAATCCTAGTGCATGCCTTTCAAATTGACACATTACATCTCACTCACACCTCATTTTTATTAGCTAAGGTGATAGACATTTGATCTTGAGCCATTCTCTATTGTAATAGCTTATCCATATTGCATCTTTTTCATCAAGCTTGGTTAGTAAGAGAATATCTAGACATGGCCTTGTAGCCATTTTAGAGAGATCTCTTCACCATATTGAAGTAACCAAAATAAAATATGATTGTTATATGATCTAGCTAGGTTCATGTTAGATAGTAATCTAAATAGTAAAATATCTTAAGCATTTTAGTTTGATTTATTCAAGTTCCATGCATTTGAAGAAGTTAGTTTTATAAGATCTTATCTTGATGTTCTTGTTTAGTTAGCTTTTTCTAGACTACTAGGTGTTAGTTTCAATTCATATGGCTTAGTTAGCTTTGCATGCATACATTTGGCATGCTCGGTGGGACTAATCCCTAGTCCTTTGTCTTTTATTTCAAGCTTTGTTTCAAAGTTGTTTAAACTAACCCTCTTTTGCATTTTTGGTTAAACATAGGATTTCTTAACTAGTTTAGTTAGAATTTCTTAGGTTTTATGCTCTTTATATGATCAAAGGAGGTTATTTAATGTTGAAATTGAATGAAACAAACAAATTTTTGAGTTTTTACAATTTTTAAAATCAAAATTCCAGTATTTTTGTGATCTACAAGAAGGGCCACGCATATGAAATTAGGGGTGAGCATACGTAATTAGGTTCCCGCATACACAATTAGGGGTGCACATACATAATTAGGGGCACACATTTTCTCTCGGGGCACACATATGCCTTTTTAGTCGTGCATATGCCACACTATTTTCTTGCAATCTATTTTATGGCTTAGGGGTGTGTATATGCTATCGGGAACACATACATCTCTCTAGCTGCATAGGCATTGTATCAAATGTTTCCAGTATGTATTCTTTGTTAGGAGCACACATATATGCTAAAAGGGGCACACATACACCTTGTTGGCCGTGCGGGCTATACAATGCTAGAAAGGGTGCTTATATGTTGTCAAGGCCATGTATACGCTATTAGGGGTGCACATGCATGATCTATTAAAACATGGCTCCTTTTTAAATTTTGCATGATTTAATATTGACTATTTTTAACATCTTTTGTAACTTTTTTGTTAAAATATCTATTTTCATTTATTTTTAATCATGTCTTTACTTGATTAATAAATGTTAATAAAGATTTTGTTTTCACTTGTTAGATTAAGGATTACATAGGCTCTTCCCTCGCCCCTTTTATGTGAGCTTGGGAATCATAAATAGGTCTAAATATTGTTTGAATACACTTTAAAAACACTTCATTAAAAATATTGGATAAACAAATTTCCATGCTTTTCTTTAAAAGTTCACTCATTTTTGAGCTTTCATTTATGTTTATCTAGTTGAAACAAATAATTTTGTATGCTCTTCTCTTGCACCCTTGGACGATATTGAGAATCAAAAGAAACTTTGGTTCACTTTCTATTGGGAACTACTAAAATTGTTTGTGTGTAGGACCTACCATCGTTTATCGAAGAATTGGGATCTAAACTTTTTCCAATGGTGGTCTAAACCTCATTTCATAATCCAAAAGATAAATCACACAAAACTTTTATTTAACACACTATATGTGCGGGTTTGATTAAGAGCTATGAATCATCTACTTTGAACGGGGAGAAGTTCGCTAAGCATAAGCCTTAAAATCACAAATGGGATTCTCGCAGGAAGCCCAAAGTAGTCCATGCAAGAGGGAACCTTGTGAAAAAAATTGGGAAGGTGCTCCACTATCCAATTGATTAGTACACCTTGGAGATAATAGAGTCAAAATTATCTTCACATGACCCCAGTGAAAATATAACTGAACACAATTTATTGCTCATTGTATTGAAGGGGGTAAAGTAAATCTAGGATACTCTAAGATTTAGTCATTGTGACTTTCTTGGAAAACCACACTCACAGAGGTAGTTTGTGACACCTAGAGAGTGAACCAATAGGAAGCTTGTGGATTAGATCCAAATTGACTTATCCATCATGTTTTAATGAGAACTCACAACTTAACAATGTTTTTGGAGTTAAACCCTTATTATTCGAACAAGGGAGAGCCCATTCCAGTTGAAACCATGTGTTATTTCATCACAAAATATACAAAGCATTACTTTTTCCTAGTTTTTCACTAGTCTTAAGATAAGGTGGAACTTTTTCAAAGTAACACCAAGTATTTTTCACTTCCATTTGATCTAATCCTTTGTTTCTTTGTCACCCTTTGGGAAAAAAGAAAACATACATACGTAGTGCTATTGATTGATTGTGTCCACCATGTTTGCACTCATTTAAATTCATCCTTTCTTGAGAATGGATGGTAAATGTTAAAAGTGTGTGGGTATGTCTTCTTATCTTGATAGCCATTAATATTGATTGCGATATCAAGACTTCATCGTAGTTAGGTTTTCTCATAATCAACTTTCCCTTGAGTTGTTATATTTCTCGCATTGTCTTGATACAATTTTTATACTTATGTCTTGTTTCTTTTAAACTTGATTTAAGTGTGAAGATTGTGTCATTAAACAGCCCACATTTTGACAACTCCTTGGTACACTTTGACTGTGTTTTCTTCAAAACATTTCCTTGACTTTGAAAGGTTTCATTGTTACATTGTTCATTTTGTATCAATATTATTTTGATACTAATGTCTTGATTTTTCACAAGGCTTGATTAATATATATAAGGGGTGTTGTTGCATTTATTGCATTGGTAACTTACACTTTTTGGGATTCGGGCCTTGTTTGTATCTAGACTAGTTTTAGTGTGCTTTGAGTCGGAAGTCAATTTGACCCCTTGTTAAAATTACACCTTGTTTGTTTTAAACTTGACTTAATTATTGATATCATGTTCATCATTTTTCATCTAACTAATATTGAGATACACTTTACATAGGGAGTAGTTTCTTGATTAGTTTGTGTGTTTGTTCCTTGTGATCTTTCATATTGAAGACTTGTTTCCTAGAACAATCCTATTTGATCCTTTGATTCTTTACTATTTATTATTCTTTGACTATTGTTGACATTATTTTGCAAACTTTAAGGTCATCATGCTATAGTCTTTTACCTAGGGTTGTTGTGTCTTTGATCACATTTAAACAAAAAAACCTTTGTAGAAAATTTCCTTCATGCCCCTATCACAAGGATGACATCTAAGAGATTGGGGTTTAATAATTTCATTGGTCATGATTTAGGACCCCTCTTTTCTACAGTAAAAGACACAGATGACTTAATTGATCATAGTGGTGATGAGGAAGACTCACCTCGGGATGATTTCAATTTTGATCCCGCATGCTTAGATGACTTCCTTTATCTTAATAAGGATAGGGTGCTCACATGAGTGGTAGAATTAGGTTCCAATATGACACCCAAATATGAATTTGTTCCACCTACCTATATCACCTATGAAGAAGAATAAGAAAAATTTCCTCTTATTAACTTTGATGATGAATTAAAACAAGGACATGCCTCTACTTCATATCAAAAAAACAACAATGTTGAAACGAGATACATGTTATCCATTTCACCCCTCTGGATAAAAAAACAATGGTGGTAAATTAGTCCTTGAAATAGGAAAATTCCTTCATGAAGCAATTCATGAATTTGGTTCATTGAATGAGAATGTAATATTGGAGTACATAAGGAATAATCAAGAATGCTCATCTGAATCATAGTGGTGCTTAATTAAAAGGAACTTTGTGAACATGGTTTTTTCGTCTACTTTAGTAGAAAAAGCTATTAAAGAATGTGGAACTGAGAATGAGGAAAAAAAAATTAAATCCATCTTGACCTATGAGTTACTGAAGAAATCAATTTCACACAATGAGTGTTTATTCGAAACATCAAACAATTTAGAGAGGGACGTGAGAGATAAAAATGATGAATATTTTGCACAATTTGATGAGGAAACCAATATCAGAGACTGCTTATTGAAAATGGGATATATTGTAGAGGAATTGTCCTTAGTCTTTGAAATATATGGTGTAGATGTTCTAATTGATATATTGATCGATTCTTGTTTGGAACAATCAAGCTACAAGTGATGAAGATTTTGAATATTCATGTAGTCATTGTGCATTTAAAAAATAAGGGGATTTGAGCTCAAAACAGCTTGCAGAGCAGCTCAATGAGATGTTTAGTGAGATTACATAATAGATATGGGGATGAGTTATTATGTTAGCTCAAAAGGTTCATCATTATAGCACACAAGATATTTTATCTAACATTGTTGTGATAATGTGGCATGAGACTAGATGTAGGTTAGTGACATAGTAATCATAATTTTGGGGTCATTGTAAGTGCCTTAACTTAGCTCAGGTATCCATTATGCACAAAGACTATAGATAGGTGAGCATATATCTTAGGTCAAATTCACAAGGGAAGAGTTTATACACAACTTGACATTTGAGCAACGAAACAACTTAGAAGTTATTTTCCTACTCGAGCATTGCATGATGGAGAGAAGGATTTAGATGAGATTTATGTGTGAACGGTGAGAGTGTAACTCACTTTGATAGATTCATGATCAAATTTTGAGGACCAGGCTATGTTAACCACTTTACGGAGACAACTTGAGGATGAATCGAGCCACATACAGAGAGAAATATCACCATAGTCGAGCTTGATAGGAAAGTCACCCATGGAGGCCGAGAAACTCAAGTTCATTCGAGAAATTTTTGGGTGACATCGTGCAAGAGATGACACGGTTGAGTTCGTGAGTTGGTGGAAAGGGATGATTCGATTCTGAAGGAGTCGTATGAGGAGCACGCAAGAAGATGTCACTGATGTGGGTGATAAGGAGCTTAGGGTGTCTTTTTTACCTCAACACATTGAGCTCGACACATTATTGGTGCATTACCATTACTAGCATATGTTTTAATTCTTGCAAATATCTCTCCTAATCCCCTAAAAATGTTAGTATAGGTCTAGTTAGCTATTTTTCTTGCATTAGGATTAGTGTAGTGCTTAGTTTAGGAAGTCGACCTTCTATGGAGGTTCACTTCAAGCCCACAATTCCCACATCTTGAGAGGTGATCACATGTTACCCAATTTCACTGAAATTCCCATTCATATTTATGCCATTTGGGGGTGTGGTGATTTGGTGAGAACAATTTTTGGCATGTCAGGTGGGACAATCATATACTTTCACAAGCATGTGTATTTGTGTTTACTTCATTTGATTAAGTTGTTGTGCTCTTAGTGAAATTTAAACCTTTCGAGGTATACCCAAGCACAAATAGTGATCTGCATTGGTCCAAGTAACCTACACTCTGAGTTATAGATCATTCTTTTCCACCCATTTCCATCCCTTTATTCCACATCTTTTCAATTTTCTCCCATTCTTGAAGCTATGCAAATCATGGATTTATTCCCACAATTGAGTTACCACTTATAAAAGTACTAGTTCAATCCACCTCCAAGCTTACAAAATTTATTCAACTTATTATAATCCACCTCCGATTCAATACTATAATGAGAATGAGCATGCATATCCCTATGAGCTAATTTCTACGGTTAGTTTGGTTGTTCATCTAACTATGCATGTTTTCAAGAGCAAGAACATACAAATTCTAGAGACCATCATACGTATGAATATGTTGAGTTGCAACTTAAAGTGTAAAAAGTGGAGGCAGGTATGGTGTAGTCTAGTGCCATAACTCAAATGAAGGCATTCAGAATTGGCTTCAAGGTACCTTGTCCATGGGTTGGCTCTTTGCCAATGTTTTACATCCTATAAGAAAAAATTTCTTTTATGGATGAAATGTTACCTCAACTGTAAATTTAGATCAAATAGATAGAGGCCTATGAGTTTTATGCAAGGAATCCTTGTCAATGGGTAATTCCTACACCGCCTACTTAGAGTCCTCTTTTCATTTCCCAACCAATATCATTTGAGTCTAAACCTCAAATCCAAATATGTTCACATGCTTTCCATGTTGAGTATACCATTTCTTCATCTCTTATCTTCCCATCTAACCATGACTCTTGCACCCCTCTTTCTTCTAAAATTCCTTATTTTCTATAAAGGACACCAATATAAGAAGTTGCACCTCTTCCACCACCTTAAAAAATTAATGAAACGGTTCAACTCTAACCCACCTCTCCTCTTGCATTCCCAAATCCATTTTGGGAAGACCAAGAATATGATTATAGTGAAGAGGAGGAGAATGTTAAGGAACTTAGTAAGGATGAGCTTGCAAAGAATCTAAAGGAGTGGGTTGTAAGATTGAATGTCAAGCAAGTTCCCCTCCTAACTCAGCCTTCACCCAAGGTTGAAGTTCACAAGAAGGTGGTGAAGATGGAATTTACAAAAGAGCAAGCACAATTAAATGATGACCAACAGTCTACCTATTCAGAATGTAGTATCCATATTGGTTCCATATCATCAGAGGAGGTTGAATCACCACAAGTGGAAAAACTAGTTGTAGAAGAGCAAGAGTTAGCTCCAAATATGCCAGGAGAAGAGAATGTACAAGTTGAAGAAGAAATACTATCAAGTGTACAAGGTGATCTGAATGAGTGCAATGATCATAAATTCCATGCATGTCAAGAACTTCCATTACTTCTGGAAGGTTGTATCATCTTTCCAAGGTCATCATTAAATGTTACAATCAACCACAAAGAGTTTCATGAGACCAGGGAATATTTAGAGGTCATGAATGCAGATGAGGCTATGCAAAGGGTTTCAAATCATTTTCCCTCTCCACCTTCTCAAAATTCTAACTGTTTTGATGAATTTGAAATTTATAATTTTTTTCTTAAGGATGAAGAAGGTCATGATAAACAAATTATGAATACGGATAACACTTTAGAGGAGGAAGTTGAAACATTGCAAAAATAGGATTTGGAGGAATTCCTTGATGAAAAGAGCTTATAGAGCTTGAAAACCTTTCTATCCCATCACCTATTTTCCAACACAAAAGTCTTGTTCCTTTGGAGGGAAACTTAGAAAATAAACCTATTTCTTATAACAATATTCTTGAGCCAAGATTGGAGGATTTGAATCTTCCATACGAATCATTTAATGAAGAGAAAAGGGTGCACATGGGAGAAAATAGGAATTATTTAGAAGCATTGAATGGAGATTATATCATGGAGAACTTCTTGATTTCAATTATGGAACCTGATTTGGTTAATGAACCTATAATGGAGGAGAATATCCCTATGGATCTTGCTGCCCCTAACAGTTTTCAAAAGCTAAAAATGGGAGAGTCGACCTTTCAAGTTTCATGATTAATGAGGATGTTAATTATGCAAGTGAATTGTGTCTCTAATAAGAAGAAGAGGAACTCTTACATGAAAAAAAAAAACTTTGAGTACTTGTAGTGGTTCACCAATGGCTCAATTTAAGGCTATAAGTAATTTGAAGGAGCTACATGTCATGGAGGAACTCTTTGTTGTCAAGGGAGAAAAAGGTAATGAAGAAGGCAACACTTTCATACCATTTATTCAAGAAGAAGATAAGTTGTGTGTAAATTGGTAACAAGAGGGAAATCAAACCATGCACAACCATATTTTTAAAGGATGCATTCATGTATACTTTCTTGTTAAAGTTGAAACTCGGAGTGGTAGAAATAATCAAAGGGTTAGACCATGTCCAATTAGATACTAGGCTTCATTCGAGTCAAAAGAGGAGTCAGAACTAGTCACATTCACTTCAGAATGTGAGGATGAGTTTTATAGCCACAAGGATTAGTTGATATATCTCTACAAAATGAATGTAGATCAACTAAAAGAGACATACTTTCTCTTTCTAGTCGATGCCTTGGTGAACAAGGGGAAGAATTTGACTTGTTTCATTTTTTCACTCTTAGTCTCAGCCATGTACATCATCAAATCATCTGCATGGCTACCCATTATGAGGAAAGGGAGTTATTTTTCACAACTAGTTCTAGGGTTCATTTAGCTCACTGTGCTTCTAGTTAGTGTAGAGTAGGGATAGGTTTTCTTTTAGTAGAATAAGTTCCTAGCACACTCTACATGTTTCATTTGAAGCATGTATGATTTTCATTTGTTGTGTGTGTTGTGTTTCTTATTTTCTCCTACACAGTGTGTCGAAGGTGAAGTTTTTAGAAGAAGGAAAAAATTCAAGTTTTAATAGAGTTCCATGATGTCCCAAACTTGAAAATGTTTACTTAAATTTCTGCAGTGTGCCATGCATTCTAGGAAGTCATGGGTTCCAATGTGCTTCATACTTGACAACATCGATTCGGGACAAGGTCAAATGGTCTACTTTGAGTTTAGGATCAGTTTTGGGATTAATAGTGAATCCATGCCCAATGGATGTTATAGGCTATTGGACTAATGCTTAGTAGGAAAGCATCCCCTAGAGGTCACCAAAAATGTTATCCATTTTTTCCCCGGGACAAAAATGGACAACGGTGGTAAATTATAGCTTACGACCGGATAAATCCATCATGAAGAAAATCATAAATTTGGTTCATCAAATGAGAATACAATATTGGAGTACATAAGGAATAATCAAGAATGTTAATCTGAATTAGAGTGGTGCTTAATTAAAAGGCACTTTGTGAACATTTTTTCCATGTACTTGTTATCCCGTAAAATTGACAAGGGAAATTTTACCGATAACCATACGGAAAATTTTGTTCCGATCCCTCGTTAGGGATCCCTTGCGTTCGAAACGTTGTAAAATCCCTTCCCGGGAAATCTAGTTTTCGAACTTAGTCTTTCTGAGCCTTTTTGGCTGGGCGCATGAAATATCCTTGTAACACTAGCTTTTGATGCGCCCCCTTAAAAGCCTTTGGCGCATGGTTTTCCATGTTAACACGTCTTTCGGTGCGCCAAAGGATGTTGAGTCTCTTTTGCGTGCGCCAAGGCGCATGCGCTTGTGTTGATACAACTTGTGTTGCGCCACTCTTTGGTGCGCCAAAGGGCGCACATAATACCGTGTCGACAATAGATTTGGTGCACAAGGGCGCGCTTTATCTCATGTTGGCAGATGCTTTGATGCGCCAAAGGGCGCATCCCTTCCCGTGTCGACAACAAATCTCCTGCGCCTTTGAAAAAGTGGTTGGCGCATTTATGTCCAGTTTATATATATATATATGGTTTGCGCGCCCAAATGTCATTTTCACTTTTGTTGAGCACGTGATCGTTCTGAACTTGTCAGCCTCTGCTCCGTCGTTTTCATCGTCCTGTGGACCCGTTGCAACTTTTGCTATATATCCAGGTAAGAGGTGTTATTTCTCTCTTGTGCGTTTTGTGCTTTCATTTCCTGGTGTGTTCCTGGTTTGGTTCTTGCTTGTTGGGTGGTTGTTTATATGTAAATGTGTTGGCCTAGCCTCCTCCGTTTGCTGTCTGCCCCCCATGCTATCCTTCCTCTTTCCAGATCTGCTGGAGAAGGTCATTTTCTTGAAACCATGGTTATAATCCTCTTGGTTTTAACCGTTTCGTTTGCCCACTGAGCATGTTAAAAAAGAGAGGAGAAGAAATCTATGAATCATGTAAAAAACCCCCTTTAAGAGTTTAGTTTTCTGTTTTTCTCCTTGGCGCGTCTGTAACCCCTGCAACACTAAGAACAGTTGCGCCCCCATGGCGCACCTACCCGCCCTGTTACAAAGAGCAAAATCCGTGCCAATGGCGCACCCTTTCGGCCTGCTGCATCATGAGCTCATGCGCCCTCAAGGCGCGCCTTTTCCGCGTGCTACAAGTACTGAAACTGCGCCCCAATGGCGCACCATCCGTCCATGTTGCATCCCTTTTCCATGCGCCCATGGCGCACCTAGCTTCCATGCAACACAAGCTTTATCTGCGCAAGTATGAAGCTATAAAGGCGCAGGCGCATCCCCGATTGCAATAACATCATGTTGTGTAAACTCTTCATGCGCCGCGCCATATTTCCTTCGGCGCACGAAAAGTCCATGTTACATGCTTTTCCCATGCGCCAAAGACGCACCCAATCCTAATGTAACATGCAAGGCCCATGCGCCTTTGGCGCATCCTGTTTCCATGCAACACACTGTTCTCATGCGCCTTTTATAAAATGCAATCTGCAACATCCATGCGCCCTGCGCCCTGTTTATTTAGCCCTGTTAGCTGCAGTTTTCATGCGCCCCGCGCCCTGAGCCTTAAAATCTCTAACTCTTTCTTCTGCTAACATTCCGATGGAAGATCAAATGGCTAATTCAACCTTTTTGGATTGGGTCTCACTTCTTCTTCATGCAGATCAGCAACTGAGTTCAAAAGAACATATGTCTACATCCAGCAAGAGACCCACCAAACCAAGAGGAAAGGCTAAGCTTACTGAAGAGGAGATGAAGTACAAATATCAAAGGGTCAGGATGCCCGAATCATAGGCTGAATGCAGTATGGATGTCAGGGACTCAGAGTTGGGTCACATTGACATGGAAGAATTCTGGGTTAGGACTCAGAAGGTTACAAGAAGTCCGTGGATGGACAAATTAATAGGTAGTGCCCTGCATTTCGCCGGAGGAATCCCCGCGCCGTCAACAATGAATTCATGATGGTGATTGCACAATCTTACAACAAGGACACAAGGTGTGTCGAAAACAGCAAGGGCGAGGTAGTCATAAACCTCACTGCCCGTCATTTTGAGATGATACTTGGCATCCCTCACCACCGGCACTTTGTGGCCGTCAGCCAAGAAGAGTGCATCAAGGCCTGGGAAGACAATGAAGACCAATGCATGCAACTGATGAACGAAGTCTACTTGAAGAACAAGAAGGTGATAACCCGGTGGCCCCAGATTATCCACCGCAGTGATTTCTCAGAAGAGCTCAGTGATACTATTACTTTCCTGAGCAGAGTCTTCGGGCTCTCTGACGCCCACTACTTCCATAAATGGATGCTGAGGTACTTGGAGACAATGAATAAAAATGTGCCTGAGTAGCGCTTTTGCTGGGGAGAAATAATAAGCAGCACCATCTCCGAGCAGCTACAACAATTCGCCACAACGGGAGTGTTCCATATGAACTCCTACGTAGTCTACGCTGCAGCGTCGGAGAGGGATTATCCAGGGCTAAACCGAAGTGGAATTTGGCCTCAGGTCAAAATATATGAATATTATCCAATCGAGGTGGAGAACAAAGCATCCTCAATTCACCAAAATTAATGATGCTTTCTTCTATCACATCATTTTCTGTTGAGGCCAAATCTAACTCATGGTCGCACAACCAAGAACATTGTGTCAACTGTGGAGAAATGGGGGGCCCTGTTCACCCAGTTTCCCACATTTACCTATCTGAGGGCGGTCAACTTCTTGGGCGAGCCAACCAGGCTGCCGAGGTACGCTGGACCTAAGCTGATTCTACTAGAGTTATCAAGGCAGCTGGTCACATACCATGAGAAATGCCTCAAAAGAAAGAAGGGCGGAACTCCTTTCCCCCTCACAGTGGGCCGGTACACATGCTCCTCCCATCACAAGGCGAAGGAAATGTTCGCAGAGCTGGAGTTGCTCAATTTGAAACATGACTTCCCAGCCAGGCCTACCTTTGACCCAAGGAGCTGCCTGCCAAGGGCTAAGCTTGATCCGATCCATGTTCCTCAGATCGAGGATATTTACATTGACGTCATCCACGAGGTGGAACTCAGAAGAAAGGATCATTCTCGCTTAGCATTGGAGGAAATTATCCAATACGGAGTGGCCATTGTCCCCAAAGGCTTCCAAACTATGGAAGATGAAGTAGACAAGGTGTATAATGACACGGAAGGGGATGATTGGCCCTTCCCGGCCATTGACAGAAGCAAGGCTCCTCAAACAATTGAAGAGAGGGTCAAGGAGACTATGCGCAGAACAGAGCACTGGTGCCGCATGAACGGGCTGATCTACCTCGGGGTAGATTTCACAACCTCCCCATTGGGCAATGCACCTCCAAGGTCCAAGAAGCAGCTAAAAGGCAAGGGTGTAGAAGGTGAGCCTAGCACCATTCAGGAAGAAGCCCCTGGAAGTCCTCCTTCCACAGCGCCAGAACAGGTAATAACTCTGGATTCGCCAGAGAAAGAAGCAGCGAGAGGATAGTCCCATACGCCCATCCACTCAGGATGTCGGCATTGCTACAACCACAGAGGTCCCTTCTGTCCCTTCTTCTTCTCTTCCTTCCCCTCCTCGAGTGACTCAGACGACCACCCCTTTGGTCGTGTCCTCCGCCCCTTCTTCTACTCTTTCCCCTGCCTCTTTGTCTATCTTCTCCTCCCTCGCTGATCTTTCCTCCTCCATTTCTTCCCTCATTTCCGGGCTCCCTTCCCTTCCTTTGTCTTCTGCAGCTGCAGTTTCCCTTCCTCCCGTGGACACTTCTTCGGCTATTCTTTCAATGCCACCGCCGCGTGTCTCCACGTTTTTCCCCTCTTCTACTGCAGTTGTCCCCTCTTCTGTCTCTGGTCCTTCTTCCATAGGACCAGCATGGATCTCTCAGCAGCTGAGCCAGCAAAAGAGGAAAGTTCCCATCGCTCCGATGGACTTTTCAGTAATTCCAGCCAAAGGGGCAAAGAAGCTGAAGCCTGTTGCACGCTTCTCTAAAAGTGCTGCAGGTGAGAGGATCATGGAAATTGCATACCCCGATCCCCTCAAAGAGAAAAAGGATCTGTCTCCGGTAGATTTTACTGTGACCCAAGTCACAATGGGGACATCTTCTGAAAGTCTCCAGGGGGAAGCTCTTTCCGCGGTCGACGCCCTTTGTCAAAAGCTTCAGGAAACAAAAGAAGAGAAAAGGCTACTGAAGGAGCAGAACAAATATCTGCTTCAAGCCTTACAGAAGATGGGTAGTGCACCTCCCACGACTGCCACCGAGACTTCTGAGCTTCTCAGCCAGGAGAAAATCAATGAATATTCAAAGATCGGTGAGCAGGGTATGGCCGTTTCTGCTTGGAGGAGCCAGATCCTCAAGGACAGTGAAAGAGTGATCGCCGAATATGTCAATTCATATCTAAACATCAAAAAGGTGAACAAGGAACTCCAAGTATTAGCGGGTCCCATATCAGAAGAGCTAGATCATGCTAGACTCCAACATGAGACCTTTCAACAAATGTTCGACTGTTCAGTCAAAGATCTGGTCAAGTTCGGAGTTTTCGGCCATCCAAGGGCTCTCAACAAAACCATGTCCACTTTGGACTATCGGATAGATCAGCTGGAATTTGTTCTGGAAAAGATAGACAAGGTGAAGGAAGAGGCCCTGGATGCGATGCATCAAATGGAGTGAATTGTCCTTAACATGTCTCCAGGGCTGCTCACTCCTTCCTTTACCATGAGATCGCTGATGAAACTATCCAGATCTTCGAGGAGATCGCTTCTCAAGGAACGGGGCCAGAGGTCACATTTGACACTGAATCTATCAACAACCTGCTGGCCTGTAGGGACTTCATCGGGTTCCTCATCGAGGCGGAGAAAGATTATTCTAAACTCCCAGAAAAGCTCATAAGCGAGCGGGAGACTTGCAAAGCAATCAGCGAACGACACAAGGATCCATCACAGGATCAATTTGGGCCCATGATTAACAAGTTTTTGGAATACCGCGCTCAGTTCCACATATCATCTCCTGAGCAGCATCAGAAGCAGGTAACCCCCTTTCGGCCACAGGATGACGATGACGAGTAGCTGCTTCTTCTGCTTCTTCTTCTTCTTCTCTCTATTCTCTGACTTTCTTGTTGGAATGTCTAAAGTGTGTTGGCACAAATAATGACATCATCCATGTTGCATCATGGGATGATGTCATCCATCAAGTTGTCAAAAGTCAACATGACTTTTAGATATTTTGTAAATATCTTTGTAAATATTTGTTGGCTCCTTTTTGCTTTTCTTCTCCTCTCTTCTATAAATACTGGAATACTTGTTGTATTCGGGGTGAACATTTTTTAGATGAAAATAGAAGTGAGGAGAGAAAGACTTTGAGCTTTCTTGTAACAGAAGAAAACAGTAATACAAATATTAAGACTTTGTGCTCAATAGCTGTGTTATGTATTAGATCTTCCTTACGTTAGATCTGTATGTGTTTAATCTGTTGGATTCATATCTACTTTTCTGTCATTTTCTCATCAGTATTGCTTTGTTTATTTATGCAAGTAGGTTTGGCTCTGTTTACTACCAACCCAAAAACATAAATCTTCTGACCTTTCTGCTTTGGAATTCATTTCTTTTCTTCCTTCGGATCTGTTCTTTCTCTTTTCCCTCTTTCATTCCTTTCTTTTCGCAGCCTGAAACACTCTGCTGGGATGAGATCCCAAACCCCCGAAGGTAGAATCTGTGAGACTTGCATAGGTTCCTGCTGGTAGAATAGCAATAAACCAGTTTCGCTTTGCTGACTCAAAGAGGGGCTAAGCCCTGCACACTGTTGGCTCGTCTATCCATAGATCTGTCCAGGCGACAGATTTTCGGACCAACAGTTTTTGGCGACTCCGCTGGGGATCGAATAGATCTGTCAGATCTATGAGGGTAGTAAGATATAAAAATCAGAAAAAATCAAAAGATTGCTGCCTGTTTGCAAAATCGAACTTTTTGTTAAAAATCCAAAAATTTGCAAAAGTGCTCAAATTAAAAAAATTTCTTCTGAGAGTCATAGATCTGGTCCAGTTAAAGATCTTTAGTTCGCTGAGTTTTTGAAAAAATTAGTATTTTGCCGTAGATCTGAGTTTTGACTGTTTGCAAAAAAAAAAAAAAAAAAAAAAAAGTTAAAATCAGATCAGAAAATCAGCCTACTAATCTTCCCTGCCATCTTATCCTCATTATAATTTGTCATTTAACCGCAATCGGTTTTCTGAAGAGGATAGTTTTTAAATATCTAGAAAAGTGCCTGCTGCTGGTTTTTGACAGAAAAACCAAAAAATCAGCAAGTACAACCAAAAAGAAAGTTTGAATCTGCGCCATAACATTGCAGATCTGGAAGGAACACTGGCGAGTGAACCTTTTACGTGCAGCAGGAGAGCCCGTGGAGAAGCTGATCCCACTTTTGATCTGCTTCAAAGGCACAATTTCAGCGTAACACCGGTGCGATTTTTCAGCACTAAGCTCGGCTAGCCGGTCATCCAGGAGTGTCTCACCTTCACGAAGAAAAAGTCTTTTGCAGGGGGCATCCACATCCCTTTGTAGTGCCTTGCTACTCAGCGGAACTACACTTCCAGCTCGTGTTCTCTTTCCGGCTTTTCAAATGGCGGTTCCATGGGGAAACGCGATGGGTCCTTTGGCTTTACCACATCCAGTTCACGCTCTCCCTCACGGAAATCGAAAGAATTTTCCCAAATTCGATGGGAGCGGAAATCAAAGCACAGATTCCCACATATCTGCATTCATTATGTCATGCAGTATTTTGGATGTGACCCACGAAGATGTGTCGGTTCACCTTTTTCTGGAAACCCTACAAGGACCTGCAGCTGAATGGTTTCAGCATTTGCCGGCCGGATCTATCACCAGTTGGGCCACCTTATGGGATGCTTTTGAAGATAGGTATAAGCCTTCAGAGGATGCATTTGCATTATTATCATGAATCACTCACCTCAAGAAGGAGGCGAATGAGACCATGCACGATTTTATCGCCCGGTTCAATGCACTAATCAACCGTGTCCCGGTTGCCATGCTTCCAACGCCGGAAAATCAAAAGTGTTTCTTCGTAAACGCCATGAGCTCAAAAGTTAGTTTCTTGCTCCTTCAAGAGCGAGTTGCCACCTTGATTCTCGCTCAAGCCGCTGCCATTCGCATAGAAGATAATCTGATAATATCTGGCGAATTAAAAAAGGAATCAGCAAAGCCTAAATCTTTGGGCCCTTCGCCCACCACTTCGTCTGACCCAGCATTCCAAAAGATGGCGAACGATTTTCTTGCATTAAAGAAGCAGTTGGCCCAGGCCTCTCCCAGTTCCTCATACCGGGATATCCCGCAGAGGAATTTTGTTCCTAACAATGTTTCACAAAGACCACGCTTACCTACAGCTGCTCCGCGGTTGGCACTTGAGGCCCCTCCAATCAATGCTCTGGCCGAGATTGAAGAAGAAGAGCAAGCGACTTATGAAGAACCTTCGTCTCGGGGCAAAGATGATCAAGATGTCGGTGAACCGATTTGGTGACTCTACTATCGGGTATATGGAATTTGATGAGGAAGGATCGATGAAGAAGAGGGTACCTGTGGTACGCAAGCGGCGATCATACTGCTGTTTTTACTCGTTCGCAAGGAAAAGAAGCGGAAGTTGCTGCCCATGTCCGATGAGGAGAAGGCCGTGTCAAACGCGCCTCCGATCATTGCTAAAAGAGGTAATCCTCTTCCTACTCAACTCCCTGGCAAATCTTTTACAAAGAAATCTTTTCCCCCTATCTCTCCTCCAAATCAATCCTCTCACATTCCTCCTAAGACCACCAATCCTATTCCATCATCGCGAGGTGAGGGACTCATTCCTTTACCAACGCAACCCTTGGCCGCGTTTGATATTATAGATCATGCAAAAAAGACCAAGATCCAAATGTCTGAAGCTGAGTATCTTCAGTCAAACCCCGAACAGCTCGTAAGATTGACTAAGTATATCCAAAGTCAAGCTGTTATATCTAATCAGGTTTCCCCAAAAGGAATCCTATCCACTCCCCCTGAATCTCATATAAATGTTGCTTCAACATCTGCGTCAGGCAAGATAGAACCTTTCTATCTCTCTCTACTGATCAATGGACACAAGCTGAGTAATTGCATAATTGATTCCGGAGCTTCTGATAACGTCATGCCGGCAAAAGTCACCCATGCTTTGGGCCTCACTCTTACCAAGCCTTTCGGCAGGTGTTATTCTTTGGAAACTAAGCAAGTCCCGTTGGTTGGCCAAATCAAGGACGCGCAATTTGCATTTGCGGCTTTCCCGGATAAAAGAGTAAAAATGACAGTCCTCGTTGCTGACATTCCGGCAGCCTATGGAATTTTGCTGGGAAGGAGTTTTTGCAGCGAAGTTGGTGGAGAAATTCATATGGACTGGTCCAAAGCTAGAATTCCAGTCAAAGGCATAATGCAGACTTTGGAGCCTGAATCACAAAAGAAATACTTGGTTACCAGCTCTGAAGACCCCAAAGCTCAAATCCTTTTTGAATCATCAGGGATGGGGAATTACTTCTTATCTACTGAGACGGATAAAACAGGGGCTGTTCTCGTTCAGGAAGGAGATCTTAATAAGATCTGGACATTGCAATTCGATGGGAGCTGTGCAACTAGTGGATGTGGCGCTGGGGTCGTGTTGATATCTCCTGAGGAAGAAGTCATTCCTCTCTCTTTCAAATTGCAGTTTTTCAACACTAACAATACTGCTGAGTATGAGTCTCTCTTACTCGGTATGCAAGCCGCAAAAGAAAGAGGAATAAAAAATCTAAAAGTACAAGGTGATGCTGAGCTAGTTGTAAATCAAGTCAAAAGGATTTACCAAGTAAAGAATGAAAGGCTCAGGCACTACCGTAATGCGGTATGGGACAGCATTGAGGAGTTTGATGCCTTTTCAATTGAATCAATTCCAAGAGCCCAAAATGACATGGCTGATTCATTGGCTATTTCAGCATCTCTCATGCTCCCACATCCAGGTTTGAAAACAAACAAGTACACCATTGAGGTGGTTTTCCACCCGAGCATACCAGACAATTCTCAGCATTGGCAGGTGTTCAATGATGATAATCAACTCATTGCCTTTCTGGAGAAGGCAGAAAATTTTAAAGAATTGCACTTTGAAGGTTCTACTTCCACTTGCCGTGAGTCAGTCACCGACCAAGGCAATGAATCTGAAGGTATCGATGGCATATGTCAGCTCAAGGGAAATAAAATTCCAAAGGGCCTGGTTTCTCTGGAACGCCTGTTTGACAGGCATGACCATTTTGTAAAAAAGAAGAGGCGGGATGATCCTGACTCATCCCCAGAGACCGAACCAGTCAATTTAGGTTCGGAGGCACATCCGCAATTTGTGAACATCGGGAAATGTTGCACGCCAGAAGAAAAGTGAAAATTTGTCAAGTTGCTGAAAAAATATATGGATGTATTGGCATGGTCTTATGCCGATTTAAAGTCCTTCAGGCCAAAGGACGTTCAGCACGATATTCCGTTGAAAGACGATGCCAAAGCCTTCCGCCAGAAGCAGAGGCACTATAATCCCAAGATTTCGGGTACCATCCAGGCCGAAATTCAGAAGATGCTAGATGCAAGAATCATCTTCCCTATCCATCACAGTACTTGGGTAGCAAATATTGTGCCAGTGCGCAAGAAAAACGGTGAAATACGCATCTGCGTAGACTTTCGAAACTTGAATCAAGCTTCGCTGAAAGACAACTACCCTCTTCCGATAATGGATCAAGTTCTGCAAGCAGTAACTGGATCAGAGATGTTGTCCATGCTTGACGGTTTTTCAGGTTACAATCAGATTGAAGTTTCACCTGAAGATCAGTTTAAAACAGCATTCACTACTCCCTGGGGTACATTTGCCTACAGCAGGATGCCTTTTGGCCTAACTAATGCTGGTGCTACTTTTCAGCGGGCCATGGACTTTGCATTCAAAGGTATGATGGGGAAGGTCATTGTGGTTTATTTAGATGACCTGACTGTGTTCTCCAAACAACGAAGCGATCATTGTGATCACTTGGAGCAAGTATTGGCCAGATGTCGAGAGCATGGGATTTCCTTAAACCCAAAAAAGTCTGATTTTGGAGTCACGGAAGGGAAGTTGCTAGGCCATGTGGTCAGCAAAGAAGGAACAAAGATAGATACTGAAAGAGTTAAGGCTATTCAAAGCCTTACTCTGCCTACAAGCAAGACTGGTGTTCATTCTTTCTTTGGAAAGGTGAACTTTCTCAGGCGTTTTGTTCCTGACTTTGCTGAAAAGACCCGTCACATATTGAACATGATGAAGGGGTCACCAACTTTCAGATGGAGTGAGGAGGGGAAAAGGTCATTTGAAGAAATAAAAGCTTCTGTTGCTCATGCACCAGTCCTGGTATGTCCCGACTTCTCCAAGGACTTCATCATGTATAGTTATGCATCTGAGCATACTGTGTCTGCCATCTTAATGCAAAAGAATTCAGAAGACATTGAATCCCCGATTGCATTCATGAGTTCTCCCCTCAAGCCTCACGAACTAAAGATGACTCAGCTGGAAAAGCATGCCTTTGCCGTTGTCAAAGCAGTGAAGAATTTCAGGTATTACATTCTAAACTCGCATACGGTGGTACTGGTCCCGGACACGGCGGTGAAATCAATTCTAACTCAGCAAGAGTTAGGAAGCTTGCGAGGAAATTGGATCGCAAAGGTCCAGGAGTATGACCTGGATATTAAACCAACCAAGCTGGTAAGAGGCAAGGGCCTGTGTCAGCTAATGGCTGAAAACAAAGATTCAGAAAATCCTGATGAGAGGGGTGACTACATCGAAGAAGCGCAGGACCGGCAAGAAGGGCCTGATTCTCTGCCTCTGGTTCTATTTGTTGCAACTAGTGATGAGTGGTACTCCGACATCACTTTCTTCCTTACCTACGGCAAATGCCCGATGCACCTAACTGCAAAGGAGAAGCGCACTATAAAGCTCAGGGCGGCTAAATACGTCATCTGGGATGACGGCTTATATAAGAGCGGGATAGATGGCATCTTCTGCGATGTGTCGACAAGCCCCAGCAAGTAAAACTACTAGAAAGTTTTCATAATTCAGATAAAGATGATGAAGATTTTACATAGTTTGATGAGGAAACTAATATCGAAGACTACTTATTGAAAATGTGGTATACTCTAGAGGAAATGTTTGTAGCCTTGAAATATATTGTGTAGATGTTCTAATTGATATATTGATCAATTCAATAGATGTTGTTCGACACAATACAACTACAAGTGAAAAAGATTTGGAAGATCCATGTAATAGCCATACATTTAAAAATCAAGGGGCTTTGAGCTCAAGATAGCTTGTTGAGCAACTTGACGAGCTTTTAGTGAGCTTAAATAATAGATATGGGGAAAATTATTATGTTAGCTTGTTAGGTCCATAATTAAAGCACACAAGCTATTTTTTCCTATATTAATGTGATGAGGTGGCACAAGAATTGATGTAAGCCAACGATGTAATAAACATAATTTCGAGGTTATTGTAAGTGCCTTATCTTAGCTTGGGTACCCATTATGCACAAAGAATATGGATTGGTGAGTGTATAGCTCAGGTAAAACTTGAGAGGTTAGAGTTGATACACAACTGAACATTCAAGAAATGAAACAACTTATAAGTGATCATCCTACTCGAGTATTGAATGGTGGAGAGAAGGATTTGGTTGAGATTGATGTGTGAATGGTGAGATTCTAACTCACTTTGCAAGATTCATGATAAAAGTTTGAGGATCTAGATATGTTAACCTCTTTTGAGAGATAGCTCGGGGATGAATCGAGCCACATGTAGAGAGAAATCTCACCATAGTCAAGCTTGATAGGTAAGTCACCCATGGGGGATGAGAAACTCGAGTTCATTCGAGAATTTTTTGGGGTGAGATCTGTAGAAGATGACATGATTGAGTTGGTGAATAGGTGGAAAGGGATGATTTGAGTATAAAGGATCAAAGGATGAGGAACTCACAAGAATATGTCATCGATGTGGGTGATAAGGAGCTCGGGGTGTCTAGTTTAACTCGACACGGTGAGCTTGACACATGACAAGAAGCTGCAATTCATATTGTGGACATATATGGAAAATATGATCAATGGAGGATGATCTCGTACTTAGAGTTACACCATAGGGAAATCCATTAGCATGGATCGGTCGGAGAGGAAGGCACTTGGCCTAGAGAATGAGGTGCATTTGATTATATAAGGAACAATGGTTGGGGTAGATGTCTATGAGAAATTAGACTCTCCATTGATAGAGTAGATCATTACATGCTTAGAAGACAATCAGATCAATGGCTCAACATATGGAAGGTTGCATAGCTCGAAAAGGCTCATGTCACAACAAGCAAATCAAATATTGGGGAGAAAAGCCCTATCAAGGATGATCAAGTGAGTTTGGAACTTTATAGGTTGATATTTTAGATAACTCAATGGCTGAATCATTTTATGAGAGCTTCATTTCTAAACTCTGAAATTTAAAGTCTCGAGTTGGTGATTTCAAACCTTACACGGGGTGAGAAAATGCAAAATGAGCCAAAAGTACAAATTCCTGAAGTCCAAATTTATGACATCGAGTTTCGGGATTCTATGTTGTTTGAATTCGGATTTGCATTTGGATTTTGGGTGAGTCAAGGTGATTCGTTAGTAAGTTGAAAAGTGTATGGGATGATCCATCTTACTAAGTACATGGTAGTCAATTCAACTCTAGGTGTGTGGTTAGAATAAATGGGAAAGGACCAAGTTAGTTTACGAGATGGTGGCATAATTTTCAAGTCGATCCAACTCATATAGAGCAATGAAAAGGTTTCGGGAGGATCTGAGTGAAAACCTGAGTCACTCACATGTTGTTTGAGTTGGTGGAGATAATCTAGAAGGAAGTTGAGCATGTAGAATTAACGAGAGCCACGTAGAATGCAAATTGACCCTAAATTAACAAAGGAATATCGATGGGGGTATGTGGCAAGTGATCATGACTTAGCCAATGTGAACATGACATGGGGATACATGGAGGATCTCTTTTGTGGTGAAACATGATGCTCATCCAATGTACAATGAGTGGTTTATGAGGATCCTAATCATTGTAAGGAATGGCTAGTAAAAGCGGTGAGTGTATACGGTTTGAGCTCGAGGCCTATAACTTGCTATGCAATGTGGAGCAACCAACAAGACAAAGCAAGGAGATGACATTCAAATGGAAAGGGTGGAGTTTAAATGGAAATATCAATCAACAATGATAAAGCATAGCTCACCACGATCGGCTGAGGAGCCTATCTGGTGATCTATTTAGTGAGTTAACACATTAAAATCGCTTTAGATGAAAAACCAATACTGAGGGTCCTAAGACATATCAAAATTATTTCAAAAAAATTATTAAAAAATTAATTTTAATTATTTGGAGGGGGCATTTGCATATATGAATAAAAATTCATATTTTTGAATTTTATGAGGCATAGTGAAGGAGAGTGTTTCTGGGTGAATTTAATGAGACAAACAAGCATGGCCAGTAACATGATTAATTCATCTACTACAATTTTTCCTAGTCTTTAGGATTTATTCCTTCTTTCTCTCTTCAGCTCATTTTTTTATATAAATGTAAAAGGGAATGAAAATTTCAAGGAGTTAGAGAATCTTTTCCAAGCTTTCCCTCTCTTCACAAGCTAAGATGTTGTGAATTTGGAGGTTTTCAAGCATTTCTTCCAAAAATTTAATGACAACTTCTACCTTTCCCTGTTGTAATGATGCATTATGCAAGTTCTTGGAGTAATAAAATGGTTTTTTGTGACTTATTGTTTGTCCTTATATCATTTTTACTACTTTAATTTTCCTTTGTTCATGATTGTAGGTATATTGTGCAGATTTGATTTCTATTGCAGGTTTTAAGAGTTATTGTGCTTATCTGGGAATGAAGTATCATATGCAGTTGGGTTTGTAATGCAGGTCCATTCTTCCCATGTTCATCCTTCTTTATTGGAAATCCGGAATTTGTTCTAGCAAAACCATTTCTTGGTGCATCACCATTCCTAGTATAGGTTTTATTTCTTACAAATATCTCTCCCTAATCCCTTGGAAATGTTAGTATAGGTCTAATTAGCTATTTTTCTTGCATTAGGATTAGTGTAGTGCTTACTTTAAGAAGAAGAATTCAGCCTTCTGAGAGGTTCACCTTAAGCCCGTAAGTCCCATAGCTTGAGAGGTGATCCCATATTACCCAATCACACCAAATGTCCCATTCCTATTTAGGCCATTCGGGGGTGCGATGATTTGGTGATAAAAGTACCTAAACACATAAGTGGTTATGAATTACCACCCCTTAAGATACCTTGCAAAGTTAGGATGGAATGTAAGTGCAAATAACCACCTCCTATGCATGAAACTGGAGAAGGAAATAAATATGATGAAGTCACTATACAACAACAAATAATAACCCTTAGTAGACAAATAGCTAGTTTGGTTACCCACATACAAAAATATACATATAAAATTTTACATTAAGAAAAACCTAAGGTTATGAATAGTTAACTTCATACCGAAGACAAAGAGGAGGGTCAAAAATCAAAGAATAATAGGGTGTACATGTGAGCCTCCCCTACAAAACATAAAATACTTACATAGGAGTTGCAATCCATGACAACTATACTCACAAGCCTTCAGGAAAGTAATGTTGGACATAGAAAAATTATCAATTTGAAGAGCTATGTCCTTATCCCTTTCATAAGGCTATGTTACGTACTCCATTTCCTATGAATTTTGATTTCCCAAAATTTTAAAAGTAAAAAGGGAAAGGTTATCCACGAGATCAGTTAAAAAATTCTACATGGCATGCCAAGAAGTGGATTATAGTGATAACTACCTCATATGTTTATTCCCACGGAGTTTAGGTGGTCAAGTTTTGGAGTGGTTTTTTCATATACCTAAGGGGTCTATCTTCACATGGCTTGAATTAGAGGAAAGGTTTGTACGTCATTTCTCATTCAATGTAGAAAGTGACATCACCATGGTGGACTTGTGTAGTGAAAAACAAGAAACTAATGAGACCTTATCTAGTTTCTTGCAACGATGACAGGGTTAGCAAGCAGTTCCCTTGTTCAATTCCATTAAAGCAAATGGTTAGCATTTTTGTACCCAATTTAAACCCAGAAATTTCTTTCCATTTACAGATGCATTGTATCACTAACTTCAAAGAAGTCATAGAAAAGGGTACTCAAATCAAAAATGATTTTATCGCAAAAGGAAATTGAAACCTGTACAAAAGATAATAAAACATCCAAATGTACGAGACAAACCAAAGTTATTTAATTAAAAGAATGTTTTGGAGATGGAATAAACAATTCTAAGCATATACAGTAGTTCAAATTGGTCATCCTTTCAAACTTACTCAAGCACCTATTCAACCTACGGTCAAATGTCGAGTGTTCACTCCTCTTATGGAATTTTTGTCTAGGATTTTTAAATAGTTGGACGTAGTTAACATGGTCTAGTACCCTATAAAAATACCTGTGTTGATGATGTACTTAAATTGTCATGGTACAAAGACCATGAATACTATGAGTATCACTACATTAAGGTCCACTAGACATACACATGCCTAAAACTAAAATACTTTGTCCAAGACCTTATTGATAGTGGAGAGATAGAGGTTGATTCACTTGAACCACATCAAATGCCCAAAAAAAATATGGGGATATTCAAATAACCTTTCCCTAAGCATGATAAACACATGGAGAAAAATACAGATCAAGGTCAGTCTTCCAAAAACTATAAGGCTACTAATTATGTTTACTCCCAATCTAGTAATCCATTTGACTCACTTATTGACTATGTTCATTTTTCTAACGAACATGTGAATACTATAAAAATTAAGAGAAAATATTATATTGCAGTAACATGACACACTCATCTCATGATTCTAGAACCTCTTTGGCCTACCCCTCGGGATAGTATGTTTGACCTTCTAGAGAAACTTGAGAAGACTACTGCTAAGATCTCAATATTAGATCTTCTCAAGATATCAAATGTCCATAAAAGCATCCTTTACAAAACAATTCAGGGGTCAGGAGTTTCAATAGATGTAGATCCTCCCCACCTTCAAGATGTGGTGTAAAATATTGTGCTAAGAAAACACATCACCTTTAGCCATACCATGATCCCACACAATGATCAGACACATAACTTTCCTCTTTACATGGAAGTATTAGTTACCTAAAATAATTAAAGAGAGTGCTTGTGGATAATGGAGTGCGGATTGAATATATGTACATTGAATCTCATCAAATAGCTAGGATAAATAGAAGTAGATCTAGAATCCCATATCATCACAATCACAACATATGACAATGCGGAGCGTGAATTGGCTGGCACCATAACATTTTCGATGGAAGTAGGACCTACTTGTCATAACACCAAGTTCCATGTCCTAGACTTAGATATTTTTATAACATGATTACGGTCCGCCCATGGATTCATGCCATGCGAGCCATACCGTCAATGTTTCATGAGTGCATTAAACTAAATCATGAGGGACACACCATCACCATTCAAGGATATCTGAAACCTTTTTCTCACTAAAAAGCTTTGAATATCATTTCACACGGGGAACTTATGAATGTCCCTCTATTGACATTTCTATACATTTTCAATCTAAATCTCTCATTTCATGTGTTGATTCGAGATACATGGCCATATTTTCATGAAAGTGATTCTACATTTTTTTATCCTTTTTCTTCATGGGAGATGAAATTTATTGAATATGGATGTGGAGAGTATGATCTCCAATAGACCTTATTGATTTCAGATCTATCATTGTCTCCCAAGATAAGAGGAAAGCCAAATTATCACTACAAATGACCCAAATATGATAGAACTCTCGGGAAGTTCCTATACGGTGGCCTATTAATAGAAGAAAAACTGTTGGACCCTCTCACAATTTTGGGACCCCGACGAAACTATAGTTTCCTACTACCAAACTCCAAAGTATGCTACACCCAACAAAATGATGTACGCCATGGGCTATAATGGGTACAGGTGTGGTCTAGATGAACAAGGCATATGAGAGCCCATTCCACTCCACATTTAAAACCAGATAAATATGGTATAGGTATTAGACCTTACAAGGCAGCCCCCTCAGATGTTGATGCTACATCTTTTGAATGTGAGGATAACTCTTCTCATTCAGATAGTGACACAGATTCCAGTCATAGCCAATATGAGGATCTTTCCTCAATGAACCTATTCTTAGACACTGTTGTCTTTACCATAACCCCCTCTAAACCCCAAGTTAACCTTGTGTATCCTACTCTGGTTGATTGGGACCAAAAATTCACGTACCTATAGACCTCTTTGAAAATGAGTTTTTAATTTCTGAATTCATGGGTATTTGTGATAGCATTCCTATCGGGGACCATAAGAAAGGCTCCTTCATATACCTTGAAACATGTGTATACTTCAGGTAGGAGGTTGAGTTACATGGTCGGAAAAATTTAAGAAAAAGTGAGGAAAAATTTCCTCCAAAGAACCTTGGAAAAAAAAAATTCCAAGTCGTACAATGAAAGCCTCTTTGAGGTCGTTGGCTAGCAAACAAATTAAAAAAATTAAGGACATAAAAAGTGGGCATGCCAAGGATGAAAATATCACTAAGAGTCTCTTATAAGAATATGTCAAGCTCCCCCAATCCTACGTGTATGGAGGAGGCAAACAAGATGTTAGTAGAAGAAACCATTGATCTTAACATTGGCTTAAAATGGAAACATAAAATAGTCAAGCCTAGGAGCTTCACTTTCAAAGCACAAGAACATAATAATTTTGTAATGCTTCCTATAGAATTTACAGGTATATTTTCTTGTTCCTACATAGACATATTAGTTTTAGACCCATCACTAGTGGTGCATAACCTTGTTTTGCATAGAGACACAAAATTTGTCAAACAAAATCTCATAAAAATGCATATGCGAGTGACCTTTATAGTCAAACAAGTTCTTGAAAAGCTCTTAGGAGATATATTTATCAAACTAATTGATTATTTAGAATTTCTATCCAATATAGTTCGAGACAGAAAAATCCCATAGGTATCAAAATTTGTACCAACTTCAGAGACATCAACAAGGCATGTCAGAAGTTGACTTTCCTCTTCCCAACATCGACATGATTGTCGATTCAACCGCTGGCTATGAAATGCTATCTCTTATGGATGGGTTTTCTAGTTACAATTATATTAAGATCATGGAAGAGGACCGGTATTAAACTACCTTCACAACCCTTTGGGGAATTTATACTATGAGGTCGTTCCTTTGGCCTTGAAAATGTTGGTGCAACATATCAATGGGCTATGACAGTGATCTTCCATGACATGATTAATGACATCATGGAAGATTATGTTGATGATATCATAGGTAAATAAAGAACAAGAGAAGAACACCCTGAGGTCTTGAGGCACATCTTTGAATGTCTTAGAGAGTATAAATTTAGGTTGAATCCAAGGAAATGTGTCTTTAGAGTGCTATCAGGTAAATTATTGGGTTTCATTATATACAAAATAAGGATTGATGATGATCATGCTAAAGTGATAGTAATTACTGAAATTCCACCTCCTAAAAACCTCAAGTAGTTGCACAACTTGTAGGGGAAAATCTAAGCCATTTGCTATTTTATATCACAGACTCACGAGAATGATGCCATCCTTTCACCCATCTACTGAAAAAGGATGTTAATTTATTTTGGGAACCTGAACAACAAAAATTCTTTTCCTTGATCAAACAATATTTGGCCAATTCTCCCATCCTCATGCCACCAACCCCAAGTAAACCACTATTTCTATACATTTCCACAGCCCAATTTTCCATTGGTGCCTTTCTTGCTCAATAAAATCTTAGTGAAAAAGATAAAGTGGTGTATTATCTCAGTCATACACTTATTTATTATGAGCTCAAATACCCTCAAATAGAAAAATATTTCCTAGCTGTTGTCTTTACCTTTCAAAATCTTTGTCATTATTTTTCAAACACTAAAACCAAGCTTATATCTAAAGTGGATCCTCTGAAATACCTATTGTCAAAAACCACACTTATTTGTAGGATGGCTAATTATATCATCTTACTCAGTAAGTTTGATATTGAATATGTGCATCAGAAGTCCAGTTAAGGGGAAAGTGCTTGTAGAACAACTAGATAAAGCACATTTACCTAGAACATAACCATTGTGTCTAGATCTTCCAGATGCATCATTGATGTATATCAAATAATGTCACATGGGAAGTACACTTTGATGGATTATTCACTTTCCATGGGTGAGGAGCACGAGTAGTGCTCGTCACTCCTTCAGGGGACTTTGTACCTTAGACATTCCACACAATATTTCCATGTATAAAAACATTGTAGAATATGAAGTGTTCATCATCTTTGGGTTAAAATTAGCTATCAAATGGAACATATAAATACTAAAATTCATTAGATAATCACTTTTGATCATCAAATAAGTCAATTATGAATGTAAGGTCAAGGATGAGAATCTCCTCCCATATAAAAAGTTAGTAGAGAATCTTAAAGAGTCTTTTATGCCTATCACATTTGAGTAGATCCCAAGAGCACAAAATCAATCAGCGGATGCTATGGTTATAATAGATTCCTTGCTGTGGATTCCACTAGAAAACCATAACATGTCGTTCTTTGTTGAAAACTTACGACAACCTGCATATGACATGTCAGAGTCATGCCTAGCCTATGAAGTTTTTGGTCCTTTCTCTCCTTGGTATGATCCTATCTTTAACTACCTACAAGATGGTATGTTTCCTCGAATATAACCCGCTCTAAAAAGAAAATCCTTATCAAAAAAATATCTCATTACACCCTCCTCGGAGGAAACCTCTATCGTTGTGGATATGACAAGAATCTATTACATTTTCTAGATGTAGCAGAGTCATTCTAGGAAATTAAATAAGTACACAAAGGTTTTTGTGGAGCCCATACCAGTGGAATGGTCTTGGTGAAGAAATTATTGAGAGTAGGATACTATTGGCCTACCATGGAAACCAATTTTTGTAAGTATGTCAAGAATTTTGCATAATGCCGAGAAATATGGAAGCCTTATTCATGCACAAAGCATAGTCTTTGCAACCATGTACAACACCATGACCATTCTCTAAGTGGGGACTAGATCTCATAGGTAAGCTCACTCCTACCTCCTCATATGGCCATACCCATATCATAATTACCACATAATACTTTACCAAATGGGTGGAATTTTTTCCTCTCACATATGTCACTAGTGCCCAAATTTTCAAGTTCATCATGAATCACCTTATATGTCGTTATGGCATCCCTTCCACCATTGTAACTAACAATGGTAAATACTTTAAGAATAAGACCATGAAGGCATTATGCCAACGCTTCTAGATTCATCTAAAGTGGTCTACTCCCTATTACCCTCAAGGTAATGGACAAGAGGAGGGCCTCAATAAAACCCTTGTTCAAATTATGGAAAAGATGGTAAGTAATATTGGTTGAAACTATCATTTGCAAATCCATCCCACCCTCTGGGATTATAGAACTTCCATTCACACTCCTACTAGTGCAACACCCTACTCCCTATTTTTTTCTCCTAGGCTATCATCCCCCTATAAATTGAGATTCCCTCCTTGACGATATCTCTCGAGACTATCTAGATAATGATGAAAACTACCATGTGGCTAGACCGACAGAGCTAGAAGGCGCTAGATGAAAGATGTCTCCCATACTCAATCATTTAAAAGTGTATTAAAAGCGAGAGTATTGTGGTTATAACAAGTGTATCATACCTTGTTAGTTTGCGGTAGGAGACTTAGTACTAAAATAAAATTAGTTCAAATTCTCCAAATCTTTGGGAAAATAAAGGTAAGTTCAAACCAAAATCGTTAATACCATATGTGGTTGTCACTAAGTATGGTTCAAGAGCATGACAAATTTCTCACTCAGATGGTGAGGAACTAAAGAAACCCATGAACACCTTGCACCTGAAGTGGTTATATGCTTGAGTATGGAGTTCCTCAAAAATCAAGAAAAAAACAAGAAAAAAAATAAAGAAAAATTAAAGAGAAAACAAGTTATCCAAATGTTAAAACCACACAATTGTGGCACCTTGGAAAAGTCCCTTAGTGGAAACCGGTATCTGGTGCCTTGGGAGGGTTCATTGTTAACAAGCATTCTCACATATATAGGGAAAATTTTCTTTATCCTAAAGCTAGTCTTGGCCTATTTTTGAATTTCATTTGAACCTATCCCCTTAGCCTTGATCCGGTCAATCATTCTCTTGTATATCTGTGAAGATTTTTCCTTTGTACACTCTCACCTCTCGTTCGGGGCATATTCACTATCTTGTACATACACATGGAATTCTTCCCTTGTACATAGCATCCATCTCTATGGGAATCCACATTCCATTCTTTTCCTATACATAGTTTCATCTAAAACTTTCAAAAATACCAAAAAACATTAAAATATATTTAGAAAATCACATAAAACATTCATATAAATTTCAAAAATACTCAAAACATTTACAAAATTCATAAAAAATCCTAAACATTCAAAAAAATTCAATAGAAAATTAGTAAGCGACATGCATACAGATGAATCCTATATCAAATGCATGGTACTCAAACATTTTCTACAAAAACATCTTTCTTGTATTCTCACTTGTTCTTATGTGTGGCTTATAGATCATTTATATATACCCTCCATCAACAAAATTTGGTTTTCTTACTATCTCCATTTTCCCTTACATGAATGCATTGCTTGGGCTAGTTTCATAGTGCATGATTGATTTTTCATGTGAATTATATGTCATTAATTTATTCACCTAGTATGTATCCTTGCTTGTGGTGCCATTCTTAACCCTTACTTGTTAATTCACATAGGTCAAAATAGAATCTTGATAGTAAAAACATTTATTAAATTGTCTTGAATGTTGTTTGTTTGACTATGTGTGTTTGTACTTGTTTTCCCTGTTAGGTTAGCTTATTTACTTTATCATATCACATTTCATTCTATATGTTGCATTGGATTGGAATTTTGGCAATGAAAAAATGTTGATATATGGTTTTTCATTTCATATTACAATTTTTTTGTATGATTTTACTTTCATAAGAACCGATGACATAAATCATGAACAAAATGATGCAATAAATTTGTCTTTACATCAACAGGATGAAATCTAAGACCATACTCTTCATCTTCATTTTTTTCATCCATATCATTCTCTTCTATCAACACTATTCTACCAAATCACTTGGTTCAATAGGGATCACCTTCTATTCCCCCTTTTCCCTCTTTATTCTTCTATCCATTTATTTCATATTTTCAATTTCCCATCGACATTTGAAGAGGCTTCCCTAATACATTTCTATAGGATCTATTAAGAAAAGGATTTCTTTTGCTTCACAATGATACCCACATGAATTATTCAAAAAAAGATTTTGTCTTGGTACTATGTGAGGATTGGCTCCAGTATCTCTACTTTATTTTCATATTCAGTATATCACTTTGTCCATATTCCATTGAAATCGAATTTCCCCCACTTTGGTATGTTATCTTCTTCTTTCCAATCTTCGATTAACCTCTTTCATCGCCCCATCCAAACTCGAGGGGGCATCCTTCATTCTACTAATTTTTTTCCGACCTCTTCAAATTTTTTACATGTTTATGATTTTTACTATCTTTGAAATGGAATCACTTATACCACCCCAAAGAGGGAAAATATAGACAATTAAAGTATTATTACATAATTTTAATACTTAAATTGCACTAAAAATATTCTTATGCTCTCATTAAGCTAAATAATGCCACTTCATTATCTAACAATGCTTATATTCACTTAGGATGCCAATTAATGAAACTTCATTAGTTTTAATCCTCTTAATTAATTATCATACATTAATTAAGCCTATAATATTACATTTAAGTAATAAACCTTTGTATTGGCTAAATGTTGCTTCCATAACATCCAAAATCTATCAAAACCCATTTCAAATGTGCCTAGAAATATTCCTAAGCCTACTTAGGGTTATTAATTAATCCTAAAAGATTAATTAACTTCTAATTCTAATCAAAAAGTGCATTCACTTGTCAAATCTATTTTGGGCTTACCTTTTGTCCCACATGCACTAGGATTCTAAACTTTCCCAAATGGAAACCTATAAATACAAGCCTAGTGCATCCCTTTCAACTTTACACCTTACATCTCATTCACACCTCATTTGTATTAGCTAAGGCTATAGACATTTGATCTTGAGCCATTCTCCATTGTAATAGCTTCTCCATCTTGCATCCATTTCTTCAAGCTTGGTTAGTAAGAGAAGATATAAACATGGCCTTGTAGCCATTTTAGAGAGATCTCTTCACCATATTGAAGAAAACAACACAAAATCTGATTGCTATATGATCTAGCTAGGTTTATACTAGATATTAATATCAAGAGTAAAATAGATTAAGAATTTTAGTTTGATTTATTCAAGTTCCATGCATTTGAAGAAGTTGTTTTTATAAGCTCTTATCTTGATGTTCTTGTTTAGTTAGATTTGTTTTGAAACTACTAGGTGTTAGTTCCAATTCATATGAATTAGTTAGCCTTGCATGTATAAAGTTAATTATTAATTCGACTATGGTCAAATGGTCTTGGTTGAAATGTTTAAAATATAAAAATGATGGTCATTTGCTAACCCACACATGCATAATGGTTTAAATTTGGTAATTTATTGATTTATGCTTATTAATATGCTATTTGACAGATTAAGGTTACTATTTTATCTTTGATTTATTCGATTAAAAATACACCATGAAAATTTAGTAGTACTTAAATATGGGACTATTTTAAATACCTCCATGTAAAATGGGGAGGTTAAAATGGAAAATTGGAGGTAATTTTTAATATGCCACTACGTTGCATTTGTTAGCAATGAAGGGAATTTAATGTTTTGGGAAAACCAAAAATTCCTCAAGAAGCTACTTGGCATGTAAAAATAAGAGTTTCATTTTTATGGTGAATGTTACTTCAATCTCTCGAGATGGAAAGAAGAAGGGAACTTACTTTAATCAGACTTCTTCGGATATATTAATGTCTTTGTTGAATAAATATGTATGTGTTGTATAGGTTAGAAGGAGGGGTTTATTTTAAACGAAGTGGGAATGGACATTGTAAGGGTTTACGTGTTAGCTGTTAGGAGAAGCTTGACTCGACTGTTAAGGACCATCTTTGGAAAATTAACGGTGAAATATTACTGGAGGTTTTTCTATGAAACTAGTGAAGGTTTTCATAAGTTTAACTATCAACATGTATGGATATATGTTTCTCATTACCTCGTTATATTATTTCGAAATGGCTGATTATTTTCTAGGTATTTATTATTTTTTTTGCATGAAAACTAATTATTTACAAATTCTTGAATTTGGGGATATTAAAAGGGTTTTCTTATTGAACCATATTAGACTGTGCATTTTGAAAAGTCTTATCTATGAGTTATTGTATATATAAATTTGGATTAGGCATTGTGTTTTCATGAAGCTGTTGTAAAAAAATTATGGATTTAGGGAACCCTATACCTATTTATTTAATACATATCCTCTTGGGTTATTTAATAATGTTTTTAAGTGTGAATAAATCTTGTAGGGTTTGTGTCATTCCCGGAAAGCCCATTAAATAGATATTTCTTGATATTTACATGATCGGATGTGGTTCTCTTCGGGAGAGAGGTGACATATGAGTCTTCACACTTAACATGGCTGGGTCGATTCGAACCCTTTCCTTTTATTTGTGTTAAGTTATTCTTTGATGCGGGCAGAGTGGGATATGCGAGTTTTGATGACTGAAATGCTTCAAGTATCCTTACTCACATGGGTTGTGCTCATTCGAGATCCTAGAGTAGTTTTGGAGTTTTATTACAATTGATATTCTAGTTATTTTCATTAGAACATCATAAAGCTGGTTCTCCTTCTCTAGGATAATTTTAATGAATTTTATGTTGTGTATGAATCCCATGAATATGATTACCTTGAAAGTAACTCTATACATATTTTTAGTGTAAAAATATGGAGTAGAAGTTAATTTGTAAGTTTAGTTACTAAACTTGTTGAATTTTCTTAATACACCTATCATTTAGATGGTTTTAGCTATTGGTATTGCTTATATAAAATTATTAGTTCACCTTGTTCTTGTATGGAACTTAAAGGTCAAACAATAGTGCAGGAAAAAGTATCATAGAGATTTAAAATAAATTGTTTTTGGATAAAATATTGACTCTTCAATAAGAAAACTTGAAGGGTTTCTTATCCATGTAAAAATACAAGGAAGGCATATTATGACCCGTATAATTGAATATCATGTTGGGTTTATTTAGGTTCCTTTACAATTGTGTGCAAGAATTAGTTAGATATGAAAGTAAAATCATGACTAACACCTAATAGCCTCAATACAATGCTAAACTAAAATATATGCTCCATCATGCTTAGAGCTTAAACGATACTAATCTACCAACATATTTTCGTTAGAACATGAATAAATATCAAACTAATATGCTAAGTAATTATTCTCTATCTTTATTGAATGTTAATCAATGGAATGAACCTATTTAAGTCCTTAGAAATCAAAAGCGTTGATTTTATGTTTGAATCGAAGGTTTCAAGAACGGATTTTTGTCAATCCATGGCTACAATACCACTTGACATGTCTCCATATGACTTCAAATTAGGATGGATGAATGCAAGAAATGAAGATAGCTATCTCCTCTAATGGAAGAATTCTCCAAGATGATAAAATGGCTATGGTATATGTTCTATGCTCATTTAGGTGTGAGTAGAATGATAATAAGAGGGCTCACTATATAGCCCAATGGAAATAAGAATCTCTACATCCCCTTACATGTGGGATAATAGCTAGGTTGAGTTCATTTGGGGTGAATATGGTTGAAAATGGGGTTGAGTCAACCTTACGGGAGTTTAATTTGTCTTGTAGTGACTTATGGGGTTTGAGAGGACTTATTAATCAACCCAAGTGATTAATTAATAGGTAAGTAAGCTTTATAGAAGTTTTTAGAAGAACAATTAGTATGATTTAGGGAATAGAAAAGGTTTAGGCTAAATAAATGATGATTTATTTCTCTAATAGAAGAGGAAAATTTATTAATTATGAAAAATTAATTAAATTCAAGTATAAAGGGGTTTAATTAATGGAAGTTTGTTAATTGTTGTCTTTACTAGATATAAGGGTCAATTAAGTAGCATAATGTAATAAATTGACGATGATAGAAAGAAAGTATGCTATATTGACGATATTTCGTCAATGTGTGGGAAGTAGTATAATTAGCACAATTTAAGTATTTGAATTGCTGGAACTAAATTATAGGTGTCTAGATTTTCCCCTCTTTGGGGTGGCATAAGTGAGGCCACTTCAAAGATAATTATTGGCAAGAAATTTTTGGGGAAAAATTGGTGGTTATATTGCTAATGTTTTGGGAGTATAAGTCCTTCTACTTAACCGTGTAGTTGTCATATGTTCATGCATGAGTAAAAATGAGTTTTCTCTTGGTGGCCTTATGCCTAGGGATCCAACAAGGACACTTCATTGACCTGCTGTAAAATATTTTAGATATCGAAAGCGAAGAATTTTCTAGGAGATTGGGAAAGAGAGTGAAAAAATTAAAAAATATAAACTAATGCTTCAAGTAGAAAATCAGAGACTTGCATACACCAACCAAAAACTTCATTACATGCACTTGAATTTAAAAGAAAACAAATACATGTGTAACAACAATAAGAACAATTAAAGTTTTATGAACACAAAGTACCACTAAAGCCCTCATTAAATAAAGGCTAAAATTCCTTCTTCCTTTATTGAAGCTTAGGCAGAAATTATACATATCATATAAATGGAAGACATTTTGAGTAGGGGAAAATAGAAGAAATTTTCTATCTCTTTTCTCTCTTCAAAATGATATCTCTCTCATGAATTCACACAAAATAGCTCAATATCTAAGATGTTTGATAATATTTTAGAAGTTATCTAACAAGCCTATCAAATGAGGATCTAGTTACAATTTATAGATGAGGATGCAAATCTTCATCTTCCTGGTGACTTTTCAAATACTTTAATTTGACTTTATCTGTTCATATTCCACTTAAATATTTAAGTCCCTTTTATAAAATCAAGGAAACTTAAAGTTTACATTATGTTTCTAAATTCACTTAAAGTAATATTAAAAAGTGAAAACCTCAATGCAAAAATATAACATTGATGAGAGAGAGCGTTGAGTGAGAAGAGAAGAAGAAGAAGAAAGAAGAAGAATTATGCGGAAGAATGAGCTGCTATGGTGGACTTCGATTCATTCTCATTGCTCTCCACTTCTCATTCTGAGAAGATTTATGTCTTTCAATATCCTTGTTGAAATGAGATGCTACAAGTTATATTTTTTCGGCATGAGGGATGCGAATGCAGCTCAAGGTTTCAGTCCATCCATCAATCACATTGTTGATGTCCTTGTACTTCCCAAACCATGATGAATTTTTTTCTATGATAAGTGTAATGGAGGATCGAATATTTGAGAGGAAGTTAAGATTATCCTTATTGAAGGACAATGGGTTACCCACCCCTTTCTTGACATATTATTTGAAAGGGCTGATCATCTCATCAACAGTTGTGTTTTCTCTCATTACAGGAACTCCAAGTTTCCACAGTTTCTGATTTATACTATCCTACAGCTTGTATGTTTGTTCTTCTTTCTCCTCTAGCTCTATGAAATCATGATTGATTTCCTCAAACCTGATTGACAAGGCCCTCACCCATACACATGTCAAGTCTTATGAAATATTTTCAAAAACCTTCTTGTTGATAAAATTCTAGTGATGGATGTTTCTCATCTCACTCACTACTAGTCCTAGAGGCTCCCAACACTCTCTTTCTTTATCTACATCCTATTTGAGTTCTCACATTCTATTGGATGTTGTGCACATATACACAAAGATCTTGAATTCCTCTTGGATTGCTAGCTTCCCTTTTTAGGAGATTGAGTTGATACATTCATTTTTTTCTTGCCCCTACATTATGAGATCATGCATTCTTGATGGATTTGGGATCAAAGATACTTGATGGGTGCCACTTTCTCAATAGGAAGCATTGAAGTGATTTGTTCCACCAGGTGTTACACATTAGATGAAAGATTTTGTAATTGTTCCTCTAGTACCTCAATCTTCTCTTTATACTCTTTAGTCCTTGTCACTATGCAAGAAAAATATTGTTGATATATGTGAAAATATCCCTCATGAGTAGATAGTCCCAATTGGATCGTGATCATCTCGTAGTCGATCGATGTTATCTCATCATCGGCTTGATTACCTTTCACTTGAGCTAATTCAATGTGTGGATTACCTGTCTCCCCACTGTATAATTATGAGGTTGTATGTGCAATGTTTCTTGACCTTTTTATTTATCAATGAGACAATCATTGATAGATAAGAGGCTGATACTTGTTACACGGTGTGAGTTTCTAAAGGAGGAGGAAAGTCTGAATGAGAGGGGCATTAGTGTCAATAAGAGGTGAGACCTCCTATGGTAAACTGAAGACTGAATCATGAACCATGTACTCCTTGTTCACTTTTTCTTCCATTGCTGGATTTTCATTTTACATTCTTCTTGAGATAAAGTTTTCCTCTTGTAGTGACACCAACAATCCTTATTCTACCTAACTTTCTTGGGTGTGTTTTCACGGGAAGAAGTTTCCAAATCCATGACCTTCCTTTTTGAAATCACTCCAGAGTGTTTAGAGACAGAGAGGTCACCTCCACCCCTTTTGAAGTTGAATGATGTGAAGCTTACTTCTAGATTGGATAAATTCCTCTTGATTTGGATAACCATAGTCTGTTCTTACGAAACTAGTTCCTCATTCTCTTCACCACCTTTTTAGTCTGCTCCAATATATCTCTTGATTCATGATCATGTAAGTTGATTTGAGGCATTGGGGACATCTTGATTGCTGCATACTCAAGATTATACATTTCTATCCTATCATCATGTAAGATGCATTTATACAAATAGAACTTGAATTTCTTCATCTACTTGATTGTCATCCTTATGTGGTACTTTTCATGTACTTCAAACTCGTCAATACATTTGGCATAGTATTCCTTGAATTGTTTCTCATGTTTCAATTGTAGGACATAGAACGCAGTGGGATATTCTCGTATGTCAAATTTGGACCTAATGACATAGGAATGAAAAGTCAGATGTGTGAAAATAGCCTCTAGGTGAGATGCGTCATTTGAGATTTTACACGTGAACACCCTTAGAGATATAGGTAATGCAATCAACTTATTTCTCCTACTTTGAGATTTTTATTTACTTGAGTGATCTTCCTGCATAGCTCAAACAATACAATTTTTGTCGAGGTACTTAGGTAGTCTTAGAAGAGCTTGCTCGAAGACGATTGGCTCGTATGTAGGAGAAGGTTGAGAATTGTATGGAGTATGATCCATATTCATTGATCAGGGATACTACTTGTGGTGACATCCTAGCTTTAAGATCCCCTTCTAATATTTGGACCATGTATATCATGAATGCATCGTTCATGTGAGTGAAATTCCTGTTTCTCTCCTCCATTACCAACTATGGAAGTTTCTCAAATGTAGGCACCTTGGAAACAATGTTCTATGTGAGATCCAATCCTTTGAATGATCTCGATCTTGCAAGGAGATAAACTAGGTAAGAATTCATGAGGAAATTCTTTGTCATGGGAACTTGAAGCAATTACTGAGATGGAGATTTTCATTGATGATCTACCCCTAGTTAATCCTCTGCTTTCCTTCTATCATTGTCAAGATGAAAAGGCCCATCCAATCCTGGAAGTCTCTCATGCTTTCTTTTCCCATAACTCTACTGAGGAGAGTGATGACATCAAAATACCCTTCTCGAAACTCACACCTTAGAAGATTCTTGGGAATCCTAGAAGGATTTCTTCTTGTTTTCAACCATGAGCCGAGCGCTACTCCTTGGACATATGAATCCATTATTTCCCAATTGTGTGAGGCTCTATCCTTTGAGATGATGACCATGCTGGGGGATGTCGATCTCTGAGAGAGAGTGAACTGGTCCTAGGGCTAATGAAATCCATTGTTGTACTATTTTCAACTCGGATGGTTTTCATCTCAAGCTCGTAGTTGAAATAGTAGGCTAGGACTAAGTCAAGACTCTACCCAGACACTAGGTTTCCTATAGAGGTGAACAATCCACTTGTGAATATCTGGTCTTTAATCCTCTTTCGGTCCTTAGAGGCCATGCGATTCTTAAGGTCATTCAAGTCCATGTATAAGACATCATTGTCTTCCACATCATACTCGTAAGTAAAGGGCTATGTTGACTTCTAACCTGCCCACTTTGACTTCATGTTTAGTCTATAAAGAACAACTTACTATTTTTAGTAAGTGTGAAAAATCATGTCCCGATCTTCAACTTAGTGTCACGAGATCTATTTTGTGCTTTCTCCCCATGTTCCTCATTCCTTCTAGATCAACTTTATAATTTTAGAAAGTGTTTGTGGGACCACTTGCTATTTTTAGTAAGTTTCAAAAATGTTCATTCAGTGATTTCTCAGCTACGGTGCATCTTCAATATCTTTGTATCCTTCGTAGGTTCTTTTATTGATGACTTTCCCAAAATAGCAGTCCTTATGTAGTAGACATACTATTATTAGAAAGTGGGATTCTAGAGGTTGGATTGATGTGGAATTTTTTTTAATATGGGTTTTTTCACAATATCATACCTCTAAAATTTTAGGCCCACCTACTTAATAGTATAGGATATTTTAAAGTTTAAGATTTTTGGCATGGCAGTGCTTCTGGGTGCAGCGGCCATTAATGGACTTTGAAATTACAGGTCTGGTTTTCTCCTCCATTTTTGAAAAAAATTATATTTTTCATGTGGGTTTTTTCATACGATGCTTCACGTGCAATTCTACTTCATTTTTCCCAATGGTTTCATAGGAAATTTGACTTTTTCTTCATTGAGCTAGATTTAGGATTTCTTCATTGTGGATGATCTCTTGCACGAGAGGAGAGTTTGAAGGTATCTTCTTGATGACCTTGGGTACAAGAATTAACAAAAAAATAAAACATGTTTCATGCATCCATTTGAGATATTTCTTCAACTTCTCATTTCATGGCCATAGAGTTTTCTCCGTTTTCTCCTTCGTTCTATGCCTCTCTTTTTGTGTTTTCTCAAATTTCCTTCTAGGACCTGCATGATTTTATGGAGTGGAAAGAAAGTACCTTTGTGGCAGATCTGGTTTTATGTTTAGAAATGGAGGAATGATGGATGAGAAGTTACAGAGGAATAATGTGAAATATTTGTGCGAGAAGAGTGGAAGCGGTAAAGAACCTTGGAAGCGAGGTGAAGTGACAGTTAGAATTTTAAATTTTTGAAATAATGGAGGGAGAAGGTTGGATGCATTTTTCATGTCTTGATATCCCTAACTCAGGGATGTGAGGGAAATCAAATTCAATAATGGTCAAGAGGAGGACACGTGGCGACGATCAGACAACAAGGAATGAATGTGAAAAAGCTACTTTAAAGCACTAGGAGTTGAAAGTCGGTCACGTGGATGACCAAAAGAATCCCCATAGGGTATGAGCACATTTTCTTATGTCTAATTTCCTTGAACTCGGGGACTTGAGGGACATCAAATTCTAGAGTGGTCTTGGAGCTGAGATGTGTCCTCGATCCGACGACATGGAATTTGAGCTCGAATATGCACTTGGGGTTGAATTGTCAACTCTAAAGGTCACATGAGGTCCTAGAGGTTGCATGGGGTCTGGGATAATTTTTCCAAGGTTTTTAGCCTTACCTTAAGGATTTCGGGGACATAAAATCTGGCCGGGCTCTGGTGTTGACATGTGTCCTCCCACAAAAAATTGACTAACTCTGAAGCGCCTTGAGAGGGTAACTTGGAATGATGATATCTTGAGGTCCTTGTGGAATTTATTGGTAAAAGTTTATATGGTCCTAACTGGAAATGTGATTTTGAATCCATTTGTGGGGTATCATGTCTTGATTCATCCATTTGATTCCTAAAAATTCAGATTTTTTAATTTAGAACTCCACTTGTACCTGAGAAAAACTGCTTGCAAATCCTATGCGCCAAGGTGTTGTGAAAAATATGATTTAACCATCATGTTTTTCTTGGAATCCTATTTCTAGAGATGTTTACGCTTATGTATAACTCCATTTGAAGCTCTTGAAATCTTCTTCTAAAGCCCAACAATTTATTTAGGCCCATGTCTTTGCCGGACTTGTGAACCCTATTTTTTACTCAAATTGCTCCAAGTCTTTCAAAACTTCCCCAAACCTTCAAAAATAATTTCATGATGTTCTAAGGTATTCAATTCACCTCCAAGTTTAATTTTTACTTTTTGTTACACTTGGGTGGGGTCGATCCATTCTTGGGAAGGCCAACGATATCCCTTCCCAATATTGCCAGAAGATAACATCTTTTTAGAACTTCCTAAAATCACCTAGGGGACTGATTTTAATTTCCTAAATCACCTAGGGGGATGAGATAACATTTTCCAGGGGGTCACATCACTAAGCTGGGTGGGCTTGGTGTGCATGGGAATGAAAAAACATGAAATTCTTTACACATGGGTATAGTTTTCGTGCTTGGAAATTGTCAATTTCCCTATTGTACATTTGCATGACAACGAATTGATATAGCTTGGGGACATGACATAGAATGAGTGTAATGAATACATGAATTGGTCATCTAGAATCTCAATTTTAGACCATATAATTCATTGATCATTACCTTATACATTAGGCCTTCAGAGTCATGCACAATTTTGAGAAATAAGGAATGGAAGAAGGAAACACACGACACAAAAAAGGGGGAAACACATCGAGAAATTACCTATGATACAAGGTGGGGGACAACCCACTTTTAATGATGATACAATTTTAGGTATTTCCCACTACGAGGCAATTCCAACAGTGTTCCATCCAAATATGAGAGTAGAAAAACATTCTCACCGCAAGCTTCACGAATCTATAACGGGCCAAGTCACAACGAATCAAACTTTCCATGGCTTCATTTTGGTTCCCTTCTCTTGTGCCATAGTAGGACGAAGTCTCCAACTTTAAATTCCCTCACTTTGGCCTTCTTATCAAAAATATCTTCACTTTCAACTAGTGCTCTTTGATACGGTCCACCACTCGGAGTCTATTTTTGTATAGCCTCTCAAGAAAGAGGATCCTCTTGTCAATAGAATCCTTGTTTTATCCATATTCTATTCCCTGTAGCAACTTGAGAGCCGAAATCTCAATTGTGATGGGAATTTATACTTTGACCCCATACAATAGTTGGAATGGTGACATACATATTGCCTTCTTGGGAGTGATCCTATCTACCCATAATTCTTCATACATATTACCTTCTTAGGAGTAATTTTACTTGTTTCTCTTTATGTACGCTTTGAGGAAGCATCCATCCAGGCCTCTCTTGTAAAGCTCGTGACTCCAAATTACAAAATTTGTCACCTTCAACTTGAGTTTTCTCCTTTTCTTGTAATCAAGATGAGGAGGGAATTATCCATAAGTTAAGTAATAAGAAATATCAACATACCAATCATCGGTAGTGGTTCTAAAGGGGACTGTGGGTTATTTTCATAACAAGTTGAGCAAGCAAAAATTTGTTCACCATGTTGAGTTTTGATTGTTTCATCTTCATTAATCAACCTGTACAAACCATCCCCCTTAGCATATTGAAGACTTGAATCTCTAAGTCATATTCTTGAGTTTTTTTCAATTGAATTTCCTCTCTTTTAGCTCTGGGCTCTGTTGTGTCAAGATGAATTTGATTTCACTGCGTAGAACCATCACCTTTGTATGAGAGTTGAGGATGTAAAACCTAATTTTTTTAAAGCTTTGATGACTGCATGGGCATGCTTCTCCAATTGGATGTAGTTTAGTTCATGATTTTTCAATGGAAAACTCATGAAATAAATAGGTGCTTCCACACCTTCATCATTCTTCTGAAAAAGGACAACATAGAGGGTATGTTCTAATGTATAACAATACATGATGATTTATTTTTTAAAATATAGAGATACAAGATTGAGCCTTAATGATGGATTTTCTGATATCTTCAAATGCTACCATCCCTTCATTGTTCCATTTGAAGTTTTCCTGTGGCTTCATCATAGTGCTGATGTGCTTTTTCAATTTAGCAAACTTAGGAACAAAGTGACAAAGAAAATTCACCTTTTCGAAGAATGAATGAACTACTTTCTTGCTTTTGGGTAGAGATAATGCTTGAATGGCTTGTAATATCTCAGGATCAATGTGTGCTCCATGTTTTTCACAATGTGCCCTTTGATAAATTTCCTTCCGTGACTTCAAAAATGGACATTTTGGGATTTAGTGATATGCCATGTTTTCTGCACCTTGCAAGTACTTATTCAATTGATGGATATGATCTCCCCTCTTCTTTGAAAACACTAGGAGATCATCAAGATATATGAAAATTTAATGTTTTAGCTTTGAATTCCAAATCCATCACCCTTTGAAATGTAGCTCCTGCATTGATTAGGTTGAAAGGCATTTTCTATAGGAAAAAGTGCCTAAGCTATTGTGAAGGTTGTCTTGATCTGATCCTCCTCTGCCACTTTGATTTGATTATACCTTGAGAATCCATCAAGAAATGAAAACATTTCATATCCATCGACTGATTACAAAATGTGGTCCATGATAGGGAGATGGTAATTGTCTTTTAGTGGTGCCTAGTTTAGGTTGCATAAATCTACACATATTTTTATTTCATTGTTCTTATTACGCATTGGCACAATGTTAGCCACCCATGTTGAATGGTGGATGAGAAAGATGACTCTTACATTGAGCATATTCATTATCTCCTCCTTAAAGGTATAAAAAATCTTTGGGTTATATGGCCTTTGTTTTTTCTTGAATGGCTTAGCATCCTACTTCAAAGGAATAAGGTGATGCATTTCCTTTGGTTGGAAGGATTTGAGTTCATCATAAGAGTAGGCCAAAACAACTGAATATTTCTTGAGTAGTGAAAAAAATATTATTTTCTCCTTGGGTGAACATTTTCCAATTTTGACCATCCTTAGATCCTCCAATGTGTCGATGTTTTCCTCATCAAAATCAGTTGGGCAATCGATAAGATTGTTTTTATTTCTCTGGAATGAATCTGTTGTTTTTGTCAAAGAGGTCTTCTAGAGAAACTAGTCCTTTGGGAATCTTGTTCCCTTTAAATTTGATCACTCCTTCATCAACCCATTCAATTCCTTCTTTCTCTTCTCGACTACCACTTCTTGGTGTGGATTCTCACTTCCCTCAAAAAATAGATTGTTGAAATTATCTCTTTGTTCCAAGAATGCTAAAATCTGGTTATCATCATTAAAGACTTGCCAATGATTTGCATTATTTGGTACACTAGGCCTAAATACCATTTCAATGGTCACCTTGTCTTTACCAAAAGAAGGATGAGGTGTCACTAGGGAAGCTGACACCACAAGAGAATCATCCTTTTCATTATTTTCTCTTGGGATAGCTTCAATGGAAAATGCATTGAAAGATTCAATGTAGTCCCATACTTTGTTTCTATAATGTCGAGTCTTGGATTCTTCACCTGATATTGTTGATGGACTTGCTTTACTATCACCTCCACATCACCTCAACATCTCATATTCTTGATTCCCATGTCTTCTGCCACACCTATGCCTAAGAGGAGAGCTTCATTCTTTTCCATTTTATTCGTATTATCAAATTAAAACTTGTTGGAAAATGGGCAAAGTTCACCAGAAGGAGAATACAACACTACATCTGCTCCTAAATCTGCACTGGAATGACTGCCATCAAATTCCATCATCTGAACCTTATCTTATTCCTCTTCCATAAGAAGTGGAAAGTGCTCATATTTTTTTTGATGTGAGGAAGTAGTTTCCTAGCTTGCTATCTTGAAAGTGGATATTTTCCTTTAGATCATCAAACTTTCATACTTTGAACTTCATCTTCCTTACTTGCAATAACTTCTTCATCTTTCCTTTCTTTGGAATAGTTGTAGATGACTAGTAAATTTTATTTCTCCACCCAAGTCTCTGTAGAAACTTTAAGTCAATACCATGCCAAAGAATGTTGTGATGTACATAACTAGGATGGTGAAGCACCTTATTTTCTAGAAAATCATCTAGTGTTACCAGTGCATCTTTTATTCTTCCTACCAATGACACTTGTTTAGATTCCATTGAATAGAAGGTTTCATTCACCTAGGTCAAGGTGAGGCCTATAGAATTTGTAACTTTGATGAGAATCACATTATCGAGGCTCCAAAATATATGATACGATTATTTAGCTAGAAGCCTTTGATGAGGAGTGATAGGTAAAAAGATTCAATCTTGTTGGTTTTTGAGGCACTAAGAGCTAACATATTTTGAGAAGGTGGTGTGGATAGTGTGGAGAGTAATCCTTTGGAAATTGTACTTGAGGTTATAGGATTACTATCACAGACTACATCAATGAACCTATCAAATTGGGCAAGATGTGTTTGTAGGTATTCTATTTCGAGAGCTGGAATTTAGTTTTACTTGCGTGTTCCAAAAATTCAAATGGGGTTATGGTGGGAAAGGAAGAGGTTCCATGAATGATGAAATATTTACATGGTGAAGGATTTTTATTTTGGGTGTTGAATTTTCCTTCACGGGTGCATTAACTAGCTTGGAAGGAGATGGGGATGTAGGTTTTGATGAAACCTTAGATGTTTTTATAGGAACAACATTTGAAGGAGAATTATTCTTAGTAACCTTTGAGCTGAGAGAAGGATTAGATGACTTACTTGGTATGGAAGCATGATCCTTGCTAACCAGTGGGTCTACTTTTTCTTTAGCTGAATCCATAGAAGGTGGTAATGGTGATCCTCTGCTGATGATTTTATTTTGTGGGACCTCTGCAAGAGAATCTTCTTTCTTCTTCTTTTCCTTCATTGAATTTGTCGAGGATGGATCAGCTTTCTTGGACTATGTGCAAGTGAAAACTGTGCATGAGAAACTTGGAGCTTCTTCATCCTCATTATCTTCATCATCAAAATACTCAATTAGGCCATTATGCATATCACCATCAAATTCCTTGACCTTAGGTTCTTCTATTTCTACTTCCTCCTATGGTTCTTTGGTATCACAAGCGACATTAACTGGTGGTTCTTCAAGAGTGAGATGGTGAAAAGGTGGGGCAATCCTTGGTCTATTGGAAAGATTTTCTTCCTTTCATTATTCTATATTGTTATGGGGACAACTATTTCTTCAAGGAAACCAATTCATTTTCCATTTTTTGGAACATTGGGTTTGTGGTGACTGAGCTTGAACTTTGGCCCTTTTTCTTTCCATTTGGGCCTTTCACTTTTCTAGATAGGATTAGATCATCATTTGTTTCTATCGCATGGTATTGAGCTTCCCTTAATGTTCTTGGTTGGGTTCTTCTAATGAAAATACCTAATTCGATGGTAAGGCACTTTGTGAAGAATCTCTTCAAATTATTTTCAAGAGGCACCACATCCTCACATATTATTATTATCACTCTATTATATCTTGCTATGAAGTCTCTCATTGATTCAGAGGTTTCTTTCTGTTGGGCCTCAGAATATTGGCTAAGTAAAAGAAGGCACATGGGTGCATGGGGCCTATATGAAGAAGGGAACACAAGGAAAAGGAAAGGGTTTCTAGATTATGCCATATTTTGCGTTTAAGAAAGCACATGAGAAAAACATGACCCAACTGAGCATGCAAAGTGGATAAGGTGACAGCCTGGCAACTTGATGGTCAAGGAAGGAATATTCCATGCAATGGAAGGATCTAGAAAGACATCATTGTAGAAAGTGGAGAGATTGGATGGGAAGAAACATGCTTCATTGAAGGACCACATGGAAACTTGGAAAGAAATCTATTACTTCTAGGAAGTCATGGCGGTAGATACTAAAGCTATATATAGAGATGCTCGGGTAGAAGGAAATGACGGCTTATTGAGAGGAAGGCTCTTTAAGAAAATTGTGTTTTCACTAGCATCACATAGTGATTGAAGAGGAAAATATTTGCCAAAATAGTGATGGGTTCTATGCATTCTCATTAGGAAGGCTATAGGAGAGATGGCATATCTAGAGGGATGGGTCTGTGATCATTTTTGTAATATGGGAAGAATGGTTAGGATTTCTAATGCATGAGCCTTATCTGCATTGATACATTGGTCTATTATGGCCTTAAGGAATGTAATGTGGTTATTGAACTAATATTAATGAGGAGTATATTGTTATGTTCTAAATATACATTGTTCATGGGTGTAAACCCTAGTGCATATTCTTTATATAATGAATCAGATATGTTATTTGTTTGATATTTCTCTTGTTGTTTGAATGAATGCATGTTTCTTTACCCATTTCTAAGTTTTTTCATTAATCAATGTATTCTCACAAGACTCACATAAAGGAGGGGGTCGGCGCCCGTGTGTGCCTCGGAGGTGAGTTCCCAATGCTCATTGGGTGATAGGCCGACGTGCATTGGATTATAATGTTGGTCTAAGGGCACAAAAATGACTACATCTTGGTTCCATTACTGAGAGACCTCTTTTTGAATTTTTCATGAGAAATGGAAACATCCACATCTTAGTTCCATTGATTTGTGACGACTGATCACCCAACCTTAGAGAGTGTCGAAGCATGGTCTAGGTGCACGAGAGGTCTAGTTTTCTCAAATATTTAGTGTGGGACCTAATTTTGATGCATGTAGATGGGTAGAAGAGCACATGTACCATGAGCTGTATGAAACTTTCTTCTGTTGCTTTCCATTAGAATTGTATGAATGGATTTCTACATATGCATCTAGATCGAGCTGGTACTATAGATCACGTGTATGGACTAAAGATGATTACCAAAGGATGCAAGATGCGAGATCTAACTTGGACGCATGATTTTGATCACTGGTGGAAAGAAGTGCTAACCAGTTATACTCTAGAATATGTCATTTCTACAAATTTTTTCCCAGAGGTTACTGAGTTTGTGTTTCTAAATGAACCCAGAGGATCATTTTTTCATGTTATCCCTTTAGATATGAAGATCGTGGTCATTACCCTAAGTTTAGAGGCATTTCCTATGGCTGGCTAAGCTTATCTAAGCATTGGGTGAGGAAGATAGGGTGGAGGAAGATGGAAGACATTGTGGATGAAAGGGAAAGGGAAGAGAGACAACTCAAGTATAGTGAAGCTTGTGAAAGGGAGATGGCTAGACAATGCGAGGTTGCATGTGTGATGGATCTATGGAGGTAGACATTGTGGGAAGGAGTTGAGGTTCACACAGAGGACATGGAACCTAAGCAGTCTATGCTACCCCATCTTGGAAAGTGAAGGAGAGAATACCCTTCACTTCTTATGAGATTTTATCACGTGGAGAAAGGAGAGCCATCGGCACGCATCGAACCGACCTAGTGATAACCCATGATGCTTAGTTTTTCCGATCAAGAAAGAATATTGTTAATCTGGTTGGTATTGATTAAAGTAGCGATATATGCTTAGGATACATAATTTATCATTTGGGACATCCATGGATATGTAAACCATTCCCATATTATTAGAAATTTTTAGACAACATGAAAATATACAAGGTTTGGGTATCACGTCTAGAAGTGGCACAGGACACACAAATGACAACAGGACAATATCAAAAAGCATCGGTGCATAGTTCATTGGGACATTGGGGACACTAGGCATGACCACTTCAGGCCATTTTATAGCTATTGGAGGTGTACGGTAGTATAGGAGCTGGAGGGCTGGTGACCTAGCAGATCTAGAGGATCTTGTGGGTTAGAAGGGATAGAACACGGTGGGTCTAGCGGATATGGTAGTGGAGGAAACATGGGAGGAAACCAAGGTTTTAAGTCAAGTGGAAAAGGACCTTAGCCACCCCCGCAAGTATTTTTTGTGATGTCTTTAAACCTACCAGACTACAGAGGTATTGAGGATGTTGCAGAACATGTGCACAAGTGTGAATTGTTATAGTGTGTGTAGGGGATCACTACCCGAGAGTGAAAGGAAAGTCAGTTTACAAAAATGTTATATGGGCACATGCATAGCTGATACCACAAGTATGACCCCCACTCGATGGTCATGGATTGCACTGCGTTGAAGAATGCCTTCCTAGTAGAGTTCCATATCCCTAAGTTTGAGAAAAAAAACATCAATGCCCTGAAGGATATCCAACAAGGAATGTCGAGAGTGTGTGAGAGTATGATGTAGGGTTCAAAACTCTCTTATCAAAATTATCCTATGACATACACCCCTCTTACTCAATGGTTTTTGGGGGTTGATAACACTAACTGTTTAGATGGGCAACTGTCACATAAGACTTGCATGAGACCCGTGTGAGGCCTTGTAAGCTTCCCTACATCTTTGAGGCTATTAGGAGCATTGATATCGGTGTAAGCCCTTTTTTGGAGGCTCAAATTGTTGCAATAGACAAAAAATTGGAGAAGATATCTTGAAATTCAGTGCCTAAATTTTGTAGTGTTCTTTGGTGCATCGACAATGAAGTGGAAGGGAATTCAAAGGATGGTTTCCCTCGTAATTCAAGTACATGCCATGGTGATAGCGTGATATTTTCCATGGGGATGATGATGTAAATAGATGTCCTCTACTACAACACGTAATATACAAGAATTTTTATTGCTATTGTAATATTTGTACCTCTACGGTCCATAATACCAAGGATTACAGTGAATGACTAGATCCATGATGTTATTGATCTTGGTGTGTGCTAGACTAGTCTTGCAAGAAGTTATGAGGATGATGATTACTGCTATGAAGGGCGTACAAAAGGGGGAATGTGTGGAAGAGGTTTTTATATAGGATTTCATTTTCGTAGTAACGCATGGGTGGAGGAAGAATTGATCTCCCATGTGGAATGTGTTATAATTTCAGATTGATGAAGCATTATAAATGTGAGTGCCGTAATCTATTGTAATTTTTGTGGTGCAGAAAAAAACGTAAGTATGAGGAATGTCCCTGAGCTATTCGAACATATGATCCAACAACACTACAAGGATAAAGGCTCTGAGATGGTAAGTATAAAGAATGATGACCCAAAATAGATGGCAAGAGTCGTGTGTGAGTCGGGATTAGAAACTGTACCGGTGATAACATGAGCGAGAGGTTGCACACGTAAGGGAGATGCCAAGGAAGAAATTGGTTTTTAGGGAAGAAGTGGTACATGGGAAGTATTCGGACCTTGCTCATTATAAGGAAGTGTACCAAGAGACTATGGATGTTATTTGGGGATTATAAGGAGAGATCTATTGTCTAAAGGAGAATTCAAATTAGTTAGAGCGGAGGAAGAATCGAGGCTCTGCAAAAGGATCTAGATGAGGTCAGGGAAGTGTGCAAAATTTTAAGGAAGGATAATATCATTCCCTTACTAAGAGAATGGTTACATGATAAGGTACCACATGTCAAGAGAGAGTGCAAAGGTAGGTTCTACATGCCAACCTTCCTCCTCATATCCTTCACTATGATAAAGAGATTACATTGAATGTAATTGTTGATGGGTGGATTCTAAGAAATATCCTCATTGACATAGGAGTGAAGGTCAATGTTCTCACCTTGGATGCATGAAAACAAATGGGAAGGCTTGCATTACAACCATCTTCAAATGTGTTGTATATGGAAAAAAAGACAAAGGAAATTCCCATTGGAGTCTTGAAAGATGTAGTTATCACTATTTAAGGGGCCAAGTTCATTGGGGACTTTGAAGTCTTGGCACTTGCCGAGGTGGATAATTTCCCAACATTACTTGGGAACCCTTGGTGTTATAAGAACAATGTCAACCTATGGTTTAACAAGGGGTATATCATTTTCGATAAAAAGGAGAAAGGGTGATCATTCCTTTAACATATGGGAATTCAACACCCTATATAGATCCCTTAGGATAGGAAGTCCTCACTATAATCTATGCATGCTCCAAAGAGACCCTAAAATAATTCATCCTATAGAAGGAGTTATCTAATTTGAATATGCTCAGTTGATGAGTGATATAACTAGCATAACATGTGAAAATTGGGCACACGGGACTTATGAGTTGATTGGGTGACAATTGAGAGGATCTGTAACAAGGGTGATAAAGGCATGCTCAGTCAAGCACTTGGGAAGAAAGAAGCTACCAAGTTACTCCAGAGGAGAAAGCCTTGATGATTTATTGCGAGAAATGGAGGATCAGTGGAAAAATGAGGATGAAAGGAGAAGTATGCTCAGTTATAACTTTCTTAGGACTGTAATGCATTAGTGGGAAACACATCGCAAGAGTCTCCTAGAGTGGCATGAGGTAAGATTCACATTCTCTATAAGATTCTATAGAAGCAACACGCCCACTATTATCCAAGACTACCATGGAAAAGAACCTACCTCTTCCCATATCCAAGCATGTGAGAAGGCCTAGATGGAAGGCACAAAATATTTACCACCTTTTTATGGGTTCATAAGTTATATTCTACCTTACAAGGTTGTGCACGTGCATGGTATATTCACTCGAGATATGCCATTAGATAGGAATTGGTAGGAATTAATGGTTGATATCATTCAAGCATTTGATTATCGAAGTACCAAACCATCAGTGGATAAGGCATTGTAAGTTGTCAAGCACCTTACAATAGGAGATAGTGCTATGGTAGAAGATAGGTTACTAGAGTTTTGGGTGAACATAGTTTGGAGATGCACTTCAATCAAGAGGAATCAAAATAGATACAACTTGAATGCACATATATGGAAAAGGAAAAAGGAAAAACGGTCTATGTAATAGATTGTGAAGAGATGGAAAGTATGGATGTCAACTATTCCATAGGTACACACGAAGTCATAGATAGTGCTAATGAGTGAGCGTGCGCCTACCATGAGCCCTTGAAAATGAAGAAGGTTAACATTGGCTCAAAGGAAAAACCTAAGGAAGATATCATTAGGGACTATTGGTTAGAGAAATAAGTTTCAAAGATCATTGATATGTTGCGTGAGTTCTACGATTTTTTTCCCATGTGGGTACCATGAACTCAAAGTCATCCACAATTCCTTAGTGGAGATGAGGATCATGTTAAATGAAGGTGTGTGCCCAATTCGAAAGATGCCTTATTGGATGAATCCAAATTTGCACATACGGGTTTTTATCAAATTTTACACACATGGAAAAATTGGACAACATGGGTCAATTGAACCCTAGGACTAGAAAACCTTTTCATAAAACACTTTGGGGATATTATCATAAATTTTTGTGTTGAAGGTAGTTCTTGGCCTTATGGGTAATTTTGGGATCACTTCAGAGTGTTTTCCCATTTTGGGTCTTAGGGGTTAATGAGTTTTCTTGTAGTTTTGAGGTTGGCCTCTATGGGCCCACCTTTCCACCAAGGATTGCGAGAAATCCATTAGAGTTGAGAAATCATGTTTAAAACACCCTATGATGCTCCCATTTTCTCCTTAATTTCAATAAAACATAATGAAGTTATAACTCAGAACAAAGACCAATTCAGTGAGCTAAGGAGGCATCGAGCTTAAAACAGCTCACTGAGTAACTCAATGAGCTACTCGGTGAGTCGACCTAATAAGTGGTGAGTTAGTATTTAATGTAATGAGAATTAAATCACCAAGTTGATATGATGAAAATCAACATGGGATCTTAATCAGGGAAGAGATAGTCACACCGAGCCTTTCACCAAGGTCTTCTCGATTCCTTAAGAACTCAATCATGAATAGGAGCTCGTGGTGTTGTTTCATCATAGCTTCATTTTTAGAGGTGTCTTTTTGAAATTTTTATCTTTGATGTTTAGTGACTATTCGAACTAGACATAACAAGCTTAGATTTGAGCTTGTTAGTATAGTGAGTGAGTGTGTAACTAAATATTTGGCTTGGAATTTCGTAATACAAATTGTGGAGAGTTGGTTAGTAAAGAGATCAAGTGATGAGCTCACATATAGTTTTCCCAGTTTCACAAATGAGTCACATGATAAAACAATTGAGGGAATCAGTAACACTCCCAATTTAAGACTTTAGAAACAAGGGAATTTTTTTATACATAATGTTCTCTATTCTAAATAATCATAACTTAGAACACACATTCCATGCCAATCAATCTCATAATAGATACCAAATATAACTGTTTTAAATGACTCGGTGAGCTACCGATCTCTCATGTTACTTAAGTATTGAATACTTTATGTATACCAAGTATACTTGGTTCTCTTACCCTGTTCTAGGTACTGAGTGTTTTGTTTAAGAAACCTATCTAAATATTTGTTACCAATATTCATTTGAAATCACATTCCTTAAACTACGTGACATAGGATAATGCAACCAGTAGCTTGCGATACTTTGGCTAAATATTTCCAACATATTGTTCATGTTACTATTCCTAGATGACATACTCATCTAAACAGAATATGTCCTTCACCCCACTCCTCTTTTATCTAGAATGGTATACCCCTTTCGACCTAAGTCGATTGGATGTGCCTAGTTATTGTAAATCATTGTGATTCATTTCCTATTCTAGATCATATTTTTAAAGTGTACTAGAGAGAAACTAAGTTCAAGTCCAAGTTGGGTAGGTCTAGATGAACCAATGCTGAAGGGTGTTCCAACATGTCAACTCAACCATGTATCCATGTGAAGACCTAAGTATTCACAGTGCAAATCTATAGTTGGCATGTACCAACATCCGCCAGCACCACTTCATCTTGATGTACACACATCAAGAGATCATTTCCACTTAATTAGTTTAGGATTAAGAATCATATTACATCAACCTTACATAACCCTAATTCCAACAACCTTAAAGGTTTCCATTCCCATTTGAGTTGGTTAACTAATACGAAACTTCAAGATTAATGATTGTTTTATGTTCAATTAACTTATTTACTTAGCATTTTTTGAAAATAGAACATATATCCATCATAAGATTTTCTTAAGTAATTCAACCATTCATAGGAGGTGTAAGAACCTAACCAACTTTGGTAAGAGTGTACCTCATAGAGATGAAGTCTAAATGATTTACGAACACAAACACCATTAATTTGTTTTACATCCTTTTAAGAGGAGAAGAACCTTCCTCTTTATGGTTAAGTGTTAAGGTTTATTATACCCTTCTACCTTTCACACTTCCTTATAGTTTAATTGTTTGTTCATTTAACATCCCTTAATAAACCATACTAGTTTCAATAAAAGAACATCAATACATGGAGCTTAGTAAGTTGCATTCAAGTAAGGGAAATTGTACTATTTCCCATTTATCCAATTCATTAAATGACAAACGAAATAAGGATCCAATCATATTTGAATGATAAAAACAATATAGGATTACCAATTCCTTCATATAATGCACAAGAAAACTTACACAACAAGTTAAAGTAACTTCCGGACATTTTCCATTCATTATGATAAATACACATTTTACAAGACTATGCATTTCAAACATGTTGCATGTAAAAAAATCAATATCATTAAAAATTGCAACTTTCCTTCCTTCATTACATCTCAATAATGAATCATAACTCTCTATAAAATATCTGGACTTTTAATCAACCAATACATCATATAATTTGTTTCCCTCCTTTATCACTTACAAATTCCATCTACAAAAATTGCTAGCAACGGTCGAGTTTATGAACCGAGCATGATCAACACCAAGCATTAAAATGAAGTGCCTTCAACTAACTGTTTCATAAAACCAACTCTACTTTTATGAAATAGAAAGGTTGAGCAGACAATAAATCATAAGTTATAACAACCATAAAAGAAGAACAATTAATCAACCTAAATTAACATTTAAGAAAAGATCATGATATATTCATTAATCTACAACATAATATCAAATAAGTAATGTTCCAACCAATTACTTATCTATATCAAATAAAAGTAACTAATAATTATTTCCTTCATAATTCAATCTGAATTTGAAATATAGAACTAACTTTACTATTTATCCAAACAGAGTTACTTTTAGAAGCAAGGGTCTTCTTACTCAACTTTACAAGTTTCATAAAAATACATGTACAGTCAAGCTCATTCTAGCATCGTAAGGATTTTAGGATGAATCATTTAACAAATTAAATAAATAAGAGTTTCACATTTCATAAGTCACATCCTAATTCCAAAACCAAGACATAGCCTAAGTTCTCATGTTAGGCCTCACATTAACATTAGAAAAGTATTCATTCAATAAAAAACATCTCACACCAATCACTATAACATATATTAAACACCCTTAATACAAGTTAAGTGAATAAGAAAGTAGTAATAAAAAACTACATAATTGCATTCATAAAAGCAATACAACTTAGCCAAATAAATCCACTACAAGCTTACACTAAAGAAGAATGAATGACAAAAAATAACCATTTAAAACTTCCTTTCCCATTCGGTTTAACCCAAATTCCCATTCACAACTCATGAAAGGGAATTCAACACTTAACTCATTATAATTTCAAAAGTAAATAAATTTGAAAGAGGAATGGTAACGATCGATTAATAACATCCCTTAAATATTAAAAATGTAGACATCATGCTCGAGCTGTATTACGCTACTCATGCCACTAAAAATTCAAGTCGGGATAGAATATTAAGGCTCACCCATCACCAAACAAAATTAGTTTAGTATCTTTTTCCACATCTCGAAATGTAACAACATAGTAGAAAAACATCATACAAGAAAAATTATAGCCTTCAGAAATCATCCAAACATTTCAAAGTTTCAATCAAGAGATCTTAACTGTCCATTCCTACAAGACGATAGCATAAAAATAGATAAAGAGGACTTATAGTCACATCCTCACAGAGGTGAGTGGACACATCGTTGAATGGACAAAGAAGGATTCATCAAGAATAAATTCTAGAAGATGCAAATGAAAGGACTACATGACTTAGCTAAAGGTGCCCAGTTAGCTTAAAAGATGATTAAGTTTTCCTTTCATTTTACCATAGGTAGGCTCAACTAAACACTCCTACGAAATCGATGAGACATTCGATTTCTTCCAAATTACACAGAATCAAATAATCTAACAATTGCACTGATTTGGTTAGCTTCAAAGAAATATAACCGCCAATTTAGAAGTTGAATATCCATTCAACGTATCTTCAAGAAGTTACAACAGTCAGAATTTCACAAGTCTCTCTAACAATTTTAACAAGTAGTCTACCCAGATCAAGAATGGGTAGGTTCATATAAACAACATCTAAGTATAAAAGCAAAATAGAAAGGAAAATTTGACCTTAAGTAAGCTCAACTGAGCTACGGAATTATAATAAAAAAATCAAATGGGATAAAACTAGTACCCAAAATATCTTCAAACAAAAAGAAATTCAATTATTTACATATATCTCAATCTCCCAAAATATTAAAGGAAGACTCAAACATAATTATTTAGAAGAGAAGACTTCATCCACTACTATATTCAAAAAATAATTCCAAAACCAAATAAACCCATAAGCTATTTCATAGAGTTTCAGAAGAGAGAGAACCAAATCCAAACAACAAGGTTTTTGAGTCAATACCTCCTTCTTGTTTCCACATGGACTAGAACCATAAAACAGTAAATCCAAACACCATTACATACTCAGCTTCCATCGAATACAAGGTTCGAAGCAATGAAGGTTTACATAGTATAGGTTAAAAACAATTACCCAGTCACTGTTTCCCACACATGTTCTAAATCACACAATTATGAACTAAAGTATATTGATACAGTATCAAAAGGTGTATTAAAACTTCAACAAAACAAGATGTGATAGAGAAGGGTAACGTTTTACCTTCTATAAACAATCAAAGACAGCCATTTCAAAGCTCAAAGAAACAACAAATTTCCCTAAACTCTTTTCGAGAAGGTAAGAAAGAATACAAACTTTATCAGCATTATTCAAGTCATGAATAGTTCTAAAGTGTGAATCACCGTTAACTCACTTAGGGAAACAACCCACTAATAATATTACCATGTATAAGTTCCCTAATAAAGAACACATAGATTCATTCAAATAAGAAATCAAGTAACCATAGAAAAATAAAAACCAACTTGTTTTACAAGAGCAAAGTTGTTTTAATGAAGACATTTAGAGAAAAGCATATAAACTAAATGGATAGAGCCTATCATGCCATGATAGTGCTTCTAGTGATTTGAAGAAGATTTCCAGCCGAGCCTCCAAAACTCTTTCTTCTCTAAAAGAAGTCAAAAACCAAAAATTTCTTCTCAAATGCCTTATATACTTCCATTGGATTGAAAATAATCCAAGAGAGTCAAAAATAGAAACAAAATGAAAGTAGAATTGTTGGTTTGAAGAACCAGATAGCTCCATGTGGAGAAAAATTGGAATGCATGAAAGACCAAACAACTCCCAACAAATCCACTCGCATGGTTTCCAAGGCAGTTTTCTCACCAAAAATGATGATAATTAATGTCATTAATTCCCAGTCTCCCACCTAAATCTCCATGCCACCGCCATCCAAAATTGGTGAGTCCAATTTCAAAAAGAACATGCATAGTTAAATTTAGAGATGGTGCCAACTAGGATCCCCTCCAAATTCCATGTTGTTGTCAAAATGATAGTACATAATGATCTTAAATTCAAAAATCAAATCAAATAAAAGACTTAGGAACTGTATCCATCCCTCAACTTGTCATACGACCCCTTAGGTCCCCTTTTATCCTAACATTATTTTAGGATAGATATCTTAGCTTAGGGTATAACCTTAGGTTAGTTTATAAAATATTTACCTTAGGTTATTTGCCACTTGAGGATAGGTCATTCTTTCTACTAATGTAGTATTAGGTAATAGGTTAGAAATATCCCTATTATAACCTTAGGTTTTTTTCAAATCCCTTAACTTAGAAAACATAAAACTTAGTTTAGGTTGTAACAAGATTAGCGTAGGCATAGGCATAAGGTAGGTCTAGTTTACCTTAGGTTAGAATCCTGTTAGGATAGATCTTATAGATTTAGGACTTAGGCTTTACTCTCAATAGTCCTCAAATAGGCCTCTTTCCAACTTACACCATTCAGCGTTCGGGAGGAGTTGACAAGAAGATCTGCGCACATGAATTTCAGCATAAATCACAACATGAAATTCTAAGAAGATGAATGAAATTGTAATGTTACAAAGGCTCGGTATTTTATTTCCTTCAACTTCTAAATGTCAGTTTTCTATACAGATCAAGTAAGAAGAATTTAAAATACACCTCCAACAAAATGGATTCCTTGCAAGAAATAGTATTTGATAATTGAATCCAAGAAAATAAATAATTCATCCATGGCAAGCATGATTTCACAGCGATCAAAAGAATACACCTTCTTTGGACAAATCACATGTCAACACTTGCATTGCAAAGAGGAGTAGTTTACGATTTATCATAGTGTTACGAGAATCCTAGTGGAAGAAAGGTTCGGTTAATACTGAAGAAAGTTTAAGCTCTAAGGTAATGGATTTTGCATGGACTTAAGTATGAGCACGAACGTTGCAACTCGGGTCACAAACATGTAATATAATGGATCAAATTAGATAAGGAAAAGCTTGGTGTTCATGTGGGGATTGCACATTCAAGCTCGGTGGAAGAATAATTCGGGGCATGTGGTCTCATCATGCTCATTGAGGAGCTCGTTAAAGAGTTATGGGAAAGGCCAAGCTACTTGGCTACGAACATATTGCTCAACATTGAGATAAATAATGTGACCATGTGATGGATCAATCCACTGAAGGTTATTGAATATGGTGAGGTCATGAGTGAATGCCTAGGTATCATTTGTGGTAAAAATCCATTTCTAAGTGAATTGAGCCTGGAAAATTGAGCTCGCCATCCACTAGAGGCATGGGGCCTCATCATGAAAAATGTGAAGCTTGCAGCCATGAGGAACATGGTCATGGATTTCAAGTGATGATATCACAAATAGGGAAGACATGTTTTATAAAGTAATGGATGTCACTTTAGGTGGGATATTTTCGAGCTTTTGGGAATTACAAAGATTGGGAGATAACTCGTCAAATTTGTGCATGGATAATGACATTAAATTTTCCATCGGGAACTTTGAAACACGAGATCCATGTCGGACTTAGCATGAAAAATGCAAAAATATTTGAATGACATTAAAAATGCAAAAATATTTGAATGATTGGTCATGGGGACGTGCGAGTACATTCAAAGTCGAGTCATTTTGGGACCTCGCTTCCATCGATGAAATTTTCCAATAATGTGTGGAATTGAGACAAGGAAGCCAAGGGTATTCACTTGAGTTATCCATTGACTTAACAAGATGGTTGGTAGATATGAAGTAATTCGTTGAGGATTCATATCCAATTCCATAGGAGATAAGGCCATGCATAATGTAGAATTTATTTCAAGTGGGTTAGAAGTCGATGACTTGGTGGGAGGTCTACCTTTATTAGGCCACAATGGCATTAAGTGCGAAAGGTATATGCTGACTAACATGTAAAGAGGTGACCATTTATTGAGAAGAATGTGGAAAGTAATTTTCCAAGATATGCGGAAGGTTAAATTTCAGTGGGAACATGAAGTTCATCAAACCAAAGCTGGGGATAACAAGAACGACTAATGAATGAATCGACAAATATAAATTGAGGAAGTTTTGATTAAAATATTGGTCAATACGAATTGTAAATGTGTGATGCAAACAATGAAAATCCTATGAGATCGACTTGGCATTGGAGTATGGAACTCTACAATGAGCATTGGAAACGGTTGAGGAGTCATGTTGCAAACCGAGCTAGTCAAGAGGAGATTCTAAGAAAGAACTATGGCAAGTTTCTCATATGATGGAGTTGAGCTCATTTAATCCTTCTAAGTTAAGCACGAGGCCATAGGAATAAGTTGAGGGCTCGTTCACCTGAACCTGGGCCGAGTCAAGGAGCTTGACATGTTCACCAGAATTCACCAAGATAATGAAATCAAAGATAAAGCTCTATCAATGAGCTTAGTTGGTCTTGGGTGACTCGGTTAGTAAGGAGGGGATTGACATAGAGTCATAGAGGACTTTAGTGGTGATTTATAAACAAGGGTTTGTCAAGGAATGACTTGGATTGGATATCCGCCGAGTAAAATATGATGTTAAGATTAGATCAATGTGATGAGCTTGGTTAGTTTTAAGTATGTAAATGAAGAGCTCAGTGGTGGAAGAATTTTGGGTTCATAGAGATGAGTCATGAGGTGACAAGAACCCATAAAATGATATTCGCATAGCGAGTTTGTCGATTGATGCATTGGGATAGAGCTTGAATTGACAAGCTAAGTTAAGACCAAGGTGGAGTTGTATGATCTCTGAAGGAGCTTGGTGGTGGGTCAATGTGAGGAAGCTAATGGAGCTTGGTTGATGTGATGCCGATGGATCTTTAAGAGAAAGGGTCTCTATGAGGGATCTCGGATGAGATGATTTATTCTTATGGTGAAACAAAGAGATCGAAAATCGGGAATGAAATGGCAGAGATCTCAATATTGATGCATATTGTTCAAAGTAGACCAAGGAATTTTTTTCTTGGGTCATAGATAGTAACCTCAATGGAGAGCTCAATGCAGAATGGGTTTGGGTTTGTAATTGGAGCTCGGTCATGTTGATGAAAGATCTCGATGTGGAAAAGAAGGAAATTGACTTGGTCGTAGTGGTAGGATTTCAACTCGGCGGTGAGCTCGTTAAAGAGTAGTGGTCACGGTGATAGGATCTTATCTTGTTTGTGGTGAATGAAAATGGAGGTCAACCCCAACTTGGTGAGTTGGCTCATTGAGCCAACCACTAAGTTGATCTATTTTTTACCATTTTGCATTTAACCCCTCCTCATGTCAAACTGGTCAAAAGGGGCCCACCATATTTTAAAATAAAATTACTATTTATATTTTAAATATTTTATTAATAATATTTATTATTATTATTAAAATATTTTATTTAAATATTCTTTTAATTAATTGAAACTATTAAGTCAAATGAACATTCATGATACATGATGGAGCATTCTAAAGTGGTTCAACCAACTATAATAAATACATCATGTACCTCTAATTTAGGAAGGGAATTAATGAATCTTTCTCTCCTCTCTCTCTCAACTTCTTCTATAAATGTAAGTTAGAAGATCATTTAGATAGGTTGGACAAGTTAGACTTACGAGACAAGTGCATAAGTTTTGAAGAAACCTCCTTCTTTTGCAAGTTGTCCTCATATGTTAGGTGAAATTTCAAGCCTAATTTCAAGATTTTAATGGAAACCATTGCTTCTTATGAATGTATGATGCATTGTACATTTCATTGAAGTAATAAAATTTTATTTTTGTGACTAATCTTGGTCCTTTCACCCTTCTATGTTTTTGTGCGCCTCTCTCATGCTTGCGGGTACCTTTGTGCAAGTTCAAGTTTCTATTGTAGGTTATTAGAGTTTTGTGCTTATCAAGTGGTGGATTATTGCATGCGGTTGAGTTTTGGTGCTTGTTCACCCTTCTCAAGTTCATCCTTTTTCATCGGAAGATTGATAGCTTGTGTTTCTAATCAAGTTTAACAAAGGGAATGCTTCCTAGTACGTGGTATCTTGTACCCTCTCTAAGTGGAAATAGGTGAAGTTGACTTGTGGTGCTCACACCCTCTTCAAATCAGCATTATTGAGTCTTAAAACACCCTTTATTTGGTGCATCTCCATCCCCTATTATAGTTTCATTTATGAAAATCTCTTTAAAGTAAAACCCATGAAATTGTTAGCATAGGACTAGATAACCATTTTATTACATTAGGAGTAGTACAAAACTTAGTTTAGGAAGAGGAAGCTGACCTTATTTAGAGGTTCATCTTGATCCCAAGTCCCATAGCTTGATAATTTTTCCCATGTTTACCAATCACACCGAACGTCTTGTTCACATTCGGCCATTCAAAGGGTGTGGTGATTTGGAGACAACAAGTTTTGGCATGTAATGATCGGTGGGACCAAGAGTTTGTACTTCTCTTCTCGCTTACACAAATCAAAGTACCTGATGAATTTATATCTCTAGATTCCAAATCTCAGTTTGTTAACTTGTGCAAAGAATTCAGAACATACCTTCTTCAAATCAAGGAAATTATCAAAGCATATCTAACTATCCTTGTCTCCTCGAAAGAGAAGAAGAAGAGGAATTTCAACATCACCAGTTGCGGCTTTACCTCATAGGGGTCATTCAAATTATTCATACAAAAGGTTTCCTCTAGTAAGGAACAATCAACCTCTTGTTGTTATGGCACTAAACAATTTTTTTCCCCATTCAATGTAAACATCCTCTTCTATTGGCTCAACATGACCCTATAACTATTGTGGAACTCAAATGTTAACCATTTTATAAAGGGGAAACTCATGTTACTCTAGTGGAAAATATTCTTGATGTAGACAAAAAAAATTGTAATACATAATATCATGGAGGACAAAGTTGCAGTTATACTTCTTGCTACCTCTTTCAAGGGAAAAATAGTTCAATTGTTTTGAGGGTTAAGTGTTGGAACTATAACCACTTGGGATGAGTTAGGAGAAAATATCTGTAAATAGTTTGAAGACAAGAGTGATCACTTATCACTTTTGGAACAAATCACTACCATGAAGAGAGATCCCCAAGAATACATGAGTGATTTCAACTTCCAATTCCATAGGACCTGGAATAGGATTCCAACACTCATAAAGCCTTCTCCAAATAATACATTTGTAGTATTTTTTATCCTTGAATAACGATGTAGGAGATATGATCCAATCTATTGGTGGTCATGGAGCTATCTTTCCAAATTGATTGGATCATTAGTACAACCACTATGTTGATGTGTTGGTAGAAGAAGAAGTTGGTTTGCTACTACTGGAAGAAACGAGATTGGGTACATACTACATTTATGAAGAAGATACAATCATATCAGAATTGGTCAAAACACCAAGCAATTCTGAAGGACTATGCCAATTGTTCTTCGATGGATCAAGAAGTAAGAATGGATCTAGTGTTGGTGTTATGTTAATTTATCTAGAGGGAGATAAGTAATTCTACTCTTTCTGGTTGTAATTTAGTTGTACTAACAATGTTTCGAATATGAGGCCCTTGTACAAGAAATTTAGGTAGCCCAAAAGAAGGGAATCAATTCTCTAACTATTTTTGGAGATAATGAGTTAGTTGTTCATCAAGTGATGGCATGAAGTGCATCCAAAAATGATCTTTTAAGATCATACAAGAACCAATTCTAGGACTTGATTGAAGATTTCAAAGATTTTGGGATCCATGTAATTAATAGGAATCAAAATCAAGAGTCCGACAAGATTTCTACAATTGGCTCACAATACGACATACTTGTTGATATCATCAAAGAATGGAAATAGTTTGTCAAAATGGTGGTTCAACCTTTAGTCCCACGATAATGCGAGCAACTAGCAAATGTTTGATATTGAAAAACAAATTGTCCTTTTCCTAAAAGAAGAGGTAGAGTTTGATGTGAAAAATCAACATAAGTTTCAAGAGTCATATGGTGATCAAATTATATAATTGATCAAAAGGCTTAGTCACTCTGGAATCCATTTTCAATTCAGATGATAGAGCCAAAAGACAAAGCTCTAACATGGTGGTCAAAGAAGAATATTTTGAGGAAGTTGAGGTAGTAAATGAAAAGTTTCTAAAGATTAGTAAAGTGTGTACTTCCGAGAAAGAAGCTTTCATAAAAAATTTCAAATCGCAGAATTTCGTGTGGAGCTATAAAGACCTACATGGTTTTGATCCAAGTTCGGCATAACATACCATCAAAGCGGATCCTAATGTCAAGCTAGTTCACCTGAAATAGAGGCTAATTGATCCCAAAATCAAGCCACTAATGAGAAAGGAGCTAACCAAATTCATCGAGGCTTGTATAATTTTTCCCATCAAGCACTCCTCTTGGGTAGCCAATCTGGTGCCCGTAAGGAAGAAGAATAGAGAGATTCAGTTGTGTGTGGATTTTAGGGATTGGAATTGTTTCTCATTGAAAGATCATTATCCTCTTCTATCAATGGAGAAAATACTTCAAATAGTGGTAGGAGCTCAAATATTTTCTTTGCTCGATAGATATTCTTATTACAATCAAATTCTAGTCCAAGAATCTGACCAATTCAAAATGACTTTCACTACCAAGTGGGGCATGTATGCCTACAAAAATTCCATTCAGATTATCAAATGTCAAGGCTACTTTCCAAAGAGCCATGGACATGGCATTTAAGGGACTGATCAACGATATCATCTTGGTTTACCTTGATGACATAACTATATATTATAAGCATGCAAAAGACCACATCACACATCTAAGGAAGGTTTTCTGAAGGTGTAGGGAATTTGGGGTTTTAATTAATCCCAATAAGTGTATTTTTACAGTGTACAAAGGAAATTTGTTAGGGAATGTTGTTTCGAGAGGAAGAACCATCTCTCGATCAATCCAGAATTAGTTCAATTATGTCCTTATTTATCCCAAGTCATAGGAAGGGCCTCCATAAATTTCAAGGAACCATAAATTTCATGTAGAGATTCATCCATCAAATTTCTACATTGGCTAAACCACTAACAACCATGCTGAAGAAAAACATTCCATTCTCATGGATAAAGGAAGGATGAGAGAGATTTGAAGCTATCAAAATGGCCATTTCTCAAGCTCCCATGCTAGGGAACCCAAGGTTTGATAAAGAATTTATCCTTTATGATTTTGTAGGTCAAGAGAGCATTTCAAGTATCCTCACCCAAAAAGATGAAAACTACGATGGAGCAGCCAATTACTTTCTTCAGTCAATCCCTCAAATACTATGAGCTCAAATACTCATTCATTGAAAAAAAGTCTTTTTGGTTATTCAAGCTTTGAAGAAATTCAAGTACATGTTGTCCAAAAAAAAATTCATTTGATGGTATCTCATCTAGGTGTCAAGGAATTTTTGTTTGAATAAAGAGATGAACGAAAAAAGTGTCTCTGGATGGATCATGAAGGTGATGGAGTATGATGTACATATCTAAGTTACCAAACTTGTCAGAGATAAAGGTTTGTGTCAAAAACTTGATGCGAGACATGGAATCAAAAGGTGATAAGGACACGATGCTCCTGAACACTGATGAGAGTGATGATCAAGTTGATTGGTTATCCAAAATGAATAATTTCCTTCTCTCAGGAGTATATCCTGTGAACATGGATAAAAATCAAAGACAAACTTTCCATCTTTAGTCTATTCCATATGTTGTGGTAGATAAAATTATCTTTTAAAAAGATTTGATCGGTGTTCTCCTTCATTGTGTGGGACCAGAACATGTAAGTAAGATACTAGAAGATTTTCACAATGGCATATCTAGAGGACATTATTCCACATGAACAATTGCTACAAAGATCATGTGAGTTGGCTACTATTGGCCTAATTTTTTCAAAGTTTCCCCTCCGTGGGTAAGGAAATGTATGGAATTTTCCTTTTTCATGGGCAAGCGAAGTTGGGAGCTCTTCCACTGCATCTAATTCAAGTGGATCAACCCTTTTTCCAATTGGTGTTGGACTTCGGTGGAATGATTAATCCTCTATCTAGTGATGAACATAAATGGGTCCTTACTACAAAAGACTATTTTACTCGATGGAAAGAGGTGGTAGCATTGAAGGAGAGCAATGAGAAGGTAGTTCTAGATTTCTTGGAAGGTATAATGACAAGGTTCGATGTTCCATTTACAATCATTTCAAATAACATGATGGATTTTATTGGTATGAAGTTAAGTGAATGGGTTGTTAAAAATGGGGTCTACCTCAAGACTTCATCCAATTACTATCTGTAAGGAAATGGATTGGATGAGTCTAGCAACAAAAACCTCATAAGGATTATTAAGCACACAATGGAGACTAACAGGAGGACTTGGAATACACAACTTAAGACTAATTTATGGGAAGCTCGAGATCACACCTAAAATGGCCATCATAAATTCTCCTTTCAGTATTTTATATGGAAGAGAAGCAAAAATTCCTCTCTCCTTGGAGTTACCTTCTTTGGAGTTAGCTCAAAAAATTGAAGTTATGGAGAATGATCCTTTGAAAATTAGGTTTACTCGAATGCATGCGTTAGAGGAATTTTGAAAAAGGGTATAAATACTTTGGAGCAACATCGAGGCTCAAAGTTAAGAAATATTTTGAAAAGAAAGTTTCGACATGTCTTTTCAAGAGTGAGATTTAGTTCTCAAATGGGACGAAGATAAATCCAAACAAAGCGAGGCATGCCAAGTTAAATGCTCTCTAGATCGGGCCATAAATCATCACGAGTTACAAACAAGAGAACTCATTTCATCTATCCAGGCTCAATGGAGAAGAACTTCCCATTCATGTGAATGGCATACATCTCAAAGCTTTTTTTAGAAGCGTTCCACCCCATGTACAATTTAGTAGGTGTTTTCGTCTAAGTTGTTATGCACATTGTTGTGTGTTGTTTGTCATTTTTTTGTTGTTCTTGCACATTGTATCATCCTCAGAAGTTTCTAAAGGGAATAAAGATTCAAATTTTCCATAATAATTTCATACATATTCTTCATTCAAAATTCTACAGTCTTCATGATTCCAAGCATTCAACAGATTCAATATACCTCATGCCTATCATTTCAAGGCGGTCCAAGATCATCATTGCTCAAGGAGACTTTGGGATGTATCACAGAAGATCAAATCATTTTTAGGATTCCAAAATTGACTCCATGTCCAATGGATGAATTAAGGCTACAGGAATCATGCTTTTATAGAAATCATCCCCGAGGGTCACCAAAAATGTTATCCAATTTTGCACACATGGAAAAATTGGACAACATGGGTCAATCAGACCCTAGGACTAGAAAAACTCTTCATAGAACACTTTGGGGATATTATAGGCAAAATTTTGTATTCAAGGCTAATATTGGCATTATGGGAAAATTTGGGATGGTTTTGGAGTGTTTTCCTATTTTAGGTCTTAAGGGTTAATGATTTTTCTCATAGTGTGGAGGTTGTCCTCTATGGGCCCACCTTTCCACCAAGGATTACGATAAAAATCCATTAAAATTGAGAAATCATGTTTGAAAAATCCTATGATGCTCCCATTTTCTCCTCAATTTTAATAAAACATAATGAATTTGTAACTCTGAATAAAGACCAATTCAGTGAGCTAAAGAGGCATAGAGATTAAAACAACTCATTCGGTAACTCGATGAGCTAATCAGAGAGTCATCCTAATAAGTGGAAAGTTAGTATTTAATGGACTGGGAATCAACTCACCGAGTTGATATAATGAAACTCAACATGGGATCTTAATCGGATAGGATATGGTCACACTTTGAGCCATTCACCGAGGTCTCCTCGATTCCTAAAAAAATTAGTCATAAATAGGGATCTCATGGTGTTGTTTCATCGTAGATTAATTTTCATAGGTGTATTGTTTGAACTCTATATCTCGATGTTCGAGAGACACTTCAAACTAGACACAACAATATTGATTCAAGCTCATTAGTAGAGTGAGTGAGTTATGCAACTAAGAGGTGGCTTGGCACATCACAATATGAATTGTGGAGAGTTATTTGGTAAAGATATCAAGTGACGAGCTCACATATAGTTGGCCCATTTCACGAATGATTCATAGGATAACACAATTCAGGGAATTATAGTGGAAGAAAGTTTGATTAATACATAAGTTTTAGGCTCTAAGGCCATAGTTTTGTTATCCGTAAAATTGGCAAGGGAAATTTTACAGATAACCGTATCGAAAGTTTGTTCCGATCCCTTGTTAGGGACCCCTTGCGTTCGGAACGTTGCAAAATCCCTTTCCGGGAAATCTGGTTTTCCGAACTTAGTCATTTTTGGTCTTTTGGCCGGGCGCATGGAATGACTATGTAACATCAACTTTTGATGCGCCCCCTTTAAAGCCTTTGGCGCATGTCTTCTTGTGTCAACAGGCATTTTGGTGCGCCTCTCTATGTTGAGGCTTCCCTGCGTGCGCCAAGGCGCATGCGCCTTCCTGTCGACATATCTTTTGTTGCGCCACTTTTTGGTGCGCCAATGGCGCACATATTCCTCTGTCGACACCACTTCCGGTGCACCATGGCGCACATATCTTCGTGTTGACAAGCACTTTGGTGCGCCAAAGGGCACATGTTTTCTCATGTCAATAGCTCATTTGGTATGCCCCTTTGTAAAGGTTGGTGGTGCATTTATTGCTACCTCGCCTATATATAGCGCGTGTCTGTGTCATTGTCACCGATGCAAAACATGTGATTTTTCTCTGAGCTTGTCAGTGCACCAGCCCCGTCACTTTCAAATTGATTTTGGACCCGTTCTCATGCTTTTTCATCATTTATATCTGGGTAAGTGGCCTTCTGTCTTTCATGCATTTTGTTTTTGTGGTTTTTGGCTGCTAGGTGGGTTCAGTATGGATTGAAAAGAATAGATTATGAGTTTGCTTCCCCCCTTGTTGTCTTTCCACATTTCCTCCTCTTTCCAGATCTGCTGGAAGAGGAAGCTCTGTCCTAAAAAATGATAGTTTGAAAACCCTTTTTGGTATAGCACCTCTTCATATCCTACAATGAACCTTGTTATAAAAGCTAAGCCATATGTGGAAACCCTCTGGGAGAAAGATCAAACCTAAAAAGAAAACTATTTTCTCCTTTGGCGCATGAGCTCACCACGCGACATCAAAAACAGTTGCGCCCTCATGGCGCACTTCCCTCGCATGCTGCAAATGCTTCCCATGCGCCCCTTGGCACATCAAACTTGGATGCAACATAAAGAATTCCTGCGCCCTTTGGCACACCCTGCGCCCATGTAACAACCCTTTCATATGCGCCAAGTGTTAAGCTATAAAGGCGCAGTGCATTCCTTATCGCAGCAACATCATGTTGTGCAAACCCTCCATGCGCCACACCAATTTCCCTTAAGCGCGCCAAAAGCACATGTTACACAAACCATATATGTGCCTTTGGCACACCGAAGTTCCATGTAACGTAAAAGATACATGCACCACGGGCGCATCCTATTCCCGCATAACATAAAGATTTCGTGCGCCCTTTACAAAATGCATCCACATGGCACAGGTGCACTTGTCCTTGCAGCAACATAGAATGTACCCTGCAGTGTCTATGCGCCATGCACCCTTTGGCGCTGATTTATCTCCTGCAACACCCTTTTCCTGTGTGCCTTGCCTATTTAGCTCTGCAATCTGTAATATTCATGCGCCATGCGCCCTGAAGCCTCAAAATTGCTAACTCTTTCTTCTGTCAGCATTTCAATGGAAAATCAAGCAGCTGACATGGCTTTCTTCGATTGGGTTTCACGTCTTATTCTTGTAGATCAGCAATTAAGCTCAGAAGAACATATGTCAACATCAAGCAAGAGACCCACCAAATCCAAAGGCAAGGCCAAGCTTACAGAGGAAGAAATGAAATATAAGTATCAGAGGGCCAGAGGTCACTTTTGACGTAGAGTCCATCAATAACCCGGCTGTCAGATTTCATTGAGTTCCTCATAGAAGCGGAGAAAGACTATTCCAAACTCCTAGAGAAGCTCATAGATGAGCGGGAGACTTACGAGGTGATCATTGAGCGACACAAGGATCCTTCCCAGGATCAACTAGGCGCCATGATCAGCAAGTTCATGGAATACCGTGCTTAATTCCACATCTCGTCACCTGAGCAGCAAAAGCAGGCTACTCCCTTTCGGCCGTAGGATGACGATGATGAATAGTGTCTTCTTCTTCTTCTCTCTCTTCTTCGACTTCCTTTCTTTTAAATATCTGGAGTATGTTGGCACAAACGACGACATCGTCCATGTTGCACCATGGGATGATGTCATCCATCAAGTTGTCAAAAGTCAACATGACTTTAAGATATTTTGTATCTCCTTGTAGATATTTTGTAAATATCTTTGTAAATAGGTGGTTGGCTCCTTTTTGCCTTCTTTTCTCTCCTTCTTCTATAAATACCCCAATACTTGTTGTGGTGTGCATGAGTGAATATCTTTCAGATGAAAAATAGAAGTAAGGAGAAAAGACTTTGAGCTTTTTGTAACAGAAAGAATTATTAATACAATATTTAGACTTTGTGCTGAATACATGTGTTATTTGCATTGGATCTTTCTTACGTTAGATCTGTGTGTTTGTTCTGTTGAATTTACTTCTGTTTTATTGTCATTTATTCATCAGTATTGCTTTGCTCGTTTATGTAAGTAGGTTTGGCTCTATTTACTACCAATCCCAAAACATAAACCCTCTGACCTTTCTGCTTTGGAATTCATTTCTTTTCTCCCTTCGGACCTGCTCTTCCTTCATCCTCTCTTTCATTCCTTTCTTTTCACAGTTGGAAACACCCTACTGGGATGAGATCCCAAACCCCCGAAGGCGGAATATTGTGAGACTTACACAGATTCCTGCTGGTAGAATAGCAATAAACCAGTTTCACTTTGCTGACTCAAAGAGGGGCTATGCCCTGCACACTGTTGGCTCGTTTATCCATAGATCTGTCCAAGTGACAGATTTTTGGACCAACAATTTTTGGTGACTTGCTGGGGAATCGAACAGATCTATCAGATCTATGATAGTGGTAGGATAGAAAATCAAGAAAAATCAGAAAAATCACCGCCTGTTTGCAAACTTGAACTTTTTGTTAAAAATCTAATATTTTGCAAAAGTGCTCTAAATTGAAAATTTTCTTCTGAGATCCATAGATCTGGCCTAGTTGGAGATCTTTAGTTCACTGAGTTCTTACAAAAATTTGTGTTTTTCCATAGATCTGAGTTTTTGACAGTTTACCAAAATTTTCAAACTCTTTGAAAAAGTCAGATTTAGATCCGAAAATCAGCTTGCTAATCTTCACTATCATTTTATCCTCGCTGTTATTTGTCATTAACCGCAATCGGTTTTAGAAGAGGATAGTTTTTAAATATTTAAAAAGTACATGCTGCTGGTTTTTGTCAGAAAAGCCAGAAAATCAGCAAGTACAACCAAAAATAAATTTTAAATCTGCACCACAGCGTTCCAGATCTAGAAGGTACGCTGGCAGGTGAGCCATTTACACGTGGCAGGTGAGCTCATGGAGAAGTCGATCCTACTTTCGATCGGCTTCAAAGGCACAATTTCAGTGTAGCACCGGTGCGCTTTTCATCACTAAGTTCAGCTGATCGGTCAACCAGAAGCGCCTCACCCCCACGGAAGAGCCGGTTTTCACAAGGAGCCTCTACATCCCTTTGCAGTGCTTTATTGCTCAGTGGAACCACACTCCCAGCCCACGTTCTTTTTCCAGCTGTCTAAATGGCGGTGCCATGGGGAAATGCTATGGGTCCTCTCACATTACCACATCCTATTCACACGCTCCCTCATGGAAATTGAAAGAATTTTCCCAAATTCAATGGGAGCAGAAACCAAAGCATGGATTTACACATATCTACATTCATCATGTCATGCAGTATCCTGGATGTAACTCATGAGGATGTGTCGGTTTTCCTTTTTCTGGAAACTCTACAAGGACCTACAGCTGAATGGTTTCAACATTTGCCGGCTGGGTCTATTACGAGTTGGGCCACCTTGCGAGATGCTTTTGAAGACAGGTACAAGCCTTCAGAAGATGCATTTGCATTATTATCATAGATCACTCACCTGAAGAAGGAGGCCAATGAGACCATGCATGATTTTATCGCCAGGTTCAATGCATTAATCAACCGTGTCCCTGTTGCCATGCTTCCAACACTAGAAAATCAGAAGTGTTTCTTCATGAATGCTATGAGCTCGAAAGTTAGTTTCTTGCTCCTTCAAGAGCAAGTGGCTACCTTGATTCTCACCCAAGCCACTGCCATTCGAATAGAAGATAATTTGATAATATCTGGTGAATTGAAAAAGGAATCATCCAAGCCTAAATCTTTGGACCCTTCTCCCACTACTTCGTCTGATCCGGTATTTCAAAAGATGGTGAACGACTTACTTGCATTAAAGAAGTAGTTGGCCCAAGCTTCTCCCAGTTCCTCATACCAGGATATTCCACGGAGGAACTTTGTTTCCAACAATGTTCCTCAAAGGCCGCGCTTACCTGCAACTGCTCCGCGGTTGGCGCTTGAGGCTCCTCCGGTCAACGCTCTAGCCGAAATCGAAGAAGAGGAACAAGATTATGAAGAACCTTTGTCTCAAGGTGAAGATGATCAAGACGTCGGTGAGCCAACTGGCGACTCTACTATTGGGTATATGGAATTTGATGAGGAAGAATCTGATGAAGAAGAGGGTACCCAGGGCTATGCAAGCAGACAATCATATGCTATTTTTACCCGCTCACAAGGAAAAGAAGCAGAGGTCGCTGCCCATGTGCAGAAGGAGAAGGCCATGTCAAACGTGCCTCCAACCATTGCTAAAAAAGTACCTCCGGGGGATAATTTTAGGCGAATATTCGTAAGTGGCGAAAATTTTTGAATTATTCGGAGTGGGTGGGTGTCCTGCTCGCCTAAAATATAAAGTATATTTTTTTTGGGGGGTCGGCTTCGCCTTCATTTGAAAACATCTCCTATAAAAACCTATTTGATTCGCCGGGTAGTATACCTCAAGTAGCTTACCAAATTACCAATACTGTGAAATTTGAACTCGCATACCCTTTGCACCAGAGATTCGTATTACTGTTATCCTGTGATTGTTGACGCGCGACAAATGCATTATTGACGCGCGACAAGAGAAATACTGACGCGCGACTTGGGCTAAGGCTTGACGCGCGACAGAGGAAGGCTTGACGCGCGACAGAGGAAGGCTTGACGCGCGACAGAGGAAGGCTTGACGCGCGACAGAGGAAGGCTTGACGCGCGACAGAGGAAGGCCTGACGCTTGACAGAGGAAGGCTTGACGCGCGACAGATGAAGGCTTGACGCGCGACCTGGGCAGTATTGACGCGCGACATCTGACAGTTCACGCGCGACAAGACCTCAGAGACTGTACAGAGTCGCTTCTTGGTTCTTTTGCTGACGCACGACTCTTTTCAGAATAATGGAAGGTGCCACCTCAAAGAATACGAATAACCTAAAAGTAAGTAAGAAATCTCAGAAATCACTCTTCAAGTATTTTGGAAACTCATGATACGTATAATGTAAATACCAATCATATAGATGCCACCAAAAAGAATCGAACATCGATCGTGTGGAAGGCATTATTGAGGTGGACATGCATTCGCGCACAAGATTATCACACCAAACAAATGAAACCTACGATAATATGCCGATCTTGAAGATATTGTTCCCGTTGGGGTGCAACTAAGTGCAAGCTAGATATCACAGATACAAACACCGAGCAAAATGGAAGATGTAAATCAATATCAAACTCGTCCAAGAAAGAGGAAACCAGTGATTGCGATATTGCTCAAAATTCGACTCAAAAAGTAAAGCATCAAAACAAACAAGAATATGTGGACCATCGCGGGACATACAAGTTTGATTGGGCAGCTAAATTTCCATTTATCAACCCGTACAATCATCAAATTCTCAAGAAATCCCATGTGAATGTACATGTACAATATGTACGTGGAAATTGGGAAAGCAACAAAAATGCAATCAAGCTGACACAATAGAAAAACATTGTGGAAAACAATATTTAATCAGAAGGGCGGATGGCCGTAAAATCAAAACACATAGGTGGAAAATCAAAAGGAGTGCATGCATGTCGATATGCGCAATGAATATGAGGCAGAGCAGTAAAAACACGTACATCTGTTGAAAAGGGAGGAACAATCACATCACATATTGGTAAGATGAAAGAAACAAATCTACATGCAAAATTCATACAATTCTCTACTCTTTTCAAATACTTAAAAAAGGAAGGGCGATGTCGATTTCCTTGATTTCAAAGTTTTGTATCAATTTAACGGAATGTTGAATGTACCTCGGCCTCATTGGTCCGAGAGTAGTGGATGGGAAATGGCAAAATGCCTCTCGATGATAGAGAAGGAAGATTTGAAAGAGAATGTAAAAAAGCAAACTTTATCTCTGTTTCAATTGATGAAGTGACAAAGCAATGACAACACCGCATGGGTATGTATCCACATCTATACATTAGAAAATCATATAAGGACACCTCATCATTGGGTGTTATGAAAATGGTTGAAAATCGCAATGCTGAAAACCTATACAAAATAGTTGTTTCTCATTTGAAAGATGTCATTGGTATGACGATTATGAAATTGCTACGAAGTTGGTATGCGTTGGAGCAGATGGTGCATCCACATGCAGGTCACCAAACAGGCTCGTGTTAGATTACAAACAACAAGTGGCCCCATATATGCTACCAATTCACCGCATGGCTCTGCGTAATGAATTTAGCGTATAAAATGGTAAGCAACCATGAAAATGTTGCTAAATTAGAAGACATAATAAGAGAACTCCATGCCTATATGTCAAGCAGCCCAAAACGTTTTCTGGAGTTCCAAAAATTTGCAATTGGAATTACAGACGGCAAAAAACTTCTGAAGGATGTGGAGACTAGATGGATCTCTTTGTATGAACCAGCATGCAGAGTTCGTGAGGAGTATCCTTCATTGGTTGGTTTCATGCACAAATACCGCCATGAAGTTGATAGGAAAGGGACCCGTTGTTCCGCTTTAACTCGATTTGGAGACTTTGCTTACATTGCTTGGTATTCTTCCAATGTTAAAGGAGATCAATACACTGATGAAGCATGCACAGGGCAGATTGATCTATATTGTGGATTTTATAAGGATGAGGAAAATGGTATGTCAAAGTCTTGATATATTGTATTGTTCGCAGGATAGTTTTGATGCACCTGTTTTTAAAAATTGGAGAGATTTATTAGATCTTAAAAATCCTAACACCTATTTGAGATTTAATATTCACGATCACCTATGCATCTCTGTTAATGGGAAGGAAATACCTATGCACATTTTGCAAAGACGTCAAGATATTACAGGTTCGGAGCGAGAAGATGTTCCTGTAACACGTAATTTGTTTGAGTCTGTGATAGTTGAAACCAGAATAAAGCTTAAAAAAATTTCATAAACCTTGTCGTCGTAAATTAGGAACGTTTCTGTAAAGATAAAATTCTGGAAGCCATGGGTGTGATGAATCCGAATTTTTGGAATACAGAAGGTGGCCGTGCAGACTTTGTCAGTAAGCATTTCCATAAATCAATGGGTACAATAATGGAACAATTTACTAAGACGTCAGAGCTCAAGGGTACGGAAATCAAAGGTATACTGAATGCCGATTTATTAAAGTTTCAGTCAACCAATTTTGCAACAACAATGAGGAACCAATATAAGAATTTAGATCAACCTTCTGAAAGTGGTGCTATTACAAGGCTGTGGAGAGGAATCTATCAAAGTTCTATCTTACAAGAAGATATCAGTGAGTATTTCAGACTATATGAATTATGCCAGACAATGATTTTGGGGTCTGTGGAGGATGAAAGAGTTTTCAGTGCATTGTCATTTATAAAATCAAAACTGAGAAACAGGTTGGATAAAAATCTGGAAAGTTGCATGAGGTGTTACGCTTCACGATACTCCCTCGAAACCTTCCGCTTGATGAGCAATGCGCAAGACCGGAATTCCCTTTGCGAAAGAAGAGGTGTAAATAATACAGCTACAAGTACAAATATACCCAACCTTGAGAGTGTAATTGGCTCTTCGTCACATTCTACGTAAGACAACATCGACTTTGACGAAGCTTATTGATAATGGATTGTTTCAACTTTAAGTAGGTATCTTTTTATCTATCTTTTATCTTTATCATTTAAGATGTTACAGTCTATATACTAAAAATATCAAAGCATTCACCCATCTATCTACTAATCCATTTCACGTGTTGGATTCTTTTAAATCACAGATCTAGCTCATTACCAATGGCAGTGATGATTTCAACTTTAAGCAAGTATCTTTTTCCCCTTAACCTTGAGAGTGTAGTTGGCTCTTCGTCACATTCTACAGAAGACAACATCGACTTTGATGAAGCTACTGATAATGGATTGTTTCAACTTTAAGTAGGTATCTTCTTTATCTATCTTTTATCTTTATCATTAAAGATGTTACAGGTCTATATACTAAAAATGTCAGGCAATTCACCCATCTATCTACTAATCCATTTCTCGTGTTGGATTTTTTTAAAACAAAGATCTATATTGTTACTAAAGGCAAGTGATGATTTCAACTTTAAGGTATATCTTTTCCCCTTAATCTTATTGTTTGTTACTATTCATTTTTTCAACTCAAGTTATAATTAAAAATGTTATGTGTGTATGTATTTACATTTAGTTAAATACAAAATTTTTATTTTTGAAAACGTGGGTTGACATCCGTCCGAGGAAGTTTTTACTTCGGGACCGACAACGCCGTGCAACTCACCCATCTATCTACTAATCAATTTTTTGTGTTGAATTTTTTAAGACAAAGATCTAGCACATTACCGTTGATGATTTCAATTTTAAATAGGTATCTTCTTCAACATAATATTTATATTTACTTGACCTTTAAAGATATTGTTGGTCTATATATTTAAAGATGTGGCCGGCACTTCTCAGATCGACAATGTCAAGCAACTCACCCCTCCATCTACAATGTCATGTGAAACAAAGATCTAAAGACGTTACCCTTGATGATTTCACAAAGAATCTAATACGCAAGAGGTAAGCTAAATCCTAGCATATTTGCAATTATGTTTAATTTCTTACCAAGTTGATGATTCTTTCTTGATTTCTTAGAATTATATTTTATTTATTTTTAATATATTTTATCTTCCCGTAGACCAAGGATTTTTTTTTCTATTTACTATCTCTTTATTCTCCATTTGTTGGTGAGTGGTAGCTTCCCAAAAATAGATATTCCCGCCACCGATAGGATAAGGATACCTAAAATAACAAAAATTAAATTGGAAAGTGATGTCGAAACATGTCACAATACTACCAAATTCAATATTCACATTTCCCTGATTCAAACCACAAGAGCCTTGGCTGAGTCACCCTCCGTTAATATTAAAGTACATTGATCAGAATTCTTCCCTCCTGCTTGATTTGCATCAAGTTTGGGAACATCAATTAATTTCCCCTTCTTGGTTCCATCAGTTTTCTTAAGATCTTTTTTTTGTTTAAACTTTTCCACTGCACTCCTCAGGTCAAACAAAGTTACAAAGCTCATCTTAGATAACCTGACCATACACCATGAATCTTCTTGTACTGGAAGAGACTGTTTCCAATTACCACTTATACCACTTTTAGAGAATTTTCATCACCAACTAGGACTGAGTCAGCTTGAAGCACTGACAGAGTAACTTGCATTTGATTGAGCTTTACCAACTAGATAACAGATGATTGCTAGACCTTAGCATCATTGACTTGGCTATCTTTATTTTAGACTGATAAAGGTCATTCATAAAATCCAAACACACTTTGAAGTCCTCAACACGTTGAAAAATCATAGTACAACAGAGATTCTTAACCTATCAACCTTAAGTCTACTTTCATAGACAAGATAACCCCACGTATACAATTAAAGTCCCACGACATAATTTTAAAGATAATTAAAGTCCCACAAGATATTCAGCACTAAATTTTAGATTATACACATTAAATCGATCATCGTATTTCATCATCATCTATCATTGATTATCAATTGTCATCATTCATCATCTACGTCCACATACTATTCATGACAATGCAAGTAAACAAGAAACATACATATAATTCATGATAATCACCATCTAATCACCATATAATTAAATTCAAATAAAGATAGTACAAACTCAATAGTTGAAGTTTTCAAATTCAATATTAAAAGTTTAGTCAATAATAAAAGTTTCTAATTTTCACAACCATCTAATGTAATCAAAATTTAAGATTGTATATAATTAAATTCAAATACCATACTCAATATTAGAAGTTTTCAAACTCAATATTTATAGTTTCCCCAATAATAATAAAAGTTTCTAGTTTTCAACCCTCTTTTTCTTTATCCAGTTGTACAACTCTGCTCCCTTCCCCAACGGCTTCTTCCACTATGGTTGTAACCCTTTCCCCAACAGCAGAAATAACCCCTGAACTTATAAGATCTTCTGCAGCACTGTCCAGATTTTTTATAATTCTTTCTTCTTGATTTGTTGCATCTCCATGAGACAGCAAATTTGGATCAGCAACTGCTTTGGCTTTGAACAAGATGTCAGGGTCGAGACCGTGCTCTTTAATGATCCGCTTTAGTGTATTGTTTTGTTTGTTAACCAAAACAATATTTTGCTTCAAATTTTTTGCTGCGGATAAGCTGTTCTTTGCTGTTTCCAAGTGAACTTGCAAAACCTTCGCCTGACTCTTCAAATTTTCATATTTCAACTGCACAAAAAGAGTAACGTCAATTCAAAGTATTAATGTAAATTCAAAATTTCAAATTAACAAAAATGATTGTTAGAATGTAATAGTACTTACAACCGCTCTATCTCTTTCGGCATTTGCGATTGATACCAAATCCTTGTCCTTTGACCATTTGTTAAAATATGCCTGGGCCTCGGCACTAATATTTTCCAATCTGTTTAGTGCTTTATCTAAAATGCCATCTTTATAGTCGTTGTTAAAAGTGACAGTCCCACATTTTACTTGGGTAAGTAGGGAATCCATCTTTGCAGGTTGATTCTGGACTGCAGCGTATAAACTATCCCTTTGCCAATAATTTTCATAACGACTAATAATCTCATTGATAAGAATTTTAGCCCTTTTTTCCCATTCTATAAGCTGTTGCATTTGAGGAATTATAAACTCACTGACATGGGATTGACAATCATTACCAATTAGGTTCTCCAAAGGAAAATGTGGAAACTCTTCACTTTCTCGAACTGATGCGTAAGATCTGCCGAGAAGAGTGGGGCTTTCACCATGACCAAGATCAACCGCTCTCCTTGTTTTCGTCTTTGGGTGGGCTGATCTCGTTGTTGAAAAAATAAATCAAGATTTAGATAAATAAATTTGAAAATCGAATATTTAGATTTAGATAAATCGTAATGTAATTAAAAATTGTAAAGAATATTAAAATTGAAATTAAGATCGAAGTATACCCGCCGGCCTTGAATCATCTCGCGGGTATCGAAAAAACCGGTTGGGTCATTGCTATCAATGCCCAAATAATCTTCATCTAAATTTATATTGTTCAAAACAGATATGCCGTTGCACAGATCGGGCAAGCCACCAAGTGAGAGAGATGGAATTCAAACGAGGAGTCAAGGTTCGAGTTGTCCCACTAGGGGGCCTGAGCAAAAGGCATTCGTTTACCAATGGTCTTTTTCACTGTTCCTCTGGTTGGCATTTTAAAAATTAATGGTTGAGTGGGTGTCGGTGCCGTGGCTTGCTCATGACTGACATGTGCTGAAAAGTACAAGAAAAAATTAAAAATATTAAAACATTTCATAAACTAAAAACTACGAAATTAAACGTTCTATACAAAAATTGTACCTTGTTGTCGAGGGGTTGTTTTTTTCGGTGCTACGGGTGGCCTTGTAGGAGTTGTACTCAGTGGCTGTTCTGAAGATATCAATGCATGGGACTGTATTGAGTGAGTTGGGGAAGAAGGTTCCATAGTCCCTGCTATTCATCAATATTAAGTGTTGTCAATTCAGTTTGATAAAATTTAAATTGAAAAATAAATCTGCAACTTTGGAATTTGTAATTAATATATGAGAATGTATTACTTCTCTGGCGTTTAACGAGTTCAAATTGTTGAGGGTCTGGAGAGGAGTGAGCTTCCATTTCGGAATGGGAGTCCCCCGAAGCCTCCGCGTGTAGTTGGCCTCTTCCTCTCGACATCTTTTTTTTTTTGGGAATGGCTTCAAGATATCTTCTCTGCAAAACATTAAAATTTAAGTTTTAATAACTTCGCACTGTAATGAAGAAAATTGTAATACAATTTACAAACTAAAAAGTTTATACCTGTTGTTCTGCAAATGGAATTGAGAATTTCATCAAAGCCTCATCAGAGCAAGTAGGAATTTCTTTAGCTTTTAAATTTAAAAGTGCCTCATAAGTAGAAGCCGAGGAGATAGTTGGTTGAATAAATGAAAGGTTTTTCGACATTTTCGAATTTGATATGTCACTCTAATTTTTTTGATATAAATGTGCACCAATCGAATTGTTGTTTTGAGATAGTGGCACAAATGTATGCAATGGCCCAATTTGGGATATCTTTGGCGACCCCGCATAACAATTCTCGCTTGAAAAATGCAATAAGTGCAGCAAGAAAGTGGTGTGCAATTGATTGTGTATCTACACCACGCCCTGGATTTATTGACATGGGCTGCAAATGAAACAAAGTTGAAAATTAGCATCAATTTATAACAGCAAATTGTATCGATAATAAAAATGAATAAAAAAATGAATAAAAATGTAATAAAAATAGAATAAAAACAGAATAAATTACTTACAATCAACATGGAAACCGTGACTTTGATTCGAGAAATTTCTTGTTTTCTTCCACGAGTGTTGCTTTGGTTGAACATTTGGTAAGTTTCGATAGAAGGCCGTAAACCGATGTATGTCATTCGGATCGATAGAGAATTGGAACATGTGGCCATCGCTCGAGTCACATAAAATATACCGTCCTCTCAATCAGCAGTAGCATGACAAGGTAATTCAAAATATCGGATCTGTTTGAAATGGGGCATATTAACTAACCCGGTAAATCCACACTCTTCTATTATACCTTGATATTCGGAGACATCCTTAAAGCCGTATGGATGTGAGGGCATAAGGGATTCTGTAGGTTATCTTGAAATCGATTGACTTGGATTCTCTTCATTTTCTTGCTGAACTTGCAATTGGGAGGCATGTGAAGTCGACATCAGAGCTGAAATTGCGTCTTTGAAGAAGATTTCGACCGCAAAAATTCAAGAATAGGAAAACGTAAACGAGAAAATGAGCGGAATAAGGGTATTTATAACCTAGATATAGGCGCCATCGCCTTATGACGCTGGCGTCATTTGCTTCAAATGACGCGCGTCAATAGGAAGCAGTGTCGTGCGTCATTTGATTATAGTGTCGCGCGTCAATAGATTGCTTTGGCGCGCGTCAATAGGTTGCTATGTCGCGCGTCATTTCTTCATAGTGTCGCGCGTCAATTGGTTATAGTGTCGCGCGTCATTTGTCTAGAGTGTCGCGCGTCATTTGATTACAGTGTCGCGCGTCATTTGATTACAATGTCGCGCGTCAATTGTTTACAATGTCGCGCGTCAATTGTTTACAATGTCGCGCGTCATTTGTTTACAATGTCGCGCGTCATTTGTTTACAATGTCGCGCGTCATTTGTTTACAATGTCGCGCGTCATTTGTTTACAATGTCGCGCGTCATTTTGTGACTGTGTCGCGCGTCATTTGTTTACAATGTCGCGCGTCATTACGATCTAGTGTCGCTCCAGTGTCGCACGTCATTAGGAGCTATTGTCGCGCCTGTGACGTGCGTCTTTAAGGATTCTGATTTAGCCTTGAAAAACCAGGCGAAAATTTTGTTTTTTAATACTGTCAAATTCGCCTTTCGCTGAAAGTGGTTACGGGGATATTCGCCAGGTATTTTCCACCTTCAATTTTATAGGGGTGTCTTAAAATGAACCCCGAGTACCTCCAGTCAAATCCCGAACAGCTGGTAAGATTGACCAAGTATATTCAAAGCCAAGCTGTTATATCTAATCAGGTTTCCCCAAAAGGAATCCTTTCCACTCCTCCTGAATCCCACATAAATGTTGCTTCAACATCTGCATCAGGCAAGATAGAGCCTTTCTATCTCTCCCTCCTAATCAATGGTCACAAATTGAGTAACTGCATAATTGATTCGGGAGCTTCTGATAACGTCATGCCGGTAAAAGTCACCCATGCTTTGGGCCTCACCCTTACCAAGCCTTTTGGCAGATGTTATTCCTTGGAAACCAAGTAGGTTCCATTGATTGGTCAAATCAAAGACGCACAATTTGCATTTGTGGCATTCCCAGAGAAGAGAGTAAAGATGACCGTCCTCGTTGCCGACATTCCAGCAGCCTACGAAATTTTGCTGGGGAGAAGCTTTTGCAGTGAAGTTGGTGGAGAGATTCATATGGACTGGTCTAAGGCTAGAATCCCCATCAAAGGTGTAATGCAGACCTTGGAGCCAGAATCACAAAAGAAGTACTTGGTTACTAGCTCTGAGGACCCCAAAGCTCAAATTCTTTTTGAATCATCAGGAATGGGGAACTATTTCTTGTCTACCGAGTCTGACAAAATGGTTGTTCTCGCTCAAGAAGAAGATCTTAATAAGATCTGGACTTTGCAGTTTGATGGCAGCTGCGCAACCAGTGGATGTGGCGCCGGAGCCATGCTAATATCTCCCGAAGAGGAGATTATTCCTCTCTCTTTCAAGTTGCAGTTTTTTAATACGAATAACACTGCTGAGTATGAATCTTTGTTACTCGGCATGCAGGCAGCAAGAGAGAGAGGGATCAAAAATCTGAGAGTACAAGGTGATGCAGAGCTAGTCGTGAATCAAGTTAGGAGGATATATCAAGTGAAGAATGAGAGGCTCAGGCATTACCGTAACGCAGTGTGGGACAACATTGAAGAGTTTGATGCTTTTTCAATTGAATCCATTCCAAGAGCTCAAAATGACATGGCTGATTCATTGGCTATTTCAGCATCCCTCATGCTCCCTCACCCAGGTTTGAAAACAAACAAATACACCATTGAGGTGGTTTTCCACCGAGTGTGCCAGACAATTCTCAGCATTGGCAAGTGTTCAACGATGATAATCAACTCATTGCCTTTCTAGAGAAGGTGAATTTTTTTAAAGAATTACACTTTGAAGGATCTACTTCCACTTTTCGTGAATCAGTCACCAATCAAGACGATGAATCAAGGGAACGACGGCATATGTCATCTCAAAGGAAATAAAATTCCAAAGGGCCTGGTTTCTCTAGAGCGGCTGTTTGACAGGCATGATTGTTTTGTGAAAAAGAAGAGGTGAGATGATCCTGACTCATCCCCAGAAACCGAACCGGTCAATTTAGGTTCGGTAGAACACCCGCAGTTTGTGAACATTGGAAAATGTTGCATGCCAGAAGAGAAGCGGAAGTTTGTCAAACTGCTGAAGAAATACATGGATGTATTGGCATGGTCCTATGCTGATCTAAAGTCTTTTAAGCCAAAGGATGTCTAGCATGACATCCCGTTGAAAGAAGACGTTAAAGCCTTTCATCAGAAGCAGAGGCATTATAATCCTAAGATCTCAGGTACTATCCAGGCTGAAATTCAGAAAATGCTGGATGCAAGAATCATTTTTCCTATCCATCACAGTACTTGGGTAGCAAATATTGTGCCAGTGTGCAAGAAGAATGGTGAAATACGCATATGCGTAGATTTTCAAAACCTGAATCAGGCTTCCTTGAAAGACAACTACCCCCTTCCTATAATGGATCAAGTTCTACAAGCAGTCACTGGATCGGAAATGTTGTCCATGCTTGATGGTTTTTCAGGCTACAATCAGATTGAAGTTTCACCTGAAGATCAATTTAAAACAGCATTCACTACTCCCTGGGGTACATTTGCCTATAGCAGGATGCCTTTTGGCCTAACCAATGCTGGCGCCACTTTTCAGCGGGCCATGGACCTGGCATTCAAAGGTATGATGGGGAAAGTCATTGTCATTTATCTGGATGACTTGACTGTGTTCTCTAAACAACGAAGTAATCATTGTGATCACCTAGAGCAAGTATTGGCCAGATGCCGAGAACATGGGATTTCCCTAAACCGAAAAAGTCTATTTTTGGAGTCACGGAAGGAAAGTTGCTAGGGCACGTTGTTAGCAGAGAAGGAATGAAGATAGATGCCAAAAGAGTCAAGGCTATTCAAAGCCTTACTCTACCTACAAGTAAGACTGGCGTTCATTCTTTTTTCGGAAAGGTGAACTTTCTCAGGTGTTTTGTTCCCGAATTTTCGAGAAGACTCGTCACATATTGAACATGATGAAGGGGTCACCAAATTTTAGATGGAGCGAGGAAGGGAAAATGTCATTTGAGGAAATAAAAGTTTCCGTTGCTCATGCGCCAGTTCTGGTATGTCCTGATTTCTCCAAGGACTTTATTATGTATAGTTATGCATCCGAGCACCGTGTATCGCCATCTTGATGCAAAAGAATTCAGAGAATGTTGAATCCCCGATTGCATTCATGAGCTCTCCCCTTAAGCCTTACGAACTAAAAATGTCTCAATTGGAAAAGCATGCCTTCGTCGTTGTCAAAGCAGTAAAAAAATTCAGGTATTACATTTTAAACTCTCATACAGTGGTCTTTGGTCCCTGACACGGCAGTCAAATCAATTCTAACTCAATAGGAGTTAGGAAGCTTGTGAGGAAATTGGATTGCAAAGGTCCAGGAGTATGACCTGGATATAAAACCAACCAAGCTGGTAAGAGGCAAGGGCCTATGTCAGCTTATGGCTGAAAACAAAGATTCAGAAAACCCTGAGGAAAAGGATGATTACACCGATGAAGCACAAGACCGGCTGGAAAAACCCGATTCACTGCCTCTGGTCCTATTTGTCGCGACCAGTGATGAGTGGTATTCCGATATTGCTTTCTTCCTCACCTACAGTGAATGCCCAGCTCACCTAACTGCAAAGGAGAAGCGCACTATAAATCTCAGAGCAACAAAATATGTCATCTAGGATGACGGTTTATACAAACGTGGGATAGATGGTGTCTTCTTGCGATGTGTCGACAAGCCACAACAGGTGAAGTTACTTGAAATTTTTCATAATTCAGCCTGTGGGGGCCATTTCTCCTCTTCCGTGACAGCACACAAGATCATCCGAGCCAGGTACTATTGGCCGACGCTTTTCCAAGATACTGACCACGGGTAGCAGAAATGTGAACCGTGCAAGATTCGGTTGTTGGCAAGCCCAAGATGGCTACTTTTCCCCTCAGGCCGGTTGTTGTCAACAAACCATTCAGGTAGTGGGGAATTGATTTTATTGGTGCACTCAATCCCTAATTGAGTTCCAGACATACTTATGTCCTGACAGCAACAGATTACTTCACCAAATGGGTGGAGGCCATACCTGTTAAGAATTCCACTTCTGAGGTTGTTTGCAGTTTCATCAAAGAAAACATCATTGTCAGGTTCGGTGTTCCCAATAAGATTTTTGCTGATAATGCTTCTAACTTCTCCTCACGAGAAGTTATTAGTTTTTTCTATGAATATGAGATAACTTTGGCTCACGCCTCAGATTATTACCCTCAGGGTAATGGTCAGGTGGAATCCAGTAACAAGAACTTGGTGACCATCATATGAAAACTAGTGGATGAGAATCAACGAATGTGGCACAAGTCCTTATACGACGCTTTATGGGTAGATCACATTAGTCCTAAGAGGTCTCTCGGTATGTCACCTTTTCAAGTGTTATATGGCACTGATGCTGAGCTTCCCATTTCTACTGAAATCCCTGCTTTGCGCTTGGCATGAGCTATTGAAGATGAAACTTTCCAAAATTCTCTTGAGAAGAGGATCATGTATCTGACAGAGCTCAAAGAAAAGAGAGTAAGAGTGGTCAAAAATATCACTAAGCATCAAAATCAAGTCAAGAGACTGTTCGATAAAAAATCTAAGCAAAGAAATTTCTAGGTGGGGGACCTCGTCCTTCGTGGGATAAGCGAAGAGAGCCAAAAGGAATGCATGGAAAGTTTGATTCCCTATGGAGAGGACCTTTTGAGATCAAGCGGACTCAATGGAGAGAATATTTTCTATCTCTCATATTTGGATGGAACCGAACTCCCGCTTCCCTATAATGGGAAGCATCGAAAATCTTTAGGAAGTAGAGCTTGCTCTCTTCTTTATACTGATTTGCTTTAGTTGTGTGTTTGTTTTCGTCGTGTGTTTGCTTTCTGTTTGTTGTGTGTTTCCCTTGTTCTCCCTCCGGTCGCCCTTGTTTTTGACTCTCCAGCCCAATGGATAGGCACATGAGATCTGGGATTCTCTACCCCCGAGTTTGCTCAGGGATAGTCCCCAGAAAGAGCCAGCTGTTATCCCATAAAATTGGCAAGGGCAATTTTATAGATAACCATACCGAAGTTTTGTTCCGATCCCTCATTAGGGACCCCTTGCGTTCGGAACGTTGCAAAATCCCTTTTAGGAAATCTGGTTTTGAAACTTGGTCATTTTTGGTCTTTTGGCCAGTGCATGGAATGACTATGTAACTTCAACTTTTGATGCGCCCCCTTTAAATCCTTTGGCACGAGTCTTCTTGTGTCAACAGTGTTTTGGTGCACCTCTCTATGTTGAGGCTTCCTGCATGCGCCAAGGTGCATGCGCCTTCTGTCGACATATCTTTTGTTGCGCGCTTTTTGGTGCGCCAAAGGCACACATACTCCTCTGTCGACACCACTTAGGTGTGCCATGGCACACATATCTTCGTGTTGACAAGTGCTTTGGTGTGCCAAAGGGCACGTGTTTTCTCATGTCGACAACTCATTTGGTGTGCCCCTTTGTAAAGGTTGGTGGCACATTTATTGCTACCTTGCCTATATATAGGCGCGTCTGTCTTTGTCATTGTCACCGATAAAAACACGTGAGTTTTCTCTCGAGCTTGTCGCTGCACCAGCCCTGCCGCTTTCGAATTGATTTGTGGACCCGTTCTCACACTTTTTCATCGTTTATATCTGGGTAAGTGGCCTTCTGTCTTTCATGGATTTTGTTTTTGTGGTTTTTGGCTGCTAGGTGGGTTCAGTATGGATTGAAAAGAATAGATTATGAGTTTGCCTCCCCCTTGCTGTCTTTCCACATTTCCTCCTCTTTCCAGATCTGCTAGAAGAGGAAGCTCTATCCTAAAAAATGATAGTTTGAAAACCCTTTTGGTATAGCACCTCTTCATATCCTACAATGAACCTTGTTATAAAAGCTAAGCCATATGTGGAAACCCCTCTGGGAGAAAGATCAAACCTAAAAAAGAAAACTGTTTTCTCCTTTGGCGCATGAGCTCGCCACGCGACATCAAAAACAGTTGTGCCCTCATGGCGCACTTCCCTCGCATGCTGCAAATGCTTCCCATGCGCCCCTTGGCGCATCAAACTTGGATGCAACATAAAGAATTCCTGCGCCCTTTGGCGCACCCTGCGCCCATGTAACAACCCTTTCATATGCGCCAAGTGTTAAGCTATAAAGGCGCAGGCGCGTTCCTCATCGCAGCAACATCATGTTGTGCAAACCCTCCATGCGCCATGCCAAGTTCCCTTAAAGCGCTAAAAGCACATGTTACACAAACCCTATATGTGCCTTTGGCACATAGAAGTTCCATGTAACATAAAAGATACATGCACCACGGGCGCATCCTGTTCCCGCATAACATAAAGATTTCGTGCGCCCTTTACAAAGTGCATCCACATGGCGCACTTGTCCTTGCAGCAACATAGCATGTACCCTGCAGTGTCTATGCGCCATGCACCCTTTGGCGCTGATTTATCTCCTGCAACACCCTTTTCCTGTGCACCTTGCCTATTTAGCTCTGCAATCTGTAATATTCATGCGCCATGCGCCCTGAAGCCTCAAAATTGCTAACTCTTTCTTCTGTCAGCATTTCAATGGAAAATCAAGCAGCTGACACGGCTTTCTTCGATTGGGTTTCACGTCTTATTCTTGCAGATCAGCAATTAAGCTCAGAAGAACATATGTCAACATCAAGCAAGAGACCCACCAAATCCAAAGGCAAGGCCAAGCTTACAGAGGAAGAAATGAAATATAAGTATCAGAGGGCCAGAGGTCACTTTTGACGTAGAGTCCATCAATAACCTGCTGGCCTGTCGGGATTTCATCGGGTTCCTCATAGAAGCGGAGAAAGACTATTCCAAACTCCCAGAGAAGCTCATGACGAGAAGGAGGCTTGCGAGGTGATCAAGTGAGTGAAATAAGGATCCTTCCTAGGATCAACTAGGGTCTATGATCAGCAAGTTCATGGAATACCGCGCTCAATTCCACATCTCGTCACCTGAGTAGCAAAAGCAGGCTACTCCCTTTCGGTCGCAGGATGATGATGATGAATAGTGGCTTCTTCTTCTTCTCTCTCTTCTTCAACTTCCTTTCATTTAAATATCTGGAGTATGTTGGCACAAATGATGACATCATCCATGTTGCACCATGGGATGGTGTCATCCATCAAGTTGTCAAAAGTCAACACGACTTTAAGATATTTTGTATCTCCTTGTAGATATTTTGTAAATATCTTTGTAAATAGGTGGTTGGCTCCTTTTTGCCTTCTTTTCTCTCCTTCTTCTATAAATACCCCAATACTTGTTGTGGTGTGCATGAGTGAATATCTTTCAGATGAAAAATAGAAGTAAGGAGAAAAGACTTTGAGCTTTTTGTAACAGAAAGAATTATTAATACAATATTTAGACTTTGTGCTGAATACATGTGTTATTTGCATTGGATCTTTCTTACGTTAGATCTGTGTGTTTGTTCTGTTGAATTTACTTCTGTTTTATTGTCATTTATTCATCAGTATTGCTTTGCTCATTTATGTAAGTAGGTTTGGCTCTGTTTACTACCAATCCCAAAACATAAACCCTCTGACCTTTCTGCTTTGGAATTCATTTCTTTTCTCCCTTCGGACCTGCTCTTCCTTCATCCTCTCTTTCATTCCTTTCTTTTCGCAGTTGGAAACACCCTACTGGGATGAGATCCCAAACCCCCGAAGGCGGAATATTGTGAGACTTGCACAGATTCCTGCTGGTAGAATAGCAATAAACCAGTTTCACTTTGCTGACTCAAAGAGGGGCTATGCCCTGCACACTGTTGGCTCGTTTATCCATAGATCTACCCAAGCGACAAATTTTCGGACCAACAAGTTTTTACATGGAATTAAGTATGAGCATGAATATTACAACTCTGTAATGACTAGGTAATGGAATGGATCAACTCAAATAATGTAAATCTTAGCATTCACATGGGGATTGAGTATTTGATCTTGGTGTAAGAATAAGTCGAGGCATGGGGTCTCTTCATGCTCACTAAGGAGATCATTAAATAGTTATGGGAAAGGCCGAGCTACTCAGTAGGGAACATATTACTCGGCATTGAGATAAAAATGTGACCATGTGATGGATCAATCCACTAAAGGTTCTCAAATATGGTGAGCTTATGAGTGAGTGAATTGACATCATTCATGGAAGGAATCAATTTCTGAGTGACTTGAGCACTGGAAAATTGAGTCACCATCCACTCGAGGCATGGGGCCTAGTCATGTGAAATGTGGAGCTCATAGCCATGAGGAACTCGGTCATGGATTGAAAGTGATGAACTCATAGATAGGAAAACATGTTTTTGAACCGATGGACATCACTTCAAGTGGAAGATTTTAGAGCTCATGGGAATTACAGAGATTGAGAGCCAACTCATCAAAGTGGTGCGTAGTGAATGACATCAAATTTTCCACTTTATACTTTCGTAGCATGAGATTCATGTAAGACTTAGCATGAAAAAAATGGAAATATTGGAACAACTTGTCATGGGGATGTGTAGTGCATTTAGGGCGAGTCAGGCCAGTCATTTTGGGAGCTTGGGTCTACCGATGAAATTTACCAATTATTTGGGGAATTGAGACAAGAAAGCCAATGGTATTTCTTTGAGTTATTAGTCAAATAAATGAGAAGGTGTAAAGATATAGAGTAATTCATTGAGGATTAATCGATGATTGCTTAGGAGATAAGGCCACGAGATAATGCAAAAGTTATTTCCAACGGGTTAGAATTTGATGACTCGGTGGGAGGTCTACCTTTATAATGCCACAATGGCATTAAGTGTGTAAATTATATGCCAACTAACATGTAAAGAGGTCACCATTTCTTGAGGAGAATGTGGTTAGTGATTTTCGGAGCTATGTAGATGGTTGCATTTCGGTGGGAATGTGAAGTTCATTAAACCAAAGCCAGGGATAACAAGAATAGATAATGAATGAATCGACAAATGTAAAGTGTGGATGTTTTGATTAAAATATCAGTCAATATGAATTATAAACATGTGATGTGAACCAAGAAAATCCTATGAAATTGACACGGTGTTCGAGTATGGAACTCATCGATGAGCATTGGAAATGGTGAGGAGTCATGTTATAGACTGAGCTAGTCAAGAAGAGATTCTAAGCTAGAACTATGTCGAGTTGCTCATATGATGGAGTTGAGCTCATTGAAGTTCTCACGAGTTAAGCACACAAACCACAAGTATAGGTTGAGGGATCGTTCACCCAAGATAGGATGATTCGAGGAGCTTGGCATGTTCGCCAGGAAGTCTTCAAGATAATGAACTAAAAGATAAAGCTCAATCGATGCACTTGGCTAGTCTTGGATGACTTAGTCAGTAAGGAGGGTCTCAAAATAGAGTCATAGAGGACATCAATGGTGATCTATCAACAAGGGATCATCAAGGAATGTCTCGGCTCAAAATTTAGGGAAGCTCACAGCCATCTGCCAAGTGATTATGATTTTAAGAGTAGCTTGATGTGATGAGCTTGGTTAGTTTCAAGCAAGTTACCAAACGAAGAGCTCGATGGTGGAAGAATTTTGGGTTTGTATATCTGATTTGTGAGGTAACATGGACCTGCAAGTTGATATGCACATAACAAATTCATTGGTCAATGTGTTGGGATAGAGTGCGACTGAGAAAGATGAGTTAAGACCGAGTTGGAGTTGCATGATATATGAAGGAACTTGGCATAGGGTTGATGTGAGGAAGCTAATGGAGCTCATTTGATGTGATGAAAATGGATCTTTAAGAGTAAGGATCTCTACGTGTGATCTCAGATGAACCAAGTTATTCATATGGTGAAAAAAAGAGTTCGAAATAATGAATGAAATGGCGGTGAGATTAATGTTAATGTAGATTTCTCGAGAGGATAGTGGAAGTCATGATCAGGTTGTCGATATAGACCTCGATGGTGAGCTCAGTATAGAATGGGTTTCATTTTGTATTTGGAGCTTGGTCACGTTGATGAAAGAGCTCGACGTGGAACATAAGGAACTTAGCTCATTCATGGCAAAGTAGGAGTTCAACTTAGTGGTGAGCTTGTTGAAGAGTAGTGGTTGCAGCGATGGGAGCTCAACTCATTTGTGGTGAAGGACGATGGAGCTTGACCCCAACTCAATGAGTTGGCTCACCGAGCCAACCACTGAGTTGAGCTATTTTTGACCATTTCTCATTTGACCCCCTCCTCATGCCAAACTAGCGAAAAAGGGTCCATCGTATTTTTAAATTAAATTAATATTTATATTTTAAATATTTTATTAATAATATTTATTATTATTATTAAAATATTTTATTTAAATATTATTTTAATTAATTGAGAAGATTAAGTCAAACTAGGCATTAATGATACATGATGGAACCTTCTAAAGTGGTTCAACCAATTGTAATAAATACATCATGTACCTTCAATTTAGGAAGGGAATTTATGAATATTTCTCTCCTCTCTCTCAACTTCTTCTATAAATTTAAGCTAGAAGATCATTTAGACATGTTGGAAAAATTAGACTTCCGAGACAAGTGTATAAATTTTTCGAGAAACCTCCTTCTTCTACAAGTTGTCCTTATATGTTAAGAAAAGTTGTAAGCCTCCTTTCAAGACTCGTAATGAAAACCATTTCCTCTTCTAAATGTATGATGCATTACCCATGTTATTAAAGTAATAAAAGTGTGTGTTTTGGGACTAGTCTTGGTCCTTTCATCCTTTTATTCTTATTTTTCCTCTCTCATGCTTGCAAGTACACGTGTAAGTTCAAGTTTCTATTACAAGTTATTAGATTTTGTGCTTATCAAGTGGTGGAGTATTGCATACTGATTGAGTTGTGGTGCTTGTTCACCCTTTTCAAGTTCATCATTTTTCACTAGAAGACTGATAGCTTGTTTCTCTAATCAAGTTCAACAAAGGGAATGCATGCTTCCTAGTCTATAGCATCGTGTACCCTCTCTAAGTTATAATAGGTGAAGTTGACTTGTGGTGCTCACACCCTCTTCAAATAAACCCTTCCTGAGTATAGGAAACACCCTTTATTTGGTGCATCACCATCCCCTAGTATAGTTTCATTTCTACAAATCTCTTTCCCTAAAACCCATGAAAATGTTAGCATAGGACTAGATAACCATTTTATTACACTAAGAGTAGTACATCACTTAATTTAGGAAGAGGAAGTCAGCCTTCTCCGAGGTTCACCTTGATCCCAAGTCCCGTAGCTTGCGAGAGGTGATCCTATGTGTCCCAATCACACCGAATGTCTTATTCACATTCGGCCATTCAAAGGGTGCAGTGATTTGGCGACAACACGGGTCAAGGAGGAAATATATAAGATGATCACTTCATGAACGATTGAGGTTATGGAGGAATCATAGTGGATAAGCCCAATGGTCATCAATATCAACAAGGATGGAACAATAAGGATTTGTGTTGACTAGAGGGACCTAAATACAATATGTTTCATTGATCCTTTCCCAAACCCCTTCATTGAAAAATTATAGAGGGAGTAGTCAGGCGTGAGGTCTACTCTTTCACGGATGGGTCCTTAGGGTATCACTAAGTCATGATTGCAAAGGAAGACTAGATAAGATCAATTTTCACCATCGAGTGGGGAACCTTTGCCTATACGGTCAAGCCTTTTGGATTGATAAATGCACCTGCTATATTCTCTCACATTATAGTACAAACATTTTAGGACTTCATCCACTAATTTATGCGATCTACCTAGATGACTAAATTGTGTATGAGTGGTAAAATACCATTGTGACAACTCGAGGCTAATGTTTGAGATATGTCGGCAGTTAAGCATATCCCTCAACATTAAAAAATGTGTCTTTTCCACTCTATTTGGAACCTTGTTGGGGCATATTATATGTAAGGAAGGCTTACTAGTGAAAACAACCAAATTTGTAGTTATTGTGGGATTAGAGTAGCCTACTAGTTAGAGCAGCACAGTGCGTGGATTTCTTGGGCATATGGGGTACTAAAATAAGTTCATCAAAGGATATACCAAGATCATCACACCCTTGGAAGAATTGCTAAAGCACAAGAGCAATTTTCATTGGGGAGAGGTGCAGGAAGGTGTTTGACACTTTGAAGGATAGACCTTAGGATAAGCCTTTTCGTGTGCATGTTCATGCTTTAGGAAAATCCATTGGAGTAGTACTAAGACACGGTCTCGTGAGGGGATTTTTGATCACCATTTGTGTTTTATAAGTAGGAAGTTGACACCAGTAGAACAAATTAACACAACTACCGAGTGTGAGGCACTATCAATTATCTACACAAAGACATAAGTTCAGAAGTATCTGCTAGAAACACCTTTTATATTCTATACAGATCACATGGCACTAAATTATTTCGTAAATAATCCCATTTTGGAAGGGCACATATGTCGTTGGGTCCTATTATTTCAAGATTTTGAGTTCACAATGGTTGTAAAACTAGGAAAATGTAATTTAGGACCTAACCTATTATCGAGAATTGACTCGGGAGAGGATGTGCGAGTATTGAGGATATAATGCTAGACATGAAACTATTTAGGTTACGGTATGTGCCCTCAAACTTAAAATATATCATAGTATTCTTGAAAATTGGTGTGGCGTTAGAAGGGATGAAGGTTCGGAGAGGAAGGATTTAGTTATACGTGCAACACCTTACATGTTGATTAGTGGATATTAGTATTAGTTAGGACGTGATAAGGTTTTGCGCCAATGTGTATTGGAACATAAGCACATGGAGATTATGGAGGAATTGCATGGTGGGATTACAGGAGGGAACTATACATGAAATGTAATCGTATGAAAGATTCTACTCGCAGGCTCGGAGAGAAACAATATACCAGGATTGTATTGAATTTTGTAAGGCCTCCAACCATTTTCAGTGCCTAGGAAAACCTAGAAAGAGGGATGAGATTCCATTAAGGCCAATAGCCAACATAGATCCATTTGAAAAGTGGGAAATTGACTTTTTAGGACCAATTTCTCCATCTGTGCAAAGGACTGGTTCGAGGTATATCATTACTTGCACTGATTACTTAACAATATGGGAAGAGGCAATGCCTACAAAGGATTTCACTACAACGACAACTACTAGATTCTTACGGGAAACCATAATCAAAAGGTATGGATGTCCTTTGAAATTTTCAAGTGATAGGCATACACATTTCCTTAATGAAATGGTCTAGATTTTGTTAGTAAAATTTATGGTGGCCCATCATAAGAATACCCCTTATCACCCTCAAGCAAATGGAACTACTAAGGAATTTAACAAGATAATAAGTCACATGTTGACCAAGATTTGTGATGTCAGAAGATAGGATTGGGATGAAAAAATATCGGTCATTGTATGGGCATATAGGACAACTTACAAAAAGATTGAACAAGGACAGATTGTTTGAGTTCGTGTTTGGCATAGAGGCTGTTTTTTCCGTTGAATTCATGTTACCATCACTGCATATAACATGCATATGAGGTTCATATGATGAATAATCACTCAAGGAAAGGATTGAGAGATTGATTTAATTAGACAAAAGGTGATCAATTGTTATATATATTCAAAAGAATGAAAAGGCTAGACAAAAGGAATGACATGATCTTCATATAATGAACAAAATTTTTGAGATTGGGCATATGGTTTTGTTGTATGATTCCAAGTTTCTACGCCATCCTGGGAAATTTAAAGTCCATTCGTTGGGCCCTTACATCATCTTGTACATCCTTGATTCAGGTGCATGCCAGTTACAAGTGATGGATGGGACAAAGCTACATGGCCATTTCAATGGGAGTAGGCTGAAGCCCTATTATAAATAAGCCTTTCTGGTGTTTGTAAATAAGGAAATATTTCAAGTTAGATTAGAATTTCCCTTTATGAATTTTTCTTTTCATTGTGTTTTCCTTTCATATTGTTTGTTCCTTTCTATTGTTTTGTTTTGCGCCTTGTGCACCAAAGAACCACATAATTTTGAAGGCTTTTATGTGTAGAGGACTTGCACATCTATTTTAGTGTGGGGTAGAATAGTGTGAAGTCAATTATAAGTTGGTAGTAAAATTTAAATGTCTTGGTTGAAGGATAGAAATCGTGTGGGAAAATAGTGAAAAAGAATGAAAAGGCTAGACAAAAGGAATGGCATGATCTTCATATAATGAACAAAAATTTTGAGATTGGGCATATGGTTTTGTTGTATGATTCCAAGTTTCTACACCATCCCTGGGAAATTTAAAGTCCATTCGTTGGGCCCTTACTTCATCTTGTACATCCTTGATTCAGGTGCATGCGATTACAAGTGATGGATGGGACAAAGCTACGTGGCCATTTCAATGGGAGTAGTCAAGCCCTATTATAAATAAGCCTTTCGGTGTTTGTAAATAAGAAAATATTTCAAGTTAGATTAGAATTTCCCTTTATGAATTTTTCTTTTCATTGTGTTTTCCTTTCATATTGTTTGTTCCTTTCTATTGTTTTGTTTTGCACCTTGTGCACCAGTAACCACATAATTTTCAGAAGGCTTTGTATGTGTAGAGGACTGCAGATCTATTTTAGTGTGGGGTAGAATAGTGTGAAGTGAATTATAAGTTGGTAGTAAAATTTAAATGTCTTGGTTGAAGGATAGAAATCACGTGGGAAAATAGTGAAAAAGAATGAAAAGGCTAGACAAAAGGAATGGCATGATCTTCATATAATGAACAAAAATTTTTAGATTGGGCATATGGTTTTGTTGTATGATTCCAAGTTTCTACGCCATCCTGGGAAATTAAAAGTCCATTGGTTGGGCCCTTACATCATCTCGTACATCCTTGATTCAGTGCATGCCGATTCAAGTGCTGGATGGGACAAAGCTACCTGGCCATTTCAATGGGAGTAGGCTGAAGCCCTACTATAAATAAGCCTTCCTTGTGTTTGTAAATAAGGAAGTATTTCAAGTTAGATTAGAATTTCCCTTTATGAATTTTTCTTTTCATTGTGTTTTCCTTTCATATTGTTTGTTCCTTTCTATTGTTTTGTTTTGCGCCTTGTGCACCAGTAACCACATAATTTTCAAAAGGCTTTGTATGTGTAGAGGACTGCACATCTATTTTAGTGTGGGGTAGAATAGTGTGAAGTGAATTATAAGTTGGTAGTAAAATTTAAATGTCTAGGTTGAAGGATAGAAATCACGTGGGAAAATAGTGAAAAAGAATGAAAAGGCTAGACAAAAGGATTGGCATGATCTTCATATAATGAACAAAATTTTTGAGATTGGGCATATGGTTTTGTTGTATGATTCCAAGTTCCTACGCCATCCTGGGAAATTTAAAGTCCATTCGTTGGGCCCTTACATCATCTTGTACATCCTTGATTCAGTGCATGCGATTCAAGTGATGGATGGGACAAAGCTACGTGGCCATTTCAATGGGAGTAGTGAAGCCCTATTATAAATAAGCCTTCTGGTGTTTGTAAATAAGGAAATATTTCAAGTTAGATTAGAATTTCCCTTTATGAATTTTTCTTTGCATTGTGTTTTCCTTTCATATTGTTTGTTCCTTTCTATTGTTTTGTTTTGTGCCTTTTGCACCAGTAACCACATAATTTTCAGAGGGCTTTGTATGTGTAGAGGACTGCAGATCTATTTTAGTGTGGGGTAGAATAGTGTGAAGTGAATTATAAGTTGGTAGTAAAATTTAAATGTCTTGGTTGAAGGATAGAAATCACATGGGAAAATAGTGAAAAAGAATGAAAAGGCTAGACAAAAGGAATGGCATGATCTTCATATAATGAACAAAAATTTTGAGATTGGGCATATGGTTTTGTTGTATGATTCCAAGTTTCTACGCAATCTGGGAAATTTAAAGTCCATTTGTTGGGCCCTTACTTCATCTTGTACATCCTTGATTCAGTGCATTCCAGTTACAAGTGATGGATGGGACAAAGCTACGTGGCCATTTCAATGGGAGTAAGGTGAAGCCCTATTATAAATAAGCCTTTCGGTGTTTGTAAATAAGGAAATATTTCAAGTTAGATTAGAATTTCCCTTTATGAATTTTTCTTTTCATTGTGTTTTCCTTTCATATTGTTTGTTCCTTTCTATTGTTTTGTTTTGCGCCTTGTGCACCAGTAACCACATAATTTTGAGAAGGCTTTGTATGTGTAGAGGACTGCACATCTAATTTAGTGTGGGGTAGAATAGTGTGAAGTGAATTATAAGTTGGTAGTAAAATTTAAATGTCTTGGTTGAAGGATAGAAATCACGTGGGAAAATAGTGAAAAAGAATGAAAAGGCTAGACAAAAGGAATGGCATGATCGTCATATAATGAACAAAAATTTTGAGATTGGGCATATGGTTTTGTTGTATGATTCCAAGTTTCTACACCATCCTGGGAAATTTAAAGTCCATTCGTTGGGCCCTTACTTCATCTTGTACATCCTTGATTGGTGCATGCGATTACAAGTGATGGATGGGACAAAGCTACGTGGCCATTTCAATGGGAGTAGGCTGAAGCCCTATTATAAATAAGCCTTTCTGGTGTTTGTAAATAAGAAAATATTTCAAGTTAGATTAGAATTTCCCTTTATGAATTTTTCTTTTCATTGTGTTTTCCTTTGATATTGTTTGTTCCTTTCTATTGTTTTGTTTTGCGCCTTGTGCACCAAGAACACATAATTTTGAGAAGGCTTTGTATGTGTAGAGACTTGCACATCTAATTTAGTGTGGGGTAGAATAGTGTGAAGTGAATTATAAGTTGGTAGTAAAATTTAAATGTCTTGGTTGAAGGATAGAAATCACGTGGGAAAATAGTGAAAAAGAATGAAAAGGCTAGACAAAAGGAATGGCATGATCTTCATATAATGAACAAAAATTTTGAGATTGGGCATATGGTTTTGTTGTATGATTCCAAGTTTCTACGCCATCCGGGAAATTTAAAGTCCATTCGTTGGGCCCTTACATCATCTTGTACATCCTTGATTCAGGTGCATGCCGATTCTAAGTGATGGATGGGACAAAGCTACGTGGCCATTTCAATGGGAGTAAAGTGAATCCCTATTATAAATAAGCCTTTTCGGTGTTTGTAAATAAGGAAATATTTCAAGTTAGATTAGAATTTCCCTTTATGAATTTATCTTTTCATTGTGTTTTCCTTTCATATTGTTTGTTCCTTTCTATTTTTTTGTTTTGCACCTTGTGCACCAAGAACACATAATTTTCGTAAGGCTTTGTATGTGTGTAGAGGACTGCACATCTATTTTAGTGTGGGGTAGAGTAGTGCGAAGTGAAGTATAAGATGGTAGTAAAATTTAAATGTCTTGGTTGAAGGATAGAAAGCACGTGGGAAAATAGTGGACGAGAATGGTTGGTGTCAGGATAAGGCTTTATAAAGACCATGTATAGAGAAGGAAAAGTGCGGAAAAAAATGATGTAAGCAAGGAAAAAAATTGGGTAAAGGAAAGACAAGGTGCCTTTAACGCCATAGACATGTATGTAAGAGTCTTCGGTTAGTAAGGATTTTTTCACACCAAAAGGTTGTAAAGAGTTTTTCGTGTAGGATTGGGTGCGTGGGTAAGGGTGCTTAAGGTCGATTTAGTTGAAAAATATGCATTTAATGCTAAGTACATTGGTAGGTGGCATAAAATTTATTTATGGAAAGGAGGAAAAATATACAAGTATGAGGTTAGGTGAATCATTATTTTACCTTGTTATTATGAAGTGGAAGATCTCTTACAAACTATGTTATCTAGAGAGATTTCTATGAATGACGAAGAATCATAAAGATCTAAGTGTGTAACTAGGTTGATCTGCGAACTAGAGTGGAAGGAGTACATGGGTGTGGGGAGATTTCTTTTGGAGTATGCCATCTTGTGGAATGGTTTTTTTAGTTAGGGTTTTGTAGCTAGGGAATGAAGGTAGGAGGATTCTTTGTGGAGTTGAGCCTTAAAGTTGAGCAGTGTAGTAGAGTTAAGAAAGGAGGAATTTAAGTTTTAACCTGACAAGTAGAATGACACCAAATAAGGTAACCATCTCACTAAAGAAATAGAAGGGAAAGGGAAAAGGAAAATAAACTGTTGCCATCGCTAGTTCCAAAGAAGAGTGGTATGTAGAAATGCAGTACCCAAATGGAGTGTTTCTAGAGAAAGAGTGGTAATCACACTTAAGGAAGATGGTCATAAGTGACTACAATCATCGCATGAGCACTACAGAAAAAGAGATGGCATTGGAACTAGTTTGTCTAACTAACAAGAGGACACCATAAGGAATTTCAGTCTATAATGATGAAGTGAAGGTGAAGTCTGGAGAAGGTAGGGTTGCTGCAACTATATGATTTTACCTATTATGGCAAGCCCAAGTGGTTATACTAGTGGGTGATGTTGTGCGTACACGAAGACCACTTCTATTTTGCAAGCCACAAATTGTGCATAACTCCTCAACTCATACAAAAAAAATTGACCTGATTTATGAAGGATACTCCATAGATAATGACTTGGATGATAAAAAGGCCACCAATAAAATTGTGGAGGATTATGAATACAAAAAGGGTTTGTGTTATTTTGATATCATAGATATCCCTGAACCTGTTATGAGAATGGCTATGTAATTGGCTACCAATCGATTGATCAAGAAAGGTTGACATAAGTGAATAAGGCATGGATGAATGTATCTTTGGAAGATTTTTGAAGGCACCATTTACAAATCATTCACCTACATTATAGGTAAGATCATTAGCAGTGTGCAAGGAGAAAAGATATTATTTGAAAAAATTCTCCTCACCATCATATTCTCAGAGATTGGGGTGCCCAATGGGCCAGAGGAGTTCATATGGGAGTACTCAGAAGAAAATCCCTCACCCGCGAAAAGGTTTGAGAAATATATTTGTGAGACCATGACGACCTCTCACAAGGTGCGCCTAGAAAAACGGTATAAGTGGATGCGCGATGCATTCAAGGAAGAGTGGAGGTTACCTTAGAAGTTTCCTACACTCGTAGATGGGGAAGTGGATTTTTTTGTATATCAACATTTTTGTATTGGAAATTTCACCTTAATAGATGGGACTAAGAGTCCATAGTGTAAGCTACCAATTTATTTCACTACGTAATAATTCCAAGTAGGGGAAAACCATTTTAAGGAGGCTAAGAGACTAAGGTTTGACCTTAATGATGTAGATCAAGACCACTGCGATCTATGTCGAAAGCTCGTATATCCAAAGAAGCATGCATATGTGGAGAAGTATGTCTCCCATGAAGTATAGATGATGAAATCATTAACGCTACCGATTTCCTGGAAGAACCAAAACAAAGGTATATCTACACATAAGGCCAAAGTTTCATAAAGGTGTATAATTGGTAAATTATATCTCCATTCTAGAAGACCTCACAGGAAGAAAGAAGGATCACGCCAAAGAAGAGGGAGAGAAAAGAGGTGCAAGAGAAGAAGGCACAAATTGTGCAAGAAGCACAATCTATGGGTGTTTCGGAAGCAAGCACTAAGCTAAGAACTTATGTACACAAGAAGAAGTCCCCAATTAGAAGAAATAACCTAGAAGAAGATGCGCTAGAGAAATAGGATCCCCTCACATGAGAAGAGTCATCAAGGAAGGATTCTCCCATTTGAAGAGAAAGAGGGAGAAGAGTCTCCGATACTAGAATCACTAGTTAGGAAGAAATAGAAGGTGACGAAGAAGGCAGACTTAGAGGAAATGGAGGGCTTAGATGCCTTGTGGGAAATAAGGATGATGATGAGGATGAAGAATTTTATAATCATCTCATCTATGATATACATGATTTATAGGAAGGAAGCAAAGGGAATCATGATGAGGAAGAAGAATATGCTCAAGGAAAAGGGGTGAGTGATGAAGTAAACACATGAGATAAGAGGACCCCAAGCCTCACCAAGGAACAAACGAAGAGGATGCAGGAGAGAGAGAGAAGTAGTAGGCATCATAAATAAGTTAGTGGAGTAGGAAGTAGAGCATAGTGTAGATGAAGTGATGAAGGAGATTGAGGAAGAAATTGTTGGAAAGGAGTATGGCAGCATGGGTGGAGATCCTAATCTAGCTATGAGATTTCCAAAGGCTATGTGCATAGGTGGGAAGAGTGTGGTGGTAGAACAAGGATAAGGAATGGGTTACATCAATGATCCAAGAAAGGTTCTACAATTACACTTCCAGAGCACCATGCCATTAGAAAAATCCTATCCATGCCCTAATTTGATGTAGAAGGTACATACCCATGAACCAGAAGATGCTATCTTGGGTGTTTGAATCCCATGTAAATGAACCTGAGTTTGAGGTAAGCCAAGGGATTCTAATGAAGATGCTAGAGAAAAAGGGATAAAACCGTTGGTTAATGCTCAAAAATTGTTAATTAAAAAGTCTGTAATGCACTCAAAAAAGTTTCAGTTGAGGTTGAGGCCATAATTTTTAGGAGGAATGATAGGGTGAGATTTCTAGAGGTGGATTTGGAGAAGGAGGAGGAGCTTGTTCGAGAAAAATAAGGACTCGAAAAAGAAGAACTGATCACCACACAATTAAGGTGTGAATTTAAGGAGGAAAAGACATGGGTGCGTGAAGTATACAAGAAGATAGAAATGATTACAGATGCTTTTTTAAAGAATTCAGACCTAGCGCGACTAAGCAAAAATATGAATCAACCTTACAGGTGCCTAAAGGATTTGACTTGCAACCTCACTATGGAGAGGCATCCACTTCCCTTAGAGTCCATAGAAGAAGGAATGGCATGTTAAGAGAGAGAAGACAAGATGAAGGTCGAGGGATTTTTCTCAAAAGTATACCAAACTCTTTCCCGATGTGAAGGCCGTTTCACAAGTTGTTGAAGCTACCTATGATAATTTTGTTGATAGAGATAGAGTAACAAGCATCTTGGTCATTGCACATGAGATGAAACTAAAGGAGTTCTAAGAGAATAATAAGAGCATAACAGAGTGGGATATGATCCTAGCCAAGGTGGAGAAGAAATCATAGGCTATCGATACTTGCAGGCTTAATCAAACACCAAATGAAGGAATTATATGCCGATCACCCACAAGATGAATGCCCTTGAGGATTTAGGAAAACAAATAGAAGGAATTTTTGAAACAATGAGCACCAAGGGGTAAGGACTAAGCTTTGAAAAGGTAAGCACCCTAGTAGGAGACCTCTATTAATAAGCACAGAGTGAGGTTAATGCCTAAGAGAAGCTAGAGGCGGACATAGGAAAGGATTTCCCTCTCCTCCTTCAACATTGAACATGTTATCCTTCATTTCCCCATTCTTTCTCCCAATTCTTCATTCCTTCAATCTCTTTCTAACTATTCAGAGCCCACCATTATTTATTCATTAAAGAGAAATGTTTCAGAGGATGGATAATAGGCCTAGTGTGGGGTGATGTTGGGACTCAAAATATTGGCTAAGTACAAGAAGGCACATGGGTGCACAGGTCCTATATGAAGAATGGTGCGCAAGGTAAAGGTGTGCATGATAAGGTTTTAGAAGGGTTTAACATAACCCAAGGTACGCATGCAAGGAATAGGAAAGGGTTTTAGGACTTAGCCATATTTGGTGATTAAGGAAGCACATGAGAAAAACATGATCTGACTGAGCATGTGAAGTGGATAAGGTGTCATCCTAACAACTCAATGGTTAAGGAAGGAATATTACATGTGATTAAATAATCCGAGAAAGACATCATTTCGAGAAAGTGGAGAGCTCAAATAAGAGGAAGCATGCTCCATCAAGGATCACATGGACACTTGAAACGATTAGGAATATTTTAGTGGCAAATTTTTGTAAACTCCTGAAAATCATGGATTATGGAAATTTGAAATGGTGAATATTATGTTATTTAGAGTCCACTTATTCACTAAAACATTTAGTTGACATGTCCCTTATACTATTCCTCTTGCCTAGATTTAACACATATATAGGAGGTTATGAATGTAATTCGCCACCATTTCAAATCATATCATGTGTATATTCGCTGAAGTAAACATAAGAAAATCCTCAACCACCAACACTAAAATCTAAAATCGATTCATCCAACCATAAGGCATCTAACTTTGATCCATCTAGCCTTGACTCTAAAAACTTTGTAATCTAAAACGTCCAACTCTATTCCATCTAACCTAAGTTGTCTAACCCCCTAGCCATCCAACACCTAGCCATCCAACCTATAGTTGTCCAACCCTTAGCTGTCCAACCCTTTACCATCCATTCTCAGAGCCTTGGAACATAAGAGCTGCCCCTAAGGCCCTAAGCAGTAAGCAATCATGGATACTAGAAATCAGGGCAAGAAGATTACAAATTCAACAAGTTCAAAAAAGGGTGCTAATACTTTTCTTGGCTATTTTGGAAAATCACAAAAATGAAGTCGGTTTCTACTTCGGCTGAAAATATTGGTATGTGGCAAGTGTTATTTACTAGTTATTTTATCTTACAAAATTTAATAATTATGTTTATGATATTGTTCTTGGAACTCTTTGACATTTGTACTCTGTAAAAATTTAACTATAGATAAGATTAATACTATATAAGTAACAATTTTATAAAATTATTTGTAGACGTTTCAGAAATTCCTTCACAAAATAATCAATTTATAGATATTGATGATCCAATATATGTTGAGGAAAACATTCTATCCCTTGATGAAATAGAAGTACAAGAAAATTCATCAAACTCTCAGGATACACCAAAGCAAAGGAAGCTTCTACTCCAAGGTCTATTTCTAGAAAGAGGAGACATGAGATTCAAAATATTTCTACTGATAGCCTAGATGCAGAAGTTGAATCCCAAGGAAAAAAAAGAAAATATGTTAGAAGAAAGATGGAAAACTGGACAATTGGAAGGAAATTCCAGTTCAAATGGGCTGCAAAATATCCTTTTATTGAACCTGTGTACACTAAAAATTATAATGATGTTCCAACACAATTTCGATGCAAAATATGAGGTTGGAAATAGGGGAAGGATCACACGATGCAGCTCAAACTAGACACAATTGAAAAACACTATGGGAAAATATACATTTCCCAAAAGCTCAAGGATGGTAGCATAGTCAGAACACATAAATGGAAAGATGTAAAATATTTTCTACATGTCAAATACGTAGAAGAGTACAAAAAGGAACAAAAATGTATCAAATATGTAAATGAAAAAGGTGGGACCATAGTAGAAAAATTGAGCAAAAATATGGAGGTAGAAATGCAAGCAAAGGGTATTCAATTTGCAACCATATTTCATATAATGAAAAGGGGAAGACCGATGTCATATTTTGGAGAAAATAAAATGTTGTATCAAGTTATTGGTTTAAAGAACGTTCCTCAATCTCATTGGTTAGATACTAGCGGCTGGGAGATTGCAAAATGTCTATCTCTGGTAGAGAAGAAGGATCTAAAATTGTGTGTTCACTGCAGAGTATGTTTCCTTTCTTTAGATGAGGTTACTACATTTGATAAAAATTCATGGATATGTATTCATGTTTACACATTTGCTAAGGAAATGATGAATCCACACCTCTTAGAAATTCATAAAATGACAGAGAATTACAATTATGAGAATATTTATAAATTGGTGGTATCAAATCTAAAGGATATCACTAGAATGGATGACTTTGCAATTGTAAAAATTAGTTTGTATCAGAACCGATGGTGCAACTATAATGTAGGGAGCTAGAAATGGTATGTTTGTTACAATTCAAAAAACTATTGCTCTGTATATGGTTGTTGTCCACTACATGGCTCACAGAATGAATCTCACCTATAAAATTGTGATCACATTTGAAAATGTAGATAAAGTGGAGAAATTGATACGTGATCTCCATGCATATTATTCTTGTAGTCCTAAGTGATTTTTAGAATTTCAAAAATTTTCTATTGGACTAAAGAGGGAAAAAAACTTCTCAAAGATTTAGATACTAGATGGATATCTATGTAAAAATCTGCTTCTAGAATATATGATGAATATCCTTCATTGACATGATTTATGTTTAAATACCACAGGGATGTAGATAAAGCTAAAGATCTATTGTGTTGTCTAACTAACATAAAACTTTACTCATAGTTTGTGGTATTTTTTCCATGTTGAGGGAGCTTAATAAGAATTCTCAAGATCGGTCTTTCTACATTATAGAATTTATAAGACTTAGAAAACATGTTTGCTGGAGTCTAGAAAGTTTATATATTTCTGATGGGAGTTTTCAGGGTGCTACTTTTGAAAATTGGAATGCATTGATGATTTGAAAAATTCCTTGTGCTTCTTAAATTACAATATAAATGATCATCTATGTATAACAAAGACACATGGAAAAGAGATTCCACTTCATACATACCAAAAAATAATTGATATGGCTAACTTAGAAATAGAAGAAGTAAAAGTGAAATGAAATTTATATGATGCAGTATTAATCGAAACAAGGAATAAGTTGATAAAGATATCTGAATCGTTAGCTAAAGAGATCCGAGGAATATTCAAAAATGATAAAATAATTGAAGCAATGAGAGTTGTAAATCTGCGATTCTGGAATTTGTTTAGTAGAAAACCTTATGCATCTATCAGTCCTTTATTTGTCAAAAACATGGGTGATATTACTGATCATTTTGTAAGATGAAGAGATAAATGGAGTTTTTGTAGAAGGAATTTCTGAAAGAAAAATACTTAGTTCACGTTAATGGATTTTGATAATATAATGATACGATAAGTTCAACTTCTACAAAACCCACAAGATTACGGTTCCATGAAAAGGATTTGGAAGGATATATGTTCTACTAGTATTCTAAGTGAAGATTTGAGTGATGATATTAAGTTGTATGAGCTCGGTCAAACAATGATTCTCGGGTTCTATGGAAGATGAGAGGTTTTTAGTGCACTATCCTTTCTAAAGTCAAAATTTTGAAAGCAGATTGGATAGGAATATAGAAATCTATCTCAGATTGTATGTATTGAGTTACTCAGTGGAGTATTTTCCTTATGATAGAGCACTAGCATTGTGGAATTCACTAGTAGAAAGAAGAGGAGTAAGTAATATTCTTCCTGACCTAGGGGATCGAGACAAATCCACAAATCATGCTACAATTGATTTCTAAGACACAAATGAAATTGTTCCTCCGGGACTACTCGAATTCACATAGATTTCATTTCTTATATACATTATTGAGACTACTTATGTACTTCATTTAGTGATTACAACTTTCAATAAATGCAATATTATATTTTTCATTATTTGATCCTTCTTCATTGCAACAATGTCATTATCTGGTTCAATTATGCCATTTTTTTTTTATGTTTGGTTTTCAAATTTAGACTGAAATAAGGACACATTCATCTTTTATATCTGTTAATTTATTTATTTTACATCTGCAACAATTCAGAAATGTAAAGAAACAAAATAGTGTAAATTTAAGCAACATTTATGTAAACAATAGAAAAGAAACATAGTTTGTATTAATATATAGTAAAATTATACAATTCTAACTTCCAAAGTTCTTTTGAAATTGATTTCTCATGTGGCAGATTACTTTATGAAAAATTACAAATTCATAAATCATTGTTGACCAATTTAATTCAAAAAAGGGGTTGTTATATCATCTCAAATCTTACGGACAAGTACTGTCATATAAGGACACATTATGAGGTCATCCTCTTTTCTACCTATGATTCTAAATCATAGTTGTCCTTACATCCGCCACATAGAATAAAAAAATAAAAAGGGTTGGCTACTATCTTTGAATTCCTACGTCGTGTCAGAATTGTGATAACACACTTGTCACATAGTGAACTTTACTAACTTATCAAATTTTATGATGCAGGTGAAGGTTTTTATTTTTCCTACGTAAGATATGGATGAATAACTCCGATGCCCTGAAGATCTCCTACTACAAAGATTGATGTTTTCTTGTATATTCACTTATCCTGCTACATCTCCTACTGAGACAAAAGTGTTGTATCCGCATCTATCTTTTCCTTCAATAAGATTTTTGGATCCATATTATGCTCCTTTATTATCCTTCTCAATGTATTATTTTGTTTATTAATAACAATGAGTTTTTCCTTCAACTGTATAAAATAATTCAGGATTTTGTGGGCATTCTTCAAATGTGCTTCAAAAATAGCTGCTTCTTTCTTTAAATTTTCATATTTTTCCTGCAAAATAGAAATATTAAATTTTTAGTTTATCAAATAATATTAAATAATATATTATAGTGGTTATAATATTAGATAATTTTTAGTTTTTCATGTAAAATTAAATTCCCACTCACCACAGCTTTCTCTTTTTCTGTATTTTCTATTAAAACATTAGTCTTGTCTTTAGACCATTTGTTGTAGTAAGCCTGTGCTTCAACATTGAGATTCTCCAATCTGTTTAGCATTATGTCTATAATTTCATCATTGTAATAATTACTATGTGAAATTGTCCCTAATTTACCTTTGTTTAGCAAAACATCATGCCATATTGGTTAGCTCTCTATGAAAGTGAACATTGAATGCCTTTGAACATGATTATGGTATCTAGTATTTATTTATTTTATCAAAAAAATTGCTCTCCTCTCCCAAGACCGCACCAAATCCACATCAAACATTAAAACCTCTTGAATTTTTTCCCCATGCTATCTAATATCAGATTTTCTAATATAAAATGTGTTTTTTCATCATCTGTTTGTGGAGAATCCCTTGGGGGAGGAGGAGAGTCACTACCCTCTATTCCATGCACATTTTGTTGTTAAGGCAGAGTAGATTGAATCATGTCATGGGTGTAAAAATAGTTACTCTTGTCTGCATCCCCACTATTGAAGCCTAAATACTCCTCATCAAGGAGATGTTGTTAAAAAGATGTGTGGTTATTCTGATTAAAACACCACCTAGTGACAACCAGAAATTCAGTTATAGTAGGATGAACTGTTCCTTCTGACTCTGCATGAATCCTAATATTCTTTCCAAAATTCCTCCTTTGTGTTTGTGCTTGACATTTTGATGGAATTGGTGGCCTCATTGCAAGTGTAAAATGACCTAAAGCCATATTACCTACATGAAGAAAACAACAAATTGTTAGAATATAAAGGTTGGGCTTTGTAAACGCTAAAAAATTGTAAGGAAACAATACATGCAAATCAAACTACCGTATAATATACCTTGCATAGATGGAGACACAATCGTGACATTTTGATCTCCACACCCGTAATGAGTTTGATCTTCATCATCCATCTTAGTAGTTTCTGAATACAATACATGTAGAAAAGATCAGTAGAAATATTAGAATACATAATCTATAGTAATTGTTTGAATTTGTAATTCATATAAAAAGATAACTTCATTATTCATACATGTAGTTAAATTTTATGGTAAACATGTTGTGCATACGACCCCCTAGGTCAATTTTGACAAGGTCTTATTGGTGTTGATTTTGCTGAATCCATGTCATAATCAACAGATACCTGGAGGGGCTTTACCTCTAGCAATTGCCTCCTTATGCGATGTTGTAGCTATAATTTTTCTTTGCAAAATAAAATCATACAATTATTATTTTATTTTAAATATTCAAATTGAAATCGTTATAACAAGTAAAAATAAAAGTAACTATTACCTATTGTTCTTCAAGACTAAGACGTAGCTATAATTTTTCTCTACAAAATAAAATCATAGAATTATTATTATTTTTTAAATATTCAAATTGAAATCGTTATAACAAGTAAATAGTAAAAGTAATTGTTACTGTTGTTCTTCAAGACTAAGACCAATCATCTTATCATTGATTGCAGTAGGAATCTTATGCTACGTCAATTCGTAGTACGCTTCATTATAGAAAGAAAGAATAAAATTGCAACAAGAAAATACAATCCTCGATTTATCAGTTTGATTAGCTTTGCGGGCATGGGAGATATCTGATTTTATTCTGTTGGACAAATAACTACACCAATCGAATTATTGACCTACTAGTGTCCGTAATAAATATTGAACTACCCAATATGGAATGTCTGTAGATCTTCCCTGTAATACAATCCTGGCCTGAAAAAGTGAAGCAACTGCAATAAATAATTTGTTTGTAATACCTTGTAGAAGAAGGCCTCTTGATGAACGATTAAGAGGAGATACAATTATAGAAAAGAAATGTTAGATCCTATGTGTGGTTGAGTAATGTTAAGAAAAAATAATTTGAAAATAATAAACTTACCATCAACCTGTACATTGTAATGAGACTCCAAAAACTTTTTCTTCGTCTGTAAGGACAACCTCTATAGTAACATGTAGCTTATTTTTGAATAGTAAACCTGTTAACCGATTCACATCCTTGGGTTTGATAGAAAAAGAAATTTTATGATTTTTCAAATGCATGAAAAGAATGGAAAATTTCCCATCATTGTCATTGTAAGAGGAGAGTAGGTAATTAAGGACTGATGTATCAGTGTCGAATTGGGGCATGTTCACAAGCCCAAAAATCTCGATTTTTCGAACCAATCCTTTGGAGCATCTTTTACTTTTAGTAGAGCTAAAATCTGTGGGCACATGAGGTTTTTGTATTGAAATTTGGGTGTAGGAATAGATGTGGTACTGGCCATTGCTGAAATTTGGGAGAAGTGAAATTTGGGTGTAAAATTGGAGAGCTCAGAGCACTGGAAATTTACATATAAAAGTGAAAAAATGAACCTTGAAATGGTATTTATAGGGCCTGGGGTATCATTAATGAACATTAAATACATTGGTAACAATGCCCAACCCACACCATCCAACCCCTCATTCATCCAACCCACCCATCCAACCCTCATCGGTCCAACCCACCACGTCCAACCCTTGTCTGTCTAACTCCTCACACGTCCAACCCACATGACCAACCATTTCCCATCTATCCCCTTCCCATCTAACCCCACCCTATCCAACTCCTATCCATCCAACCCACCCATCCAACCATTTCCCTCCAACCCCTTCCCATCTAACCCCTACCTCATCTAACTCCTATTTGTTGAACCCATCACCCAACCATTTCCTATCCAACCCCTTCTGTCTAATCCCCACCCGTCCAACCCACCCATCTAACCCCTTCTTGTCCGACCCCCACTCATCTAACACACCCATCTAACCCACCCATCTAACATACCCATCCAACCTACATGTTCAACCCACCCATCCAACCCACCCATCAACTCACCCATCCAAGCCACCTATCCAACCTACGGCAAAAATTGTAAAAAACAAGGGAATAATGCTCTGTGAAATCGCCTTTTCCATGAAACATTTTTTCAAAAATTCACCAATGATTTGAAAGTTGATTTATGAGATTCACCAATGATTCGAAAGTAATTTTTCAGAGGGGTCTTCTTAAAATGAACCATGCAACCGATCTATTACTTCGGGAAGGCATGACGGTGGATAATAAAGATATACATAGAGATTCTCAAGTAGAAGGAAAGGATGGCTTATCGAGAGGAAAAATATTTGAGAAAAGTATGTGATCAATAAAGCATCACATAACGATTGAAGAGGTGAAGCTCTGTAGAAATAGTGATGGGTTCTATGGATTATCATTAAGAAGGCTATATGAGAGATGACATATCTAGAGGGATGGGTTTGTGATCATTTTTTAAATAAGGGAAACGTGATTAGGAATTCGATGCATGAACCTTATTTGTATTGATACATTGATCTGTTATGGCCTTAAGAAATGTAATGTGGTTATTGAACTAAGATTAATGAGGAATATATGGTTTTGTTCTAAATATACAATGTTCATGGGTGTAAACCCTAGTGCATCTTATTTATATAATGAATCAGATCTATTATCTATTTGATATTTCTTTTGTTTTCTAAATGAATGCATGTTTCTATACCCTTTTCTAAGTTTCTGTCATTAATCAATGTATTCCCACAAGAATCACATAAAGGAGGGGCTTGACACCAACGCGTGCCTCGGTGAGCACCCTGTACCTAGTGGGTGATAATGTAGCACGCATGGGATTAGAATTTTTGTCTAAGGGCATGAAAATGACTACAATTTCCTCATTTTTATAGATTGGATGAAGATATACTAACAAGTATTTCATGGTCTTAAACCTATGTTTCAATGCACTTCTAATATCTTCCCAACATATGACAAACCTCGTGGGTAGCATGTAGAACCATTTGAAAAAAATTTCTTGGAGTGACTCCAAAAAGATCCTAACCGACATATCTTTATCCATAATGCCTAATACACCGCAAGAGTTGATAAATATTACTACATGTTCTTCAAGGAGTTGAGAACCATCCCCTTTTATTTTTGGAAAGTTCTTTTCTTGAGCCTCTTGGTAGCTCATGGAGTGGTTGAGTAAGGGCGAGTGGGCTAGTGTTTCTCCCCATGGTACATTAGGCCTACGGACCTCACGATCATGATCAAGATCACCCATTTTGTTTTTGTTTATAGCTTCTAACCTCTCTAAGGCTGCGGTTTCTCTGCTTTACTCTTTCATTCACCTTGGCTTGAAGTTTTTCAATTTATTTGAGCTAAACTCTTATTTCCTCTTCTTCTTTTGCTTCTCTTTCTCTAGCTTCTTCTTGATCTCTAAGTCGGTGAAATATTAAAGATTCTCATTGATGTATGGGAATTTACTATCTTAAGGATTGATAACACTCGGGTCCCCAACATGACCAATTACTTGATGAAAATGATACCTCGAAATTCTTAGCATCTATTGTTTTCTTTGAAACTCTTCAAAAATAGGGTTAGTTTTTCCTCCTTGTCTCTGTTTCTAGGTAAAAATTAGTTTTCTCTAAGTGGCCTTATTGCTGGGATCTAACAGAGACACTCCACTAACCCTGTGGAAAAAGCTTCTAGATATCTATAAGGGAGGACATTACTAGAATATTAGGAAAGGGAGTGAAAAATTAAAAAGATAATCTAATGCTTCAAGTAGAAAATCAGATACTTGCATACACCAACCAGAAACTTCATTACATGCACTTGAATTTAGAAGAAAACAAATCTACGTAACAACAACAAGACCAAATAGAGTTTGATGAACACAAAGTACCACTAAACCCCTCAGTCAAAAAAGGCTAAATTTCCTTCTTATTTTATTGAATCTCAGGAAAAAATTGTACATATCATAGAAATGGAAGAAATTTTGAGTAGGGAAAATAGAAGAAATTTGCTATCTCTTTGCTCTCTTCACAAGGATATCTCTCTCATGAATTCACAAAAAAACATTCCAATATCTAAGAAGTTTAAGAATATTTTAGAAGTTTTCTAAGAAGACCATCAAATGAGGAGCTAGTTATAATTTATATAAGAGGATGTGTTGAACCCCTGGAATAATGACAAAGTATAAAGGCATGTGGGCACAGGATCCCGATTCATGGATGGCACATAAGGTAAAAGCACACAAAAGAAAGGTTTAAGGAGGAAAATAGTGTGCATGATGCGCGACATGTGAAAGGAGGTTTAGGACTTAGCTAATTTGAGCGCCAAAGGTAGAACACGTAAAAAGCATGACCGGTTACATGTGGATAAGATGCCAACCCGTGCAACAGGTTGCCCAGAAAGAACATGTGTTGGATGGAATCTTCTAGAAGATCATCAAGAGATGGAATGGAGAGCTCGGGCACTGAAGGAACATGCTCACATGGAGGACCACATTCGACAATTGGTGACAGATATGAGGGCACGGTAAGGCAAGTTGGTAGCTTGAGCAAGTGATAAATACAAGTTCCTACCACGAAAAAGAGACATATACACACACAAAGAAGGATATATCATCTAGATATACATAGGGAATAACGGGTTAGAGAGTGGGAAAAATCCCTATAGAATTGTTACGAGTGGATATTCTTGTTTAGGAAAGAATGTACTAAGCATGGAGTTGTTATTTTTATTTATTTTTAGCTTAGTTACATACATCCGGTGGTGCGCATATCGTGTTCTGCTCTCTGTGACACTCTATAATAAACCAATGAATATATTGAGGTTACCTGTTATAAATAGATATGAATATCAATGGGTTTAATGTATATTTCATTCATATGAGTTCCCTTTCCTTTCATGCTACAAATGAATGGTTGTATCTTTCTTTCTATTATAGTATATGTTCTGGAATCTGTTAAAGAACTCGAGTCAAGTGACCGCAAGGATCGGAGGCCGTTCTGAGCCCTATGGTTCTTGTATGTATCAAATTATTTCCTAAATACTATTACACTAATCATAGATAATTCTTCCCACTAAACTCACATAAAAGAGAGACTCGGTACTGCGCGTGCCTCGGGTGAGTTCTCATATTGTTGGGTGATAGGCCGGTGCGCATGGGGTCCTTTCCTTTTATAATGGGGGTAAAATTAAATACATATTGGTTCTATTTTGGGACCTCTTTTCGAATTTGTAATGGGATATAACACGCATCATGATCTGTGTAAAGAGTAATGTGATTAGTTAACATTGGAAAATGTTGAATCATGGTTCAAGAACACAGAGGATGAATTTTCTCGAGAGATTTAGTACTGGACCTAATTTTAATACACGTAGATGGGTAGAAGAGAACCTCTACCATAATCTATATGAGACTTTTTTTGCTACTTCCCAAGAGATTTATATGAATGTCTTTCAGCTTATGTGTCTAGAACAAGATAGCATTATAGAACTGATGTGTGGGTGAAGAAGACTACAAAGGTTACAAGATGCGAGATCTCGACATGGACCCCATGTAGATCATTGGTGGAGAGGAGTAGTAGCTAGCTACACTCTAGAGTATGCCATCTCTACGTATTCTTGTCCGGAGGTTGCTGAGTTTGAATTTTTACGAGAACCTAGAGGAACATTTCTATGTGTTATTCCTCTAGCTATGAAGATATTGATGGTTACCATGAGTTTAGAGGTGCTCCCAATGACTGGCTAAACCATTCTAAGTGCTAGGTAAGGAAGCTTGGGTGGAGGAAGATGGCAGATGATGCAACATAGAAGGAGAGGGAAGAAAGACAACTCAAGTATAGCGAAGCGTGTGAAAGGGAGATTGCTAGATGACGCGAGGCTGCTAGTGTGATGGATTTATGGAGACAGACGTTACGGGAAGGAGTTGAGGCTCATGTAGAGGATGTGGAACCTGAGCAGTATGTGCTACCCCATCTTGGCAAGTGCATAAGGGGAGACCCTTCTTCGGGCTTTCTAGTGAGAGCTTGTTGCATGTAGAAAGGAGAGTCATTGGTGTATATCTAAACCCACTAAGTGACCGAGCCACGGCGCTTGGTTTCTCGAACCGGGAAGAAGTATTGATCCGATTGAAACTAATGGAAGAGACAAATCCACACCTAGGAGATATAATTTTTCATTTCCTTCTTATATGGTTGTGCATATTCTAGTATTTGGAGGATTTTTTTAGACAAGGGGAAAGTGTACAAGCTTTTGGTCTTACTTGAGGAGAGGCATGGGACAAATTAGTGGTAGCGAGGTGCTATCACAAAATGTTGGCACACAGTCAGTGGGACCATGGGAGTGCTTGGCATAGCTCCTACATGCCCTATTAGACCTAGTGGTTCTGGTGGATTTGGTGGCTCTGGAGGTACAGGACCTAGTTGACTTGGTGGATCAGGTGATGGAGGAAACACCAGAGGGAACCAAGGCTCTGTTTTAGGATAAGGACTCCAACCACCACCTCAAGTATTCTTTGAAATGTCTCTACATTTTCCAGATTACATGGGCATTGAGAATGTTGTGGAACATGTTCACAAGTGTGAACTACTATGATACGTGAAGGGTATCACAACCCCAGAACGAAAGGCTAGTCAATTTGCAACCAAAATGCAAGGGTGTGTGCATAGCTGGTATAGAAAGCATGACCCTCATCAAACGGTGGTGGACTACACTGCTTTAAAAAATGAATTCCTAGCAGAGTTCCACATTCCTAAGTTCAAGTAGAAGAGCATCAACACTTTGAAGGAGATTCAGCAAGGAATGGTAGAGAGTGTGCAAGAGTATGATGTGCATTTTAAAACTCTCTTATCTAAATTTTCATGTGATATTCACCCTTCATAGCATGCACAGTGGATTTTGGAGGATTGATCACCCATTTTAGAAAGGCTTTGTCTCATAAAACTTTTACTGAGATCTGCGTGAAGCATTGGAGGTTGCTTGCACACCGATTTGTTGGTAGTATTGATCTTGGTGTTAGCCCATTCTTAGAGGATCATATTGTTGTTATGGCTAAATAGTTGGAAAAATTATCTATGAACTTAGTCCATGAGACTTGCAGTGGTTTATGGTGCTTAGATTGTCGGATAGAGGGGAACGTTAAGGATAATTTCCCCCAAAGGATGGTACACATTGTGATGGTAGATTATGAGATCTGTCATGGGGACCACGATGGAAGTAGATGTCCCTTACTATAGCACATGATTAGGAAGAATGTAACTTGTTATTATAAAATTTTCACCTCCACAACCCATGATACAAAGGACTGTAGGCTCATTGATTAGATTCATAAGGCCATTGATCATGGGGTGTGCCAAACCAGCATTGCTATTGGTTCTAAAAATGATGATCGCCATTATGAGGAGCGTGCGAGATGGGGGTGCGTGTGGAATAGGTTTTAAGGAGGATTCCATGGACAAGGTAACCATGGAGGAAGAAGTGAGTTCCCATGTGGAACATGTTTAACTATGGATCTACAAAACATTACAAGCGTGATTGCCCGGGCTTTTTTAGTGCTCATGGTGTGAAAAGAAGCATAAGTATGAGGAGTTCAAAGAATTATTTGAGCATATGAATCAGCAGCACCGGAAGGGAAAAGGAACTTCGATGGTCAACATCAAGAAGGTGGACATATAGTGGATGCCTAGGTAACACAAGATGAAGGCTTTGATCTGTCTTGGTAACAACAAGGGTAGAATCCACTCACAAAAGGGAGGTACCAAGAAAAAGAACTTGGTTTTAAGAGAAGAGGTCATTCATGGAAAGTATCCAGACCACGCACATCATAAAGAGATATATCAGGACACCATGGATGTTATTCACACTTGCAAGGGAGATCAAAGTGTCTAAAGGAGCAATCCATGAGTGAGGAATAAGGAAGGAGAGTTGAGGTGCAAAAGGATGACATGGATGAGGTCAAGGAGGTGTGTAAAATGCTAAGGCGGGGAGAACATCATTCCTTTGCTAGGATCATGGTTGAGAGACAAGGTACCACATGCTGGAGAAGAGCATGAGAGATAGGTCTTGCATGTGAACCTTCCCCCTCATAGCCTTGACTATGACAAGGAGATTACATTGAATGTAGTTCTGAGATGGATGGTTCCTCAACAATATATGCATTCACACTGGTATGGAGATTACTATTCTAACTTTGGATGCATGACATCAGATGGGGAGACCTACATTACAACCATCTTCGAATGTGTTGTATATGGAAAACAAGACTAAGGCAATGCCCATCGGTGTCTTAAAGGATGCAACTATTACTATAAAGGAGCCAAGTTTACTGGGGACTTCAAAGTCTTGGCACTCGCCGAGGCGGACAATTTCCCAACACTAATTGGGTGCCCTTAGTGTTACAAAAATAATAACCTTTAGTTCAACAAAGGGTACATCAGCTTTGAAAACAAATAAGAATGGGTCATTATACCCCTGGTTGATGGGAAGTTGACACCCTATATTGAACCATTGGGAGAAGAAGTTTTGGACAAGATTTATGTGCGCTCAATCAGAGACCCTGAGATGGTACACCCTACTAATAGAGTTATCCAGTTTGAAGATGCTCAATCAGTAAGTGATACCACCAGTCTGGCTTGTGAAAATTGGGTGCGTGGAACTTACAAATTAATGGGATGACATTTGAGATGGTCTCGTGACCAAGGTAGCAAAGGGGTGCACTATTAGGCACCTTGGAGGAAAAGAACTGCCAAAGTATTCAGAAGGATCCTTCCCTGAGATCTTTCTGCAGGAGGTAGAAGCTCAGTGGAAGAATGAGAAGGAACAAAGGGAGATGTTAAGTTATGTATTACTTGGCACCACAGGCTTTTAGGTGGGCCACACATCGAAGAGCCTTTTAGAGTGGCACGAGGTAAGAATTGTTATCTTTGTCATATTTTCTAGGAGTAATGTACCCACCATCATCAAGGACTTCCATGGGAAGGAGCCCACCTCTTTCCATGTCCAGGAGTGTGAATGGGTTTAGATAGAAGGTGTAGAAGCTTTCCCACCATCCCTCTAGGTAAAAAGTTATATTTTACACTACGGGGTTATGTGCGTGCATGGTACATTCATTCGAGACACGCCGCCAAACAAGGAATTGGAAAGAGCTCACGAATGACCTTATTCAAGCCTTTGAGTATCAGAGTACCAAACCATGATTTGATAAGGCCTTACAAGGTATCAAGTGCCTTACCATGGGGGATAGTGCCAGAATGGAAGATAGGCTATTGGAATTACTAGGTGAACCAGGATTGGAGGTGCGCTTTGAAGAAATTGAGGAAACATAAGAGTTACAGCTTGAAAATGCATGTTTGGAAAAAGAGAAGGGAAAGTTAGTATATGTGATTGATGGAGAGGAATCAGAAGGCTTAGATGTTATCCATTCTGTAGGAACACATGAGGTAGTTGATAGTGTAGATGCTTGCATGTGTGCCTACCAAGAGCCATTAAAGACAAAAAAATTTAACATCGGTTCGGAGAAAAACCGAGGAAGCTATTTTTAGAGATTATTGGATAGAGAAGGAAGTATCAAAGATCATTGATCATTACACGAATTCGAGGATTTATTCCCGTGTGGGTACCATGATCTCAAAGGTGTTCATTATTCCTGGGGAGATGAAGATAAAACTAAAGGAGGGATCATTGAGACAATGGAAGAATCAGAATGGATAAGTCCGATGGTAATTAGCATCAAGAAGGATGGGTAGATTAGGATTTGTGTGGACTATAGGGAATTGAATGTAGTTTGTGTCATTGATCCATTCATCGAAGAAATTTTGGAAGGAGTCTTTTGGTATGAAATCTATTCCTTTACGGATGGATTATCGGGATACCACCAGTTCGGATTACAAAGGAGGACCAGAAGAAGATAACTCTCGCCACCGAGTGGGGAGGTTTTACATATACTGTCATGCCCTTTGGGTTGAAGAATGCACCTGCTATTTTTTCACACATAGTGGTGCAAGCATTGCAGGACTTCATCCATAAATTTCTTCACTCTATTTAGATGATTAGACAATATATGATCTAGTTAAGGACCATTGTGACAACTTGAGATTAATGTTTGAAAGGTGTAGGAAGTTGAGGATATCTCTCAACATTAATAAATGTGTGTTTGTTACTCCCTTTGGGACTCCTTGGGGCATATCATATGTAAGGAGGGCTGCTTTGGTAGATCCCGCTAAGGTTACAATTATTATGGGCTTAAGGGAGACTACTAACCAGAGTGATACGTAGATTCCTTGGGCATATGGGGTATTATAGAAAATTCATTAAGGGTTATGCCAAGATTGTCATGCCATTAGAGGATCTTTTTAGACATAAAAGTTCCTTCTATTGGGGAGAGGTGAAGTAGAGGGCATTTGATACATTAAAATATATGCTTATTACCGTACCTATTTTACGTTTTCCCTCTTGGGACAAGCCCTTCAATGTCCATGTAAATACCTCGGGGACCACCATTGGAGTAGTACTTACAAAACCAGGTGAAGGGATTACTCGATCATCCTCTCAATTTTGTAAGCGGGAAGCCGACACCGATGAGAGCATAATTATACCATAACCGAGTGCAAGGCATTGTCAACGATCTACATGATCTTCAAGTTTAGACATTATCTTACGCAACACCCTTTGTATTCTATACCGATCACATGTCATTAAAGTATTGATAAACAATCCCATTCTTCAAGGACGCATATGTGATGGGTGTTGTTGTTCCAAGAGTTTGAATTCACTATTGTAGTGAAGCTCGAAAGAAGAAACAATGGGCATGATCATCTATCAAGGATTAATTTAGGAGAGGATGCGTAAAGTATTGAGGAAGAAATTCCAAATTCCCAATTGTTTAGGTTGTGGTGCGTGCCCTTGGATTTGGAGGAGATTACAGTATTCTTAAAAGAAGGTGTTACACCGGATGGAATGAAGGCATTGAAAAAGATGCGGTGGCCATACGTGTCGTGCCCTACATGTTGATTAGTGGAGACTTATACAAATTGGGACATGGTAAAGTTTTGCCTTGTTGTGTGTTAGAGCATGAGCACCTAGCCATCATGGAAAAATCACACGAGAGGAAGTGTGGGTGGGAATTACGCAGGTGATGCCACCATGCGCAAGATATTAATGGCATGATTATGTTGGGAAATATTGTACAGGATTTTAGAGATTATTATAAAGCATGTGACCATTGTCAACACATTGGCACACCAAGAAGAAGAGATGAAATGCCTTTGTGTCCTATACCTAGTGTGAAGCTTTTTGAAAAATGGGTGATAGATTTTGTGGGACCTATTGCACTAGCAACGCGTAGGACCAAGTCATGTTATGTCATCACTTACACGGATTATCTCACAACGTGGGTAGAGGCAGCCCTAACTAAAGATTACATGGCAGCAACAGTGACAAGGTTCTTATGGGAGAACATTATCATGAGGTATGGATTTCCATTGAGTTTGACCGGTGATAGGGCTACACATTTTTTGAATGAGACCATGAGGATCCTATTATCAAAGTTCATGGTGGCTCATCACAAGACTATGTTGTATCACCCACAAGCTAATGACACTATAGAAGCATTCAACAAAATCTTGAGTCATACCTTAACCAAAATTTTTGATGTTGGAAGACAAGAATGGGATGAAAAGTAAAAGTATCAAGAAGTGTTATGGGCTTACAAAACAACGTATAAAAGACTAAATAAAGCCACACCTTTTCAATTGGTGTTTAGCGTAAAAGCCATTTTTGGTTGAATTTATGTTACCTTCTCTATGAATAGCATGCGTAGGAGGATTAGCTGATGAACAAGCACTAGAAGAAAGAATTGATGAACTAATGAAATTGGATGAGAGATGATCACTTTCCTGTTGGAGCCAAACAGTGGAAAAGGCAAAGCAAAAGGCTTGGCATGATCGCCATATTAGAAACAAGAAGTTTGAGGTTGGGCAGATGGTGTTACTGTATGATTCCAAGTTTCTATGCCATCTTGGGAAGTTGAAATTCCATTGGTTGGGTCCCTACACAATCTCGTACATCCTTGATTCAGTGCATGCTAGTTACAAGTGTTGGATGGGACAAAGTTGCTGGACACTTCAATGGCAGTAGGCTAAAGCCCTACTATAAATAAGTCTTCTTGGTGTTTGTAAATAAGGTAGTTTTTCCAGTTAGTTTAGAAGTTTCCTTTATGCATTTCTTGTGCTTCCTTTTGCGTTGTTATTTTGGTTTTGTGCCTTAAGCACCCAGAGCCTTCTTGCTAGAATTTTTGAGTGTGAATAGGACCACACATCGTTTAAGTGTGGGGTCGAGAAAAGTGAATAAGTGCATGATTAAAGTACCAAGGAAGTTGTGTTGAAGAGCCTGAAGGCACTAAAGAAAAACTTTGTTTGAAAAATCCACATTAAATGAACAAAGTATGGGGGTAGGTAAAGTATCATTTAATGATCAGGAAAAGGAAAAACTATAAATAAAGGGTCGGGGCACTCTCATTTTTACTTTTTGAAAATGAAGAGTTGGATATATAAGCAAGTTATATGAGATAGGGTTTTCAGATTTGATCAAGTGGAAGATTTGTGTGATTAAAACATGAAGATCCAATTTGAGATTGCAAACTAGAAGGAATTACACGGGTGTGGAAGGAGTTGAAGACACACTATCTTGTGAAGAGTTTTTCCATGTTAGGGTTTGACAAACTAGGGCACGAGTTTAAAAGAGTTATATCACGAGATCCGAGATCGAAGGTTGGGAGAAGAGAGAAAGAGTAAAAAGAGAGGGTAGGAGTGATAAAAATACCTCGACCATGGCACCCAAGAAAGGAAAGGGAAAATCTAAGACTAAACAACTTAACTTGAAGTAGACACAAATGAAGAATGGTATGTAGAGATGCAATACCCAGATGGGGTGATGATGGGGAAGGAATGGGAATCCAACTTGAGAATTATACCTATTAGTGACTATAATCACCACACAAACACCGTAGAGAAAGAAATGGTGTTTGAATGGGTACACCCCACCAACAAGAGAACACCTAAAGGTTTTCCCATATTTGACGATGACATTAAGGTTAAATTGGTGAAGGCAAGGCTATTACAACTCTATGAGTTGCCTTATTTTGGGAAGCCAGATCACTTGTACCAGTGGTTGATGTCTCAGGTGCATGAAGACTATTTCCTCTTGCTGGGAAAAAGATGTATGTGACTCCCCAGTTGATTTCGCAATTTACAGGACTCATATGTGAGGGAGATAGCCTAGAAGATGACCTTGGCGACAAGGAGGCTATTCAAGAGACTGTCATTGAGTATGCCTATAAGAAAGGGTCACGGTACTATGATATTTTAGACATCAAGGACCCCATTATGAAGATGGTTGTGCATCTGGTGACTAAGCTAAATGGCCAAGAAAGATGGACACAAGTCAACAAACCTTGGCTACATTTCTGTAGGAAGATTGCAGAGGGGAATATATACAACTTATCCACGTACATTGCAGAGGATATTGTTAAGTGCGTGAAGGAAGGGGACATGATCCTCTTTGGCAATGTCTTGCTCACCATAGTGTTCATAGAAATTGGAGTGCAGACGCATTAGACAAGTTCATGTGGGAGTACCCAGCCGAGGACCCTTCACCCGTGAAGAGGTTCGAGAAGTATGCTTGTGATATAATGATGGCTCCCCATAAAGCATGGCTGGAAAATTGGTATACGCGCTTGAGGAATGCATTCAAGGTAGAGTGGAGGATCCCTGAACAACTCCCAACAACCACTAAGGAGAAGCTAAGTTTGTAGTGTACCAACACTACTGCTTGGGTAGATTCAAGCTTATTGATGAATCATGGAGCCCTTGGTGCAAGCTTCCTTTCATGTTCACTACCCAATACTTCCAAGTGGGAGTAAACAGATTTAAAGAATCAAAGAAGCTAAGGCTGGAACTAGGAAGGTTGGACCGGGAACATAGGGAGATGAGGAAGAAGCTGAATTACCCAGTGGTAAGCGCATGTACATAGAGAAGTATGTGTTGCATGAGATCCAAATGACTAGGCTGATGACACTTCCCATCGTTAGAGGATCTGCGGTGTGTGTGTACATGCGCATAAGGATGAAGTTCAAAAAGGGCACGTATTTGGAGGATGAAATATCCATACCTGAAGACCCCTTGGGGAAAAATAATCCAGCATCTAAGAAGAGAGGTAGAGGAGAGGAAGGAGCACCAAGTGTGCCGACTACTTAGACAAAGTGAGCATGCCATCTACAAGTGCCAAGCCAAGCACCTACATATGGAGAAAGAAGTCTCTAGTAAAGGAGAAGATGCCAGAAGTAGAGGTGCTTGAGCAACCCACCACCATGGAAGAATCACCAAAGGAAGAAGAGAAGGCCAAATCTCTTGATCAGAAGCCACCTCTCAGGAAGAAGCAGAGGGTGGATGAAGAAGTTGACTCGGAGGTGACCAACAACTTGGAGAAGTACTTGGGAAAAGGAGAAGCTGAGATTAAAGGAGGTGGCGGTGAGGAAGAAGAGCTTGAGAAGGACAAAGAGACTCATGTGTTTAGTTTCTATGACTCGGAGGAAGAAAACAGAGAGGAGAAGCAAGATTTTTATTTATGCAAAGCACAAGGACACACAAGATGAGGAAGGCATGAAGACATGAAGGAAGATGAGAAGAATGTAAGGAGAAGTAGGAAGCCATAAGTTTTACAAAAGAGAAGATTGGTGAGGTAGCAGAGTGAGAAGAGAAAAAGATGCTCAAATCCCTTGTAGACAAAGAGTTAGACCGTAGCACAGAAATAGTGCTTAAGGAAGGGAAGGAGGAGAGCATTGAAAAGGAACATGACAGCCTAGGAGGCTTTGCTTTGACAGTTAGCTTCCCCAAAGGTGCATGCTCGGGCAGGAGAACTATGGATATAGAAAAGAGGTAGATAATGGGCTATGTGGATGACACAAATAAGGTGTTACACGCATGGTTCCAAAGCACCGTACCCATGGAAAGGCTCCTAGCAATGGGGTCTTTTGAAAAGGATGACACGTACCCCAGGACTAAGAAGATGCTCTCTTGGGCATTCAAGTAACACATTGATGAGCCGGACTTTAAATTCTGCTGAGAAAGTGCTCATCTCGTTGCCAGAGTCTAAGGGAGATAGCCTCTTAGTAAATTCTCAAGAGCTTTCAGACGAGAAAGTATGCAATGCTCTACAAAAAGTTGCATTCGAGACCAAGGCTAGGATATTCATGCAAAATGATAGAATCAGAGCATTGGAGGTGAAGTTGGGGAAGGAGGAAGAACTGGCAGAGAAGGCCAAGATTTTAAAATATGAGGAATTAATCAATGCGTAGTTAAGGTATGAGTTAAAGGAAGAAAAAGTAAAGGTGTAGGAGGTTTAAAAGAAGGTGGAGTCAATCAAAGAGTGCCATCATATTAAAGTACCTATACCTAACACCAATCCTCGAGAGTACGCATCAACTTTGGAATGCTTAGAAGACCTAATGTGCATCCTCACTATGGAGAGGTGACCCTTGGCACTGGAATCTATAGAAGAAGTGATTGTGTTCTTGAAAGAGGAAGGCTCACAAAGGTGGTAGCACTTGTTGTCGAGTATAGCCAAGTACTTGCGAAGATTAAGGTCACTTCCCAGTCTGTAGAAACTGTATATGACATATGCACAAATAGAGATAAGGTGGTGAACTCCTTGGTTTCCATGCTTGAAGTAGAGTTGAAAGAGTTCTAATAAAACAACAAAGGGAATAGGATAGACAGGGACAAGGTTAAGCTAAGGTAGAGAAGAAATTAGAGGCAATTGAGACTTTAAGAATCTCAATTAAGGCCCAGTTGAAGGAACTATACCCCCAAATTACCAGAAGAATGGATAAACTTGCAGACCTGGGTAAGGAAATGGAGTAGATTGTGGACACTTTGGGTACCTAGGGAATTCGCCTAAGCTTTGATGAAGTGAGAACACTAGTGGGTGACCTATGCGAGGAAGGTGAAGGATGAGGTCGAAGTGTAGAAGAAGCTAGAGGTAGATCTATGAAAGGACTTTCCCAGCCTATTGAATTGATGTCCCCCCCCCATTCTTCATTATTTCCCCTATTCTTTCATTCCTTATTCATTTTGTAAAGTATAAGTCTACATCTTGGTTCCATAAAACAACTTGCCTCTTGGTCAACTAAAATGTTTCGAGGATGGAGAACAGGCATAGTGTGGGGGTGATGTTGGACGCCTAGAATAATGACCAAGTATAAATGTGCGTGGGCATGCAGGATTCCAGTTACTTGATGGCATGCAAGGAAAAAGTGTGTAAGAGAAAGGCTTAAGGACGAATATAGTGTGCGTGATCCATGAAAGGAGGTTCGGGACTTAGCCAATTTGAGCGCCCAAGGCAGAACACATGAAAAGCGTGATCGGTTGCACATGGATAAGATGTCATCTTGGCAACAAGTTGGCCCAGGAAAGAGCATGCCCAAGATGGAATCTTCTAGAAGATCATCATGAGATGGAGTGGAGAGCTCAGGCTGAAGGAACATGCTCACATGGAGGACCACATTCGACACTTGGCGATAGATCTGAGGGTGTAGAAAGGCGAGTTGGCAGCTCGGGAAAGTGATAAATATAAGTTCCTACCATGGAAAAGAGACATATACACTTACAGAGAAGGATATATCATCTGGATATACATAGGGAATAGTGGGTTAGAGAGTGGGAAAATCCTTGTAGAATTGCTTTGCTAGTGGATATTTTCGTTCAAGAAAGGATGTATTAAGCATGGAGTTGTTATTTTTATTTTCTATTATCTTAGTTACATACGTCCAGGTGGTGTGCATGAATGCGGTCTACTCTTTGTGACACTTTGTAATGAACCAATGAATATATTGAGGTTACTGTTATAAATAGATATGAATGTAAATGGGTTTAATGTATATTTCATTCATATGATTTCTCTTTCCTTTCATGCTATGAATGAATGGTTGTATATTTATTTTTGTTATAGTATATGTTCTAGAATTTGTTAAAGCACTCGATCCAAGTGATTGCAAAGATCCGGAGGTTGTTACGAGCCCTATGGTTCTTGTATGTCTTAACTTATTTCCCAAATACTCTTACACTAATCATAGACAAGTGCTTCCCACTAAAATCACCTAAAAGATAGACTTGGTACCCAAGCATGCCTCGGATGAGTGTTAAACTTCTGCTGGGTGATAGGCCGGTGTGCATGGGGTCCTTTCCTTTTATAATGGGAGTAAAATTGACTACTGAGGATTGTTGTCCACTCAAAATTCCCCGCTCTTAAGAAAGTGAAAATTTAAAATTTTGAGTTTAAGTGTCTTCTCTCTTGTACTGATAATGTTAAAAGTTGAGAAATTAAGAAAATCTACATTTTTTGGTCATTTTGTGTGTTTTTGGGCCTGTCGAACATTTTTGTCCTGTGTGTCCCAAGTTCAATTGGGCCCTCTATTCCCCGATCCGGTTTCCCGAAGTTTGTCTTTTTCGGACTGTCGAAAATTTTTGTCCCAAATGTCTCAAGTTCACCTGGACCGTTGTCACCTTTTCATCCGATCCGGCTGAGTCACGTACTTCACGCACTTCTATCCTGCATGTCCCAAATATCATTTGTGCATCTTTTCCCCGCTTCGATAGAATCACCTGAGCCACGTGCTTCGTGCTTTGGCATCCCACATGTCCCAAATGAACCAAGTTTCATTCATGCTAATTTTTCCGCTCTACTAGAATGTCTTGCTTATTCAAATTGGTAGGTATGTATTAAATGTGCATTCATTTCCTTTATCTCTCCTAAACGGATATATAACAAGTGAACCCCTATGCGTTTTCACACTGCTTGCTTCCATGCTACCCTTTGCTCGAACCCTTGCAATCTAAATTTCTGCGCACGTATCCCTTCCCTCCGTAACTCCTTCCCGAGTCTAACCTCGGCTCTCGCCTCCGAATTACTACCAACATGAAGATCAAATTTTAGGGACAAGAACAAATCTCACCACTAGAGTCTGTTGTTCCCAATATCGGGGACAGTGAAGCTCGCCATCTTGACTTTGGTGATTTTTGGTCGAGGATGGCAGATGCAAACCCTACACCAATGGCACAGATGATTCACGACAGCGGTTTGGCTTTTGCTGGAGGTTTCCCAATCTCGGTGCAATGTGCTGATACAGTGCTTTCATGCGGAGCTCACTTCGACCCTGATTCGAGCGAATTGACCAATATACACGGGGAACTCATCGCCAAACTAGACGCTACCGCCATTAGCACTGCACTGAGGATTCCAGAAATGGATAATGCCATAGTTGTTTCCCAGAATCAAGCACAGGCCCTGTTCAATCAAGACAGTGACAACTACAAGGCGCGGGTGGCGAAGTCCTGGCTAAAGAACCCTAAGAAGGGAGCATCTCGTCTATCCAAGACTCTTTTCCAGGTAGATTTCAATGAAGAATTGTCAGATTTTATAATCCTACTGGCTCGGGTTATGGGTTTACCCTCTACTAACAAATTCCATTTCTGGATGTGCCCGCTCATCAACATGGTGTGTGAGGGAACTCAAAATATCAACTGGGTGGAAATCATCAAGCATGAACTTAGCGGAGCATTGTCCAATGTATACAAGCAAAAAAAAATTCTACATGACTTCGTACCTGATGTATACTCTCGCGGCATCAAGGCAATGGTTTGATTTTTCTTACATTGATGCCCACAAGGATGATCCTGTATATGCCTACTACCCATAGTTCACCCTAGAGACCAACAATCGTAATTTCGAAGGGTAAATGATGCTTTCACCATGTACGTGGTTAGGCTTCTCGAAGGTGACACTGCTAGAAGGTTTTCTGATGAAGCCATGAACCTGATATCGCACTACGGTGCCTATTTTATCCAATTCAAAAATTCTCCTATATCAAGCTTGCTGGCTATGAGAGCACCCCTCTGAGGCTTCCCATGTTCTGCAGTGATAAGATGGCTTTGATAGAAGTATGCAGGTAGTTAGACAAATTGCATAGAACCTGCAGAGACAAGAAGATTACTGGTTTGCACTTTCCCATCTCTTTGGGAAATTACACTTGTAAGACAACCCTGGATGCACAGAATATAGAAAGAGCCCTGGCTCCAATCACTGTCCATTTCTTCAAGCCAAGAACTTGCTTCAACTTGAAGAAGTTCATTGAGCAGAACATTAAGATAATCTATCATCATAGGGAAGATACAGAAGACTATTGGGTTGACTGTGCCGATGATTTTGAGGCTAGAAGGAGGCATTATGGCAGGTTCTCTCTACAATTGATCCAAGAACTCAGCTTGTACCAAGTTCCTGAAGGACTCAAGGATGACAACTCTGATCTATACTCATATGAGTATGACAATGTGGTTAAGCACACTCCCTTGGAGGACTTGGATTGGTTCAAGAAAGAGAAAGATGATTTGGCCGAGATCCTGGCTCCAGTCTTAGTCAGGACTAAGATCTGGTTTGATAAGAAAGTTCAAGAGCTTAGGAGGCACTCAGGAGAATCCTCCTCTAAGGATGTTTCAACACCAAGGAGGGAAGCATCGACTCCAAGATCAGACACACCTATGTAAACCCCTCCTGCCTCATCAACTCAAGGACCTATAGCTTCTACTCCTTCATCCACCCAAGTATACCAGAAGAAACTCAAAGAAGTCAAGAAGGAGCCTGTGGAAGAAGATCCTCAGAGAAAGCAGGTAGAATTACCTTTGGGACCAGAGAACATTATTGTTCTCAGTGAAAGTGAAGAGAGTGAAGTGCCAGCTCCTTCAAGCGCTCCTGAAGCTCCAACGGATAAAGACAAGGAAGTCTAGAGCACTGAACTTCCAAGTGCTATTGTTTCCTCTGCCCCAAGTGTCTCAAGCACCCCACTCATGTCTCAACTCGAAACTATAGCGGTGCAGACCTTGGGCACTATGAGCTCTCTGTCTCTTGGTCCTCTTGCCCCTACCTGCTGCTTCCTCTTCCTCTTTTGCATGGGTGCAACCTTTTATCGATAGTAGAAAGAGAAAATCTTCCTCTCGAGCTCGGGGGCCAGATTTTAATGTTGTGGCAGCCTTGTTAGGCACTACTCCTTCTCACACCAAAAAGCCGAATCACCTCCAGGATAGTGTCTCGATGCTCGGTGGTCAGCAATCCCGGAGATTGCTAAGCCTACTGTAGATAAATCGAGCAAGAATTACAGGACATCGACCTAGAATTCTCAAGGATTCCTATGGGAGAGTCTACCCCCGAAGGTGAGATCCATAACCTCATGGAAATCCACAAGAGTCATTTGGGAGGGTAGAGAAAGGGTAGAAAACTATTGAATAGTTGGAGGAACAAGCCCAGATTGTCACAGGTTTTATCAAATCTCTTTTGTCTAAGGACAAAGTTTTGGACCCTACCCCATTGACTACCCTTCCGCCACCTATAGTTTTGAGCCAAGATGAAGTACAGAGTATCAAAGACATGCACAAGTATTCCATCTATGGTAGAGCTTTGGAGGACATGGTGGAAGATATGCTTGTTGTAGGATTGAACTTCATCGATGAATCTTTAAAACTCCACAGGAAGGTGAACAACTTGCAACAGAAGCTCTCCTCCACTATCGGGATCATAGATAAAGAGCTCAAACTCTGGAGTAGTTACATAGTAGACCTCTGTCTCATGGGACAGACAGATGAGAACATTTTATTGGCAAATAAGGTTTTTGATGATGCAAAGGATAATATGTCAAAGTCCTGGGTTTACAGTGTGAAGTGGAAGATCAAAGTCTTGGAGGAGGCTTTGGGAGAACTGAAGAATAGCTGGTAGAAGGGTGAGGCTTTCAAGACACTGGTTGTATCTGCTTTCAAAGATATACATTGTCATCTTCAGGATGAAACTTCTGGTGTGCCTTTTTCCTTGCAAGAAATCAAAGCTCAATTTAGAGCTTTTGTCAAAGATAATCTATTCAAGGAAAGCTCCATTTCCAAAGAGAAAATGAAGGAGATCTGCTCTCTTCAATCTGCCATTGAAGAAGAAAATAAATACTATCATACTCATGTCGAGTTTGATAAGGAAATGGGGAAGTGCCTCGGATTTTGGACCCAATCTACAACCAACACATCAATCCCCTATGGTAGAGACAAAGCCGAGGCATTGAAGAGATTCAGGCAGCAGATTTTGAAGTCAGTGGGTCCCTCCCAGTCATAATCACCTATCTTCTTCTCCTTATTCTTCTCTTCTCTTCTAATTCTTTTTCTCGGATTCATTGTAATAAGTTGAGGTATTGTGATTGGCAATCCTTAACTAATATTTAGTTAAAATAAGTGGTTACCAAGAGTAACTGATTTGTAAGCTATATAATGGCCTCTCCACACCATTTTGAAAAAGGAGGAAGAACTTGGCTTATTTTCTGAAAGTGTAAATAGATCATAAAGAAATCAATATAGAAGGGCTTTTCATTCTTTTTCTATTTGATCTCTTTTATCCCCAAGCTTTTCATTTAATTTTGTGAAGATCATTCGTCTGTGTTATGTCAAGAAACTTTGTGTTCTGGTAGATGTTATTTATAGAACTTTGTGTCTTTAAATTCCATCTTATTTATATGATACAAATGATCTTGTTTCAATTCACTGTAACTTCGCATACATAAATAATTACTCTGTTATCTATAATTCTGAGTGTTTCCTTTCTGCTCATTCTCGTATTCTCATTCCTCAGTCCTTTTGTAATTGATGATCTTTATAGAAAACACTTTCGTAATATCCAAGTTCAACAAGAAAATCATGTTTTGTATATTTGTAAATAGGTCCATTTTTGAATAAGGGAACCTCTCCCATTAAAGAGGAGGGACTTCTTGTCCCCTGACTGTTGCTCTTCGTAAAGTCCTATTTGATGATGAAAAGTTTTTGAAACTCCCCTGGGGAAAATCATATTCCAGTTCTGTAATTTTTGATCATCCTTTGATTTGGTGACTCTGTGTTTTACTCGAGGGAGAAGGGCCCTTGGTATTGAAGATTCTCAGTTTTAGCTTTTGAGCAGCAGGTTTTCCTTTCCCTTCAACAAGAAATAGAAAGACTCGTTCGATAAGCACTCCACATGTTCAAGATAGAATTCCTACGGGTGGTATTTCTTTAGAGCCATCTAGTCCTATTCTTTGAGCTTTGATTCTTAATGGGTGTTGTAGTTCCTCTCCAAGCCATTTTTCGAAGAATGGCGGTACCATTGCCTTGCGGTCATCGTGTCGGGCCCCTTGGGATATAATCGGGTAGAAGTTAATATCAGTAGAAGCTACGAGATCAGCACAAAACAACTTTCACTACTCCTTGGGGTACCTTTGCTTACAAAAGAATGCCTTTTGGGCTCATTAATGCTGGTGCCACTTTTCAGAGAGCTATGGATCTGGCCTTTGGAAGTTTGAAAGGGAAGTGTATTGTCATATACCTTGATGACTTGATTGTGTTTTCTAAAACAAGGGCGGATCATTTTGACCACCTGGAGACAGTTCTGCTAAGATGTAGAGAACATGGGATCTATTTGAATCCTAAAAAATCTGTCTTTTGAGTCACAAAAGGGAAATTATTAGGGCACATCATCTCCAAAGATGGTATTAAGATTGATCCTGAGCGAGTTCAAGCTATCCAGCAATTTCCTCTCCCAACCAGCAAAAAGGGCGTGCACACTTTCTTTTGCTAAGATCAATTTTTTAAGAAGATTCATCCCTAATTTTACAGAGTTAACTTTGAATATTTCTCAAATGATGAAAAGCAAACAAACATTTGGTTGGTCTCCGAAGGAAAAGAATCCTTTGAAGGTATTAAAGAGCTATTGCTAAAACTCCTGTTTTAGCATGTCCTGATTTCAGCAAAGATTTTATTATCTATTGCTACGCCACAGATAATACCTTGGCTGCTGTTTTGACTCAAGAAGATTCTAATGAGCACGAACTCCCAATTGAATTCATGAGCTATATTCGAAAGTTCATGAGTTAAAATACACCATGATGGAAAAACATAATTTTGCAGTGGTAAAGTTGTTAAGCAGTTTTGTTTTTACATCCTCAACTCTCATTCCATGGTGTTGGTTCCAGATACAACTATTAAGTCAATTCTCACACAACAGGAATTTGGATCTAAGAGAGGGAACTGGGTTGCTAAGGTCCAAGAATATGATATTGACATCAAACCGACCAAGCTCGTTCGTGGAAAAGGCCTTTGTGAGCTTATTGCTGAAGGAGCTAGACATGAGTTATTGGAGGATAAAGTTGGCCTTCCTACCGTTCTGTTTCTTAGCTCAGTTGATGAATGGTATGCTGATATCACTCATTTTCTCACCTATGGAGAATGCCCCTCTCATTTAACTACCAAAGAAAAGAGGACTGTTAAACTAAGGTCAGTGCAATATGTGTTGTGGGAAAATGCCTTGTTCAAACGTGGGTTAGATGGAAGGTTTTTGAAATGTGTGGACAAGGAACAACAGAAAAAGTTGCTCTCAGCTTTTCATGATCAGGCATGTGGAGGGCACTATTCATCAATGGTCACTACTCATAAGATACTTCGTGGAGGATATTACTGGCCTTCCTTGTTCAGAGATGCATCCAAGTGGGTTGATAAATGTGAGGCTTGTCAGACCTTCGTGGGAAGACCCAAATTGGCCTCTTTGCCTCTTAAGCCAGTTGTAATTGAGGAACCTTTTCAATAGTGGGGTTTGGACTTCATTGGAACACTTAATCCCTCTTCTAGTGCTGGTCATACTCATGTATTAATTGCCATGGATTATTTCACCAAATGGGTAGAAGCCATTCCAGTAAAGAGTACTACTTCTGAAGTGGTGTGCAGCTTCATCAAAGAGAACATCTTGGTAAGGTATGGTGTACCTAACAAGATTGTGACAGATAATGCTTCGAATTTTTCTTCAACCGAGATAATGGATTTTTGCTATGGGTATGGCATCTCTTTGGCTCACTCCTCAGATTACTATCCTCAGGGAAATGGACAAGCAGAATCCACTAATAAAAATTTGGTGACTATTATAAGGAAATTAGTCAATGAGTCTCAACGAAACTGGCACAAGAAGCTCTATGATGCTCTTTGGGCAGACAGGATCACACCAAAGAGAGCTATTAGAATGTCTCCTTTTCAAGTGGTATATGGAGTAGAAGCTCAATTGCCAAGTAACAGTGGAGCTGCCAGCCTTGCATCTAATGAAGGCCATTGAAGATACCAGTTTTAGTGATGCTTTGGATAAGAGAATTATGTACCTTCACAAATTGAATGAGAACAGATTGGAGGTTGCTGATAGGATATCTGTTCACCAGCAGAAGGTAAAGGTCCTGTTTGATAAGAAAGCTAGGTTCAGAGATTTCCAAGTTGGAGACACTGTTTTGTTATGGGATAAAAGGCATGAACCTCGTGGCAGCCATGGCAAGTTTGATTCCCTTTGGCTCGGACCTTTCAAGATCAGACACTTTGCTGGTAAGAATTATTTTTACCTTGATTACATGGATGGTTCTCCTCTCCCACTTCCTTATAGTGGGTAGTATCTGAAATTGTTCAAGTCATAGGTGATTAGGGAGTCCCTTTGTATATTTTGTATAGCATTTTGTTTTTCTTTCCTTTTGTTTTGGTGTGTTGTCCTCTGTATTGGTTTTTTTTGACTCCGTGGCCCAATGGATAAGGTACTGGTCTGCTTCCCGAGTTTGTCTAAGTTCTTACCTTGTCTCATTCCTTGAATTTATGCCAAGTCATCCCCAAAAGGAGCCAGCTGTTGTCCACTCAAAATTCCCCTGCTCTTAAGAAAGTGAAAATTTAAAATTTTGAGTTTAAGTGTCTTCTCTGTTGTACTGATAATGTTAAAAGTTGAGAAATTGAGAAAATCTACGTTTTTGGGTCATTTTGTGTGTTTTTCGGGCCTGTCGAGACATTTTTGTCCCGCGTGTCCCAAGTTCAATTGGGCCCTCTATTCCCCGATCGGCCGGTTTCCCGAAGTTTGTCTTTTTCGGGCCCGTCGGAACTTTTTGTCCCAAATGTCCCAAGTTCACCCAACTTGACTCGTTGTCGCATTTTTTTGTCCGATCGCCCGAAGTCGCGTACTTCACAAACACGTACTTCGCGCACTTTTGTCCCGCATGTCCCAAAAAGCATTTGTGTGTCTTTTCCCCGCTTCACCCGAATCACCCGAGCCGCGTGCTTCGCGCTTTCGCGTCCCACATGTCCCAAATGAACCAAGTGCCATTCGTGCTAATTTTTCCCGCTCTACCCGAATATCTTGCTTATTCAAATTGGTAGGTATGTATTAAATGCGCATTCATTACCTTTCTCTCTCCTAAACGGCTATATAACGAGAACCCCCTATGCATTTTTCACACTGCTTCCATGCTATCCTTTGCTCGAACCCTTGCAATCTAAATTCCTGCGCGCGTATCCCTTCCCTCTGTAATTCCTTCCCGAGTCTAGCTTGTGGCTCTACCCTCCGAATTACTACCAACATGAAGATCAAATTTCAGGGACAGGAACAAATCTCACCACTAGAGTCTGCCGTTCCCAATATCGGGGACAGTGAAGCTCGCCATCTTGACTTTGGTGATTTTTGGTCAAGGATGGCAGATGCAAACCCTACACCAATGGCACAGATGATTCACGATAGTGGTTTGGCTTTCGCTGGAGGTTTCCCAATCTCGGTGCAATGTGCTGATACAGTGCTTTCATGCGGAGCTCACTTCGACCCTGATTCGAGTGAATTGACCAACATACACGGGAACTCATCACCAAACTGGACGCTGCCACCATTAGCACTGCACTGAGGATTCCAGAAATGGATAATGCCATAGTTGTTTCCTAGAATCAAGCACAGGCCATGTTCAATCAAGACAACGACAACTACAAGGCATAGTGGCAAAGTCCTAGCTAAAGAACCCTAAGAAGGGAGCATCTCGTCTATCCAAGACTCTTTTCAAGACATATTTCAATGAAGAATTGTCAGATTTTATAATCCTACTTGCTTAGGTTATGGGCTTACCTCTACTAACGAATTCCATTTCTGGATGTGCCCGCTCATCAACATGGTGTGTGAGGGAACTCAAAATATCAACTGGGTAGAAATCATCAGCATGAACTTAGCGGAGTAGCTATCCAATGTACAACAAACGAAGAAATTCTACATGACTTCGTACCTGATGTATACTCTGGTGGCATCAAGGCAATGGTTTGGTTTTTCTTACATTGATGCCCACAAGGATGATCCTGTATATGCCTACTGCCCGCAGTTCACCCTAGAGACCAGCAATCACAATTTTTGAAGGGTAAATGATGCTTTCACCATGTACGTGGTCAGGCTTCTTGAAGGTGACACTGCTAGAAGGTTTTCTGATGAAGCCATGAACCTGATATCGCACTACGGTGCCTATTTTATCCAATTCAGAAAATTCTCCTATATCAAAGCTTCTCTGCATGAGAGCACCCTCCGAGGCTTCCCATGTTCTGCAGTGATAAGATGGCTTTGATAGAAGTATGCAGGTAGTTAGAAAAATTACACAGAACCTGCAGAGATAAGAAGATTATTGGTTTGCACTTTCCCATCTCTTTGGGAAATTACACTTGTAAGACAGCCCTGGACACACAGAATATAGAAAGAGCCCTACCTCTAATCACTATCCATTTCTTCAAGCCAAGAACTTGCTTCGACTTGAAGAAGTTCATTGAGCAGAACATCAAGATAATCTATCATCATAGGGCAGATACAGAAGACTATTGGGCTGACTGTGCCGATGATTTTGAGGCTAGAAGGAGGCATTATGGCAGGTTCTCTCTGCAATTGATCCAAGAACTCGGCTTGTACCAAGTTCCTGAAGGACTCCAGGATGACAACTCTGATCTATACTCATATGAGTATGACAATGTGGTTAAGCACACTCCCTTGGAGGACTTGGATTGGTTCAAGAAAGAGAAAGATGATCTGGCCGAGATCCTGGCTCCAGTCTTAGTCAGGACTAAGATATGGTTTGATAAGAAAGTTCGAGAGCTTAGGAGGCACTCAGGAGAATCCTCCTCTAAGGATGTTTCAACACCAAGGAGGGAAGCATCGACTCCAATATCAGACACACCTGTGTAAACCCCTCCCGCCTCATCAACGCAAGGACCTCAGTAGCTTTTACTCCTCCTTCATCCACTCAAGTATACGTAAGAAATTCAAAGAGGTTAAGAAGGAGCCTGGGAAAAGATCCTAGAGAAAGCAAGTAGAATTACCTTTGGGACCAGAGAACATTATTTTCTCAGTGAAAGTGAAGAGAGTGAAGTGCCAGCTCCTTCAAGCGCTCCTGAAGCTCCAAGAGATAAAGATAAGGAAGTCCAGAGCACTGAACTTCCAAGTGCTATTGATTCCTCTACCCCAAGGTTGTCTCAAGCACCCCACTCATGTCTCAACTTGAGACAACAGTGGTGTAGACCTTGGGCACTATGAGCTCTCTGTCTCTTGGTCCTCTTACCCCTCCTACTACTTCCTCTTCCTCTTTTGCATGGGTGCAACCTTTTGTTGACAGTAGAAAGAGGAAATCTTCCTCTCGGAGCTCAGGGCCAAATTTTGATGCTGTGGCAGCCTTGTTAGGCACTACTCCTTCTCACACCAAAAAAGCCAGAATCACCTCCAGGATAGTGTCTGATGCTCAGGGTCAGCAATTCCTGGAGATTGCTAAGCCTACAGTAGATAAATCAGAGCAGGACTTACAGGCATCTGACCTAGAATTCTCAAGGATTCCTATGGGAGAGTCTACCCCTGAAGGTGAGATCCACAACCTCCAGGAAACGGTCACAAGAGTCATTGGGAGGGTAGAGAAAGGGCAGCAAACTATTGAACAGTTGGAGGAACAAGCCCAGATTCTCACAAAGGTTTTATCAAATCTCTTTTGTCTAAGGACAAAGTTTTGGACCCTACCCCATTGACTACCCTTCCGCCACCTGTAATTTTGAGCCAAGATGAAGTACAGAGTATCAAAGACATGCACAAGTATTCCATCTATGGCAGAGCTATGGAGGCCATGGTGGAAGATATGCTTGTTGTAGGATTGAACTTCATCGATGAAGCTTTCAAACTCCACGGAAGGTGAACAACTTGCAACAGAAGCTCTCCTCCACTATCGGGATCATAGATAAAGAGCTCAAACTTTGGAGTAGTTGCATAGTAGACCTCCATCTCATGGGACAGACAGATGAGAACATTTTATTGGTGAATAAGGTTTTTGATGATGCAAAGGATAATCTGTCAAAGTCCTGGGTTTACAGCGTGGAGTGGAAGATCAAAGTCTTGGAGGAGGCTTTGGGAGAACTGAAGAATAGCTGGTAGAAGGGTGAGGCTTTCAAGACACTGGTTGTATCTACTTTCAAAGATATACATTGTCATCTTCAGGATGAAACTTCTGGTGTGCCTTTTTCCTTGCAAGAAATCAAAGCTCAATTCAGAGCTTTTGTCAAAGATAATCTATTCAAGGAAAGCTCCATTTCCAAAGAGAAAATGAAGGAGATCTACTCTCTTCAATCTGCCATTGAAGAAGAAAATAAAGACTATCATACTCATGTCAAGTTTGATAAGGAAATGGAGAAGTGCCTCGGATTTTGGACCCAATCTACAGCCAACACATTAGTCCCCCGTGGCAGAGACATAGCCGAGGCATTGAAGAGATTCAGGCAATGGATTTTGAAGTTAGTGGGTCCCTCCCAGTCATAACCACCTATCTTCTTCTCCTTATTCTTCTCTTCTCTTCTAATTCTTTTCTTGGATTCATTGTAATAAGTTGAGGTATTGTGATTGGCAATCCTTAACTAATCTTTAGTTAAAAGAAGTGGTTACCAAGAGTAACTGATTTGTAAGCTATATAATGGCCTCTCCATGCCATTTTGAAAAGGAGGAAGAACTTGGCTTATTTTCTGAAAGTGTAAATAGATCATAAAGAAATCAATACAGAAGGGCTTTTCATTCTTTGTCTATCTGATCTCTTTTATCCCCAAGCTTTTCATTTAATTTTGTGAAGATCATTTGTCTGTGTTATGTCAAGAAACTTTGTGTTCTAGCAGATGTTATTTACAGAACTTTGTGTCTTTAAATTCCATCTTATTTATATGATACAAATGATCTTGTTTCAATTCACTGTAACTTCGCATACATAAAGAATTACTCTGTTATCTATAATTCTGAGTGTTGCCTTTCTGCTCATTCTCGTATTCTCATTCCTCAGTCCTTTTGTAATTGATGATCTTTATAGAAAACACTTTCGTAATATCCAAGTTCAACCAGAAAATCATGTTTTGTATATTTGTAAATAGGTTCGTTTCTGAATAAGGGAACCTCTCCCATTAAAGAGGAGGGACTTCTTGTCCCCTGACTGTTGCTCTTCGTAAAGTCCTATTTGACGACCAAAATTTTTTGGAAACTCTACTGGGAAAATCATATTCCAGTTCTGTAATTTTTGATCATCCTTTGATCACAGTGACTCCACGTTTTACTCGAGGGAGAAGGGCCCTTGGTATTGAAGATTTCGCCAACTTTTGAGCAGCAGGTTTTCCTTTCCCTTCAACAAGAAATAGAAAGACTCGCTCCACAAGCACTCCACCTATTCAAGATAGAATTCCTACGGGTGGTATTTCTTCAGAGCCACCTAGTCCTAATCTTTGAGCTTTGATTCTTGCTGGTGTCATAGTTCCTCTCCAAGCCATTTTTCCAAGAATGGCGGTACCATTGCCCTCGGGGTCATCGTGTCGGGCCCCTTTAACCTTCCTCGGCCTTTGCATGAGTTACCCTGAGGTAAACCGAAGAACTTCCCTAAATTCAAAGGTGATGGTAAAGTACATCCTGATGAACACATCGCAGCCTTCATAGTTACATGTGGAGTTCTGGGAGTTGAACATGAAGACGTCTCCGTGAGACTGTTCATTGAGACTTTACAAGATAATGCTACTGATTAGTTCTATCACCTTCCGGCTGGTGCTATCACTAGCTGGGACACCATGAGAACTAGGTTTGAAAACCGTTTCAAACCAGCAGAAGATGTGCATGCCTTGCTAGCCCAAATCTCTTAGATAAAGAAAGATTCACAAGAGCCCATGAGAGAATTTGTGGCCCGATTCAACAGGTTGATTAATAAAATTCCACCAAATACTCGACCTGTTGATCAAATCCAAAAATGTTTCTTCCTAAATGCCCAATCACCTGAAGTTAGTTATGCGCTAAGAAGGGCTAATCTCGCAACATTGGCTGAAGATCAAACTCTTGTTGTTAGTGTCGAGGATGATTTAATCATGTCAGGGAAGTTGAGGAGAGACCCTTCCAAATCTAAGTCTACTTCTTCCTCCTCTTCCACCCCTGGACCTAATACTGATCCATTGGTTCAAAAACTTGTGAATGATCTCATTGCCATAAAGAAACAATTGGCTCAGCATGCTCCCTATGCAGACGTTCCAAGGAGGAATTTTCAGCCCAGAAATCATTTGCCTGCTTCTCAAACAAGATTAGCACTTGAAGGACCTCCTGTTAAAGTTCCTGTCAATGCAACCTGTGAAGTTGAGGAACCAGATGATGATGAGGATAATGAAGCTTGCGAGGAGGAATTTGTGGAAGAAGTTGATGATGAAGCAGATGAACTTGAGGGATCTCGAGTTAATTTCTTCACCACTGAGGGCATTGATGATGGAGATGATTATGATGAAGTAGTAGCGGACATGAATAGTGAATCATTCACTGTCATGACTCGAGAGTAGACAAATCAGAGGGAGAAAGTGACGCAGCCCCCAAGAAATCTAAGGAGTAGCCGACAACTATCCCCGTAATTGCAAAAAGAGGATCTCCTATCCCCGTTTCATCTACACCAAAGGTGAGTCCTGTCAATCCTGCTATTAAAGTTACTTCTTTTTCCCCTAAAGTTGATAAACCTAGGATCTCAAGTGATGATGGCCCGTCCACTTCTGGGTCTTTTGATATTATTGATCACCTGAAAAAGACTAAGGTTCAAATCTCAGAGGCTGAGTATTATCAAACCCATCCCAAAGCTTTTGCTAAAATGATTCACTTTGTCAATTCCCATTCTAAAACCACCTCTAAAGGCCTTTTACCCACTCCTTCTTCGCACCACAGCCTAGTCTGGTAGCCGCTGTCACCTCACCCAATGACAAAATCAAACCATTTTATGTAACACTTCTTATAGCTGGCCATAGGCTCAGTAATTGTGTCATAGACTCAGGAGCCTCAGACAATGTGATGCCTGCTAAAGTAGCTCATGCCTTAGGCTTGACCCTCACATGCACTTATGGATCTTGTTACTCTATGGAGAGTAAGGAAGTGCCCCTGGTCGGAAGAATTAAAGATGCACAAGTGGATTTTGCTGCTTTACCTGAGAAGAAAGTTTTGGCTACCATCTTAGTAGCAGATATTCCTCCTTCATACGGGATGTTGCTAAGCAGAAACTTTTGTAAGGATGTGGGTGGGGAAATTCAAATGGATTGGTCACATGCACTCGTACCTGTTAATGGGAAAATGAAAAAGTTCTTGCTCGAGAAAGTGGCTCCGAGTATATTGTACAAAAATAGATGATCCTAAAGCACAAATACTCTATGAGGATATGGGGCATGGTAACTACATGATTATGTCCCCTGATGAAATCCAACTCCCCAAAGTGTCACCTAAAGATCCTAATGGTGTTTGGATTTTAGAGTTTGATGGAAGTTGTTCCTCAGCTGGTTCTGGAGCTGGTGTCCTACTGGTGTCACCTGAAGGAAGCCTTCATCCTTTTTCATTCAAGTTGTAGTTTGAAAATACTAATAATACAACAGAGTATGAGGCTCTCATTCTTGGACTGCAAGTGGCCAAAGAACAAGGTGTAAAGAATCTTCTGGCTCGTGGTGATGCGGAATTGATTGTAAAGCAAGTTAGAAACCTTTTCCAGGTAAAAAATGGAAGGTTGAAACATTACCGGAATCAGGTTTGGGATTCCATTGAATTTCTTGATGCTTTCTCCATCGAAGCAATACCTAGGGAGAAGAACAGCAGGGCTGATTCACTAGCAGTCTCAGGGTCACTACTGATTCCTCATCCTGACTTCTCTCAAGATAAGTTCACCATTGAGATGATCCATCGACCTAGTGTACCTGATAATACAAATAACTGGAAAGTTTTCAATGATGATCAACACTTGCTTTCTTTCTTAGAACTCAAGGATAATTTTGAACAACTGTATTTTGAAGGAAGTGACAAACTTGCCTCATGAAAATGTGCCCTTTGACAAAGTAGTCACCCAAGGAGAAGAAACGGATCAGGATGGATGCATCAAACTCAAAGGAAACAAGATTCCTAAAGGATTGGTGAGTTTAGAGGAACTATTTGATAAACATGATAGGTATGTAAAGTCTAGAGCTTCTCTTAGACCTCAACAATTAGCTGAGTATGAAAAAATTAATATTGGGAGTTCTACTAATCCTAAGCTTGTGAACATTGGAAAATGTTGCACAACAGATGAGAGGAAGAAAGCAATTGATCTTTTAAAGAGGTATAAGGATGTTCTTGCTTACTCTTATGAAGATTTAAAAGCTTTCAAACCAAAAGATATGCAGCATTTTATTCCTCTCAAACCTGGAATTAAGCCTTTTAAGCAGAAACAGAGGCAATACAACCCCAAAATAGCTGACACCATTTTTCAAGAAATACAGAAGCTGTTGAAGGCCAAAATCATTTTTCCTATTCACCATTCAACATGGATTGCCAATATTGTGCCTGTTAGGAAGAAAAATGGTGAGATCCGCATCTGTGTTGACTTCAGGAATCTGAATCAAGCTTCCTTGAAAGATAATTATCCTTTGCCTATGATGGATCAAGTCTTACAAGTAGTAACAGGATCTGAAATGTTGTCTATGCTTGATGGATTCTCGGGATATAATCAGGTAGAAGTTAATACTGCAGATCAACACAAAACAACTTTCACTACTCCTTGGGGTACCTTTGCTTACAAAAGAATGCCTTTTGGGCTCATTAATGCTGGTGCCACTTTTCAGAGAGCTATGGATCTGGCCTTTGGAAGTTTGAAAGGGAAGTGTATTGTCATATACCTTGATGACTTGACTGTGTTTTCTAAAACAAGGGCGGATCATTTTGACCACCTGGAGACAGTTCTGCTAAGATGTAGAGAACATGGGATCTCTTTGAATCCTAAAAAATCTATCTTTTGTGTCACAGAAGGGAAATTATTAGGGCACATCATCTCCAAAGATGGTATTAAGATTGATCTTGAGCGAGTTCAAGCTATCCAACAAATTCCTCTCCCAACCAGCAAAAAGGGCGTGCACTCTTTATTTGGTAAGATCAATTTTTTAAGAAGGATTCATCCCTAATTTTGCAGAGTTAACTTTGAATATTTCTCAAATGATGAAAGGCAAACAAACATTTGGTTGGTCTCCTGAAGGAAAAGAATCCTTTGAAGGTATTAAAAGAGCTATTGCTAAAACTCCTGTTTTAGCATGTCCTGATTTCAGCAAAGATTTTATTATCTATTGCTACGCCACAGATAATACCTTGGCTGTTGTTTTGACTCAAGAAGATTCTAATGAGCATGAACTCCCAATTGCATTCATGAGCTATATTCTAAAAGATCATGAGTTAAAATACACCATGATGGAAAAACATGCTTTTGCAGTGGTCAAAGCTGTTAAGCAGTTTCGTTTTTACATCCTCAACTCTCACTCCATGGTGTTGGTTCCAGATACAACTGTTAAGTCAATTCTCACACAACAGGAATTTGGATCCAAGAGAGGGAACTGGGTTGCTAAGGTCCAAGAATATGATATTGACATCAAACCGACCAAGCTCGTTCGTGGAAAAGGCCTTTGTGAGCTCATTGCTGAAGGAGCTAGACATGAGTTACTGGAGGATAAAGTTGGCCTTCCTACCATTCTGTTTCTTAGCTCAGTTGATGAATGGTATGCTGATATCACTCATTTTCTCACCTATGGAGAATGCCCCTTTCATTTAACTGCCAAAGAAAAGAGGATTGTTAAACTAAGGTCAGTGCAATATGTGTTGTGGGAAAATTCCTTGTTCAAACGTGGGTTAGATGGAAGGTTTTTTAAATGTGTGGACAAGAAATAGCAGAAAAAGTTGCTCTCAGCTTTTCATGATCAGGCATGTGGAGGGCACTATTCATCAATGGTCACTGCTCATAAGATAGTTTGTGGAGGATATTACTGGCCTTCCTTGTTCAGAGATGCATCCAAGTGGGTTGATAAATGTGAGGCTTGTCAGACCTTCGTGGGAAGACCCAAATTAGCCTCTTTGCCTCTTAAGCCAGTTGTAATTGAGGAACCTTTTCAACAGTGGGGTTTGGACTTCATTGGAACACTTAATCCCTCTTCTAGTGCTGGTCATACTCATGTATTAACTGCCACGGATTATTTCACCAAATGTGTAGAAGCCATTCCGGTAAAGAGTACTATTTCTGAAGTGGTGTGCAACTTCATCAAAGGAACATCTTGGTAAGGTATGGTGTACCAAACAAGATTGTGACAGATAATGCTTGAATTTTTCTTCAACCGAAATAATGGATTTTTCTATGGGTATGGCATCTATTTGGCTCACTCCTCATTACTATCCTTAGGAAATGGACAAGCGTAATCCACTAATAAAAATTTGGTGACTATTATAAGGAAATTAGTCAATGAGTATCAACGAACCGGCACAAGAAGCTCTATGATGCTCTTTGGGCAGACAGGATCACACCAAAGAGAGCTATTGGAATGTCTACTTTTCAAGTGGTATATGGAGTAGAAGCTCAATTGCTAGTAACATTGGAGCTGCCAGCCTTGCATCTAATGAAGGCCATTGAAGATACTAGTTTCAGTGATGCTTTGGATAAGAGAATTATGTACCTTCACAAATTGAATGAGAACAGATTGGAGGTTGCTGATAGGATATTTGTTCACCAGCAGAAGGTAAAGGTCTTGTTTGATAAGAAAGCTAGGTTCAGAGATTTCCAAGTTGGAGACACTGTTTTGTTATGGGATAAAAGGCATGAACCTCGTGGCAGCCATGGCAAGTTTGATTCCCTTTGGCTCGGACCTTTCAAGATCAGACACTTTGCTGGTAAGAATTATTTTTACCTTGATTACATGGATGGTTCTCCTCTCCCACTTCCTTATAGTGGGCAGTATCTGAAATTGTTCAAGTCATAGGTGATTAGGGAGTCCCTTTGTATATTCTGTACAGCGTTTTGTTTTTCTTTCCTTTTTGTTTTGGTGTGTTGTCCTCTGTATTGGTTTGTTTTTTGACTCCATGGCCCAATGGATAAGGTACTGGTCTACTTCCCGAGTTTGTCTAAGTTCTTACCTTGTCTCATTCCTTGAATTTATGCCAAGTCATCCCCAGAAGGAGCCAGCTGTTGTCCACTCAAAATTCCCCTGCTCTTAAGAAAGTGAAAATTTAAAATTTTGAGTTTAAGTGTCTTCTCTGTTGTACTGATAATGTTAAAAGTCGAGAAATTGAGAAAATCTACGTTTTTGGGTCATTTTGTGTGTTTTTTTCTGCTGTCGGACATTTTTTTCTGCGTGTCCCAAGTTCAATTGGGCCCTCTATTCCCCGATCGGCCGGTTTCCCCAAAGTTTATCTTTTTGGGCTGTCGAACTTTTGTCCCAAATGTCCCAAGTTCACCCAGACCCGTTGTCACCTTTTCGTCCGATCCGGCCGAGTCACGTACTTCACGCACTTCTGTCCCGCATGTCCCAAAAAGCATTTGTGTGTCTTTTCCCCGCTTCGCCCGAGCCGCGTGCTTCACGCTTTCGCATCCCACATGTCCCAAATGAACCAAGTGTCATTCGTGCTAATTTTCCGCTCTACCCGAATGTCTTGCTTATTCAAATTGGTAGGTATGTATTAAATGCGCATTCATTACCTTTCTCTCTCCTAAACGGCTATATAATGAGTGAACCCCCTATGTGTTTTTCACACTGCTTCCATGCTATCCTTTGCTCGAACCCTTGCAATCTAAATTCCTGCACGCATATCCCTTCCCTTTGTAATTCCTTCCCGAGTCTAACTTGTGGCTCGCCCTCCGAATTACTACCAACATGAAGATCAAATTTCAGTGGACGGAAAAATCTCACCACTAGAGTCGCTGCTCCCAAGTATCGGGGGACAGTGAAGCTCGCCATCTTGACTTTGGAGATTTTTGGTCGAGGATGGCAGATGCAAACCCTACACCAATGGCACAGATGATTCATGACAGTGGTTTGGCTTTTGCTGGAGGTTTCCCAATCTCGGTGTAATGTGCTGATACAGTGCTTTCATGCGGAGCTCACTTTGACCCTGATTCGAGCGAATTGACCAATATAAACGGGGAACTCATCGCCAAACTAGACGCTGCCGCCATTAGCACTACACTAAGGATTCTAGAAATGGATAATGCCATAGTTGTTTCCCAGAATCAAGCACAGGCCATGTTCAATCAAGACAGCGATAACTACAAGGCGCGGGTGGCGAAGTCCTGGCTAAAGAACCCTAAGAAGGGAGCATCTCGCCTATCCAAGACTCTTTTCGGGAAGATTTCAATGAAGAATTGTCAGATTTTATAATCCTACTGGCTCGGGTTATGGGCTTACCCTCTACTAATGAATTCCATTTCTGGATGTGCCCGCTCATCAACATGGTGTGAGAGGAACTCAAAATATCAACTGGGTAGAAATCATCAGCATGAACTTAGCGGAGCAGCTGTCCAATGTATAGCAAACAAAGAAATTCTACATGACTTCATACCTGATGTATACTCTGGCGGCATCAAGGTAATGGTTTGGTTTTTCTTACATTGATGCCCACAAGGATGATCCTGTATATGCCTACTACCCGCAGTTCACCCTAGAGACCAGAAATCGTAATTTTTGAAGGGTAAATGATGCTTTCACCATTTACGTGGTTAGGCTTCTTGAAGGTGACACTGCTAGAAGGTTTTTTGATGAAGCCATGAACCTGATATCGCACTACGGTGCCTATTTTATCCAATTTAGAAAATTCTCCTATATCAGGCTTGTTGGCTATGAGAGCACCCCTCTGAGGCTTCCCATGTTCTGCAGTGATAAGATGGATTTGATAGAAGTATGTAGGTAGTTATAAAAATTGCATAGAACCTGCAGAGACAAGAAGATTACTGGTTTGCACTTTCCCATCTCTTTGGGAAATTACACTTGTAAAACATCCCTGGACACACAGAATATAGAAAGAGCCCTGGCTCCAATCACTGTCCATTTCTTCAAGCCAAGAACTTGCTTTGACTTGAAGAAGTTCATTGAGAAGAACATCAAGATAATCTATCATCATAGGGCAGATACAGAAGACTATTGGGCTGACTGTGCCGATGATTTTGAGGCTAGAAGGAGGCATTATGGCAGGTTCTCTCTGCAATTGATCTAAGAACTCAGCTTGTACCAAGTTCCTGAAGGGCTCAAGGATGACAACTATGATCTATACTCATATGAGTATGAAAATGTGGTTAAGCACACTCCCTTGGAGGACTTGGATTGGTTCAAGAAAGAGAAAGATGATCCGACCTAGATCCCGGATCCGTCTTGGTCGGGACTAAGATATGGTTTGATAAGAAAGTTCGAGAGCTTAGGAGGCACTGAGGAGAATCCTCCTCTAAGGATGTTTCAACACCAAGGAGGGAAGCATCGACTCCAATATCAGACACACCTGTGCAAACCCCTCCTACCTCATCAACGCAAGGACCTGCAGCTTCTACTCCTTCATCCACCCAAGTATACCAGAAGAAACTCAAAGAAGTCAAGGAGTCGTGGTAGAAGATCCTTAGAGAAAGCAGGTAGAATTACCTTTGGGACCAGAGAACATTATTGTTCTCAGTGAAAGTGAAGAGAGTGAAGTGCCAGCTCCTTCAAGCACTCCTGAAGCTCCAAGGGATAAAGACAAGGAAGTCCAAAGCACTGAACTTCCAGGTGCTATTGTTTCCTCTGCCCCAAGTGTCTTAAGCGCCCCACTCATGTCTCAACTTGAAACTATAGCGGTGCAGACCTTGGGCACTATGAACTCTCTGTCTCTTGGTCCTCTTGCCCCTCCTGCTACTTCCTCTTCCTCTTTTGCATGGGTGCAACCTTTTGTCGATAGTAGAAAGAGGAAATCTTCCTCTCGGAGCTCAGGGCCAGATTTTAATGCTGTGGCAGCCTTGTTAGACACTACTCCTTCTTCTCACACCAAAAAAGCCAGAATCACCTCCAAGATAGTGTCTGATGCTCAGGGTCAGCAATTCCTGGAGATTACTAAGCCTACAGTAGATAAATCAGAGCAGGACTTACAAACATCGAAATATAATTCTCAAGGATTCCTATGGGAGAGTCTACCCCTGAAGGTGAGATCCACAACCTCCAGGAAACGGTCACAAGAGTCGTTGGGAGGGTAGAGAAAGGGCACCAAACTATTGAACATTTGGAGGAACAAGCCCAGATTCTCACAGTGTTTTATCAAATCTCTTTTGTCTAAGGATAAAGTTTTGGACCTTACCCCATTGACTACTCTTCTGCTACCTGTAGTTTTGAGCCAAGATGAAGTACAGAGTATCAAAGACATGCACAAGTATTCCATCTATGGCAGAGCTTTGGAGGCCATGGTGGAAGATATGCTTGTTGCAGGATTGAAATTCATCGATGAAGCTTTAAAACTCCACGGGAAGGTGAACCACTTGCAATAGAAGCTTTCCTCCACTATCGGGATCATAGATAAAGAGCTCAAACTCTGGAGCAGTTGCATAGTAGACATCCATCTCATGGGACAGACAGATGAGAACATTTTATTGGCAAATAAGGTTTTTGATGATGCAAAGGATAATCTTTCAAAGTCCTAGGTTTACAGTGTGGAGTGGAAGATCAAAGTCTTGGAGGAGGCTTTGGGAGAACTGAAGAATAGCTGGCAGAAGGGTGAGGCTTTCAAGACACTGGTTGTATCTAGTTTCAAAGATATACATTGTCATCTTTAGGATGAAACTTATGGTGTGCCTTTTTCCTTGCAAGAAATCAAAGCTCAATTCAGAGCTTTTGTCAAAGATAATCTATTCAAGGAAAGCTCCATTTCCAAAGAGAAAATGAAGGAGATCTACTCTCTTCAATCTGCCATTGAAGAAGCAAATAAAGACTATCATACTCATGTCAAGTTTGATAAGGAAATGGGGAAGTGCCTCGGATTTTGGACCCAATCTATAGCCAACACATCAGTCCCCCGTGGCAGAGACATAGCCGAGGCATTGAAGAGATTCAAGCAGCAGATTTTGAAGTCAGTGGGTCCCTCCCAGTCATAACCACCTGTCTTCTTCTCTTTATTTTTCTCTTCTCTTCTAATTCTTTTTCTTGGATTCATTGAAATAAGTTGAGGTATTGCGATTGGCAATCCTTAACTAATCTTTAGTTAAAATAAGTGGTTACCAAGAGTAACTCGATTTGTATGCTATATAATGGCCTCTCCACACCATTTTGAAAAAGGAGGAAGAAATTTTCTTATTTTCGAAAGTGTAAATAGATCATAAAGAAATCAATAAAAAGGGCTTTTCATTCTTTTTCTATCCGATCTCTTTTATCCCCAAGCTTTTCATTTAATTTTGTGAAGATCATTTGTCTCGTGTTATGTCAAGAAACTTTGTGTTCTCGGAAGATGTTATTTACGTAACTTTGTGTCTTTAAATTCCATCTTATTTATATGATACAAATGATCTTGTTTCAATTCATTGTAATTCGCATACATAAAGAATTACTCTGTTATCTATAATTCGAGTGTTGCCTTTTCGCTCATTCTCTTATTCTCATTTCTCGAGTCCTTTTTAATTAATGATCTTTATAGAAAACACTTTGAAATATCCAATTTCAACCAGAAAATCATGTTTTGTATATTTGTAAATAGGTTCGTTTCGAATAGGGAACCTCTCCCATTAAAGAGGAGGGACTTCTTGTCCCCATTTGTTGCTCTTCGTAAAGTCCTATTTGACGACCAACAAGGATGTAACTCTTCATCTTCCGATGACTTTTTAAATACTTTAATTTGAGTTTAGAATGTTAATATTCAACTTAAATATTTATGTCCCATTTATAAAATCAAGGAAACTTAAAGTTTACATTATTTTTTTAAATTCTCTTAAAGTAATATTAAAAGTGCAAACCTCAACAAAAAATATAACATTGATGAGAGAGAGTATTGAGTGAGAAGAGAAGAATAAGAATAAAGAAGAAGAATTATGTAGAAGAATTAGCTATTGCAAGGGACTTGGCTCTATTCTCGACTTCTATCCACTTCACATTCTTAAGAAGACTTCTATATTTCCTAGATCCTTGTTGAAATGATCCCTTTCGGTTCTACTTTTCAGCATGAGGGATGTGAATGTAGCTCAAGGTTTTGGTCCATCCATCAATCACACTGTTGATGTCCTTGCACTTCTTGAACCATGATGAGTGCTTTTCTATGATAAGTGCAATGGAGGCTTGGATCTCTGAGAGGAAGTTGAGAGTATCCTTACTAAAGAAAATGGGTTTCTCACCCCTTTCTTGACATATTCTTTGAAAGGTCCAATCAACTCATTAGAAGTTGTGTGTTTTCTCATTGGAAGTACTCCAAGTTTATGAAATTTTTGATTTTATACTATCCTATAGCTTGTATATTTGTTCTTATTTCTCCTCTAGCTCTATGAAATCCCAATTGATTTCCTCAAACCTAATTGCCAAGGCCCTCACCTATACATGTGTCGGTCTTCTACAGGAGTTTAAAAACCTTATTATCAATCAATTCGACAATTGGTGTTGCTCATCTCACTCACTACCAAAGTCCCAGGATGTTCCTAGTACTCTCTTTCTTTCACCACATCCTCTTTGAGTGCTCATGTTCTATTGGTTATTACACACATGTACGTAAAGAGCTTGATTGACTCTTGGAGCTCGGATTCCCTTTTTCAAAGATTGACTTGATCCACTCATTTTTAACCCATACATCGTGAGCTCATGCATTGTTCTAGTGGATTACGGATCGAAGCTATTGATGGCCACCAATTCCTTAATAAGAAGTGTTATAGTGCTTGGTTCCACCAAGTGTTGCACATAAGATGAAAAGTACCTCAATGTTCTCTTTATACTCTTTATTCCTTGCCACCATGTGAGTAGAAGATTGTTGATCTATGTGGAAATATCCCTCATAAGTATCTAGTCCTAACTAGATCATGCTCATCTCATATTCGAGTTGGTTTCATCACATCCACTAGTTTGATTACCTTTGGTTGAGCTACTTGATGTATTGATTACCTATCTCCCCACTATAGAATTGTGAGGTTGTATGTGTAATATTTCTTGACCATTTTTCTTTAGCCAATGACACAATCAGCGATAGATCGGGGTTTCTACTTGTTTCATAGTGTGAGTGTCTAAGGATGACCATTTCCCGCATCCACAAAAACATTTTGCTGGATTCAGGCTCAATGATGGGTGCACCAACCATTCTTTATTCTAGAGGAGGAGGAAAGTCCTGAATGAGAGGGGTGTTGGTGTCAACAAGAGGTGAGACCTCCTATGGTAGCTCAAAGACTGAATCGTGAACCATGTACTCCTTTTTCACCTATGCTTCTGCTACTAGATTTTTGTTTGCATTATTGAGATCAAGTTTTCCTCCTGTAGTGATGCCAACAAGACTTCTTCTAACTTGACTATCTTAGGTGTCTTCTCATGGGAAGAAGTTTCCAATTCCGTGGCCTTCCTTTTTGAACTCACTCCAACGTGTTTAGAGCTAGAATTCACCTCCACCACTTTTGAAGAAAAATGATGTGAAGATTGCTTCTAGCTTGGAAAATTCCACATGAATGGATGACCATATTCGTCTAATTCTTAAACCAGTTCCTTGTTCTCTTCACCACCTTTTCAATCCACTCCAATACATCTCCTGATTCATGAACATGCTAGTTGATTTGGGGCATTGGGGACATCTTGACTATTCCATACTCAGGGTCATACATTTATGTCCCATCATTATGCAATATGTCTTCATACCAAGAGAACTTGAATTTATTCATCTCGATGGTTTTCATCCTCATGTGGTCCTTTTCACGTACTTCAAACTTGTCAATAAAGTTGGCCCAGTAGTCCTTGACTTGTGGCTCATGTTGTAATTCTGGGACATAGAACAATTTGGGATATTCTTGGATGTCAAAGTTGGTCTGGTGACATAGGAATGCAATTTAAAATGTGTAAAAGTGGCCTCCAAGTGAGATGCATCATTTGATCTTTTGCACATGAACACCCCTAGAGATATAGGGAATGCAATCAACTTATTTCTCTTGCTTATCATATTGTTATTTACTTGAGTGATCTACCTGCATAGGTTGAACAATACAATCTAGTCACTGGGGTATTTAGGTAGTCTCAATGGATCTTGGTCGAAGCCAATGACTGGTATGTAGGAGAAGTTTGAGAATTTTATGAAGTACAAGCCATATTCCTTGATCACGGATGTTATTTATGGTGGCATCCTAGCTTCAAGATCCCCTTCTAAGCTTTGGACCACGTACATGGTGAATGCATTTTTGATGTGAAAAAAATGCATATTTCTCTCCTCCATTACAAACTATGGAAATTTCTCAAAGGTAGGCACCTTGGAAACAATGTTCTGCATGAAATCCAATCATTTGAATGATGTCAAGCTTGAAAGAAAATAAACTAGGTAAGAATTCATGTGGAAATTCCTTGTCATGGGCACTTAGAGTAGTTTTAAATGGAGATTGTCACTAATGATCTACCCCAAGTCAATCCTCTACTTTCCTTCTATCAATGTTAGGATGAAAAGGTCCATCTAGTCCTAGAAGTCTCTCATGCTTTCTTCACCCATAACTCTAATAAGGAGAGTGATGACATCATAATACCCTTCTTGGAACTCACACCTAGGAATATTCTTGGGAATCCTTGAAGAATTTCTTCCTTTTATCAACCATGATCCAAGCGATACTCCTTCAACATATGAATCCATTGTTTCCCAATCATGCAAGGCTCTATCCTTTGAGATGATGACCATGTTGGGGGATGTTGGTATCTATAGAGAGAGTGAAATGGTTCTAGGGATGATGACCATAATCATTGTACCATTTTCATTTCATATGGTTCATGTCTTGGGATCATAGTGTAAATATATGGCTAGGAATAACTTGAGACTTTTCACAAACACTAGGTGTCTTGCAATAGTGAACAAACCACTTGTGAATATCTAGTCTTCAATATTGTTTCTATCCTTGGAGGCCATGCAAGTCTTAAGGTCATTCAGGTCCATGTACAAGACATAATTTTCTTCCACATCATACTTGTTGGAAAAGGGTTATGATAACTTCTAACTTGTCCACTTCGACTTCATGTTTAGTCTAGAAAGAACAACTTTCTATTTTTAGTAAATATGAAAAATCAAGTCCGTGATGTTCAACTAGATGTTGCGGCTCTATTTTCTTCTTTCTTCCAATGTTCCTTGTTCCTTCTAGATCAAATTTCTATTTTTAGCAGGTTTTATGGGATGACTTACTATTTTTAGTAAGTGTCAAAAATGTCCATTCTAACGAGTTCTTAGCTATAGTGCATCTTCAAATGTTAGTGTCTCCTTTGCGAGGTTCCTATGTTGATGACTTTCCTGAAATAATAGTCCATATGTAGTAGACTTAATACTTTTTGAAAGTGGTATTTTGGAGGTCATATTGACATGGAATGAATTTTTTTGATAGGGATTTATTCCCAATATCACCCATCTGAAATTTCAGGCCCACCCACTTAATAGTCTAGGAGATTTTAAAGTTTCAAATTTTGGGCCTAATCAGTGCTTCTAGATGCGGCAACCATTAATGGATGTCAAAATTGTAGAGGTCTCATTTTATCCTCCATTTGCAAAAAAACTTATTTTTTTGATGTTGGTTTTTCTTATGATGTTTCAAGTGTAATTCTACTTCATTTCACCCAATGATTTGACAGAAATTGAATTTTTCTTCGTTGAGCTAGAAGTGGGATTTCTTCATTGTGGATGCTTTGTTGCATGAGAGGAGAGTTTGAAGGTGTATTTTTGATATAATTGGGTAGTGGAACTAATATAAAAATATATCTAGTTGTTTCATGAATCCATTTGAGATATATCTTTAACTTCTCGTTTCATGGCCATGGAGTTTTCTTTTTTCTCCTTCTTTGTTCTATGCCTCTCCTTTTGTGTTTGCTCAAATTTCCTTCTGGAGATGTGTTATATCATGGAGTGGAATGGAAGTACCTCTATTGTAGGTCTATTTTAAGGTTTAGTAATGGTAGAATGATGGATGAGAAGTTATAGAGGAAGAATGGAAATATCTATGCATGAGAGTGGAAACAACTAGAAGCACTAGAAGTAGGTGAAGCGGCAGTTAGAATTTTAAATTTTTGAAATCATGGAGGGAGAAGGCTAGGTGAATTTTTCATGTCTTGATGTCCCTAATGTCAAGGATGTGAGGGAAATAAAATTCCATGGTGGTTAAGAGGACGACACATGGCAGCGATTAGACGACAGGGAATGGATGTGAAAAAAGTCACTTTAAAGCACTGGGAGCTGAAAGTTGGTCATGTGGATGACCAAAATAATTCCCATAGGGGCTGGGTGAATTTTACATGTATTCTATACCTGACCTTAGGGATGTGAGGGGCATCAAATTCCATGGTGGTCCTAGAGCTGACACATGTCCTCGATCTGATAGAAGGGAATTTAAGCTCCAAAAATACAACTTGGGGCTGAGATGTCAAGTCTTAAGGTCACATAAGGGTCCCATAAGTCACATGGGGGATGGGTAAATTTTTACAAGGTTGGTGTACCTGACCTCAAGAACATCGGGGACATAAAATCCCACTAGGCTCTTGAAATGCGACATGTGTCCTCCTGAAAATTGACTAACTTATGAACTACGTTCAAGAGGGTAATTTGGAACGATGATATCTTGAGATCCCAGTGGAATTTCTTGGTGAAATTTTATATCATCCTGACTGGGTATCATGTCTTTATTCATTAATTTGATCCCTGAAAAGCTAGAGTTTTGATTTTAGACTCCACATATGCCTCGAGAAAAACTTCCTACAAGCCATGTACGCCAAGGTGTTGTGAAAAATATGATTTCACCATCATGTAGGTATTTTAATCCTATTTCTAGAGATGTTTTTCTTTACATATAAATCCATCCGAAGCTCCAAAAATCTTATTTTGAATCCCAAAATTGTTGGACCGTGTACTGCCTAGGCTTGTGAACCCTATTTTTACTCAGACTACTCCAAGTATTTCAAAACTTCCCCAAACCTTCCAAAATCATTTCCATGATTTTCTAAGGTCTTTAATTCACCTCCATGTTTAATTTTTCCCTTCTCGTTACACTCTAGGGGGTTGATCCAGTCTTAGGAAGGCCAATAATAGCCCTTCCCAATACTGCTAGAAGATAACATCTTTTTAGAACTTCCTAAAATCACTCAGGCAGCGATTTGAATTTCCTAAATCACCTATAGGGATGAGGTACCATTTTCCAGTGGGTCACTAGACTAACTGGATGGACTTGGTGTGCCTCTGCAATGGTAGAACATGAAAAATTTAGCACGGGGTATAGTTTTTGTGCTTGGAAATTATGAATTTTCCTATTGCACATTTACACGACAATAATAATAGAAAGGTAAAATTTTGAAGAGGTAGAAGAAAAATTAGTAGAAGTGAGAGATTCCCCTTTGAGTGTCAATGAGGTGATAAAAGTAGGTGATTTACGATCAAAAATATGACATAAATGGATAGAAGAATGTGTAGAGGCAAGATTCCCAAGTTAATTAGATGAATAATATTAATAGGAGAATGATTGAGAAGAGAAGAAGAAGGACAGGAAAGAGCTAGTCTTGCATCCAGTGTAGAGAAACATTCTTATCATCATTTTTCCAAGGATCTATGTCATCGGTCCTTATTAAAAATATAAGCATACAATAAAATAAGAATGACATAAAAATCCATACTATGAATAATTTCCCATTGCTGAAAACACCAAATCAATGCAAAATATAGACAATAATGCAATACGAGAAGGAAACAAGCTCATTTAACAGGGAAACAAGTACAAACACACATACTCAAACCAACAATAGTCAAGACGGTTGCACAAATGTTTTGTTATCAAGCCAAATATCCCCAAATGTTTGTGATTGATGAAAAGGGTTAAAGATGATGCCCCAAGCAAGGATACATGCTAGGGGAAATGATGAAGGACGTAGGGTCTAGTGATAAAGTGTTGTGTGAAATGAAAAGAATGAGGCAACAATATGTTCCCTAGAATATTTGTGAAGCAAGAAGGCTAGCTTTGTAGATGGTTGTAGATCTGATGATTTGCAGAGTCATTAAATTCATGAACACGTGAAAATATCGAAATATATGGGATGAATACCATGCACAAGATATGAGTTTTAATGTTATGGGCCTATCACCATTTTTGGTAATTTTTATTAGTTTTATGGTTTTTGAAAAATGTTTAAATTTTTAGGATTTTTCTATTTTCCTAATTTTTGGAAAATTGTGATTTTTAGTAGAAGAAATAAGAAGGTAGAAGATCATCGGGAAGAAAAAAATTTCCCAAGGAGAAGAAACATGTGCTAGGTAATAAAAATATGCCCCAACATGGTGAAAATTAGTTAAAAATGATTATTTAATAGAAATAATCATCACGATGGATAGAAGAAGTGTTAAAAGAAACACGATGGTCAAAACATGCCCCTATGGCATCATGTCGAGAAAATGATATATATATATACCCCTACTAAGGGGGTTAAATCATCACGATCAGTTTTATTTGTTATCGAGCTCTACCAAATTTTTACCATGAGATACCACGAGTGATTAGCAAGATGGCCAGAGTTCAAAGCCACCATAGATGAGTTGACACCATCCGGGAGTATGCCCGATACGATGACGATGGAACCTTTGTGAGTGCCCTAACATTGCTTCATGATTTTTAGCATTTATGATTACATTTATTGGTGTTAGTAATTAGCATAGGATGTGTATGCGTGTTTATTGATTTCATGATATATCCGTAGATGTTATCATTTTTATTGCATATGATGTTGTTTCAAGTTATTGCACATGACGATATGATGATATTGGTGCAGGGGGGATAGATTTTTATATTCGCAATCACTCTTTCTCCCATTTTGATGATACGATATGTGATTATTATCTTAACATACATGTATGATGTAGACTTAGAATTTTATTTATTTATGATGTATAGATGATGTTAGATGTGATGATATAGATGGAGACATGATGATGTGATAACAAAAATATGTACAAGAAACAAACAAGAACAAGAAAATGTTAACAAATCTACCAAATATACACATTAAATCAACCCTAAGCAAAGAAATTATGTACAACTACTTACAAACATGCAAAAACACACTCCATAGGCACACATATAAATCTATTCTAAGTAAGAAAAGATCATTATTAAGTGGTAAGTATGTTTAAAGCAAGACAATACAAACGTATAAGAAAGTAAACACTATACAAATAATGTACATGCAACCAAACAAGAAAAGTAAGAAACCAAACAAAGAAACAAAGAAAGTAAACTAAAACTATTGTTTTTGTGGTACTGTTTTTCAATGCATTTTGTGTTATTTTGGGAAGTTTGTTAAACAATTTTCTATTGTTTTTGTATTTTCCGATTTTTCTATTGTTTTGGGTTTTTCAAGTGTTATGTGAATGTTTTTGGAGATTCTGAACATTTTGAATGTTTTTGGATTTTCGAACATATTTGAATGTTTTTGGATTTTCTTAACATATTTGAATGTTTTTGGATTTTCTAAACATATTTGAATGTTTTTGTGTTTTCTAAGGTTTTCCGAAGCTATGTACAGAAACCGAGAAATGTGGATGCCCCCAACATTAGATGGGAATATACAAGGGTAGGTGCCACGTGATATATACAAGAAATTGAAATCATAAAGATGCCCCAGTGTTAGACAAGGAATATATAAAGGTGATCCCTTCACAAACAAGCAAGAGGAAAATCAACCAGATCAAGGCTTGAAAGGATATGTTAACAAATAATCTCAGATTTAGGTGTGGAACTAGCCTTTGGCTAAGTAAAAGTACCCAATAGATGGAGGATGATTGTGAAAAAAACAATCCTCCCAAAGTGTCCAAAAATAGTTTTCACTAAGGGACCTATCTAAAGTGCCACAATTACGTGGTTTTCACATTTGGATGACCTGTTTTCTCTTTTTTATTTTTTTCTCCTTTTTATCTTTTTTTCTCCATTTTGAATATTTTTTTGATTTTTATGTTGTTTTCATGATTTTTGTGCCACTCTCAATCATATATCTACGAGGTGGATGACATTCATGGGTTCACGAAGCTCAACTCCATCAGGATGAACAAGCTTGTATGCTCTTGACCCATATTTGGCCACAATGATATAAGGTCCTAACTAATGAGGTTCAAACTTTCCTTTCTTCTCTCTTTCTACCCTGGTGTTGAACTGGTTCTCTTTCATCACCAAATATCCAACCTCAAACTGATAAGATATGATCCTTTTATTGTAATTATATGAGACTTTGTTTTGATACACCTTGATATGGTTGACAACACGGATATATCTTTCACCTAGGAGATCTAATTCTGTGAGTTTGGCCACTCTATAATCATCATCCTTAACTAGGTAATCCCTAAGACATATTCTTAGAGAAGGGATCTCAATCTCTAATGGGATGATAGATTAATTTTCGAATACTAGGGAGTAGGGTGTCTTATCCATAGGAGTGTGAATGGAGGTTCTATAAACCCAAAGGATTGGGTGGATTTGTAAATGCCAGTTACAACATGTATTACTCACCATCTTCTCCATGATTCAAATGAACATTTTATTAGTGGCTTCTGCTTTCCCATTACCTTATGGGTAATATGGTGTGGACCACTTTAATCTTATTTGAAAGTGATGACAAATATCCTTAACAACCTTATTCTTAAACGAATTTCCCTTACCATTAAAAATGGTGGTTGTGATGCCATACCAGAAAATAAGGTGATTCATGATGAAATTTGATATCTAAGCACCTATAACATATGTCAATGGGACAACCTCTACCCACTTAGTGAAGTATTATGTGGCCATGATGATGTGGGTATGACCATTAGATGAGGTAGGGGTGAGCTTCCCTATTAAGTCTAATCCCCATTTAGAAAAATTTCATGGTGTCATTATCAATTTGTAAATTTTGTGATGTGACATGAATAAAATTTCCATACTTTTGACATATAACACACTTTCTTACATGGTTATAGTAATACATCTCCATCGTAGGCCAGTAATAGCCTACCCTTAAAAAAATTCTAATACTATTCCATTTGTATGAGTGCCACATACTCCTTCATGTACCTCCTTGAACAATTGGAGTGACTATGATAAGTATAAACAATGTAAACAATTCCCATCATAGCCACAATGATAAATTGTTCCTCCTAGAGGGTGTAATGGGATGTTTGGTAGATAATGCTTTGTTTTTTAGAAAGGTAATGTTATGGGGATAGGTAATTCTTTAGAGGTAGTTACAAATATGGGCATACCATGAGGAACGGGGACCAACAAATTCACATGCCAGGAAATGATTCGGCATGTCGTATGTAGGCTGATGTATATTTTCAACAAAAAATATCATATCATTGGTTTAAGTGGAATCCAGAGTGTAGAACCCACTGTTGTCATTAAATATGTAGATCAGTTTTGTGCCCTTGGAATTTTTTTAAAGGTGATGCACACAAAATATTATTTTAGAGTTTCCACAAAATTTCTATATGGGATGTGTTTTTCATCCTTGACCTTGTACTCAACATTGACTTGCTTGATAATAAATTGTGAGTTGTTAATGACCTTAAGGTGGTGGATATTCCATTTTATATCCAACTTCATTCCAATGATGAACACCTCATATTATGCAATTTTGTTTTTTCAAGGAAATCCAAGACAGAAAGCTTGTAGTATGGGGTCTCCTAAAGGAGTGCTTAAAACTACACCTACCCCTTGAAGCATGGAAAGTAAACGATCCATATAATGTACTTTCCCATAACGGATTCTTCAATATACATTAGTGATGCATCGAGATAGGCCCAAACTCACGAGCTTTATTCCGGTAAAGTTGCTTCACTAATTGGTCAATAAGCACTTGTCCTTTAACTAACTTATGGCATACATAATCAATGTCAAATTCACTTAGCAGAATGATTAAATTAGCCATTCTACACGTAAGGGTGGGTTTTGACAATAGGTACTTGAGTTGGTCAAATTTAGATATAAGCTTTGTTTTGGTATTCAATAGGTAATGGAGAAGTTTTTGGAAGGTAAAAACAACAACCAAATAATATTTTACAATTTGAGGATAGTTTAGCTCATAGGAAATTAAAGTATGGATGAGATAGTACATTGCTTTTACTTTTGTCTTAGGTCATATTGTGTGAGCAAAGTGCCAATAGAAAATTGGGTAGCAGATATGTATAGCAAAAGTGGCTCACCTAGATTTAGAGGCATGAGGATAGGCGGATTGGCCAAGTATTTTTAAGGCAAAATCCTATTGTTGTTCTAGTCCCCAAATGAATTCAACATCTTTCTTAAGTAGATCGGTGAATGAATGAAATTTTTAGCAAGATGTAAAATGAAGTGGTTAATGGCTTGTATCTTCCGTTGTAGGCTAGACAACTATTTGATATTCTTAGGAGGAGGTATTTTAGTAATTAGATTGACTTTGTCTAGGTCTATCTCAATCCCTCTCCTTGATACAATAAAGCCTAGTAGATTCCCTGATAATACTCCAAACACACACTTCTTTGGATTCAACTTGACCTTATATTCCTGCAAACATTCAAAGATATGCCGTATAACTTCGAGGGTGGTATTATTTTGTCTTTTATTTTATGAGGATATCATCTATATAGTCCTCTATGATGTCATGCAACATATCATGGAATATTACTATCATGGCCCATTGATAGGTCAGCACCGGCATTTTTGAGGCCGAAGGGAATTACCTGATAATAAAATGTTCCCCAAGGGGTTATAAAGGTTATCTTATGTTGATCTTCTTCTGCTATATTGATTTGGTTATATCCTGAAAATCCATCCATAAGAGATAACATTTCATAGCCTCGTAGTTTAATCAAAAATCATGTCAATATTAGGAAAAGGAAAATCATCATTTGGACATGCCTTATTGATGTCCTAAAATTCTCGTACAATTTTTGATGCCAACTGATTTCTTTTATACTGGAACTACATATTGTCAATTTTTACCCTCTTGGACAAAAATTGGACAATGCCCTACAAGCCATTTTTTTTTTATTCATTGCAAGCATAAAAAATGATCTAACTGATAAATCATGTCTTCAGGGGTCATATTATATTTTTTTCCTTCTAATTAGCTAAAATAGCCTTAGAAGGTCAAAAATGAGGACAAGGTCATTTCTTAAGAAGCCAAGATACATGTAGCTAATTTCAAACTCGAGACGACAGGTGTGTAGAGGTTGGCTCGGTTATAAGGAGATTAGTGAAGAAACAAACAAGATAAGTATCATGGGTTTTAGCTAAGCACTCAGACATGTGAGCTTGGTAGCATACAAGAGGTAGGTCACTTGAATGTCTAAACAAAGACCGAGTTGTAAGTCAGTAATGAGGCATGGTGAAATAACTTGACTCGAGTAGGATGTTAAGGAAATGTTCATGGCTGAGTTGAGTAGAGCTCAAGAAATGTGGAGAGAAGCTCAAGTCAAACTCAACAACAAATTCACAGAGGCATGACGAGTTCAATACCTAGCTAACAGGTGAAACAATAGATGACCAATTTTATGGATCATGGAGTGAATCGATGGTTTTTGATACTTGCCGGTAGGCATGATCTAGTCACACAATTGTTGGTGAAGTGGAGAACGGATCAGTTAGAGCTTATGGATGATAAGCTTAATTATGAAGAAAATAATACAACTCGGCTCAATGTTCTTGGTGTGAGGGTTTGAGCCCATAAATTTGATGATCCCTTTGAAGATAAGATTAACAGTGAATTCTGTAGTTTAACCGATATAAGTTTAAAGCTCGTAAAATTAGAATTGGGAAAATAATGTCGAGCCATTATGAGAAGGGGAAAGTCTCACCGAGTTCAATATTTTTATTTTTGAGATGAACCGAGGTCACATCATGAACAACTTTGTGGCCAAGTAATGAAATAGTTCAGGGCACTTGTTTAGAGCTCGGTAGTTTGTGTGTCCAAATGAGCTCAATGTGAACAAATCAAACTATGCACTATGAATATCAAAGATGGAAGATCTTGGCATGTAAATCTCGTGACAATAAACTTGGTGAATAGTAAACAAACATGGATCGAGCATGGAAATTATAGGTTTATAAAATCATTGGATAACATGGGTGAGGTTGAACATGTTCACTTTGTACACACCAAATGACTTGGAAAAAGGATCATATAAATTGCATGGTATTTAATGTGACAGTCGGGATAGCTCATAATCAAGCTCGTACAACAAGTTAACTAAATCATCCACTTCAAGCTTCATAAGAAGTCGAGTTCATACCTTCCAAAGTGAGTCATACTAGTGTTTGGATGGCCAATTGAGCTCAGTCAAGTTGTTCAAGATAGGAAAGATCCCGATTTGGATATAGCATGTAGGTAACTTGTTGATTTAAATTGACATGGTATAGGCAACTCGCGTATAGGATGAGTTATCGAAAAAATTGATTCACAACTTAGAGCTCAATGAAATGTTTTACATAATGAGTGTGAGCATTTGTGGTTGACTAGTATAATGTCGAGCGACCCAAAGGTTCACTACATTAAGCTCAAATGGATGACAGTGAAGATTCAACAATGAGTTGGGAGCTTCTACGATGGATTTGAAATTCATTGGGATGAATGTCTCGAGAGGGGCATACAACATGGATCGTCTCATTTAATTTCCAAAGCCAAGTCACTCAGGCTATTTATACATTACTTGACATTGAGATAAACAAGTCAGTAATGGGGAAAAGCCATGATGTTTTGAATTTGTAGGATCATGAGATCGAGAGATGTATGGAGTTAAAATGTTCAAGCCAAGCTTGAATTTTAACTCACAAAAGGCTCAGTGAATGGATATGTCAGGGATGTATTTAACATGGCTCAGCCAAGAGAAATAAAGGACTCGGTAGTCATGTATCAGGGATGAGCTCGTGAGAAGAAATTAGGGTGAAACTAAGATCTATGGATTCATCGACATATGGTGGTGTGGAATCATTGAATAGCCCAGGTCAAATGGCATAAAAGAGACCAATCCGACATTGGAGAGTTTGAGTTACCAGAGGTAATGCAGGGATTCAAAAGTGTGAAGATGGTAGGAGCTCAGGTACAATGAGCCATGAGGTGAAAAGGATGTATCATTGTGTAAATACCTCGAAGGAGAAACATTGAAACCCGTGTGTCTGAGGTATTACGAGCATGAAAAGGGGCTAGAGTGGATTCAAATCAAGCTTGGTGGTGACAGATTGGACAACGAGAAATGAAGGAGCTCATTTCTAAAGTAGCTCTTTTCAGGATTTTGGGGATCGTCTTTTCGGAAGTTGTTGAGGTGAATTTGGTAAAACAAAAAAATGTCAAAATTCTAAAAGTCTGAATTTCAGACTTTCAGGACATTCATAGTTCAGGATTCTCAATATGTTTAGAGATCGGTGGGTCGCAAAGCCTAGGTACTTCAAGTCCGATTTGATTTGATCAATGTATTTCTGGAGTGGTTTCGGGTTAAATGCCGAGACAAGTGTCGAGCCATCAAGAGTGCATGGAGAATTTTTAGGAGGTAATGTTAGTGGTCCAGGTCAAGTGCCCCAACTTGCAGCAGGATTGGAATGAGTCATATGACAAGTTGGAGACCATCTAGTGAATTATAGTGTAAATGGTGCAGCCGAGTTAATATTACATATTGAGTTGATGAAATTGACACTGGTCAACGTGATATGAGGACCTCGGTATCAAGAGCACACGTAATCGGAGGTCGGCTGCCTATCCTAGATCTTCCCATATTCAAGAAGATCCCATCCCACAGGATAGATAGGGGTCGCCATAGATCTATATAGGGGGTTGACTCATGACCCGGAGTCGGTCGGGTACAAAGAAATCTATATCTATATATATATATGGTAGTTGGGTAGGAAAGTAAATGAATGATAACATGGAGGAGTAAGGAGTTCTACGTTTGTGATATTTTCTTGGATCATTGGTCGAGTTAATTCATGAGGCTTTTCCCTCAAGAAATGTGGGCTTGGTCTAATATTGAAGGAATTGGTGAAAACCAAAGCATGCCCGAAATGGTAAAAGTGGGTCAATTTTCAGGAGCTCGGTTGATTGGCCTAACAAGGAAAATTGTGTAAGGAGAGTCAATGTGAGGCAAGAAGCAAGTTGAACTCCACTATACGAGCTAGGAAATAAACAAGGACCCAATGAGCCATTTTGGAACCGCCTGAGTTTGGAAAAGAAATAACTTGCTAAATCAATTTTGGAGTTCACCAAGCTATCAAAGCATTGAATTTTCTAAGTTGGTGTGCGGGGAACCCTAAAAAATGAATTTTTCTCAGAAAACCACAACTTTCTCCCCGATTGCCCTTTTTTACAAAATTACAGTCATTGGAATCGGGAGAACGAGAACTACATGATTGAATTACCAGAAGGTGAATTTTAGGTAGTTTTGAATTCCAAATTTTTAGGTTTTCCTCATTCTTTGGATGGTTCCATGAAAGGTGGAGGTGCAATTAATGAGGCAGACATGGCCAACAACAGTGAGGAATTGTTTCCTACATTTTGGCCTAGATTATAGGGTTTCTTTCTTATTTCTCTTAACTACTCGGTGGTTTTCTATAAATGTAAAAGGAGTTCTTATTCCAAAGGGATTAGATACTTTTCAAGCTCTACCTATCTTCACAAGCTGAAATTTTGTGAATTTGTAGGCTCTCAAGCCTTTTTTCTCAAATTGTAATGGCAGTCTATGACTTTTCCATGATGTAATGATGCACTGTGAAAGTGCTTGAAGGAATGAGAATTATGCTTTGTGATCATTTAGATTTCCTTTCATGATTTTTCTATTTCTATTTTCCTCTCTCATATTTTTAGGTGAACTGTGTAACTAGGGTTTCTTTTGCAAGTTTTGGAGTTAATTGTGCTTATCAAGGAGTGAATTACTGTATGAACATTGGGTTTGTAATGCATGTTCATTCTTCCCTGTGATCATCTCTCTTCATAGGAAAGATTGAATTTTGTCTAGAAAAACCCTTTCTTGGCACATCACCACTTATAGTATAGGTTTAATTTCCTTGCAAATATCTCTCTCTCTAATCCCTTAAAATGTTAGCATAGGTCTAGTTAGCCATTTTTTATTGCATTAGGAGTAGTGTAGTACCTATTTTAGGAAGAGGAAGTCGACCTTCTTTGAAGGTTCACCTCGATCCCAAGTCCCACAACTTGAGAGGTGATCCCATGTGTCCCAATCACACCGAATGTCATGTTCACCTTCAGGCCATTTGGGGTGTTGAATTGATTTGCAAAAAACACTACATTTGATATCCACTCAAAGTAGTCAATGGATCTGATGAACCCTGCTACTCATAGTCTCTCTAACTCCTCTTTGACATAAAGGGCCACTTGTGGATGCATTTTCCTTAGCTTCTATTTAATAGGCTTTGTGTCTAGATGCACTACTAAGTTGTGCACCACCAAAGTTGGATCTAAGCCCAAAGATATCTTTATAAGACCATGTAAATATATCCAAAAATTATCTGAGAAGCAAGGTGAATGTCTTATGTTCTTGTGCTGAAATCAAAGCTCCCATCTTGACTATCTTTGGGTCTTTTTCTATTCCAATATTCACATAAATAGTTTCCTCTACAAGAATTTTTGACATATCCTCCATACGCATAGGATCAGGAGGAAGGTTGAGATATTCTTTCAATGGAATCTCTACAATATTTTCACCCTTAGTATGGTCACTTATTTTCTCTATTGGTTTTGTACAAGTGTTGGTCAGCCAACACCTTAAGAAGGTTTTCACTGTGTGACTTGGACATACGTTTTTTCTGAGGCTTTTCTTTGGAAATTTTACCCTCACTTTTTCTTAAATTTTGTTGACCACGAAGCTCACTTCCTCGCCAAAGTACACATAGGTATCTAAGTCAATGAAGAAACCTTTCTTGTGATCTCTAATAGGAATGGTATCATGTATGCCCATAAATTTTGCAATAGCCTCATCATTCTCAAATATATCCAATGACATATGACGTTGTTGGTCCTAATCGACAAGGGTAGGGTATACAAGGTCAACTTTAGGATTGGTGGGGGTTATGGTAAGGATAGTGGTATCCATAAAAAGGTTCATGGAGGCAAGATCCTCGTATTGGCTATAATGGGAATATGTGTTGCTATCTGAATAAGCACAACTATCTTCATGCTCAAAGAAGGTAGCATCTTGATCGATGGGATGTGATCCATATGGCCAAATAAAAATACCATAGTGTTTAGTTTTGAAATGTGGAAGTGGGACATGTTCTCTTGCTTCTTGTTCAAATTTTTTTCACATTGGACTCTTTTATAACCCATGGAATACATCATTCTACTGGATTTGGCATATTCTAGGGTTTCGTAGCAGGTAGGATTAGTGTCCTCTGGGACCCAAGTTGTAGGTGGGTCCAACAATTTCTCTTCTATAAGTAGTCCACCAAGTAAGAATGTTCTTATAGTATGTTCATCTTTAGGTTGTTTAAAGCAAGAGTTGGGTCTACCTCATGTTTTTTTATAAAGATAGATCTAAAACCAGGAGATCCTATTACACATTGTATTCTCCACAACCATACTCAAGGATTTTCATCTCCCATGAATCAAAGGGAGAAGTGGACGTAGAAGCCTCATGAGCATAAGAACTTAGGGAGTCCAAATATACCCATGATTCAAGAGCTTTTGATTGAAGGGGAGTAGAAATATCAGTGGAGGGACATGTATATGTACCCCTATGTGTAAATTTGTTGAGATATCTATAGTGAGTGAAGGGTTTTGGATCACCTTGAATGGTAATAGTGTGTCCCTCATGTTTCAATTTAATAAACTGATGAAATGTTGATGGTATGGCCTACATGGCATGGATCCATAGGTATCCAAGAATCATATTATATGGAAGTTCCAAATCTAAGACATGAAACTTTGAGTTGTGGCAAGTAGGTCCAACTTCAATCAGAAGTGTTATTGTTCCATTGACTCATGATCCACATTTTTGTAAGCAATTATGGTGAGAATGTGGGACTCTAGATCTTCCTCTGTGTGTGTCCCAGCTACTTGAGTAGTTTCAATTTACCTATAGTCAACCCTGACCCATTTTCCAAAAGCACCCATTTTATCTTTCGACGGGTAAAAATACCTCTATATACAGTGGAATATAATGTGTGTGATCATCGTTAGGGATTTCCTTATGGTTAAATGAGATGTTTTCACTTGGTGTAATGTTTTCCACTACATCTTCTAAATGTGAAGGTTTTAATTCCATTGGCACTCGACCGTGGAGAGTTTTGTATAGGATTTCCTTATGTAAATTTGATATTTTAAAAAGATCTAAGATTGAAATTTTGGCTCAATATGCTCTAAGATGTTCTACCGACCATCCTAAGTGGTAGATAGAGGAGGTTTTGAGATCATTATATGAACATGACTTGTTACTAAAATGAAATATTTTACCTTGATCCTAATAGTATTCACATGCTCATCAGAAGAGTGAACACATCCAATGAGTGAGTCATAATGATTTTTATCAGTTTTGATATACAGATAGTTCACGGATTTGTAACTTTGGGATGACTCTCCTAGTCTAGCTTCTTCCCATCTGGCTTATCATGTTTAGGGAATGGTTCTTTGAATATCCCTATCCTTTCATTTGGCGTATGATTTCTCTTTGGTACATAAACTTCTATCTTTCCATTATCAATAAGATCTTGAATGAAGTGGTGAAGTCTTAGATACTTTTCTATATTATGTCCCTTCACACCTTTGTGTAGATCACAATATTCATGCTCTTTATACCATGAAGTTTTAGGAGAATTTTCATCAAATGGTTGTGTTGTAGGATAAGTCACCATATGGGAACTATCCAATTGTTTCAAGATCATGCGAAAAAGAATTGTTAAGAAGAGTGAACGTTCTATGCTTGGTTGGTGGTTAAATCAGCCCTTTGGTCAGTTTAAAAGGTTGATCAACTTGGAATACTTGTATGCATTTGGAATCCATGGTTACAACTCTTACCACTTTTTTTTTATAGATATTTGCTTTATTTGTTAGTTTGGTAGATTGATTATCCTTGGTAGATGATTTGATAGTTCCTTTTGCAATGAATGGTTTTTCAATCTATATGGACTCCTCTATGACGTCTTCAAAACTCCAAACATAATGCATTTGTAAACAGAAAGCATCTGGATTTAAATTTGGTACAAAGATGCTAACAAGTTACATTTTAGGTATTGACCAAGGGAATCAGCTAGCTAGCCCCCACTATCTTTGTAGAAAACTTGCAAAGGTTTTATTAGGATGTTGTTTAGTGTTACACAAGTCTTCCATGGTTTTGTAACTTTCCATGTTGTATGAAAATTTTTGTACAAACCACTCTGCTAGTTCAAGCCATGTTAAGATAGACCCAAGAGGTAAGCAAGTAAACCATTCCAAGGCTTTTCAACCTAGAATTTTTAGAAAGATCCATATGAGGTAGTTGTCATTGTAGGCCACTTCTTAGCATGCCATGTAAAATTCTTTCACATGATCATGTGGATCACCTTTCCTCTATACTTGTTGAATTTGGGCATATCAAATTTCTTAGGAAAGGGTCGAAGCAACATGGCCTTATCAAATGGATGGGGACATAACTCTTTGTATTGATATCTTTTTTTATTTCCCCCATTATTTTCTTGAAGGCTTGTGAGTGTTTCTTTCATCGATTGTAGTTCTTGTGAAAGAAGTTGTTCTTTAGTGGGGGAAGTTGGAATATACACACGACTATATTTTTACATTCCTTCCTCTTGGTTTTCTATGTGAAGTTCACTATTTTTGTCCTTAGGTTTCTCTTGATGTACATTTTTGTTTATTTCTTTTTGTACATGAGATGTCAATAAAGATAATTATTGACTAAGGTTCTGAATTTTTGTTTTGGTATAGTGACTTCTTCCTCATTAAGTTCTTCATCATATTTATCACATTTGGGTTGTTCCACATTTTCATGTTCTATTCGTACTCTATGTGGCATCTTGATGAATGGTAATTTATAACCCACCATGTTTATATTTTATAAATTTTATGTGGAAGTGTGTCCATGTGCTAAAGTGTCATCCATGTTGATGAGAGGTGGTTCTTCCTCATTAGCCTTGTTTTTGGATGGAATATTTTCATGTTCTATTGGCATTATAACACCTAATTCCAACAATCTCTCGCAAGTACCCTATCTTTGTTTATAAAAATAAAATCATCTAATAAAGCGGGTCAAAGTTAAAATCCACATGTGGTGATCTTGTTTCATCACCACTATGATCTATCATCTCTTCTAGGTCCTAAATCATGACTAATAAAGGGATTCAAACTTTATTTGTTTGACGTTTCCCATGCATGTTTTTAATGACTTGTCATATAGCTCCCGATATTGTTTTGTGGGCCATGATGTGTGATAACTTCACCAAGGTGTTTTTAATTTATTCAAAAGGTATTTTCCAAACCTAAGTGGAAGTTTACAAATGTCCAAGGATGTCAATGGTTCAAATAATGATGAATGTCAAAGAATAAATGTGTCAAAGTGATTGTCTTAAGAGAATAAGTCAAAAGTGACCAACAAAATACAATCACTCAATTCTCGTTTTCAGACAAATAAATCCAAATGACATACTTCCTATGTTTGTTCTCAAATGGTAGTTGGTGTTTTAAGATGGTTAACAAAATGTCACCACTTATGTCAAGTTCAAAGAAATGAACAAGGCATAAGTAATAACAAGAAGTTAATATGATCCCCCAACAAAGTATACTAAAAGCGAGCTTGAATCCAATCAAGACATATATCTCAAAAAGTGATAGTTATAATTGTGAGTGACACAAAAATACCACTAAGATATGTTAACCAAAATTTTTAGAAAATTAAGGTATTAATATCAAAATGATATTGATATAACGTGCAAAAATGGTAACACTCAAAACTTTTCAAAATCGAGGTAATGTTTGAAAATAAACTAATGCTAGAGTATACCAAGGAATTGTTAGAATTCGCATAGCATAATGTTACAATCTAGAAAATTAGGCTTAGTTTGTAAGAAACAAGATGTAAGTATCAAAATTGTTGTGATACGATACAAGCAAGATAAAATTTCAAAGGATAATCAAGATGATGAATCACACCTAACTAAGATTGATGATCTTGAATTTGGTATCAGGATCAAAAAGGCTACCAATGATATGAAAACATCTCCACACACTTTAGATGTTTAATAAATCAGAGAAAACATGGATGGGCATAAATAGACAAAAAATTGGTGAATAAAATCAATTATCAATGCAAGTGTGGTCACTCTTCTCCTAATCAAAAAAGTGTCAAAAGAAAGTGAAGGAAGTAGATCAATTGGTGTTGAAGAGAGTTTGGAATCACTTTGATAGAGTTTCACCTCGCCTTAGGGTGAGTGAAAAACTAAACAAAAGTAATACTTTGCAATCTCCATGATGAATGACATACCATTTGAACTTTAATCGAATATCCTCTTGTTCTACAAATAATATTTCGATTTTGAGAAAGTTATCCGTTTATGATGGCTCTCAACTCAAATTGGTTTTGATATGGTAAAAGTTGGCTCCTCGACAAGATATCTTCCTAGGTGGTTAACTTAGCTAGGTGTCAAAATTTATGTAAATGCGAGCCTCAGTTTTCCAAGGTTTCCCAAGGAGTATATTCACTTTACTTTGTCTCGTTTAAGCACGGTGGGAAATAAATGCATCCATCGTGTACTCTCACTGGGGTCACAATACAGATAACTTTGATGCTAAATATCACGTGTATCACTAGTCAAGTAGGTAGTGTGGAGCACTTCCCATTTTTTCCAAAAGGTTCCCTCTTACGTGGGATACTTTGGGGTTCTTAGGACCACCCCCATTGTTGTAGATTATGGCTTATGCCAAAGGGGTTATGTTCTAGTTAAGAAGACTTGGCATACCCTTATCTAAACCTGTAAATATAGTATTTTGATTGTGATATGTTTTTTTGTTATATACTTAATGTGGTTTACTTGAACATCATTTGGAAAATTACATGGAAACTATATTACTAGTTATGTTTTATCTCGAGCCTTCATTCTTTGATAAGCATTTAGGTTATGTATAATGGATTTAGCAGTTTTCCATACACATAAAGATGGTGAATGTCATTTTGATTCTCAAGATTTTCGTAGGATGCAAGAGAAGAGCATACATGATGTAAAATCCAAATATGAAATCAAAAATGGAAAATACTCTATTCAAACACAAAATTTGTTCATTTTAACCAAACTTGACATTCTTTTCAACATTTTTAAGGAAAAGAGATATAGAAATCATTTATGATTCCCAAGATCACCTAGAAGGTGTGAGGGAAGATCATACGTGACTTCAATCTCATGATTAAGCATGCAATGTTTATTTAACCCTTTAACAAATCAAATCAAGTTAGCAAAAATATGTAAAGCAATAGTTAATCTTCAATAAAAACCTACAAGGAGTTAATAAATCCTGAAAATATGTTTTTACAAATTTTAAAGTGAAACAAAAATATGAAATGTGATGTGTATGCTCAGCTTTGGGTGTGTACACCTACTTTAGGATGTGTATGCACCTATATGTAAACTTACAGTGAGCTAATGGGTACACAGCAAGAGAGTTATGTATGCTAGCATTTTTATTTATATGCCCACATATAGAAAGGAAAAATAACAACACTAGTAGATATCTACGCTCAAGTATAGGCATGTACACTAAGGTTTAAATGCATACGCTAGTAGACAAAAAGACTAGAAAACTTAGAAGACAAAAATTCATATGTGTCAACACTAAGATGTATACGCTTGACTTTGGACATGTACGCCCAAAAATTCAAAATGGATCAAACAAAATCTCTACTAGATGGGTACACAAGAGTATGAATATGTACGCTCCGGGTCAGTGTGTGCTCCAGAGACAAAGAAATAGAACATCATAGAGGGAAGGATATCATGTACAATGGAACAGTGATGTATATGCTAGACTCTAAAAGTATAATCTAGCATTTGGATGTGTACGCCTAGGTTTGCACATGCATGCATGCCTATGTCATTTTGTTTACATCTATACCTGGAACTAACATCAAACCATGGAAAATGATGTAATCGATCTCAAAAAGATCAATTTTTTGATATTTATCTCAAAATTGACAAGAACCCATCTAAATTAGATATATAAGAAAGACTCAATGCATGGAAAGTTAGAAAAAATCATAAGAAATTCAACATTAATTCACACATGTGCATATCAAGGGTTAGTCAAAAATGTAAATAATGTAAAATTTGAACTACCATGCTAAGGGAATAAGGATCTAGTCCCACCAGGCATGCCAAATGTGTGCAAGATTTAGTTAGCTATGTAAGTAAAATCAAGACTAACTATTTCACCTGATTCTTAGACATTTATTTGAAAATGAAAAAATAGATAGGGTAACGGGCGTAGGAGGAATACTTATTGAAATTTTGGTTGATAGGTTGTTGCATGCATGTTGACTCCTTGATCCATAGCTGATCATGAAAGCTTCCTTTTGGTTGGGAGGAACTACGAAATAAAAACAAGACCACCGTAAAGAGTTAAACAATATATGTAGTGGACTACTCTGGCATATTCTAGATCCGGGAAGTGTGATACTTCCTGAGGCATTTGTCAATCCACTATTTAAAAAAATTTAATGCTGGTAATAAAGTAAATCCTATTATAGTTAAAATGATTTAGGTATCTCATTTAAAACACAATAAGAAATATCTAATCTAATAGGCTAGGTTAAAATAAGATCTGAAGGTCAAGTAACTAGTTCTAGGTCTCTGTAGGTCTAACAGAGGTCTTAGGCAGGTCACAGGTGAGTAAGGGTGATGTGGGAATAGGTAGGTAGGTTATTGTTCTAGGATGTATTGGTAGATATAGAGACCGATGCCGGTTAAGGGTGACCAACGCCGATTTGAGAGAACTGGTGTTGGTTACTCTGGGGAATCGGGAATGTCATAAAATGAGATTTAGATCTCCTTTATGATTACACAAAGGACTAGGCTAGTTAGAATGAGGTATTAAGTTATTTGGATGGGATTTGGAAAAGTTTTAATAGGGATATGGAGGGGTGAGTATTAATGGAGGTTAGTGGGTGGCTAGGAGAAAAAAGGATGAAAATACAATGATGAAATGAGTGAACCAGAGGAGTAAAATGTTCTACTTACTTGGAATCTAGTTTTGGATGTCTGTGAGTGAGGAATGAAGGTGCTGATAAGAGGTTGAACAATGAAGAGGATCACCAAACATTGGGGAGCTCTTGCATGAGCTACATGTGCTCTCCTTCTTACCGATTGGATCAAACTGTCCGGGGTGAGTGTTGGATGATTATTGGGTGAATCCTAGATGTTTATGCAAGAGAAAATACTTGATTTCCTTCTTTGCATGTGTGTTCTCCCTGAAAATTTTCTCAAAAGATGTGATATCTCTCATGAATCTTCCAACCTCGAAAATAAGGTTGTTTGGGAATTAAATGGTAACCGATGGAGGTTACGATTTAACCAACGATGGTTAAGGGTAACTAGCATCGGTTAGGGTGGGATTTCCTAGGTTTACTAAATTGGGCAGATCCCCTTGATTTTCTGGGATCTCATTTTGTTTACTTGCGGATTAGACTGGAAGCTTCCTTCTAACATGTGGGAATGTGGTTAGAGGGAATGTAGGCATTGATTTTTAGGGTTTAGGTAGGTCTTAGTTAGTTATCACAACTTACTAAGAATAGGTCTTAGGGTGAGGTGGCTAGATGAGGTGGATATGTAGGCATTATCCCAATTAGGATATTTAAATAATAAATATTGTAAGGATAAGAATTAATTTAATTTAAATAATTAAATTAATATTATAGTAGGGTGAACGGGGCCATGGTTAGGTGAATGTGTTCAACGGTTTCTATTTGACAAAGGACCAAAGGGGAGTGTGACCTAATTTTAGTGTCTACAATTTTCCCCTTTTTGTTGCGTAGCTTGTATTGGTAAGCGACACTAAAAAAATAAAATGTGGTTGCCCCATGTGTGGGTGGAGGTGATCCCCTTAAACCAGAACTTACGAGGCAAAAGGCGAATTGGTGAGTGGTTTGATAAAAGGTAAATGTGATGAAAAGTAAGGTGGGTAATAGGGAGAAAGGAGCAAGGTCTACTCGGATAATCTATGTAATGGGTGGGGGTAAAAGGTAGCAACAAATCAAATGCATGCACACGTAGAAATTGCAGCACAATACCGGAAGTTGAAGAGTGGGAAAAATCTATATTATCTAAGGATGATAGGTTTATCCAAACAAGGTTAAGGTGATTCTTGCATCTAAGGTATAGGATATGGTCAGAAACACGACATTGGTGGTCGAGAACGTTTAGGTGTGTTACGGTACACCAAAGGTAGGGTTGGGATAAATGGTCATGGCAAGAGGTAAGGTAAGGTCATCAGGTCAATCAACATAGGTAACAATGCCGCAAGGTATAGTGAACACATGAGGTCAAAGGTCACTAGTGATGGTCCAGGTCCAAGAATCTAGGTCACAACATGGGTAGGGCCGAGGTATGGGTAAAATAACGAGTCCCTAATTGAGGACGTGGGTAGGTAATAAATGATGAGGGAAAGAGGGTGGGGGGAATGGTCAGGGTAAATGGTTGGGTGTGGAAAAAGAGTGATGGGCAGGGTAATAGGGTAAAATTTAGGGCAATGTGCAAGAGAGGGTGACCGATGCTAGTCAAGGGTAACCGATGCTAGCATAGGGTAATCGACCACGGTAAGGTAGGGCACATGATTGATGCCGGTGAAGTAAAATTGGCATCGAGTTAGGTCGAGTTTATTATAAAAAACAAAAAAAATCATTTTTTTTTGTTATTCATTTGTCTTCTTGTGAATTGGGAAAATGACATGAGAGAGAGAAAAATTTGAAAAAGTGTCTAGATGGAATGGAGAGCTGAGTTGGCAAGCCAAACGGTGGGGATTTGTAGTTGAGAGGTGGGTACACAGGATCAAATTGTGTGATTTGATTAGTTGGAGGTACGGGTAGTGATTTGGTGATGGTAGAGGCCGAAGAGGGATCGGGTGGGCCACCGGTGCAATGGCAGACGTGCCACCATGATGATGGAAGCATGATGAGGTAAGTGCCAAACTCTTGTTGTGTTTGGGTAGATAGATTAGGTGATAAGTTGGGGTTTGGAAGAAATTGGGTTTTTTGTTTTGGGTGGGGAAAAAATGAAATTGGAAATGGGGTGGGGTAAATTGGGTAGAATAGGAGTGGGGAAAGAGGTAAATAGGAGAATAGGGGGTGGGAGGTGGTTAAGGGGAGGTGTAGGTGAGGATGGGTGGGTAGAAGGGGTAGGGGAGGGAAGGTTCGAGAGAAATATGGTTTTGGGGTTCGTGGATTTTCTCCATGACAAGAATCGGCGTCGATTGGGTATAGCCATTGTCTGTAAGGTCAAACCGGGATCGATCATGAAGCAAGTGGTGATGTTGGTTTAGGGGTGACCAGGTCAGTTAGATATGGGTAGGGGTAAAATAGGGTGCGGAAAAATGATAGTGGGTGAGATAGGGAAGGGTAGAATAGGGTGAGTTGTTGATAAACCTAGAGTAGGTGGCAGAAAAAAATGGGTTTGGGGAAATGATAGTGGGTGAGTATGGGTATGATGAAGGTGAATTAATTTGTTGTTTGGATTGGATGCAGGGGAGAGATCGGCTATGGAAGAGAGATAGGGTACCACTCCTACTCTTGAGAGTGTGAGGGGTGGTGACCGGCCGAGGAGTGACAACACATAGAAGAGGTGGGCCTGAGTGGGGTCCAACGCTATTGGCATGTAGTCCAGTAGCTGATTCCGATGGTCACTCTCTTTGATAGATGGGATTCAGAAACCAACACATTCCACCTACCGATGGGTGAGATGACAGTCACCCTGGAAGATGTGTTCTAGATCTTGCGGCTACCGATACTTGGTACGCAGGTGTATTTGATCTCCTCTGAGGCCTTAGAGGAGTTGATGCTGACAGTTTTAGGAGAGGGACTGGAAAACATGACATTCCATAGTGCCAGTCTGAGCTATAGAGGGATGTACATAGCCCATCCAAAGGAGACAAGGCTCATTTTTCTATTAATGGAGGTGGTGTTTTGTTTCACACTACTGGATACAGAGGGAGGTAGATTTCCTAGCTCATTGATGGGGGTACTTCATGACATGATAATAGATTAGACCTACTTTTCCTAGTCACCAACATTCCTGGTGCGGTGAAATAGAGAGCTATGGGTGTATGGGTGTCTGCGTAGGTTCAGCCTGTGTTGTACCATTTTACTACATTTTTGAACCTATGAGCACATTGTGTGTGTGTGGCCAATTGGGATGCCCTGAGAAGATGCATTTTCGTCAAGATTAGTGTGGGTGGGGTATAGGCGATGGGTACATGTGATTAAAGAGTGGCGATCAGACAAGCCCACACATGATGTGGCCTATTACGAGGCATTTATTGGAGGGTTATCTGGAGTGGATATCATATGGAGGCTCTGTGTGGGTTATCCCTCATTTAGGAGGATGCATGAGGAGCTAGATGGGCTGCAGTTGGTGAGATGGATAGTGGGGCGTCATGTTGGGGAGCACAATATGATCCCAAAGTGGGACAGAGTTACATGGCAGTTTGGACTACCACAAGACATACCTCCACCTTTCCTACAATACAGGAGAGATGACATGGAGAGGCCATTGCCTCTACCATAGCCGACACTACCCACAAGGGAGGAGTAGGTGGTCGACTGACAGATTGATGATGTAGGGGTTACATATAGATACAGATAGTGGTGGGTGGCTCATTTATGAGCCATACCACCGAGGCCAAGGTAGATGGATATATCCACTATCAAGGTGTAGAGGATGCTTTATAAAGGCGGTGGCAACCCCTGACTACCTGATTGGGTATGGTGCAGCACAAATTACTAGTTCGAGGCGAAGGTAGCTAAGTTACATGTACAGTGGCGGTCTTTAGGCCTAGATGGCCTGTGGTGGGGATGGAGAAGGAGACGTAGATGCTGGTTGGTTGGGTGACTTCCCCTCGCACAAGTGACAGGTTGTAGGGCAACTTGGCCACAACATAAGCAAAGATGAAGGCTTTATAGGACTAGATACAAGCACAAGGGAAGGGTTCGATGGCACCACCACAGACACCGGGATAGGGTCCCAGTTCACATGGGAAGGGGCAGGAAAGGGTCCCATAGGATAGGCAGTGCAAGGCCTATGTGGCCACCACAGACCATTCCCATATCTAGGTTATAGGATGCCCTAGGTGAGGAGAGATACTATCAGGATCAGCTGATGGCGGTCAGATATATTTCCTATCCTATAGAGAGTATAGGGCACAACAGGCCTCGAGTGAGAGGACTAGATCCCAGAATCATAGTGTAGAGAGAATAGGGGGCATCAACCTCCTAGACATGATCAAGGAGAGGCCACTAGCTCATGGAGACTAGCTCAGGTGATGTGCCAGTAGGGGGGTGAGATGATACCAGGCTGGTGGACAGGAGCCGAGGAGGAGACTGGAGAGACCGACATGGAGGATGTCCAATAGGGTGAGGCTTGATGCCCAGCCCTATATTTTTTATGTATTGTAGTCATTTTTTTATATATACCAGCCTACGTGCCAAAGATAGTGAGGATGTATGAGAGTTTTTGTATATTTGTGAGCATATACTGGCCTGTGTGCCGAAGAGATTTTGTATTGTTTTATTATTTTATTGTATACGAGACCACCTGCGTGCCAATGACATTTTGTATTGAGTATCACCTACATGCCAAATATTTTGAGATATGGACATGATTAGATATCCATGTATATTGTATTGAGACACACATATTTTTTT